>OZ008344.1:2556772-3232017 GCA_963931975.1 Cataclysta lemnata | reverse complement strand
TGAAATAAAATTCGTCCTCTCCGAACCAGGTGTCAGCCATTAAGAAAATGTGGCTTATTATTTTCGTAACAATAAGTCCTATCCCATTCTTAGCCAACAACAGAAATAAACCAAGCAATCAGAAGTATCGAAGGTTCAACGTTATTCAGTTTGAGGAAAAATAAGGCGGAGACAATTAGTCTCGGTGGTTAGAGTTGCTCCCGAAATTTCCCTTTCATACAAAAAAATACAAAAGCGTGTTTTAAAAACAGCCCAGTAAAAGCTGGGGTAACCGCTTTCTGTGTTTGGAGGAAAAATAATATTCGCACGTGGCTCGGAATCGAATGCTTTGCGAGTGCATAGTTTAGATTTAAGTTTGACCAGCTGATAATATTTACGTACAGCTTCTCCTCTTGATTAGATCATAGTGAGAGGTTTTGGTGTAAGCACCATTTAATGTATCATCACCACAGCCTCTCCCCTAGACAAGTGACCAATCTATTCAAACGAATATCCATGAAATGTATATGGGCAGTAGCGTTCCTCTTATACCTACCACCTAGCAAAGTACTGCGACTTTTGTGCCCGATAAATGGCAATAGGTTCGCCACCTATTACATGGGACCTAGCATAATTGGCGAAGCGTGGGTGGCTAGTTCACCTCTGCCTATCCCTTCGGGGATATAGGCGTGAATTGTGTATGTATGTATTATAGAAAGGTTGCGAATAGCAAGAGAATGATTGAAGCTATCCTTAGGTCCATTTAATTTGTAATAAATAAGAGTAATTGAATAATGTAGTGATTCCTTTTTGCTTAACTACGTCCAACTGCAAATTATCACTTTATCACTTACTGCCGCACTCAGAGACGTCAATCAACTTTAATGAGTATTTAATGTCACAAATTTTCATTCAAATCTAGACCATAGACCCTGCAAGAATAGCAACTAGTTATGATTTGTCAATTTTTGACGTTAAGTACTCATT
The DNA here is from genome assembly GCA_963931975.1 of Cataclysta lemnata. Lineage (NCBI taxonomy): Eukaryota > Metazoa > Arthropoda > Insecta > Lepidoptera > Crambidae > Cataclysta > Cataclysta lemnata. The sequence continues at coordinate 3,231,051 of OZ008344.1, read as the reverse complement.
AACGTTATTTGACGTCTCTGAGTGCGGCAGTTAAAGATAGACTTCTATATGAATATGAAACCTATCCTTAAAATTATCACTGCTATGTCGGGTTTTGTATGCTACGCGAGTAATTCTTAGCTGAGGTGCGGTCAGCTTCAGACTGTTAAATGTCTTCAATCGACTATCAGCCATAATATGTTTTGTAGTGAAGCACAAATTCGATTCAGAAAATTTTAAATTTTGCGAAAGCCTCACGTGCTGCTGACTGTACACCAGTGGGAAAAGGGGCTAGATGCGTGAACTACGAATTTGAATCTAAATTGCCTGTGAATAAAATCCATCATTACGTAGCACCGGCCGCACTAGTTCATCTGACCGCAGCCCAAAGTTTTAGCGCATACCAAACAGACGCTACAGTTAATTTCAATATAAACTTTACACTAAAACCTTTGTCACCGCGGACAATACCGGGCCCTAATGACAAATCCGGGCCCTAAAATTCCAGATATCTAATTTAACTCGCTCCCCGATTCGAAGATTCGTATTCAGTGCGACACACACATCGTCTCATGTGATATTTCGGAGCAGACGAGATACGTTTTACTGGTATTTCTTAGTCTCTAAAAAGGATATATACGAAGAAAAAGGCTATAAATGGGAAGGGCGGATCTTGCAAAATCAAATTGAAAGTCTATTAAAAAAAAGAGCCAGGTCAACAGTACCCGAAACCGAGGGGCATGCATGAAGAGATTAATGAGATTGGATGAAGCAAAAGAAGTATGTAAGGATCGTAGCAAGTAGAATGAAGGGATCTCTGCGTACTTCTGTAGGAGAAAGGCGTGACAATATGTATGCATGTCTGTATGTCTTAGTCATGAAGGCAGGGTTACTTTGTAAGTGATTTTGGTGCTACGCTTTCAGGGCGGAGTTCAGAAGTAGTTATGGATATTGTATGGAGTAGAAGCCTAAATACATTACTCTGATTGAATTCAGCAAATCTCGATTCGGGTCGACCGAAGCCTCGTCAATTAAATAATTATTCTCTCTCGGTCTACATTTGCCTGCTAACTTATCAGTGTATCGGTTGCCTTTATTTACTAGTCCTAACTTTGCCTAATTAAATTGTTACATTATACATTACATAATACATTATGTATGTTACGTATCTTGCTGTTGACTTTCGATGCGTTACCGAAGCTTCAGACTAAATACCTTACTGCTGCACTCAGATACGTCAGTTAACTTTAATGAGTAGGTACTTAATGTCAAAAAAGTTTCATGTAAAAGTAGACCATAGACCCGGCAAGAATAAATACTGTTTTGAATTGTCATTGTTTGACATTAAGTACTCATTTACGTTAATTGATGTCTCTGAGTGCGGCATTATAGTTCATTTAGCATTCGTTATGTTTGAAGAGATAAAGATAAACCTTATCCCCCTTATTATGAAACGTGGACTAAAGTTCGTCATGGTTGAAAATTGAAGCTGACTGTGTCTTTAGTTTTGATTTAAGTTTAATCAGTTCGTACAATTATAATCTTGAACACCCATCCTTAGCCTTCCACGTCAACAGTTAATTTATTTTTAATATGGAAGCTCTCATACTGACTACACCTAGCTTAACGTTTATATTTATTTCCGAGAAAAACTGTTCGGCGGAAGTCAGATACATCTATTTTTTATTTTATCTTCTTCGCGCGATACATAAACAGGATAGCAAAATCCAACAAAAAATGCCCATCCGATGCGTAGCATGTCCCTAAAGTGATTTTTTTGTACGTGAGCCTGCTTCCATTTATCATATCTGATGTCTTTGATATAAAGTCTCTAGTGATTGAGTTATCGTGATGTACCAAATAGGGTAACTTGGTGCGTGATGCACGCTAGTGAAAAGTTTACGTATAATTAATAAAAATATAAAAGTATTTTGATAAAGTACTTTTTCATCCCACCATCTCGGAAAAAGCGTTTTTGCTCTTCGATATCTGAGTGCAAAAGCCGTTTTTATCCTCTAGAGGTTAAAGTAAATTTGAATTTAGAACATCGTGTGCAATGAGTTTGTGAATTCAAAACATCATTATACCTATTTATTTCTACCTCCATGGTGCCGAAATTGTCATGCAACCTATTTTAATTTGTTAAAAACTCAGACTCGGAACCTTCTTGGTGTACTTTTTTTGTAATTTGCTTTGCGCGCGCCATTTTCTTTCACGTCACAAATTTGTTAAAACCTAGGAGTTCCGTGACGGTCAATCAGCTTGGCGTCAATCTTGCTTTAAATATTTTGATCGTCTACAACGCTTGCTGGATTCTTGAGTCAAGCATTTAAAAGCTTTTTAGGTCTGTTTGATTTGTTTACGCTAGCAACGGATCAAAAACATACAGAAAATCAACGTGCTTGACTCAAGCTGATTGACCGTCTCGGAACTCCATTAGGGACGGTAATTTTTATTAGGGACTTACAGGTGTGTCTGGATGAATGTTGCGGGTGTGGCTGGGTGGATGGGTGGCTGTTGGAGGTGTGTCTGGGTGAATGGGTGTTTTGAGGGTGTGTCTAGGTGAATGGGTGTTTTGTTGGTGTGTCTGGGTGAATGGGTTTTTGTGGGTGTGTCTGAATGGATGGGTGAGTATTTTGGGTGTTTCTGGGTGATTGGGTTTTTTTGGGTGTGATTAGGTGTTTTGTGGGTGTTCCTGGGTGATTGAGTGTTTTTTGGGTGTGATTGGGTGTTTTGTGGGTGTTTCTGGGTTAATCGGTGTTTTGTGGGTGTTTCTGGGTGAATGGGTGTTTTGTGGGTGTTTCTGGGTGAATGGGTGTTTTGTGAGTGTTTCTGGGTGAATGAGTGTTTTGTGGGTGTTTCTGGGTGAATGAGTGTTTTGTGTGTGTTTCTGGGTGAATGGGTGTTTTTTGGGTGTTTCTGGGTAAATGGGTGTTTTGTGGGTGTTTCTGGGTGAATGGGTGTTTTGTGGGGTTTTCTGGGTGAATGGGTGTTTTGTGGGTGTTTCTGGGTGAATGGGTGTTTTTTGGGTGTGTCTGAGTGGATGGGTGTGAATGTTGTGGGTGTTTCTGGGTGGGTGTTGAGAGTGTGTTTGGGTTAATGGGAGGGTGTTGTGGAAGTTTCTGGGTGAAAACAGAAACTGCTGTGATTGTATTTTTTTTTTGTATTTTGCAATTTCCTCGTTGGGTGGGATGAAAAGTTACGTGTTGCACTCGAGTGCAAAGATTTTTCACCTTGTGCTCTTTTGATTCCCTCGCTATCGCTCAGGATTCTAATTTTTGAATCACTCGCTACACTCGTGATTCAATTTTAGAATCCTTCGCTAGCTCGGTCATCAAAATTGAGCACGCGGTTAAAAAACAACTTTGCACTCATGTACAACAAATAACTATTCTCTGTACCGGGAATAGACATGTTTCCTTTCGTAAATAAAAGCTCTATTCAATCATATAACCCAGTTTAGATCATCATTCTGAACATAATTATAATAAAAAAAATGTAGCTATGTGGTGATATCAGAAAAGAATAAATAGTCGCCAACCTTACCTTCTCTTACTGTTTGCGTTTGTGGCAATCAGATCACCCCCTATTACATAATACCTAACATAGTTAGTTATAGCCATAGGCGAAATGTGGGTATACAAATACCTAAACCTACTGATTCCCTTCGGGAAATAATAGGCATGAAAATTTGAACTTCGACACTGCCTACTTCAAATTACGCCTCTTGGGCAATATCGATAACGTTTTTATGATAATTTTGAGAACAGTGACCCTAAAGGACCCGTAATTATAAATCGATCAAGACAAAAATAAATTAATTTTGTACTTATTTATTTTGTGGCTAATAATTCAGGACGAAATCAACATCTAGTTTTAGCAAATAACGTAATGTCAGAATGGCGTGTATCGGACGCAGTTGGAATGTTAACCCTTGTCCCATCGAATATGTGAATACCAGAACAGCTCATACCCATACCCAGACCGTCGTTTTAGTTTATGTATCTGTCGCTGCTGCTATTATAATAATTCCAAAAAATATCAACATTTATTTTTTTATTAGCCTGAAAGATCCCACTGCTGGGCAAAGGCCTCTCCCGCAGTCCTTCATCTCGAACGATGGACAAAATACGTTTTGATTCTCTTACCCACTATTTCTCTAACTCTCACTATTATCACGCCTCTTTGCATCGCTAATTGGATTCGGAACAATCTGCCTCTCATTCCTTTTCTTGTCATTACAAAATATAGCCCTTTTACATATTATAACTCGTCATCCAATCAATAAGCTACCTTACATGTTCCAACCATTACTATATTTTCTCGATTGCAATTCGGCTTGACTACATTAATTTACTAATAAATTAGCCAAAAATACCCTCATAAGTACGGTTAAGTACGTTTTTAAATATTTACGGCCAACGGCCATGAGAAAACCGCATTTAAGGTAGACATTAACTTTAACGACTCCGTTTGTTGAGAGCCATGGTAACTATAAAATTAAATTTGTGTCATCATTGAATGTTTGTCATCTCCAAATTACTCAGTTGGCGTTTAGTATAAGAATGCTTGAGTTTTACGGCCGCGTTTTTAAAGCCCGTTTTGCATTGGCAAGTATCTTTTGTGGATCGTAAATTGTTCAGAAATAGATTCTTATTTGTTGGATTTTATGGGCGTGTTTGAGAAGACAATAATTTGTTTGTTCAAAGTGAGTTGTTGCGTTTCATTTAAAATGAAATTGCGCGTATCTTACTTATTTAACTTAAGTAGGTTACCAAGTAGGCTTGTTTTGTGACACGTTCTAAGATACAGATAGCTTTCTTTTTTTCTATTTTGATTAGGATTTTTTATCGTGAAGTGCGTGTCAGCCTTTACATTTTAATACACCACACAAGATTGACAGATACACAGAGCGGCAGTTATTGACGACCCAGGGGCTTTACCACAAACTCTAAACGCGACGCAATTCCCATTTTTAAAGTGAGATAACGCTATAGGTATAGGATAACGTGTAGTGTTCTTATGACTCCATACCCCGCACTGTCCCTAGTGTAGTGTTCTTATGACACTACACTAGGGATAGTGCGGGATATGGAGCGAGGGTAGGGCGCGGCGCGCAACCCCCCGCTTCCTCAGCCTCCGATTCCTCGGAGCTCGCTCGCGAACTATATGTATAATTATGTATGTATTATTCTTAAGGGCAAAGCCTTACATGGCCAAAACATGTTAAGGTTACAACAACAAGGTGTGTTTTGGTAACTACATGTAACATCGGAATTACGTGAAAACAAACAGAGCTCTGGTCCCGCGGGAACTTGTCCTGGGGCTGTTATAATTAAATGTGTGCTCATGTATGGCATTCCCTTAGAGAAATATTGGTTGAACGTTAATCCCCGAAGCTGATATCGAAGCAAATGGAATACGCGTTATGGGTTAAAAAGTCACGTCGATATTCGACTAAATATTATTATACATACACACATACGCGATAACTTTTTTTCAATTTTTTGTTTTGTTCAATAGAAATTGGCCAATCGAATAGAATTACGAAGCGATTGCGATGTTTTGTTGGCTTGGTTGGAAATGCTTAAAGCAAAGCCCGTGCTTCATTTGTAAACCAATCCGCTGGTATTTTGATTGATGAGCATGGAATGTAATGTAATTAATCCGCAAAGGTATATATTATTTTCTGATGTTCTGTACAGTTCTGAAGCCGTGTGGTGACGGCAGAGTAGAATACAATTGTCACCACCCCAAATCTCTCCCGTGGGTGTCGTACAAGGCGACTAAGGATAAATCAGTGATGAGGAATGGGCAGCAGCGTTCCTCTTATGCCACCACTTATTAACCTAGCAAAATACTGCGACTTTTGAGCCCGATAAATGGCAATAGGCTCGCCACCTATTACATGGGACCTAACATAATTGGCGAAACTTGGGTGCTAGTTCACCTCCGCCTACCCCTTCGGGGATATAGGTGTTATTTATGTGTGTGTGCGCTGGACAGTTTCTTCAATGCGTTGGATCTATTGTATTGCATTTTATAGATCCTGTAGCAGGTATGAAGCCGTATGGTGGCAGCGGAGCAGAATACTTATTGCTACTACCCCAATATCTCCGGCATATGACGGCCGCCTTGGTCGAATGCTCAGATTGCTGGGTATTGGCCAAAAGGTCCCGGGTTCGAATCCTGGTAGGGGCAAACTTTGTGATGACCACAAATGTTTGTTCCCGAGCCATGGTTGTGTATATGTTTATGTAGTATATTTTCATCATTTATATACGTAATTATATTAAAAATATGTCCGTCATCTAGTATCCATAACACAAGTGCTTATGCTACTTTTGGGCTAGATGATAGGTGTGAGTGTAAAAAAATATTTATTTATTAATAATATATGAAGTAAATTCAAACTCCCTCAAACTCACTGTCGTTCTCTCTCATTCTGACTCTCACTCACATTCATATTCATTATACTCAGCAGACCTATAATCAAGGCCAAAGTTAGTAGCTTAAGCATTTTGTGTTATGGATACTAAATGATGGACTACTTACTATCCTATCCTATTTGGGAGCCTTGTAGGCGCAGTATCTTTCTCCTCCCTTCCCTGCCACTCGTCATCTCCTCATCATAAATTATCATACCTCCCAAAATCCATTAGTGGTCTTTTTCTACTTGAATATCTATCAACATTCATGTCCTAATTTTTTTTAGTCACATTAATGTCGTCATGTCTAGCTAAGTTGCTTATGCAAATCAATGGATCGAATCACTATTGATGTGCACGCCGAATTATGCAATACACTGAGGAGTTAAGTAATTCGTTCCGATTCAAATCGCCCTGCATGGCTTCCTACGCCAGCGGGAATCCCTCGGGAGAGGCCTGCCGTAGAGAAAACCTCCAGAGAATGCTCAAACGCAAGGCTCGAGAATCCACGAAGGTGTTCGTTTTCCACAAACAAGTGGAACTCGACCTACAGTCTAGCTGAATCCTTCAAAAAAAAACGAGTAGTTAGCTTAAAGCTTAAAGGAGGTTGGTAGCGTTATAATTTTGAGATTTATTGGATTTTGAAAAGGAAAATAATTCATACCTTTACTTGGAATTTACATCCAAGATATCCTGGTAGAAGGTAGCTTTTATGAGTTATCTAGTCTGCCGTACTGAAACTACTGAAGAGCTCGTTGGCGGAGCGGCTTAGCCCGTTGGGCCTACGATTGCGCAAACTGACCAATGTTCGCTAAGCCCGACCATTGGATGAGTGACGAAAAATTATTATCTCGAGTTCGTACTTCAGAGGGCAAGTTAACGTGTTGGTCAAGAATCAGAATTTACTCTTTGCTTTCTGAAGGCTCACCAAGGTCAGGATCAGAGCAGGCCAGTAGTAGCGCGGGAGTCGGCACACTAAACGCAGTTATCTGCCTACAGTCTATTCCCCTATATTTTCTTCTTGTACCCTACCATTACCTCATGATAATATCAGAATCACAGATGATGATAGGTCTCTCCGAGAGTACCTTGACTTGCCTGATTGCTGACTTAACAATTGCCAACTTCAAACAATAACAGCTTCCTTTTTATCTGACCTTAATAAAAGTAAAGATGTTTGCCAAACTATTTCTCCAATGAAGTCAACAGTCTGCGAAACGTATCGAGGTATAAAATTATAATGAGCCGGGGCTCTGAGGGGCTTCAAGTTTAATTAGGTAAGTACATATTTATTCTTAAGCTTACCATATTCAATGTGTGCTGTCAACTTGAAATTCCATTGTAAATATTCATGGCCTTCTTAAGCTATGTGTTCTAAAACTGTACAGAAATGGATTTTATTTATATATAGTTATATATTACAAACGTTAAGAGTGTTTGTCCCCGAAGAGATCGTCTTCAACACGTACATTTACAGGCTGTCAAGTTCGGGCTGCTATTGTAAAGTAAGTAACGTTTGCTAAGGTCGGTCAATGGATGGGTGAAAAAAAATATATGATTTCAAGTTCGTCTAGAAATGAGACTTGTTGCTTACTTTGAGAATTATTGGTTTGGAAATAATATAATGTTCCAATTATTCAGAGACAGTGATTACGTGGCTATATTATGGTGTATTCACAAAATACTGTGTTATAGTATTGTTTCAAAGGGAGGTTTATGTCAAACAGGATATTTTTATAATGGTTTTATAATGGTGTATAAACAGGATATTTACAAGAGTGCAATAATATATTTATTTTCTATTTTCCTAGAGCTGTGAAGGTCTAGAGTTTACACTGTTAAGATAACCTAACTTTTGTTGGTGCCTTCGAATAAGATAAGGATTTGTTGAGATTGTGCCAAATATTGTTGCGTGTTTTGATTAAGAAAAATAATTTCGAGGTAACACCCCAGGAGCATTCGCTTAGTTAACAAAAAAAGCGGCATAACTCAAAAAATACTTCGAAACATTGTGAATTTCCAAATTTATAGGATTAAGACTTAATTTTGAAAGAAAAACGTTTTTGATTTGTTTCTCCTTTATATTCAGCACTCCCTTGTGATCTGTCCAAAATTTGAATTTACGATCGGCAGTGAACTTGTCAATACATCGTGTTTGTAAAGGAGCGTGTGCCGCTGTGGGAATTACGCAATAAGTAAAAAATACATATTAGCTACTAATACCGATTGACAGATCATCTGAATGCTTTGAATACTTGCACGTGTCTTTGTAATTCAGGAGGATTAAGGGAGCAGTACGAGCCACGTAAAACATAATTATATTATAAAATTTTGGATATCGAAAAGGAAAATGCCGTGTGGTGACGGCAGAGTAGAATACAATTGTCACCTCCCCAATTCTCTCCCGTGGGTGTCGTACAAGGCGACTAAGGATGAATCAGTGATGAGGAATGGGCAGCAGCGTTCCTCTTATACCACCTAGCTATGTATTGCGACTTTTGTGCCCGATAAATGGAAATAGGCTCGCCACCTATTACGTGGGACTTGACATAATTGGCGAAACGTGGGGGCTAGTTCACCTCTGCCTACCCCTTCGGGGATAAAATCGTGTATTATGTATGTATGTATGAAAAGGAAAATAATTCATTCAACGTAAGGACGTTGAATTTATATTCAATCTATCCTTGGGGGATATAGAAGGTAGATAGATATTTTAACTTATTCTAGTCTATCGTACTGAGAAGCTCGATGGCGCAGTGGTTTAGCACGCTCGGGATGCGATTGCGTAAACTAAGCAATGTTCGCTAAGGCCGGTCATTGGATGGGTGACCGAAAATATATTATCTCGAGTTCCTCCGTGCTTCGGAAGTCACGTTAAGCCATTGGTACTGGCAGCATTTGCAGTCGTACAATCCGCACTGGGTCATCAGTGTGGTGGGTTAAAGCCCATTCTCCCTATATTTTCCATCCATAGGGAAGGCATGTGCCTTAAATAAAGATACATACATAAATCACACTGATTTTTCCTATAAGGGTTAGGCATAAGTAAATTAAAACTGACGGTTCGCCAATTGTTGATGCTAGGTGATATAAACGCTGCACTGCCCATTACTCATCGCTGCTTTACACTAAGGGCCGATTTCACCGTCTCTCATAGAAAATAAGTTTAATAAAACTTACATACATACATACATAAATCACGCCCATATCCCCGAAGGGGTAGGCAGAGGTGAATTATCACCCGCGTTTCGCCAATTATGTTAAGTTCCATGTAATAGGTGGCGAGCCTATTGCCATTTATCGGGCACAAAAGTCACAGTACATTGTCAGGACGGTGGTATAAGAGGAACGCTGCTGCCCATTCCTCTTCACTGATTTATTCTTAGTCGCCTTGTACGACACCCACGGGAGAGATTTGGGATGGTGACAATTGTATTCTACTCTGCCGTCACAACACGGCTAGTAAAAGTTAATAAAACTTGGTTTTGATTAATGCAAACTATGTAGCGTAATTCAGTTTAGAGCATAAACCGAGTTCAACTTCAACTGATCGCGTTTAATTCTGCGGTGAAATTGGACCTTAGTCGCAATGTACGACACCCGCGGGAGAGATGGCTGGGGGAGGTGACAATTGTATTCTGCTCTGCCGTACTACAAAACACGGCCAATATCAACCAAAAAAAAACATAATTAACTTAATTGCCATCAGCCAAATTCAGTATTCCACGAAAGATACTTAGACACGAAAGAGGAGGACAAGACGGAATCCAATTTGGAATTGTATATAATACAAGACTAAGTTGTATTGAATCTAACTACAATGAATGGAATAGGGTGACCTCTTCCATTCATTCTATTGCATTAGGGAAACAATAATGGAAATGTATCAGGCAACCCTTACGATCTCACTGTAACAGCGCGGAGCAAGGGAAAGGCCTCAGTTCTAGCGGTAATTAAATGACTTCAAAGGGCTTTTAATTGTTAGCTCGACTTTATTTATCTGTTGTTAGGAGTAAATATCAGTATTTACGTGGAACGGAATAGTTTCAGTGTGTGTGTTAAATAGTTAATAAACTAATGACAAACTGAAAATATATTTCATTATCATCGCCAACCCTTTAATATGCTCAGTGCTCGGGCACAGGCCTTTCCTATGCAAGGGAGGGATATATAGGGAGAATATCAAAAATAAAATTTGTGCATATACATACATACATACAAAATCACGCCTTTATGCCCGAAGAGGTAGGCAGAGGTGAATTAACACCAACGTGTTGCCAAGTTTAGTTAGGTGGCGGGCCTATTGCCATCTATCGGACACATAAATCGTAGTATATTGCTTGGTTGTATAAACGGAACGCTGCCGTCAATTACTCATCGGTGTCTTAAAAATTAATCGCCTTGTACGACACCCGCGCGAGAGATGGAAGTGGTGACAACTGTGTTCTGCTCTGCCCTGTCTGTCGCCACATGATACTCTATAAAATGTTGTTTTATCCAATATTTAAAGAAATATACCAAGAATAATCGCCACATATTTAGGGAGCCTCCTTTTAATCATGGTTGCCGACATTAATATTATAAATGATAGAGATATATTTTAAAATAGCTACAATAAATCTTTGTCAGTCTCAAAAAAAATGAAAGAAGCTTGGGAAAATATTATATGGATTCTTACAAATAGTTGACAATCCGTTATCATAGATCAAGTAGTAAGAAACATAAAATATAATGAACAAATACATCTTCAAATATTCCCGGTAAAGAATTTCCCTTGACTATTTGTTTGGAAAGAAGTTTTCCTTTGAACACAGAACTTGCTTAACAATAACACTGAATGTTGTCTTGAATAACGAGTCTAGGACCTTTGTATTTGTAATAGGCAAGACCTAAATTGGAGGATTACATTGAAAATCTTTTGAACATTAAAGAAATCAGGGGCTTTCAATATTGTCGTTATCAAAATAAAAGTGAAATTTAACGGTTATATAAACTACATAAATGATAAAGCTTTGTGGATTTATAGATATTAATATATTATCGTCACTAATAATAATAATTATATTTGAATATTTTTGTATTTTGTTTTATTGTGAAATATAAATATAATTTGATTTATTCAAACATTGTATAAATGTTACAAATAATATTACAAAGAAAATAAAGTAAGAAAATTGTGGAAAATTACTGTCGGTATAGGCATCAGCCCGGAATGTGGAGGAAGCGGGTTCGTTTGCCGCATTGGGACAGTAATTTTTGAAAATTTTATTACTTTGTTATGTAAGCATACTTAACTAAAACAGAGCTGTGTTAACTACCAATAATGTATCTTCTAGTTTTTATATTCAATGAAAGATGCCATTGAGATTAAACTTTGTAACGCCAAAATGATTGATTTAAAAAAAAAGACTATTATTAATTTACTCTCGTATATCCTCGGACAAAGTCGGCCTTGTCCTTTACATACATACATAAATCAGGGTGAATAAGCACCCACGTTTCGCCAATTAGTTGCATGGCATGGGACCTCCCAAGTAATAGGTTGCCATTTATCGGGCACAAAAGTCGCAGGTACATTGCTAGGTCGTATAAGAGGAACGCTGCTGCCCATTCCTCACCACTGTTTTATCCGTAGTCACCATTACTCATCGCTGTCTTTAACCTTTGTAGCCTTGTACGACACCCACGGGAGAGATTTGGGATGGTGACAATTGTATTTTACTCTGCCGTCACCACAAGGCTAATTGTCCTTTATTAAAATTTATAATTAACTTAATTATTGTATATTTATGACGATTTTGCGTACTGAATCATAAGAGTACCCAATTGTTTTGTGACTAATCAAACCTTCTTTATAAGATATGGCAAGTATTGAGAGTGTGGGTTTGAAAAAACAAACATCCCTATATTATATTCTACCACTTTTGCCTTTCAGCATCGTTTGGCATCCCGTAAATCACTGGACGTCGCAATCGGTACCGTTCGTGTGAAAATTTCGAAATTAGCCTTTGTTGTAAAGGAATAAGGTACACGGAGCTTTTGCTCGATCTGCGATCAAACTTAAAGGAATATACGTTCAATTTGATGGTATATTAAGCAAGTTAAGGGATCATTTATTTACTTAGTCCATAAGGGACGCACAAGTGCGTGAGCGAAGCTATATTTTTTATAGGATCCGTATCATAGTAATTGTGGACAGGTTAAGTAGGTACTTTAAAATAGGTGATAAGTTGGTAGCGAGTCTATTACCATATATTAGGGGCATGTTAATCGCAGTATATTCCTAGGTGGTATAAGAGGAACGCATTACTCATCTCTGTCTTAACCCTTAGTCGCCTTGTACGCCACCCACGGGAGAAATGGGGGTGGTGACAATTTTTATTCTGCTCGGCCGACACCGGACGGTTTGAAATCTGATTTGCGGTTAAAATCAGATCTGTTTAACGTGCCACCGTTGATCTGAGCTTCCCTCTTCGGATTACTACAGTTCCATCACAAATAACAATATCACGCCATTCGCTTGATCAAAACAATTGAAAATACAGCCATGTTTTTCATGTCTATTGGTATTACCTTTTTATTTATTTTATATATGTATATATATACATATATTTTGGTATATATTGATATACTGTAACACCAAACATCTACGAGCTACTACTACTCCCCACTAGATGGCGCTACCAGTACGCTGAATCGCGGTATCGTTTACTTCACCGGCCAGCATATAGTCTCCAGCTAATATTGTTGATTCTTTCTTTCACTAGGGCAAGTGTTTAGCGCAAACTGTCCGCTTTCACATACGTTGAGACGGATTGGTTGAAACTAAATACTCATCTATCGCGAATTATATACGGGCCGCAAGTCTCTGGACTTTCTACGGAGATCCAGGAATTGAACGCTCGCTGCGATACCTAAATATTGTATTGTACAAGTACCGTCAGAATACAGTCGTTTCTACAAATTCATTGCTGTTTTCTTCATCATACCGGCACCCCGCTTACAAGTGGCGCCCCAACGTGAGGCCTTATTACGAACAACATAAGGACTACAATACGTACCTATTACGGCGTGCTATTTTGACAAGACAAGGAGTTAATGAGTGGGAACAACTCGGAAGGCGAACTTGACTTAAATATTTTTTTTGATCCATTACCCTACGTTACGCGAACTGGACGCGTGACCACTACAAGTACAATGGCTCAACCTAAACTTTTTGCTTTGACGGAAGATATGCTGGAAAAGCTTGTAAAACAACTGACACCAAGTGGAACTGTAGCCGAGATGGGTTCTTTTACTACGTGTAACTACTCATACGACGGACGCAAGAGTGCTGATGCAGTCGAAGCATTCCTGTCAGCAATTAACATATTCAAACGTAGAGAGAAGATCAATGATAAGGTCGCTTTGGAAGAATTGCCATTGCTTCTCAAAGATGAGGCCGGAATATGGTGGCAAGGCGCAAAGAATGAGGTAGACACTTGGGAAAAGTTTGAGACTCGCATCAGGGATAACTTTGCGCCCAAGAAAGAAGCGTACGTTGTACTTAACGAGATAACGCAGGTTAAACAAGGGGAAGATGTTCCTACAGAGGACTTTATCCGCCGCAAGCGATTCCTGTTCTCGCAACTGTCAAACCCTGCTCTTACGGAAACCTTCCAATTGGACCTGATCTATGGTATTTTAAATTTGGGAATACGAGACAAGGTACCCCGTGCTAGTGTGGAAACGTTTAACGGATTGATACATGCCGCTAGAGAGGTCGAACATGTGATACGGGAGAAACGTGAACCAATTGAAGGCGTCTTCCAAGCTCGGACGTCGAGTGTACCGAAGAAGAGGTGCAAATTCTGCAAAAACTTAGGTCACTCAATAGAGACCTGTAGGAAGAAACAGTTTGCAGAAGATAGGAAAAAGTCCAATGAACCCTGCCTCCAAAATAAGATAGAAGCAAACACGCAGGCTCCTTCACCTTCTACGCCAAGATTTAGCTGCTATGGTTGTGGTACACCTGGTGTAGTTCGAAGTAACTGTTCTACTTGTCATAAAAACAAGCAGCGACCTACCCACGACGTCGGAATTTGTGCTGTTGACACGCCTACTGACAGTCGAGATAGGCCAATGGTATACATTGAGATAGGTGACATAGTCTCGTCGGCTTTTATTGACAGTGGTGCTAAGACAAGTATCGCATCATACCCCTTGTATCAAAAACTGAAAGTTAGAGGATATCGTTTCAAAGAAGTTGACGTTGGAGTTACTCTGGCTGATGGTATTAAGAAGAAACAGAGGGTTTTGGTCACAACGGTACCTGTCAAATTCTACGAGAAAACTGTGATGACAAAGTTTTTAGTCTTTCCGGATACACGAAATAATCATACTCTGCTTGGTGTGGGCTTCCTACAAGATTCACATGTGGTTTTGAATCTGCCGCAGTATACCTTCTATTTCCTCGAAAATCCGGATGTAGAAATTGAACTTTATGAAGAAGGATTCATCATGCTTCAAGAAAATGTAGACGTCTCTACTGTGACCGCCACTGAAACATCGACGTCACTACTGCCTCACACCGGTTGTGTGCAAACTGGTCGTGACACGCGTCCACCGAAATTCTGCATGGATAGCGAGGGTGCTGCTTGGCCAAATGAAAAGAGACCTTGCGTCAGGTTGTTTGATGGGTATTCGCCGGTTATGGATGCGTTGTACAGAGATGCCCAAAGCAGCCTTTGTAATTATGACTCCGAACAGGCATTTTTGGATACAGACCTCTTTCCAGACGTCACTATTGCATCTCTGGGAGTTGAACCAATAGAATTGAAAAGATTGGTAATGCAATATGAGAGTGTGTTTACATCCAACGGATCGCCGGTAAAGGGCGTAGAACATTCAATCGATACTGGCGACAATAAGCCGATTTCAGTCCCACCATATAGATTGTCACCCCTTAAACGCGAAACATTAAAACGGGAAATAGAGAAGATGCTCTCAGAAGGTGTCATTGAGCAGTGTTCTTCTCCATGGGCGGCGCCTGTGGTCATGGTGCCCAAGAAAGATGGAAGTATCAGGGTATGTGTTGACTATCGCCAGTTAAACTCAGTTACTGTCCCGGATAGATATCCAATGCCAAGAATCGATGATTTGTTGCACAATGCCAAGCCTTCTCCGTTTATGAGCTCAATAGATCTCCGTGCTGGCTACTGGCAAATACAAGTCAAAGAGGAGGACAGAGACAAAACAGCATTTGTTACACCATTTGGGATGTATAGATTTAAGAGAATGCCGTTTGGTTTGAGAAATGCTCCAGCAACATTTCAAAGAATGATGGATCGGGTTCGCATTGCGCTCAGCCACGTCAATCTCCTTATATATATTGATGACCTTATTATTTTGTCTCCAAACCTGGACCTACACCTGCAAGACCTTGAAGCTGTTTTTGAGCACCTTAAAGAGATTAACCTCACTGTCAATAAGGAGAAAAGTAACTTTTGTTGTTCAAGAGTAAAGTATCTGGGCCACTATATTACTCAGAATGGTTTGGAAGTGGACCCAAATAAAACAAGTGCTATACTCAAGTTGCAACCGCCACAAAATTTAAAGCACTTAATGTCGTACTTACAGATGTGTTCGTGGTACAGACGCTTTATACCAGAATTTGCCAGGATTTCAGAACCTCTTACTCGGCTCACTAAGAAAAGGGCTGTATGGGCATGGGGAAAAGAACAAGAGGATGCCTTTAACACTTTGCGGAAACTCTTATCAAGCCCTCCAGTTCTAGCTCAGGCGGATGAATCTAAGCCCTTTATCGTAAAGGCAGATGCCAGCAGCTATGCTATCGGTGCAGTTCTGGTCCAGGGGGAGGGGGATCAAGAGCATCCTGTTGAATATGCTAGTCGCCTCCTGACTTCAGCTGAACGAAATTATAGCACCACTGAGAGAGAAGCTTTAGCAGTGATATGGGCAGTTAACAAGTTTCGTGGCTACATTGAAGGTGCAAAGATTACGGTCCTAACTGATCATCAAGCACTTAAGTGGCTAATGTCTTTGAAATCTCCAACAGGGCGACTAGCAAGATGGGCTCTGCAACTACAGCCCTACGACATTACTATTAAATATATATCTGGTAGGACGAACGTGGTAGCAGACTCTCTATCACGTCCCACCTGTACACCTGAAACAAAAGAGAGTTGTGGAATCTGCACGATTTCTGTTGACATGCCTCGTAGAAATGAAAAAGAAATAAGGAAAGAACAGTTTAAGGACGAAAATATAGTAAAGATAGTTAAATGTTTAGAAGGTGAAAGAGTAGAAGAAGCTGAATATTGGAGCAAGAAAGGGTATTTTATGAGTAATGGATTGCTGTATCGATACGATCCAGACAATAAGGGTGAAAATGGGTTATTGATTGTACCCAAACATGAACAAGAAAAAGTAATAAGAGTCTATCATGATGAGGCAACCGCAGGTCATTTCGGTACCGAAAAGACGATCGAGCGTATCACACGCCGGTACTTTTGGACAGGAATGAGAGGCCAGATCGAAGCTTATGTGAAGAGATGCCTTAAATGTCAACGCTACAAAGCTTCAAACCAGAGACCGTCAGGGTTACTTCAAACAACAGCCACTAAACAAAGATTTGAAGTAGTCGCCTTTGATCTTTTTGGCCCCTTGCCTCGCACTCAAAGCCAGTTAAGCTGGATTTTCATTATAGAAGACGTATGCACACGTTGGGTTGAATTGTTTGCACTGCAACATGCTACGGCTGAAGAATGTGCAAAAATTCTATTAAATGAAATCATTCTCCGATATGGGACACCTCGACGCTTCCTCAGTGACAATGGTTCACAGTTTGTGAGTAGCGTTATACAGCAATTGTCTTTTTGTCTCAACATACACCATGGTCTGACCCCTGTGTATCACCCAGAGACCAACCCAGTGGAACGAAGAAATCGTGATTTGAAGACCCAGCTGGCTATGTTAGTGGAAGATGATCATACCACCTGGGCTGATAAACTTCCTAGTATCCGTTTCGCTATGAATACAGCGATATGCATCTCCACAGGATTCTCACCGGCCTACTTGACTTTTGGCCGTGACCTGCGGACCCCGGATGATGTTGAGCATGATCTCAGAGATATTATACAAAATGACAATTTTGTCGCAGAGATAACACCAAAGCTCATATTAATGGCGGACACGCTTAAGAGAGTAAGGGAGGTGCAGGAAATGAAAGAAGAGAAAAGGAAAGAATACGCGGACAAAATGAGGAAACCACGACCATCTTACGCAGTTGGAGATCTCGTCTTGGTTGATACACACCCACTGAGTAAGGCTGGTCAAGGTTTCAGTGCGAAATTAGCCCCGCGACGTGACGGACCATACACAATCAGTCGACGTCATGGGCCGAGCTCTTTTGAAATCGCTAACCCAGGCACTAATGAAGTTGTTGGTGTGTATCACTCATCAGCGCTGCGATACTTTCAGTCGGACGATGGGCTGCCTCTTCCAAGTCCTGTTGCTCCGATAAGGAAAAGGGGACGTCCGCGTAAGAGCAAGAAGTAACAATGATGTCGACAACCAGTAATTGCGAGACACTGTCTTACTTGTCGGGACGACCGCGTAGACAGAGGGGGAGACCTGTAACACCAAACATCTACGAGCTACTACTACTCCCCACTAGATGGCGCTACCAGTACGCTGAATCGCGGTATCGTTTACTTCACCGGCCAGCATATAGTCTCCAGCTAATATTGTTGATTCTTTCTTTCACTAGGGCAAGTGTTTAGCGCAAACTGTCCGCTTTCACATACGTTGAGACGGATTGGTTGAAACTAAATACTCATCTATCGCGAATTATATACGGGCCGCAAGTCTCTGGACTTTCTACGGAGATCCAGGAATTGAACGCTCGCTGCGATACCTAAATATTGTATTGTACAAGTACCGTCAGAATACAGTCGTTTCTACAAATTCATTGCTGTTTTCTTCATCATACCGGCACCCCGCTTACAATACATATATGTTTAAATAACTATTTTGTTTTTGTGGTGACGGTACTGGCTATATATTTATTATACTGAAGCAGGTCCAGTCAGAATACCGGCGCTGCTGTGTCAATGGATTTATTGACACAGTAGCATAAGCCGAGACTTGGGCCTTTTGGCCTCGCACGATTATAACATCTATCTATTGTCTTTTAATATCTATCCTAGTCTAGTGTTTATTTAAATTAATAATATTTATAATTTCCTTAATATTTTGTGCCATCTGTTATTAATTTTAAACTGTTTTATATGCGAGGTCAATAAAGGTATTTCTTTCTTCTTTCTAAAATTGCGAAGCTGTATCAGAAATTTATAAAAGAATAGGCCTTATCTGCCTAACAATAAAGCTTCTCACATTTGACTTTAGCACCCCGCGTGTTCTCTAGTCATACGTTGGTAATCCTATTATATGCCCCCAATCAAATCCCCCTCAGTAATCCTTTTTTAAAGCAGAAAAGAATTTTAGTCTGAGTACGCGCCAGACACCAGAAATGTATATTCCGATATTCGCTTATTTGCATAATGCTTAAAATTTAGACAAAACATTTCTTGGATTTTTCCGCCTACATTTAATTTTCATGTTTACTCTGCATTATATGAAACGTGTTTTTCTATAATGATAATGGTGTAAACATTGGGAAGTAAATATACTTGTACGAGTGTTACTGCCGCACTCAGAGACGTCAAATAACGTTAATGAGTACTTAACGTCACAAAATGACAATTCAAAACTAGTCGCTATTCTTGCCTGGTCTATGGTCTAGATTTGAACGAAAATTTTTGACATTAAATACTCATTAAAGTTAATTGACGTCTTTGAGTGCGGCAGTTAGTGCTTGTAAGCATTTCGACTGGCGTATTTTTCTATTGGAACATTATTAGTATCATTTACTTCCGAGAATCTGATAGAAAATTAACTGTCGCACTCATAGACGTCAAATAACCTTAATGAGTACTTAATGTCAAAAATTATCATTCAAATCAAGACCATAGACCCGCCAAGAATAACGACTAGTTTTCAATTGTCATTTTTGACGTTAAGTACTCATTAAAGTGAATTGACGTCTCTGAGTGCGGCAGTAAGAGAGACTTTTAGCATTCCATGCATTCACCGTGGGGCAGACGGGTCCATAGTGTGGCATAGAGGGGAGTCAGTGGCAGCGCTTGCGACTTGTGACCCAGGTGTAGGTTTACGGGGCCACTTCACAACATGTCATCACTCACCTTAACACTCACCTTCACCTCACCTTCACCTCACCTTCACCTCATTTCACCTCACCTTCACCTCACCTTCACCTCACCTTCACCTCACCTTCACCTCACCTTCACCTCACCTTCACCTCACCTTCACCTCACCTTCACCTCACCTTCACCTCACCTTCACCTCACCTTCACCTCACCTTCACCTCACCTTCAACACTCACCTTCACCTCTCGGCTCCTATGGCAGAGTGGGAACTCTACCATATTAATTTGATATAATTCACTACAATACGACACAAAGCCGGGATTTATAAAAATACACTAGTTTATGACCTATTTTAGATAGGTAATTCGTTTATTTTAGTATTTGAACATTTTTTCACGTCGTATTTGTGGCGGCAACAACTCATGATATTTGACACCAACTTTGAAGACGTTACAGTGGAGCATCGATTTTTTTCTAAATAAACGTCTATACATGACAATTTAATTCGCGTCAGATACAAACGTAATTTTCCCAAACAGAATTTCTCTAATTTATTTCGTATATCCAGTATATTGTAGGCAGCGTACATAGCCACTTTGTAATCTGAAATATTCCTTACTGCGACGTTCCCGAACAAAAACATGAGGTAATCCTGCGGAGCTTCGCCAAGAGTTCAGACACGCCTTCTGGATATATTACCTCGGAATTTTTCTTCTTAAGCTTAAACTTAAAAGGACTGACAGGTATTCAGCCGTTATATACAACCTCCGAGGTGTATTAAGAGAAGAGCTGTTGGAAATTAGTACGCGCTCGAACAAGAAATAAGTTTAGTGGCATGCAAATTTATACTGAGTTTATCTGAGGTTCTCTCCAGCCGGCAGATTGGTTTCGATTTTCTTTTCATTACTACACTAAACAAACTCAAAACGTTTGTTGCATAACTATGTAACTAACTTTATTTGTACACAAAATAAAATAATTGGCCGTGTGGTGACGGCAGAGTAGAATACAATTGTCACCACCCCAAATCTCTCCCGTGGGTGTCGTACAAGGCGACTAAGGTACTAAATCGTATATGAGGAATGGGCAGCAGCGTTCCTCTTATACCACCAAGCAATAGCAATGTACTGCGATTTTTGTGCCCGATAAATGGCAATAGGCTCACCACCTATTACATGGGACCTAACATAATTGGCGAAACGTGGGTGCTAGTTCACCTCTGCCTACCTCTTCTTGGATATAGGCGTGATTTATGTATATATGTATGTACATTAAGAACTCTCTGAATTTCAACCAGCGTTGAGACTTTTTTAATATTGTCGCACTTAAGTCGGCGGCGTAAGTGTCATTTCATAAAGATTTTCTTCATTTATTCGACAATTAAATCGCGACTGTAGCAAATTCAACCATAAGCTTGACAGAACACAGTGTAAAGTTGACTGTGCATCAGGAATGCTTTGACGTGTATGAGACACAGAAGCAATCACGGAAATCAGGAGGCTTACTATCAGCATCTAAGAAACAATGTCTAATCCGGTTAGTTTCAAAGCAGGCCTTAAACAGAAACGCTTAGAAACGCTTAAAAATTAGAAGAAATCCGTACCATGACGCATTCCAAGGTGAACGGTGTAAACATTTTATTCCCACAAGGTGAATGGTTAAGATTGTCTCTGGCGTGTTAGTTCTGACGTCACTCTGATGTAGTGCACAAACGAGCTACAGAGCTATACGAAGTGTCTCTTGTCTCACTATCTAAAACATGTCGTTCGAATAGGTACTACTAATAAATAAAATTTACCGGTTACTTACATGGGACCTAACGTAATTGGCGAAGCGTGGGTGCTAGTTCACCTCTGCCTACCCCTTCGGGGATATAGGCGTGATTTATGTATGTATGTATGTAAAATAAAATAATAATCTTTGTTCTTTATTTCAAAATAACACGCTCATAATACCAGTCAGTGTATTAAGCGAAATGAAAGTAGTCAAACAGACCATCGTAGTTTATTGCAAGTAAATGTGTTCTTTATTCAGTCATAAATTTCAGCTCAATTTTGTTTGTAATGTAAAAAAGATATTGTAAAATAAAATAGCAAAATATTACTGAAGAGGTTGGAGCCGTAATCAAATTGTATTAAATTCCCAGAATACCCACCTAATAAAGTTTTCTTATTAACATGTGAAGCAAGAAGCGAAGGTCATACAGCAATCAAGGGACTTGCCTTCTGAGACAAAAGCCTTCTTTGACTAAAGAGCCTCCTAGATAATTGACTCAACTTTGTAACAATAGCGTGAGACATATTTTCAATTTTAGCTTCACAGTAAAGAGGAGGCTTGTGAAATGAATACTTAATCCAACAGTTTTATTTAGGGGATCCTTCCCCCGCCGCCTGGAACTCTCGTATCTAAAAATTTTTAATTTACTGGTAACAATTTTTGGCAGCAGAATACAATTGTCACCACCTTATACCTCTCCGCCGCACCTAACCTAACCTAACCTTGCCGCGTGGTGACGGCAGAGTAGAATACAATTGTCACCACCCCAAATCTCTCCCGTGGGTGTCGTACAAGGCGACTAAGGATAAATCAATGATGAGGAATGGGCAGCAGCGTTCCTCTTATACCACCTACCAATAGCAATGCACTGCGACTTTTGTGCCCGATAAATGGCAATAGGCTCGCCCCCTATTACATGGGACCTAACATAATTGGCGAAACGTGGGTGCTAGTTCACCTCTGCCTACCCTTTCGGGGATATAGGCGTGATTTATGTATGTATGTATGTATGTTATACCTCTCCCGTGGGTGTAGTACAAGGCGACTAAGGGTAAAGACTGCGATTAGTAATAGGCAGCAGCATTCCTCTTATACCACCGAGCAATATACTGCGGTTTGTGTGCTGGATAGATGGCAATAGGCTCGCCACCTATTACATGGTACCTAAATTAATTGGCGAAAAGTGTGTGTTTATTTCACCTCTGTCTAACCGCTCCGTTGATATAGGCGGGATTTATGTATGTAATTTCAAGCAGCACACAATGAGGCTTACCTACTGTAAAATATTAATTTTTAAAATGACTTTATACTCGTACGCGTTTTAATCGGCATAATTATATGCTATGCGCTATCTTGGCCCTTCCTCTATACTTGAAGGCATTTCCTAAAAGATTCTCAGATTATTATTGAGGTTAGATGCTATTTGCAAGTTTAGTGATGAATGTAAAAAAATATATGTATAGTCGCGTTTTAGCTTAAGCAATTTGAATACGACTAGCCTATTTTACAATAAAAATGGACAAACATACAGTCATCACAATAGACAATAGAATTTTTTGGAATCTATTTGGCAATCCAACGGTTTGGATTGCCAAATAGATTCCAAAAAATTAGTTTGTTTTTTCAACAAAAGTGAGCAAATAATGCCAACCCAGTAAAAAAGTTAAACGATCGTTTCATTCAGTTTCCGAAAAAGGCGACTGTTCGGTAAAATTAATACCATCACTTTTTTTCCGTATCGGATGGATTGTGTGAAAGATGATATGGAAAAAGCGGAGTTCATGCTGAGCTCACGTCTAATAGAGGAGAGTGGAAGAAGACATGTTGTGCCGCGTGGTGACGGCAGAGTAGAATACAATTGTCACCACCCCAAATCTTTCCCGTAGGTGTCGTACAAGGCGACTAAGGATAAATCTGAATATGATTAGGAATGGGCAGCTGCGTTCCTCTTATACCACCTAGGCTAGCCATGTACTGCGACTATTGTGCCCGATAAATGGCAATAGGCTCGCCACCTATTACATGGGACTTGACATATTTGGCGAAAAGTGGGTGCTAGTTCACCTCTGCCTACCCCTTCGGGGATATAGGCGTGATTTATGTATGTATGTATCCTACTTAGAGTAGGATAAGGGCAGAGAGAAGAAGAAGAAGATTTTTTTCCATATCGCTGAATTTTAGCGGCAGATTTATTGGTAAATACTTAGTGTTATCGTAGTACTTATTTGGTTTTGATTAAAATTCTCTTGTATTAACGTTTTAACTATTATTTAGTCGCGCTTTAGCTCCAGCAAGATAAATACGACGCCTTATAACGTTAGTAAAATTTTTGTAGAATCGAGATTGAACATAGGGATTTCATAGCGCTTCCTTCTTTGTTTTCCGCTGATTTTTGGAAATATGGATGTAGTGAAATATCCACCTACCATGTCCATTAGATCCGCACTCTTCTCTTAAGGAGATGTGTACTTAACTACAGGTCCCAGAACCAACCAGCATAAGCAATACAGCTGTTCCTTCCATTCCAAGGCTAAACCTTAGCGTATTACAGATAGCTGAATTTTACGAGACGCTCGCTAGAGGCCTAGATGGTGGTTAACTTTGTTCAGCAACTTCATCGTAGCGGCCCCGATCTCTTTGTCAAACAGATTAATCGTAAAACCTTATTGGAAAGAAACATAGGCGAGTTTCTCTTGTTCTATATTGGTTTACGCCAACTCCGTCCACGGCCTTTCCAACACAGATTATTGGTTTGCAGACAATAAATTATTTTGTCTCGCAAATAAAATGGGACTGACAAACAAAGATTGAATTGTTTTCCCGCGCGGCGTCGGGTACACCGCGTACGGAATTACATTACATCTTGGTTCACTTTCATAGACGGTTCTCAAGGAGAATTTTGCTTCAATCGTAAATATCTTTCTTATAGTTCCGAGCGCACTTCTATTTACTCAACAGTTTTGTAGTCTTTGAATACTTCTTGCTGCTTCAGTTTGATCTTTTGAGATACAGACGATGTTTCGGATGCAACAAGAATTCTGATTGTATTTATTAGGGTTGTTGCAGATGCAATTTTTATTGTATCGGCTATACTGACGCTGTATGGAATAAATGCTTAAATAAAACAAATCACTATTAAGTATATGACAATTCCTTATGCTACTGACTTTCAGTGGCGGAGCGTCCATATAACCCGATTCCCAACAGCCGTACCAAACGAGCGAGCATAAAAAAATCATTACCATAATTCAAGTACAATACCATTTTATAAGCAAATAAAAAAAAAACCATCAATATAATCTTATCATAACAGTATTAAACGCGCGCGAAACAATATGCAACACAGGTACATACAATTCGCTCCCGCCTTCCTTCAACTAACTCGCTAAATATCGAGTTATGGAGGCCTGCGATACAGCACGCACACAGACAAGCGTAGTCTTGTCAGGCGCACGCAACGAGAAATAGTACCTAAAGATTGCCTACAAGCCGACATTTCGGCAGCCTACGCGCTTATGCATCGAGACACTACGACACACGCACACATTAGTAATAAACTCCCACGAAAACAAGTTCCGTCAAAAGTAAATATTTTAGATCTTATTACAATAGCCATAAAAGCGGAATTTATTTTGTGAACTGCACTCAATATCGCGGTCGTGCGCCGCTCCTGCAAGCCGCTCCGGACCGGGTTGAATCGTCCTTCCCTTTTTAACACGGCTTTTGTTTGTATAATGATCTCTCTTTCTGGCTGTATAAAACAAAGCACAAAGCACGCAAAAGCGGCACAACGTAGTTCTCCGCTTCGCCACTAGATGGCGTTGAACAGTTGTTTCCTAGCAGGCGGTGTTAAAAGTTTATTTTTAAACCATAAGAGGCTTTATATAGTTTTGGCTTGCCTAACTTGTTTTTTCACGCCACGCCACTGGTGGTTATAGTATAGCATAATCCAAAGTCGGCGACTTTAGGATAGGTGTGAGTACTGAGTGTTATAGTGGATTTATACCACGTACCGTCCAGGTGGTATAAATCCCATTTATTCACAATTTAAAGATCTATTATTTATATTTAAAAAAATCATTTCAGATCTGGCCCAACGCATTTTGTTCTGTGTTACACAGTACAAAATGCAGTGTCTTGTATATCCGTTTCTTTTAATATCATTGTTACAGTGTTTAGCTCTTATCAGCTCATAATAATACGTTATCTCTAATCAATAAATAGATAAAATTAGGATAGGGACATGTAGGGACTGACAATTATGACGATCAGCCTAGTTTACATACAACAAGCCAACAATTTTAACCAAAGAAGGTACTTCTTAATTAATCCTAGCCTTATATTCGGTGTCTCAAGTTCCACAAAACTCCTGTGTAAAGACTTTCTGATGCAATCAACCTGAACAGTGTTCTAACAATTCAGCAGGATGATCTATCTTGATCGGCAGCCGAGATAAGCCGCGTCGGCGTACCTTACCTGCGATCATGCATATTCAAGAGAAAACTGGACTGGCTGTACTTGGCTGAACGGCGTGTTAAGTGGACGAGATAACGGGGTTTCGGTATCTAGATACCTATATATACATTTTACGGTATCTAGATACGTCTTGACGATCCATACGTGTATTGGAATCATACCAGCCCGGCTAGCATGGCCACCCAAACACAATAATAATATGAGTCTTTTATGGCGTTGAACTACCAAAAAGTCATTGGATTTTTGACAGTTCAATGCGATAAATGGCTGTATCTTTCAGATATAGCCTTAAAGGCTTATTCAATTAATCAACTCAGGCTTATTCAAGTTTTAATATCCAATATTTTTTACTGTTCAACGCGATAAATGGCTATATCATATCGTGTTTTGGAGGTCATGCTAGCCGGGCTGATATAAATAAACGAATTTTGACTTTGACTCGTCTGAGGGCTCAGTCGACCATGAAACTACTTAGAAATACTCAATATCTTTATTGTTTCATATGTTAGATACATTTTCTAGAGCCATCATCAAAATCTTAAATAAAGCAAAAAGTATGGGATTTGACGTAAGTCATCGTGAAATCACGTGACCAAAATCGTCTTCGTAAGTTATGTTGGTAGCGCAAGCTAAGACGTTGTAGATACCAAAGTAACATGACCGATCGTGACGAACTTCGATATGTTATCGTTATAAGATGATTGCCACTTGGCTACGGGCCCAGCACTGTGAATCCGTGGAATGCTAAGAGTTTTTGGCTCCGGTCACCAATCCAATAAATGACCTGTATTAGCGAACAATGTTTTCTATTCGATTTTAATTTTACATACATACATACATACATAAATCTCGCCTTGTACGATACCCACGGGAGAGATTTGGGGTGGTGACAATTGTATTCTACTCTACCGTCACCACACGGCAAAAATTTAATTTTAACATTATATAAATGTTGGAAAAATTAGTACAAAGATTTTGGTGGTTAGAAAAACTTTTAACCGTTGACTGTGAGGCCGTGAAGGTTAGAAGAATTTCGGCAAGTTAATTAGTGTCTTGGTTGGCCGAGCGGTCAGGCATCTGCCCGGGTAGCAGCGGACGCGGGTTCGATTCCCTCATCAAGACCATAATTTTTCGAAACTCTTTTTCTTACCACCAAAATCTTTGAACATTTACGCCGGGGGGGCTGAACCTCCCTGAGTTCATGCCGCAGCAGCTCGATGCCCGCAGTCCGCCTCTAATCTGAGGTGGAGGAACCCGATGATGATGAAGATTAGCTGTTTACGCAATCGCAGACCGAGCACAGTAAGGGCCGGTTTTTTTATGCATAGTTAACTACCAATTGTTCAAAATTGTAACTATTGGATAACTTTAATGGATAACGTTACTAATGGTTAAATCTATTGTTACTAATGGTTAACTATCAGACTGATATTTATCCATTAGTAACAACCTATGCATCAAAAAACCGGCCCTAAGCCACTGCACCTTTACGCCGTCTTATACCTCATCTAAGGTATAGGATTTACTTATGGTTAAATTGCCAGCCAAATCGTCCCAGTCTCGATTACATTACTACCGCAAACCTTGTTAATCTTCATAACCTCTTATTATTCTTATACTACCTCGTTCAGCCTAAGAGGAATGCTCTAAGGATGACTCGGGAATTTAAAATAAAATAATTCTTGCGGCTCAGGGTGGAATACAAATGAGTCCAGTTAGCAGAATAAGACGTCATAACCCAAATAAAGAATGACAAGTGAGACCGGGCTAAGGTCTCAAATATCTTGACGAATCGCATCTTATATACCAAGGAGGTTTAGCTCTACGAATATTTTTTTGTAAAGTAAAGCTTATTTTCATGAATATTGAACACACAATGCCTTAACTCCTTGAGCCCTAGCGCTTAAATTTAGAGCTTAAATCTAATATATAAAATCTCGTGTTTGTTATCGAATTCCTCCGAAACGTCGTGATGGATTTTTACGATTTTTTTGTGTATATTCGGAAGGTCTGTGGATTAAGGTCGTAGGCTATTTTTGATACCCTTAGGTGATAGGGCAAAGCAATGTTTGCCGGATCAGCTAGTAAATAAATATTTTTTACACTCCCACCTATCATCTAGCCGATTCTAGCCTAAAATTAGTCGACATTGGTCATTTAACACAAAAAAGACGCAACCCAAAAAAACTGGAAAACACCTCTATATTCGTTATCGTAACAAGTGTTGCAAGATTTGCAAATACATACATACAGACATAAATTACGCCGATATCCCCGAAGGGGCAGGCAGAGGTGAACTAGCACCCACGTTTTGCCAGTTATGTTAGGACCCATGTAAGTGGCGAGCCTATTGCCATTTGTCGGGCACAAAAGTCGCAGTACATTGCTAGGTTGTATAAGAGGAACGCTGCTACCTATTCCTCATCACTGTTTATCTTTAGTCGCTTTGTACGACACCCACGGGAGAGATTTGGGGTTATGACAATTGTATTCTACTCTGCCGTCACCACACAGCACATACAAATAAAATACCTACATGTATTTGCAAATACATGTAGGTATTTAACTACGCAATAAAATAAAATTAATTACGAATGCTGTGCACTGTTATTAGACATCGGGTTTAGTAGTAGTAGGTCTTAAATAAAATAAAATAAAAATAAATAAATAAGCGCAATTTAGGGTTATATCACTCCTGTATTTAAGATGCTATATCCCTCATCTTGCAGGCCACACTTGCGTTTCAGCACTCAAAGGCGATATTAATTTCTGTGCGAGCACCGACTCTATTACAAACACCATTAAGCTCTTTATGTAATAGATAAGGCAGTCATATACATCGGTCCCACAAGACCCATTCCATTATCTCTCGCTACGGATAAGCTTGGCGGACATCCAGCACCTAACACTAATTAGTAGATAGTCGTTTTTTAGCACTAAATCAGAATAATTATGTAAATTTCCTTGTCAATAAGCCATTGCAAAGTGGACCGCAAAAACATATGCATAAGATATGAAAGGTATTAGCAGTCTTCTGACATTACGTATTTTAGTTACATAACAATATATTAGCATAATGGATGTACTGCAGCATGTTTGCAGTTAGGGGAATGTGGCCCAGAGTGGGTATACTAGATACATCAGACGCTTATATATACATAGAATCATTTTGGAAAACATAATCTAATGTTCTTGTTAGCCTCGTCATCTGTTGCTCCCTTAAGGAGGCAGGAAGGAACACAATTTTCCTACCCATGGATGCTCGCGTATGCACCTATTGATAATTGTTTCGTGGTACACCATCGAGTAATTTCATTGCACGGGACATGAAATAGGCGGGCCAAATTGGGTGTAAATCTACCCCTTAGGGATAAGTGCATGATTGATGTATGATTATTCAAACATTTTATAAATGTTAGAACAATTCATACACAGAAAAGAGGTAACAATTTTTTTGAAAATATGTTGCCCGCCCCAAGACAGTAATTTTTCGTCATTTTGCTAACCACTTTTCCTTTGGATGTAGGTATTATAATTGTATGAATGAATTTCATTGTCAAAGATGGCCACCGAGATACTAAATAACATCGCGACCATCCCACAAGATCCTAGCCTAGGTCTATCCTAGGTATCACACAATACGAAGTCTTAAATCCTGGACAGCAAAGACCATAAAAAATTAAGGGCCAAAGCGAAAGCGCGCCGAACACTCTAGCTTCATAACATTTCTTATTAAAGCGCTCAAAATCCTTTCCCTAGACAATGTTATGATGGATTCACGACACAGCCCATTGACTAGGGTAGTAACAAAACGGGTGACATTTATTATAAAGCCCCTTTTGTCAATGAGCATCACTAGAACATTACAGCGACCTTGCCGTGATGAATAAGGGATTTGGGTGAAATGAGAATTAAATTACGATGACACAATATTGGAGCTAGCTAGCGAGCAGGGTCTTTTGTTTTTAAAAGGGAAAGAATATTATGATAACCTAACTCGTTTTTCGGTGATAGGCGAGTCTTGTCCGTTAAAGTTGTTATTTTAATTTTAAAAAATTAAGAAGTTTCATAGGACTTTTTGACCCGGAGATTTGTATCAAAATAAGAATGAACTTTCTTCTGACCGGTGGGGTTATTATGTAAGTCGATTGCATTGATTTCGATGTCTTCTCTCATTGAGAATAATAGCACAATGTGAGAGTAACGGGTAGGCCATATCAACTGAAACTTTAATAATACGGGTTCCGGTCTTACTCAACTTAGAACTTAGTTTCCGATCAGTTGTAATATCAAAATTACCAATCTACTGCCGTTATCACACAGGAAATAAAGTAATTGCTTAATGAGTTTTAGAACGTTCACTGCAAACTGCTGCGTTGGACAGCACCGGGCGTGATGCGAGTACCGTAGTTTTAATAGGGCATGAACACACCGGGGTCATGTCTCGCCATCTCTAGAGTTTTGTGAACACCAACTATTACATTGTGCCAGTCATTCGCGTGATGAAATGCTTACATTAATGACATTATAATCAAAATGTGACAATGAGTTCGCAACTCAGCGGAAAATGAGGACATGGCTACAGTGGAGCTTAGGGCTGTCGACGTCAGACATTTTTTACAAGGCAATGGATTCTACATAGCGCAGCCTTGGCCTGCGATTGCGTAAACTAAACAATGGTCGCTAAGGTCGGTCATTGGAAGGGTGACCAAAATTTTACTATCTCGAGTTCCTCCGTGCTTTGGAAGTCACGTTAAGCCGGTGGTCCCGGCTGCTGGTACGACACCCACGGGAGAGATTTGGGGTGGTGACAATTGTATTCTACTCTGTCTGTCACCACACGGCTGTAAGTAGGGATTAGATTAGGGAGTAGGGAAATGTAAGTAGGTATTCTATATTTAAGCAATAATCACTTGAATTCAAATTAAACTACACTTGAGTGCCGTTTCAGAATACGGACCTAAAACTATATTATCTCAAGGTCTTCCTGTTACGGAAGTCGCTTAAGTCGCGCAAGCCACCGCACCATACATATATCGTTGGATAATTACAACGCCCCGAAGTTATGAAGCTGCAATGCTACTGGCATACCACCTAACAATTCTGCGATTGTTAATTTGTTAATTGTTATTGGAGGTAATCCCGTGTGATTGGAGGTGGACCTCCAATTACACGGAACACCTCTATTCTACTTCTAGGAGAAACTGATTTTTGAATTTGTTGCAATTATATTCTGCACACTGCTGTCAACGTTCACCTAATTAGCAATGTAGCTCACTTTAGCTTAGACAAACTGCTGACAGTGCCTCAATTACCCGAATGACAGCCCTGCGAGACCCGTAAACTCAAACACAAATTCGTGTTAGCCGTCCTGTTCCACGTTAAGCAACTAACGCTTCACAAATACGGGACCAACTACTTACCAATGTGATTCTGAGTATCTCATTAGTGCTGCGACGCGGTTTTGGTTGTAGTAGTCTAGATTTGAGGTTATCTAGGTTCAACATTCAAGGCACATTACACATACTCAATGCCGATTCCACTCCAACTCAACTCAAGTTAGAGCTTTGAAATGTGAGCTTTAGAAGTAGTAGAATAGGGTGTCGTGTGGTGACGGCAGAGTAGAATACAATTATTGTCACCACCCCAAATCTCTCCCGTGGGTGTCGTACAAGGCGACTCAAGATAAATCAGCAGCAGCAGCGTTCCTTTTATACCACCTGGCAATAGTACTTCGACATTTGTGCCCGATAAATGGCAATAGGCTCGCCACCGATTACACGGCACCTAACATAATTGGCGAAACGTAGGTGCTAGTTTACCTCTGCCTACCCCTTCGGGGATATAGGCGTGATTTATGTATGTATATATGTAGATGTTAGGAGTTCGACGCGTTTACGGCGCTTCGTCAACGCTTCTACATTGTAAGTAGGCAACAAGTAGCCTGCGCGCCTGTCCTTTTAAATGTAAAGAACTACTGACAGATCGTTGAGGCTGACGCGTTTTCCACACGTTGACGGCGCGTTGTCCACTCATTGAAGCCAAATTTGACTGGATTGTGGATTGATCATCCAATCGTAATTTAAAGTTCCAACGAATGTTGTTACAAAATGTTCGACATTCTGCCAACCACGGCGTTAATAACTGGCCGATATTTCTCTAACCTCGCATCTGGGAATAATGATCATCACACTGCCCTTCTACTTCTAGAAGATACTGTTCACGCAGTATCTCCTTTTTCTCAACTCTCTTCTGACACTACTTAGTTGTCTCGCATCTGGCAATGTAGAAATAGATTTCAAAAATCTTGTTCCAAGAAGCTTATTTTATTGATATTCAGGCAAAATGGTTACAAGTACAAATAGATTTCTAAAATCTTGTTCCAAGAATCTAACTATATCGATATTCAAGCAAAACGACTGTTAATTTCCATCTTCTGACAACAAAATCTTCCATGAAGTCAATTCTGTTACATGATTGGCTACAAGATAATTGCTGACAATATTCGCGTGAACCAATCGCGGCAGATGCTGCCTAAAGTGACAGTTTCAATTTCGCGGAACAGCGTGAATTGTGAAGCGAAAGTTAACGAGAACAAGGGTTGGATTCCGCGAAATATCTCATTAGATATTTAAAGCGTTTAAATTAAACTTCCAAAGAAACCTTCAAATTAATGCTGTAATGAGTTGTATGGTTAAATGACCTGTCACTAGGACTTACTTATAAGCTTGGGTTTGCTTTATAAACTATTCGATTTTAATTTTAACATTATATTAATGTTAGAAAAATTAGTACAAAGATTTTGGTGGTTAGAAAAAAATTAAATAAAATTTTTCGAAATTCTTTTTCTAACCACCAAAATCTTTGTACTAATTTTTCTAACATATATATAATTTTAAAATTAAAATCGAATAGTTTATAAAGCAAACCCAAGCTTAACCGAACGCACGGTATTTGTAAAAATATCTGCTTTGGAATGTCGGATAGCAGCGGACGCGGGTTCGATTTCCGCCTCAAGACCATAATTTTTCGAAATTCTTTTTCTAACCACCAAAATCTTTGTGGCGATAGAAGATAAAAATAATTCATATTTTGTTTTTTATTTCAACATTACATAAATGTTAGAAAAATTATCACAAAGAACCAAGATATTTTGGTTGGTCGAGTGGATAAGGCATCTGCTCGGAAAGCGGAGGCCGCGGGTTCGATTCCCGCATTAAGATTATAATTTTTTGAACTTTTTCTAACCACAAATTTCTGTGTGTGGTTAAGACACTTTGGCAGTTTGTAACCTGAAGTGACGCTATCTCTGTCATGGTGCCTATAACGCTGTGAATTCCCGGAAGATAAATAATAAATCTCGCACTATTATCATCACGAAGGAAATGGTCGCGTTACCGCTCACACCATGGGTGTATATTTTTAAGGCCCTTTTAAGTAAGTGTGGCTATGTTATCACCTTAAGTTCGAGAGTCGTATTGTGCACCAATAGATGTAAATTACCCAAAAAAACCGTAACCGTAAAAGTAGATGAGAGAGATTTCTCGCTTTCTTGAAAAGAGAGAGAGAGAGACAGAGATAGATTTTTCGCTTTCTCTTCTACCTACTGTGAAAAAACTTCATGCTTTGTTTTTTGCAGTCCGTAAACTTATAACACATTAATTTAGTCTGAAGATACTCCATCCGTACTCCGTCTCCATCGGTGACATGAGAAAGAAAGGAGTGAATATTTAGTTAGAGGAGAACAGACGAGAAGAAGACGTGTCGAACCCAAAAATTAAAATTGAAAAGAAGACTAATAAAAAGTTTATATAATACTTACATAAAATTATAAACTAACAATAGTGTTAAATATAAAACTAATGTAATATAACAAATAATACCTCCCCGATCCACCAACGACACTGACTTCCCCCTAAAAAGTATAACTGCCGCACAAAGAGACGTCAATTAACTTTAATGAGTATTTAATGTCAAAAATTTTCATTCAAATCCAAACCACAGACCCGGCAAGAATAGCGACTAGTTTTGAATGGTCATTTTTTGACGTTAAGTACTCTTTAACGTTATTTGACGTTTCTGAGTGCGGCAGTAAGACACTTTATTTCCAACATAAATTAAATTATGCTGAGTACTCTGTTCTAAATAAAGTATCAGCTATCGCTTATTTAAGAAAATAAGAAATATTTTATTCATGTTTCGTTAAGAATTATAAAGGTATCTATATTGGGATTTAGGGGTCCTTAAAGTTAATAATCGTTGGTGAAAACTGACAGTAGTCGCACGACATGAGCTTTAAGATTTTACAAATTATATAATACTAGCTGACCTTATCACCTAGGGGTATAAAAAAATACCCCACAACCTATTCTACCGAATATACACAAAAAAACAATAAAGATAGGTCAAGCCGGAATTCGATTACAAACCACGACCTTTTTAAAATATAAGCACCACTGAAATTTTCCTATTACAAAATTAAATCACGTGCGTTCCGAACAGCCATCACATCTGGATTTAAAATTAATCGTCGTTATCTTACAATGATTAATTTCATAAAGTTCCAGTAAGTCTACACAGATTATTCAATCAATTCGATAATAAAACATTGTTCAAGCATACAGGCTCACCAAACCTTATGATTTGGAATTTTGTGATGTTTTTTCTGGAATTCAAAGGTCCTTGAGACCTGCCTCCATTACGTAAGGCGATTGAAATGATCTATTTTGACAATTTCGCCATTCGCCCTCGGGGATTTGCCTCGTTACCTTTTCGTGGACCAATAATAATAGTGTCCATCAAACGTCAAATAAAACTTATTACACTAAAAGCTATTGCGCAGAAACTGAAGCCAAGAAACCACACCTTTTTACGTGTACCTACTCGCTTAAATCGCTCCGTTCCTACCTCACTATTGCCCTGGCGAGGAAATCGGAAAAATTATCTCTGCAACTTGACTTCCGGATAAGGAACACTGTTACCTTATCGTCGTCAGGAAAACATTGGTATAAGTAGATATAATCAATAGTATTCCAGTAAAAGTCATAAGAAGCTCGCTAGCGCAGCGGCACAGCGCGCTTGGCCTGCGATTGCTTAAACTAAGCAATGTTCTCTAAGGCCGGTCATTGGATGAGTGACCAAAAATGTATTATCTCGAGTTCCTTCGTGCTTCGGAAGGCACGTTAAGCCGTTGGTCCCGGCTTCATCTGCAGACGTTAATACGCACCAACCCGCACTGGGCCAGCGTGGTGGGCTATGGCCTAATCTCCCTATATTCGTCCATCCATAGAAAAGGCTCGTGCCCCAGCAGTGGGGACATTAAAGGGCTGGTAATGATGATGATGATGATGATGAAAAGTCATATAAATATAATATTGGTACACATAGAGAGTGTAGGTACAATTCTTCCGAAGCTAAGTTAAATTACAAAATATCTTATGATGTAATAATAAAAATACTGCAAAGTGGGGCAAACACATATGTGGCATGTTGCCGTTAGCTAAATCATGTTTGAATTATCGAAGAATTTGATCATTTGTTTATGCTATGTATGAACAGCAAGTCGTATTTTTTACATTATCGTAATTCTGCTTCAAATTTACAAAGCAGAATTTCGAATACGTAAAAAGTAATAGAAGTAATATAAATGTAAATTAATTTTTGAAATTCGCTCTTAAATTCCCCATACAATTTTTCTATGGGCGCGCGATTTCAATTTATACCCGGCACATGCGGCAAAATCGTTCAACAAGCCAAATTCTCGGCGCGCTCTTAACAATACAACAAACTAAACAAATTCCAGATACATTCAATCAGTACGGATAGGGCGCTAAATTTAATAAAGCACATTCCGTAACAGAAACCTATGCATCGTAATTAAGCTAAGTGAATCTCGCAAGTAACCGCGAGACTTGTATCTATTAGAATAATATTCAGTTAGGGTCGGCGCAGATTGGCGGCACGGCATGGGAGGGTACCCTTAGGTGACGAATAAAAATTTAACTAAAGAAGAGTATGAAAATAAAGTTGAAAGTTGAAGGTCGTAGGTACAAAAACAATGCCGTGGGATGCTCAGGCATGCCGTGTCGGCTGCCTTAGGAACGCCTCGGCATCCCTCGGTATGCTTTGGCAGTCTTCGGGATGCTGAGAGATACAGCGACAAGACAAGACCTAAGAATGTCTCGGTATGCCTAAGGATGCCTCGGCACGCTTAAGGATACCACAGCATTGTAACCGCCAGTGTGCGCTTACATGTAGGGATGACGAAGGATCCCTAGCCGTGCCGTGCCGCCGATGTGGGCCGGGCCTTAGAAGCGTACGGGTTGGTAAACCGAATACGGGTACAGAATCTCATTCACAACGAACCGAGGAGCCAGCTGAGACTGTACGGAAATTTAATTAGTCATTTAGCGCCCCAATCAACAAATAATGAAACGACTCTTTCAAACTGTAACTGAATTGGGGCGATAAATTATAATGTTGAAGATGGAGTTTCCCGTATAATTAAACACCTCACCTGCAAAGAGTATATTCCCGTAAAGATCGCGACTTCGGCCACTGAATGTGTTTTGATAATATATCTTTCTACTTAAGATAATATCATGAACTCTATCTGGAGTTCGTGATATCTTAATTATGTAATTTCGTAGTAGTAGATTAGAAAGGTCTATAAAACAAAGGAAGAAGAAATCCTAGATCGCAAGTATTCATAAATATGCAATCTGAGGTGCTATCTGAGATGCCGTGTGGTGACGGCAGAGTAGAATACAATTGTCACCACCCCAAATCTCTCCCGTGGGTGTCGTACAAGACGACTAAGGATAAATCAGCGATGAGGAATGGGCAGCAGCGTTCCTCTTATACCACCTAGCAATGTACTGCAACTTTTGTGCCCGATAAATGGCAATAGGCTCGCCACCTATTACATGGGACCTAACATAATTGGCGAAACGTGGGTGCTAGTTCACCTCTGCCTACCCCTTCGGGGATATAGGCGTGATTTATGTATGTATGTATGTATGTATGCACTCTGAGGCTTTCTTTTTTATCGCCCAAGATATAGTTTTATTGGACCCCCTGACCAGGAAGTACAATTTTCCGTACGCGTAGCGGGCGGTTATGTTCAGTTATGTTCAGGTGTGACATAATATTTCTAAACCTTTAGCCGCCTTGTACGACCCGCGGGAGTTAAAGGGGTGGTGACAATTGTATTCTGTTCGATTTTAATTTTAACATTATATAAATGTTAGAAAAATTAGTACAAAGATTTTGGGGTTAGAAAAAGAATTTCGAAAAATTATGATCTTGAGGCGGGAAAAGGTAGTAATAATTAGCGAAATGTGGGTGCTAGTTCAGCTCTGCCTACCCCTTCGGGGATATAGGCGTGTTTTATGTATGTATGTATGTAAATATTATAATATGCGATTTGGGCGACTTAACCTTAATACGCCCTAGGCAAACATTACTACGCACAATGGTAATAACGCCTTAACGCCCATCAAGTGGGTCTGTGTTGGAAAGGTGCTAATTGTTCCGTGATTGGTATACGATTCTCGAGATAAATTATGTCGGCGCGTGGGATGTTCACGCGATCTCATTAAGCCACGCGGTCTGCATAGCCCTCATTTTTAGGGTTCCATACATACATAAATCACGCCTATATCCCCGAAGGGGTAGGCAGAGGCGAACTAGCACACTAGACACCCACTGGAGAGATTTGGAGTGGTGACAATTGTATTCTACTCTGCCGTCACCACACGGAAAATTCCATACACAATGGCTTAAACGGGACCCTCTTACTAAGACTCCTCTGTAATTCCGTCCGTCCGTCCGTCTGTCAGCAGGCTGTATCCCATAAACCATGATAGTTATAGACAGTCGAAATTATCACAGATTATTTATTTCTGTTATCGCACACAGAATAAAATTAATATTTATGGGGGCATACAATAAACGTATCGTTTTTGCTGTTTTTTTTATAGATAATGGTAGGGAACCCTTGTGCGAAAGTCCGACTTGAACTTAGCCTTTTAGATTAAAACGAAGCTGATTACAGAGCTTGAGTGGAAAATGGTTTACTAGTGATTTTCGCGAGTAATTTCTTGTCTTACTATTACATACATACATAAATCACGCTTATATCCCCGAAGCGGTAGGCAGAGGCGAACGTTTCGCCAATTATGTTAAGTCCCATGTAATATATGGTGGCGAGCCTATTGCCATTTATCGGGCTCAAAAGTCGCAGTACATTGCTAAATGGTATAAGAGGAACGCTGCTGCCCATTCCTCATCACTGATTTATCCTTAGTCGCCTTGTACGACACCCACGGAAGAGATTTGGGATGGTGACAATTGTGTTCTACTCTGCCGTCATCACACGGCCAATGGCCACACGGTCTTACTATTAGGTACTGGAAAAGCAAAAGCCTTTCTATTCAACAGTGTTATAAACTATTGTTTGATTTTGTTTTTGCGCTATAGTTATTATTTTGATACGAAAAAATATATCAAAGAAAATTCAATTCCCGCATGCCCGCGATTTTTTCTGACCTTTTCTTTGTAATAATTTTCCTAATTTCCATAATCAATGCTCAAATAATAATTCAACAGCAAACCCAATCTCATCCAATCTAATCGCACGGTAAAACGTTAAAGTCCCCGTAGCACGGGACGTGGAGAAAATCATTTCCTCTCACTTTAACTCCCACTAAATCCTGAGTCAAAACACCAGCAAGTGGAGCATAGAGATTTTGTCCACGTGGTTGGAGTTGTATAGGCCCAATGATTTTCAATTCTGTTCTGACCTCTCTTATTTGCTACACTTTTTAAGCTATACCAGGTGGCATACCGCCTAACTCAATTATATATAGCTATAGTTTATGACGTCATGCTGTCATTTCGCACCAAATGTACCTAAACTATTAGCGATAGCTTTGAACGAATGATCACCGAATGATTTTGTATGAATTTGGCACAAAATCAGTGCCACCTAAAAATTCAGGATGGCCGCTATAGCCGTAAGCAGTGCATTGCAATATAGCTATCATCAGCAATCGAGTTAGGCGGTAGGCCCCCTGAACAAAGCCGCGCATAACAACTCCAGTTTCACAATTAAAATGACTCGAAATCCATTTGGATTTTGTTTTATTCAACCTGCCGCACCAGGTCCGAATGTTGAGTGACGAATTTTAATCAACGCTAAGTCTCCTCATTCTGAATGCCTAATACTTATTCAAAATGCTATGTAAATTAGAATACAAATTCGCGCTGATTCCGACAAAGATGTTGAATTTGTTCGTTTCATTTGCACTGGGAACTCGGGAGGTATGGTGAGTTTCTTGGGCGAGATAAAAAATCTTCGCTGGAGCGAGATATATTGCTTTAACAGCTAAGAACATTGAACAGGCTAAGAAAAAAATGTATACTGTATTAATTTGTCCCGTTTGATTTGTCGGTGATGAATAATTTTGGGCTTTTGAGAATAATACAAAAGTTTTCGTTAATATCACGACTTTAGAGCTTCTAAGATTATTAGGAATACACCGAGTTATATATTATTATGGAATACGCTTTGTTTTTCTATCGGTTGGTTATATTTTTTTAGGATGTTGAATGGGAAACTCTTCCGGAAAGCAGGGAGGAGGGAGGGGGGAAATGCATAATGCATACTTCCGGGAAGGCCTGGAGGTTATGTCGGATAACTACCGACTAAAATGTATATTAATGCCTTACCCTGAAAGGGCTTATAGGCGCCATCAGAACGTGGTTGGTTGATAACGCATTTAACTGTAACAAATATCATACACTTACATAAATCACGCCTATATCCCGGAAGGGGTAGGCAGAGGTGAACTAGCACCCACGTTTCGCCAACTATGGCAGGTCCCATGTAATAGGTGGGGAGCCTATTGCCATTTATCGGGCACAAAAGTCGCAGTACATTGCTAGGTGTGGTATAAGAGGGAACGCTGCTGCCCATTCGCCATCACTGATTTATCCTTAGTCGCTTTGTACGACACCCACGGGAGAG
Source organism: Cataclysta lemnata (assembly GCA_963931975.1). NCBI lineage: Eukaryota > Metazoa > Arthropoda > Insecta > Lepidoptera > Crambidae > Cataclysta > Cataclysta lemnata. The sequence goes on along the minus strand of OZ008344.1, from coordinate 3,191,134 downwards.
ATTTGGGGCGGTGACAATCGATATCAACAAAAAGTAATTAAAAACTAAAAGTAAATATTTTTTTCTGAACCTCGTAAAGACATACATAATCGATTAACTAAACATGGAACGATTCTGCTTAATCCCTGATTTTTACGAAGTCAAATATGTGCTAATGTGTGGCTAACCTTGAGAAAAACGTCTGGCTTATAACTTACAAGTGACCTTAAATGAGAGAATAGTCCCCCCCCCCCCCCTCCTATTACATGGATTCTACAACAACTAGCAAAATGTATGCGTCACTTGCCCCTTCGTGACTAAACAGGAATAAAATAACTTAAATGTAATAGTATGTATAAACATACATATTAATAAACTCGCCTATTTTCCCCTAAGGGCTACGCTGAGGTGTATTAAAACTCACGTTTCGCTAATTATGATAGATCCCGTGTAAAAGGGGGTGCGTCAATCGCAGTTGGTATATTAGTAGGTGTATAACTGAAATGTTCATGCACATTACACATCGCTGTATTTACCCTTATATTACCTATGTTAAATGAAGCAAATACGGTACCAGCTCCGAATAAAGATAGAAAACGTTCCAAGAGAGAACCAGTAAATATTAGTTGAGGACGTGCACCCGGTTTACTGGTCGTTTTTCTTGTTTCGTCGAAACAAAACTTTGCGTCATTTATACACAATGACCGTTTCGATATTAAGACGGTGGAAAGTAAATACAAACTTTCATGGTACTTTCATTTGTTTGCGAGCTCTTTGGAGATAAATCGTGTGCAAAAGTGTTTTTTTTTTCCAAAGTGAAGGTTTTGTTCTTCTTTGAAAGCCTATTGTGAGATTTGTTTCCACAACGAAATTGCATTGTAATTATATTACATATTTTGGGTAAAGTGTTAGAAAGGTTTCATCATCATCATCACCAACACTTTAATATGCCCACTGTTGATGGAGGAACATAGATAGAGAAAATGGGCTATAACCCACCACGGGTTGTTAAGGTCTCTAAAGTGGTAATTATCATCATCATCACCAGTCCTTTAATGAAAAGGATAGGACAGTTAAAATAATTAGAATTAGGAAAATATTCTTTTAGCAAATCGATTCAATTGCTTTATTGCGCACAAAATGACTGCGTAATTGTTTTGTATAGAATTTGGTACATTAGTTGCTTAGTGACCTTCGAAGTTGTGTGGGTGTACAATGGTGCGAAACTTCACAATTTTCGGCTAAAGTTATTTTGATGTGGCTTAATTTGGAATGGTTGTTCGGTGTGAGTTGGAATATTAATTATTTTATCGTGAAAAGTCTAGATCTCATCTCATAGATTTGTTGATAAGACCGATGAGGTCAAGCAAAGTTGGAAATCGCTTTTAATAAAACCTTGTAAACTAAAAAGCCCAAGGTTGGGTACTAACTACTGGTTCAGTGCCAACTGAAACTGTTCAAACTACGTGGAAATTGGTCAGGTTTTTCTTTAAATAATTCGAAAATGGTTGAATCCTTGAAATACAACTGTTGCGGTATTGGACGTTGAGAATTAGTAGGTTCGACCACTTCATCCGACGCTTTACCCATTATGAAGTTTGTTACCTCTCGATTAGCATCAAACATTATAATTTTACGGATTTATTCTTATCCATTTTTCTTTGTACTTTGGGACGTGCTGTCAATTGTTGACATGAAACATATAACCGCCGAGTAACACTTTCATCGCATTCATCAAAATGCCACGCCATCAATCCATGCATGAGATTCCGGGCTTTCGACATTGATCCCTAGAAATGAAAAGATCTGTTCGGCTCACGCAAAACCATTCGAACCCGAGCAAAATGCTGGTATATCCAATTAAAATACATCGCAGACATTGTATTAAAATGAGAGCACATTCCCATCTGTAACTAATACACCAACATACCTACTAGCACGAAATTTGGATTAATACGATTGAATCAATAGTTATTTGTTGTACATGAGTGCAAAGTTGTTTTTTAACCGCGTGCTCAATTTTGATGACCGAGCTAGCGAAGGATTCTAAAATTAAATCACGAGCGTAGCGAGTGAATCAAAAATTAGAATCCTGAGCGATAGCGAGGGAATCAAAAGAGCACAAGGTGAAAAATCTTTGCACTCGAGTGCAACACGTAACTTTTCATCCCCCCCAACGAGGAAATTGCAAAATACAAAAAAAAAATACAATCACAACAGTTTCTGTTTTCACCCAGAAACTTCCGCAACACCCTCCCATTAAGCGAAACACACTCTCAACACCCACCCAGAAACACCCACAACATTCACACCCGCAATACACACCCATCCACTCAGACACACCCAAAAAACACCCATTCACCCAGAAACACCTACAAAACACCCATTCACCCAGAAAAACCCACAAAACACCCATTCACCCAGAAACACACACAAAACACTCATTCACCCAGAAATACCCACAAAACACCCATTCACCCAGAAACACCCACAAAACACCCATTCACCAAGAAACACCCATTCACCCAGAAAAACACACAAAACACCGATTAACCCAGAAACACCCACAAAACACCCATTCACCCAGAAACACCTACAAAACACCCAATCACACCCAAAAAACACTCAATCACCCAGAAACACCTACAAAACACCTAATCACACCCAAAAAAACACCCAATCACCCAGAAACACCCACAATACTCACCCATCCATTTATACACACCCACAAAAACCCATTCACCCAGACACACCCACAAAACACCCATTCACCCAGACACACCCACAAAACACCCATTCACCTTGACACAGCCTCAAAACACCCATTCTCACCCAGACACACCTCCAACACCTACCCATCCACCCAGCCACACTCGCAACATTCATCCAGACACATCTGTAAGTACCTAATAAAAATTACTGTCCCTAATGGAGTTCCGAGACGGTCAATCAGCTTGCGTCAAGCACGTTGATTTTCTGTATGTTTTTGTTCCGTTGCTAGCGTAAACAAATCAAACAGACCTAAAAAGCTTTTATATGCTTGACTCAAGCATCCAGCAAGCGTTGTAGACGATCAAAATGTTTAAAGCAAGATTGACGCCAAGCTGATTGACCGTCACGGAACTCCTAGGTTTTAACAAATTTATGACGTGAAAAGAAAATGGCGCGCGCAAAGCAAATTACAAATTACAAAGTACACCAAGAAGGTTCCGAGTCTGAGTTTTTAACAAATTAGAATAGGTTGCATGACAATTTCGGCACCATGGGGGTAGAAATAAATATGTATAATGATGTTTTGAATTCACAAACTCATTGCACACGATGTTCTAAATTCAAATTTACTTTAACCTCTAGAGGATAAAAACGGCTTTTGCACTCAGATATCGAAGAGCAAAAACGCTTTTTCCGAGATGGTGGGATGAAAAAAGCTTTTAAATGCTTGTCTCAAGCATCAAGCAAGCGTTGTAGACGATCAAAATGTTTAAAGCAAGATTGACGCCAAGCTGATTGACCGTCACGGAACTCCTAGGTTTTAACAAATTTATGACGTGAAAAGATTTTTTTTTAATTCTCCCTATATTTTAGGGAAGGCAAAGGGTCGAGCCCATACAGCGAAGTCTTTAGTGTATATTTTATCTGTAGTCTTATGAAATAATGAGTGAATGAAAAGTATGAATGAAATGAATTTTACGTTAAAATATGGGTGCCACATATTTTAACGCATCTAGGGAGTGCTTGGCGCGAATTGAATGGTAACAGAGTTAATGATGGTGCTTGATGAAATGGATAAAACCACTTTTTATAGTGATCTTCACCACAACATCAAACACATCATGAGACTTATTTTCGATGATTCTGTATCCACTCTGTAACAATTTTTGAATCAGTGAAAATAAATCTAACTGACACCACGAAACGCGCCAAACACTCCTCGACGTGAAAAGAAAATGGCGCGCGCAAAGCAAATTACAAAAAAAGTACACCAAGAAGGTTCCGAGTCTGAGTTTTAACAAATTAAAATAGGTTGCATGACAATTTCGGCACCATGGAGGTAGAAATAAATATGTATAATGATGTTTTGAATTCACAAACTCATTGCACACGATGTTCTAAATTCAAATTTACTTTAACCTCTAGAGGATAAAAACGGCTTTTGCACTCGGATATCGAAGAGCAAAAACGCCTTTTCCGAGATGGTGGGATGAAAAACTTATTTAAAGTCTATTAAATTTCTAACTTACTGTTGTCCTAATGACATACATACATAAATCACGTCTATATCCCCAAAGAGGTAGGCAGAGGTATTTTAACACCCGCGTTTCGCCAGTTCGCCTTATGGTAATAGGGGATGAACCTATTGACGTACATACCTACATACATAAATAACGCCTATATCCCCGAGGGGGTAGGCAGAGGTGAACTAGCACCCACGTTTCGCAAATTATGTTAGGTCCCATGTAATGGTGGCGAGCCTATTCCCATTTATCGGGCACAACAGTGTCGCAGTACATTGCTAGGTTGTATAAGAGGAACGCTGCTGCCCATTCCTCATCACTGGTTTATCCTTATTGACATTCAGCCGGAACTTTACTCAGTGTATAATTCTTCTCTATCGTCACCACACAGCAGCTACGTAATTATTTTTTTCTCTCCTGAAACAATAATACATTGTTCTGATGTTATATTATGCTTGCCACGGGGTAATCTATTGACTCGAATAGGCGCAGGACCGAGACATGACCGCGTGACACGCGACCTTACATTTACAAAATTAAATGAATTAATGTTGTTACAGCGTTCGTGAGGATGTAGCAGAAATGTGTGCGCCTTCCGCAGCGGCGTTACTGATAGCTGCTCTCGCCGCTTTGCCTTGTCGAGGTAATAATTGCTTTATAAATTTACATTCTAAAAGTAAAATAAGCCCATTAAATATTTTGAGAAGTGTTTTTCGGAAGGGTCCAACACAAGGCAAATCAAAATCAGGTTCTCAGTATATTTTGCTGTCGTTGAGGGTGTTGATAATTGTACAAGAATACATACCTATCTGAAAAGAACAAAGAATGTGATGCCATGATGTAATATTACATGCGGTCGGAATTGTACTTTGTAGCATACTGAATAATCGATAGTAGTAGATAATTTTTTATGCAACAAAAATGGATCTACTTCACTATTTATCGCGTAAATTTGTGTTGAGTTTCTGACTGCGGCTCATCTAGTAGTTTTACCTCTTAGGTCGATAAACAGTAATCGCTTTCAGAACTAGAATTCCAGGAAGTACTCGCAATTCACCAACAAATCCGTTCTTATTGACATACTTGCTTCGTTTAAGCCATCGGATATTCACAATCTTTTCGATTTTAATTTTAACATTATTTAAATGTTAGAAAAATTAGTACAAAGATTTTGGTAGTTAGAAAAAAGAATTCGAAAAATTATGATCTTGAGGCGGGAATCGAACCTGCGTCCGCTGCTATCCGGGCAGGTGCCTGACCGCTCGGCCACCCAAGACACTAACTAACTTGCCGAAATTCTTCTAACCTTTACTCTTTACGTTGTAAGCCAACGAGTACCCTCGCAATGTAGAAATAAATTTCAAACATTCCAAAGCAGACACTTTTACAAATACCGATTTTAATTTTAACATTATATAAATGTTAAAATTAAAATCGAATAGTTTATAAAGCAAACCCAAGCTTAACCGAACCCACGGTATTTGTAAAAATGTCTGCTTTGGAATGTTTGAAATTTATTTCTATATTGCGAGGGTACTCGTTGGCTTACAACGTGAAGAGTAAAGGTTGGAAGAATTTCGGCAAGTTAGTTAGTGTCTTGGGTGGCCGAGCGGTCAGGCACCTGCCCGGATAGCAGCGGACGCGGGTTCGATTCCCGTCTCAAGATCATAATTTTTCGAAATTCTTTTTCTATCCACCAAAATCTTTGTACTAATTCACAATCTTGTGAAATATTTTCTGGTATCACACACACTCACACACACACACACGCGTAACAATATTCAAACAAACTTTCTGGTATTCCAATTAACCTAATGGATTGCGTGGGCCTACAAATTTTATGGGGGCGTGATTTATCCGACGGACAATAATGTGAATGGAAATGAAATTTAATATTATCGTGGCTAAGATGTTTGGTTTGTTTACAACATTAAACAAGTTTCCTTTATTCATAAAACATATTGAACGAAGCAATCGAGTACAAAGGATCTCTATTCTTAGAGCTACTTTTTATACATGTTAGTTAATAAGCGAGAAAAACCTTCCAAGAGCTCAAAATAGAACGTATTTCATAATCGAGAATAAGAACCGGGGTCTGTTATCCGTTTCATAGAATGTCTTTGAGATTGATTGTTCTGGATTCACAATACCGAAGAAATGCGCTATAAGTGCCGTGTAAACAGAGGGCCATTTAAAAATATTTTTCTATTAACACAATCGACCCCTTGGAAATTAAATTGCAGGCTATTAGGGGCTTTATGCTGGTATTTCTTGAGAGTCCATATTATATTTTATTTCGGAGAAAGATTTAAATAGACGTTTGCCCATTTTCATTTTCTGATTTCTGCCAATGAAAGTTTTTGAACGGCTCATTGTTACGATTTGCTAAGCAGTCTCGGCCATTGGAGTGTTTCCCTTTTTTGTTAGTAATGCAAATACACGCTTTTAATCAGCGCTTGTAAAAAGTGAAACGTAATAAAAATATTAATTAGGCTCACTTTACAAAGCCCGAAATAGCCCCCAAAATAAAAATTGCTTTTAAAAAGAACAATTAATTCTGTATAAGGCCTCCTCAAAAGATTAGGTTGCTAGGAATTCTGAGTGAGATTGATTTCATTTTCATTCGTTCTGATTCCGTTTTTAGAATAAAATAACGGTATGATTTTCTTTTCAGGAACAGATGCCGACTCAGTTACTAGTTTTCCAGACGAGAAACACAACCAAGACGCCGCCTTTCAACCGACCATTAATAAACTCTATCAAATGTTGCACAAAACATTAAACAATCAAACGGAAATAAATGCTCAATCGACAATTACAAATGTTAGTGATAATGAAGTGTCAAATAGAAAGTGTTGTTATTTTAAATCGGATAGAAGTGATGTTAATAAACTTGAAGGTGCTAAAGTAGTAAAAGAAGTGAAAACAAAAGATAGAAATGCTAGGAGTAAGCGAATAGTAAATTTGGAACGGACACTAGGTAATAATGTACACGACACAAGAGAGGTTGAGAGTAGCACACTGTCTGTCGTCAGTCCAGTTTTGGAAAGAAGAAAGAAACCTGGTGAGACTGGATCGAGTGCGCCTCTATTGAACTACATTTTCGACACGTACTCTAATACACACCAGCACAGGAATGGCAAGTAAGAAGCTAGTTTATTTCAATTTGTTTAAGACTTCTATTTAGTTAGTTATCCTTGTTTAAATGAGCTACATAGTGCTATAATAAACTTGCCTCAGCATAATATGTTAAGTCGCGTTTGTGAAGGCTAGATACGGCCTGGCATACAATTTAATATTAACGCTACCTCTCTATGTTTAAAAAGACAGAAAGCCGTTGGTTCCGGTTGCATAGATCTGTTTGTCTGGTCCTACTTCTCTTTGAGTTTCTATCCATTTAGATCCCCTGAGGCTTAGCAGTCGGGATGGCGATCACATAATGCAATACAGTAAAGGCAATCAAATGTTTTAAACAGTTCTTTAATTACCTACTTATTTTACGTAAATAGGTAACTATAATACTTTCAAGTGCTTTCAAATGTTTTGTTTAGAGTCAGTCCGGGGCTTGGTATATATGCAGCAGCCGCTCCAGAGCTAGAAGCACTAGTAGGGTCTACAGCTCACCTGGATTGTAAAGTGGACGCCTTACATGATAAACTGGTAATAAGTATGTTCATTCAAGGTTAAATCAGATTTGAGATATCGTCATATCATCAATAGAACACAAAGAAAAAGAAAAAAGCTCAGAAACTATTTTGACCAAAAAATTTTACAATGACATTTTAACGGACAATTTTTTTTGATCTATTTTTCTTTATCTTTACTTTTCAATATTCTTAATAATTTAATTAACAGACAGATAATAAGACAGATAATACTAAGATTTATTTTTGTGATGTATCTCTAAAGGTCATCAAGTGATATACAGTTCCCACATACCGCATACTCTTTGGGGTCGGTGCATTACATTTTCCTCTTCCATTCTTTTCTATATCACCATCGTTAATCCACACTATCTGATCCTTTCGCTCCACAAGCTATCTATCTTTCATTTGTTTTATCTCTTGCGAATCATTTATCACTTCATATGCTCTTCGTACATTTTCACCATCGATTCCCACGACATGAACCACAAATTAGTAAATTGACTCTAATATTAAAAGTATTATTTTTTAGGTGTCATGGGTGCGAAGGAAAAACGATGAACAGCCTATGGAGCTACTTACCACTGGCACTCAGCAGTATACAGCTGATGACAGGTATTCCTATTTGTTTGTTCAAAGATGGCAAAAACATGTACATTATTTTGATTTACATTTCTGCATCTCTGATGTGGCCTTATATCAGAAACCATGATTTCCCTTAACCTGCAGGTACTCCGCCCGTTTCATTCCTCCAGACATTTGGAGATTAGAGGTGAAGGAAGTAAGGCCTTCAGACGCAGCGCACTATGACTGTCAGCTGTCTGCGCATCCTCCCAGGACTGCTCGTCTCACTTTGCATGTACCTGGTAATAATATCAAGGAATTTATACTATTTGAAAGATAGAATTCAATCGTTTTACTTTAAGAAAATGGCTACAATACGGTTTAAATCATATTTGCCTATATTATCTACTCTTCAGAAAATATTTCAATAAAATGCCTTTGTATCAAATTCTGATTTCTCCAAGCTAATAAATATGATGAATAAAAGTAAGCATTCAATAGCGCAAAGGCTGGACATTGGATTGGTGACCACAATGTGTATGATCGAGTTCCTTTATGTTTCGGATGACACGTTGCCGTTGGCCATGGCTGCATCTACAGTAGTTAATACTCATCAATCCACACTGGGTCTTGTCAGTTTATGACCTATGCCGCACCAGTGATTATACCTAAATGGTTAATGACAAGGGCTGGTCATCACAGTAAGGGTAAAAGAAGGCAATATGCTAGCTATGCATACCTTTCACTCCTAAGACAAATCTTCTGGCCAGACATAATAAAACTATTGATGGTCCCACCAAACTGCACAGGACTATCGTAGTGATTTATGGCCCGTTATTTCATCCGTAGGGAAGGCCTCTGCCCCGGGAGTGAGAGCTGGTGATTTTGATTGTTAGACCAAACTAAACTAATAACACAGCGAACGTTTTTTACATTAATGATGTGGAATTACCTAAAGTCCAATCAACGAAACAAGCTCCCAAAAAATAGTCGTCCCACTCATTGGTATAAACACATGTGATCTTCATTAGTCACTGCAAAGCGGACTGTCTTTCCTCATTTTTTCACTCATCTCTAACCACGTGCATTAACTAAGGAGCTGTGTATATTTTAGGAGTTCGATTCGCGAAAGGAAGTGTCTTTGATATTCTTCTTCTTCTATTTTTAGCCTTTGATATTCTTCTAGTCTTTGATATTTTGCGACTAAAACAATATACTGCTTCCGTAGAAGTGTCAATCCGTATCGTGGATGGCGCTGGAGCTGACGTGTCAGAACAGGTGTGTGAGGTTGGCAGCACCGTGGCCCTCCGCTGTGAAGTCCGGGGGCTCCGAATGGAAGGGGGACCGTCATTGTTGTGGTATAGGAAGGAATCCTTACTGAACGATGACACTACAAGAGGAGGGATCAGGTAACTAATCGTTTCATTATTTGAATCAAAGAAAAAGGATCTCTATTCGATTTTAATTTTAACATTATATAAATGTTAGAAAAAATAGTACAAAGATTTTAATGGTTAGATCTCGCTAGCCCAGTGGCATAGCGCGCTTGGCCTGCCATTGCGTAAACTAAGCAATATTCGCTAAGTCCGTTCGTTGGATGGGTGACCAAAATTTTATTATATCGAGTTCCTCCGTGCTTCGGAAGACACGTTGATTCCGGCTGCATCTGCAATGAATACCTACCAACCCGCACTGGGCCAGCGTGGTGGGTTAGTGACCCAATATTCCTATATTCTTCCATCCGTAGAGCAGTGGGGCATCCATAGAACACTATACGGCTGGTGATGAATGACGGGAAAAATGCAATAGCTGTTATCACTATAGTCTGACAAGTTCGTGCGCGACCCTCCTGCGGTATGAGAGACGGTGGCGGGGACGGGGCACTCTAGATGTTAGCGGGGGCGGATGACGCGGGGAGGAGGGAAAACTAGCTCCTCCATCTGGAGTGCCCCGTCCCCGCCACCGTCTCTTACCGCAGGAAGGTCGCGCACGAAGTTGTCGGACCTATACGTCCATTTGCCATCCCCCTCTCTCCACACACATCCGTCTCGCTCACACCTGCACACACATTCCATTCTACACGACATGCTCATATCATCTAGTCTATCAGTCCCACATATTGTAATGTAAGCTAATACTTTTGTTCTAGTGTTCGCACCGAATTCGGTGCCAACGGTGCCAACTCTGTGCTGAGAGTGGCACGCGTCCGGGGCGACGACGCCGGGCGGTACACGTGTATGGTGGCGCGTGCGCCACCCCCGTCCCCGCCGCCTGCTCACGTCATACTTCACGTCATCAAAGGTCGGTTTCTTTCATAAGGCAGTGGCGCATAACATTTCGATATAAAACTATACTAATATATACTCAGGGCTATGTTTCACAATCGACGCGTAAGTTCTGAATAGCAAGCAGATCGTTTAACAATTGCAATATGAAAATATACATACATAAATCACGCCTATATCCCCGAAGGGGCAGGCAGAGGTGAACTAGCACCGACCACCCATGAAATATATGTCATTATTAAACTGCCAAGTAAATTATTCAGAACTTACCCGTCAATTGTGAAACAGGCCCTAATATTATAACACCGAAGAGTTGGACGCGCTAATCTCAGGAACTACTGATTCAAATTGAAAAATTGTTTGTGTTGGATAGTCAAGTAAGGCTATAGGTTATAAAATAACCGGCAGCAACGCGAACGAAGCCGCGGGCGACCGCTAGTAATATAATAAAATGTGATATATTTCAGGAAATCATTACAATTTAGTTTCCAGGGCTTCCAGACAGTAATCAAATGATACTTGTGTTGGGAAAGGCTCACACACATCAAGATAAAAATCTAGAGAAACTTAGAGGAGGAATGTATACCCAAGTGGATGTGTCTGTAGTGCATGTGGTAAATAATACGTTGAATGCTGTTACTTAAACATTTGATTAGAATAACTGTACAGTCTGACTGAACCGTTTGAATGCTGGCTCAGTGATGTCGATAACATTTCACTCGGAATACCAAATAACTTACTAAGAATACAGTAATATTTAAATTTGATATACTGGGGGATTGTTTTATTCACATAGGACTACTTGATAAATTACAATCCCATGCCGCCAAGGCCATTGAACGCAGAACGGAACCAACTTTCAATAGCTGAGTGGCATGAAAATTGTTTTCCCTAACATTTACGTAAATGGGCATGTGACAGACTGTTAAGTGTTTGGTCGCAGAAAAATGGAATTTCGGGATATATCGTCCCTTTTTGGAAGTAAACGCGGGGAGTTTTCAAATTTCCCCCGGGAGCTAGATGGCGGCGGTGACGAAATCGCTAGTGTGAATAAATATGAGCCGTAAGATATAGCGTCATGTCTGCTCCACGTGTTAGCGTGAGGTTGTTAGTGGATTAATATTTCTTGGAAATTGTATAAATATAAATTATGTTTCCTTTACTTTTTAGATTTTTTGTCAAATTCACGGCTTTTATAGATCCCATTAATGATCGGCTCACAAAATCGCAATATCTAATTTACTTTTCGCTAACTTTACAAGCGTTCCTATACTATATAATTACATATCTAATAAAACAATTCTATATTAAAACTAATGAAATTATTGGTTTTTTGATTATGTACCTATGTTTGATTTGACAGCCTTTGCTAACGGTACTGTGAAATAGTAAATACATAATCGCAAAAGCAAAAGTAATTTAAATCGTAAATTGTAACAACATAGTAAAGTAATCAGCCTCCAGGTAATTAGGAAAGACAGGATTAGAAATTAGTATGTCATAAGATGTTTGAAAGTCATAGAAAGTTTGATAGGTTAGCGTAGTTCAGGCATGACGAGAAGGCCGAATGATAACCAGTTAAGTTTGAAATTGAATAAGAGGAAAGATAATATTATGATAAAGTAGGGAGTGCATGCTGAGTTGAAGTGTGATAGAAGAGGATAGGAGAGAAAGACATGTTTGCCGATCACACTCATAGTACAAGTCGAAGAAGGAATTATATTTTTCGACAATGTTCGAAGAATTTCAGAACAAATTCTTGACCCATAATTCTTGGATGTGGATTTGTTCCTTAAGGCATATATAGCCTATATCTTTTCTGTAACTCTTGTTATGTGGCCCTTCATTCGACACTGCATCATGCACTTAAGTAAGAGAGACAGCTGTTTCTAACCAAAGGAAATCCTCACAGAGCAGAAGATCAGTAATGCTATTTAGAACTTTATTCTTCAGGTATCAGAGCAGTTTTTTTTCATGTCAAACTAAGTAGTTACTTCGTTTCACAGGTGAAAGCCTCGCTGAGCTGCATCAGGCGGCCAGTACCAGATCCTCGACCATCTACACGTGGCTTCCCGTCTTAGCGCTATGCGTACTTTTACACTAAACATACACATAATTATTATTATTAATAAAATGTTCATATTTTACTGTTTGTTTTAATTTTATTCTTTAAGAAGTTAAATAATTATTCTCCAGTCTGCCTGAATTGACGAAAGCTTACAGGCGTAATTTTTATTTTATTTTTTTAGAGACTCCTTTTAGTGTGGAACTTTTACTACTAAGGCAAAGACAATATTTTTAAATATATTCGTCTTCATAATGAAGAGGCATTCGGTGGTATACCTCCAAATATTTTTTTTACAGCAAACAAACACACTGGTTAGTTATATGTATATGGCCTACTATCCCTATATTCTACTATCTATAGGGAAGACTTGAGCTTCAGTAGTAGGGATGCTAAAAGCTCCGATGATTACTAAGATGAAGATGCTGAAACTAAAACCAACCGTCAAAACCAGCCTCATCTACAATTCGTGTGCTGACATCAGCGCAATGCAGTCTGGTGGAACAATTCGTACAAATACAAAAAAATCCTTAAGAACTCAGGGTAAAACAACATACAGCTGAACTCAGAGACATGACTTTAAATTTAAGGGTTCCTCAACGTGATTTTCGTCAATTCAAAAATAGTCGCTATTCTTGCCACTTCTATGGTATAGATTTAAATGGTAATTTTTGGATTAAGTACTATTGATGTCTCTGATTGCGGACGATAGAGTATTCTGAGCTGCTTAAGCAGTATAGAAGTGGAATGAAATTATGGGTAATTAAAAAACCCAGGTGTGTTCGTATCGTATATGACCAATAATTTAATTATTCGTATGCTTAATCGTTCAAAAAATTAAACTTCTAACTCAACTGAGAAAGTGAGCACACCAGGGTGTACATATGGAACACGCTTGTATTGACCGGTGATTTCATTCTTCCCTTAGTTTTCTAGATTTGCGCTTTCTTCGGTCATTCACGCGATTCATCAGTGGCGAGTAAATCACTCTTGACAGGATTGATGTCAGGAGACGGATCCTCGACCTTAAATAATTTCAGAGTAAGGTAAGGTGAAGTGGAAGAACTGTAAGAGAAATATAATGCAAATAAGAAGAGGTAACTAGTATCTATAGGGTAATGTGGCACAAAGCGGACATGCTGCCTAAAACGGCTACTCTAGTAGGTATATACAATCATTTTGAAACTGTGAAACTGATATAGCTTTATAGATGCTCCCTTGAGGAAGTACGTGGACGGTAAAATTCCCATTTGTCTTCTTGAACACAATTTAAGCAATTCTTTTTAAAGTTCCCACCAAACACTTTCCCCTAATCACAAAATGTAAGAAACAATTAGGGCTAATTACATCCTCTGTTACATTTTTTAGAACATTGATTTATAATGTTCAAATACAAATAAAATATTAAACAAATATAATAATTGAACACCTTGACGCAATTAGTCAGACCCTAAGCCTCGCTTACATAGTTAATAGGTACTTTATTTAGGCAACTAGTAGGTAATTCAAATCTCGTTGTATTATTAACTTACCATATCAGAGAGGCCCAACATGCTATTAGGACTTACCGAGTAGTTGGCAAGAACTTTGTACTGTGGCCCACACATCAATACTGACATCACTTGTAACTTAATTGCTATCATATAATATTTAGCGTTATAATGTTTTCAATGCCTGAGTTTTTTCTGCATTTAGCCTTCTGATTGGGTCATTGTGTTAGCCCTCTGCCGGGTATATGAAACTTCCCTATCAGAGCTAACGTTTGTAGAAAGAAAAAACATGGTAATGGTTTATACCAATAAACCATTACCATGTTTTTTGCTCACTACTTAAGTAGTTTTTAGACACTAAGTTTTAGTCGTTCAAGGAAATGTTTATTTCACGTAGGTATTATAATTTGTCTTTTATTTTCTGTTTTTAACATATTAAGAGTACTAGGTATCTAGTTAGTTTTATTAAGTAATTGTCTACATAACCCCGTGGCACAAGAACCGTTTCACTAGACGGGTATGCCCGCGTGCATGCCTGCCAAACATGGCTCCGGACCTCGCTTCTATAGGCCAAACTAACTGTGACGGTTCTATACTAGGCAAACATCGCACAGACATAAAGAAGCGAGGTCCGGCGGGTATACCCGTCTAGTGAATTCCCATTCAAGAAGTTTAGATTGATATTGTACCGCGAGGATAGAAGTTCTGCGCGATACTGCGCGGTCATGTGAACTCGGCTATTAGTGACACGTTACTCTATCCTAATCGAGAAATTAATATTTGGGCTTTTAAATTATTTAATTAAAATTTAAAAAAACAAAATCTATTAAGGGGCATTTCACCGCAGAATTAAACGCGATCAGTTGAAGTTGAACTCGGTTTATGCTCTTAACTGAGTTCCGCTACATAGTTTTCATCAAAACCAAATTTTCTTAAACTCAGTTTTTATGAGAGACGGTGAAATCGGCTAAATCAGAAATTACCATTAGAAGGAGTAGGGGCACAGTTTTAAAATGGAACACCCACACTTATTGTAACGTAGGTATTTCAAGACAAAACACGCTCCGTCGATATAATATATTATTTAACATTATATTAATAGCCAACAACAACATTTCGAGGATAAATAGGCATGATAATAGTACATGTGATTATTGTGTTTCTTGATGTGAAAATGATTTGAGTTTGTTTTTGCGACAAAGATATAAACGTTCAATCTACTACGTGCTCATGTGACAACCTTATGGAGGTTTATGTTTTTATGAGAATAATAAAAATGTGATCAAACTTAAACCTATTTAAGTACTTTCAGCTAACTAATTGACTTCGCGATCGTAATTGAATTGCAGTGAAGCTCACTTTATAATTACTCTTTTACTCTTAATTAATAAAATAAAGAATAAAGGTAATCTTGTACCAAGCTTACAGCCAACAGCAAGGTTATTCTGTAAGCCGATTGCTACTGCTTAAGCCAATCCATCACTCTCACTCCTTGAGACTGATAGCAAAGGGTGAGACAGACGGCATACTAAAGCAATAGTGTGGCTTACAGAAAACCTCGCCGACGTGGGTTGACAATAGTCTGACATGGTGTTTCTATATCGACGTTAGAAACTCGCTGAACTGTATCAACCAACGCTACTGCATCTAAATTACGTTCTGCGAATATATATAACAATCTTGCAAAAAAATTAGTACCCTCTGCTGGGAGAATGCGATGAATACATTTCATTATCTAGACAAGCGGATGCCTATGATCCTCGGTGGTGTAGTTCCCTAGGGTTCGATCCCTAGGGGAGTACAAATTTGTACTTGGTTTGGTTGGTGGTAGGACTTTTTCCTAGTCCTACGACCATCTTGTCAAAAATCGATTACCATAAGTAATAATAATGTGAACACCTTTATTGTGTTCCGACAATTATAGTGATAAGATAGCCAGCCCCTCTATAATTGCGGATTACAGGTAAAGCTCGATTTCATCTTCGGTCCTTATCGTCACTTACTATCAGGTGAGAAGAAGGTCACGCATCACCGCTCTCCACAGAGAGACCAAAACAAACCTGTGGAAAAAAATTCAAGCTTTAGAAATTTTAAAAAATACACAAAACAAAACATGATCTAATCCCAACACAAACTTGGCAGTATGTATACAGATCATACGCCAACAAAATTATACAATTGCCAGCTATCAAAACCATCAATTGGTCCACGCGAAATAACGCTAAATTATTCCGAAAACTTATGCGAAAGAGGAATTTCGGAAATTTCACACTAGAACGAAGTTAGAATAATAGATGGGGTATGGCTTGGATCTCCATATTTATGAAGCTTAATGGTAGAAATATTAAATGTTATTCGATAGTCGGCAGCCCGGCCGCCAGGGAGCTCGCAATCCCCGCGCATTTACATCGTGGATTGTGGATGTACACCAATTAGAATAGCCCCGCTCAAATCTGTGTATCTACAGCTTTATACATCCCCCGAGTCTTAAGATCGGAACATAATTATCGGAATGTTCGCTGCGTTATCTACAAAGGAGCATTGGGCAGATTTTCCGTAATTCCCAATAGTAATATGATATTTATGTCTTTCGGATGATCTCGGTAATGCTTTTGTAAATTGGTTTCCCTTGCGGGATTATAGGGTTCTCTTAATTGGTATTTTGAACCTTAAAGACTTTAGAGGGGAGTTTCCTGGTAATTTTTGAGAGATCATCAGGTGAAGTGTCCA
The DNA here is from genome assembly GCA_963931975.1 of Cataclysta lemnata. Lineage (NCBI taxonomy): Eukaryota > Metazoa > Arthropoda > Insecta > Lepidoptera > Crambidae > Cataclysta > Cataclysta lemnata. Next base: position 3,174,142 of record OZ008344.1, on the reverse strand, counting down.
GATTTGTCTAGTAGTATAGGAAGCCTGCATCATGACAAACTTTTCGAAAATTTTCAGATCTCTTGTTTTGTGTAACTATTATTCTAACATTAATATAATGCTTAAATAATAGTAAATGTTTCTCTACGAGGAAATTTTGTCACAGTACAATTCTATTATATAATATAATAATCCCAAAACCAACTATGTTTACTCTGATATTCTATTATTAAACGGATTACTGGGAACATTTCTAACAATGGTCAAGCATTGTGTTGAATATTATGCATACACTTCACACAGAGACCTTTCTCTTGATACTTTTTTTGGCCTTGGATCAAAAAAATAACGTGTAGGTAATGTGCTACACCCAACTTACACAAGGAGTGCCGTAAAGTACGAAAAAGGAAGATTGCCTGATGTAGACCAATGGTGGTTCAGGGTGAATCACCAACAATTGCATACCCAAAGAGAATTTGTGTCAGACAAGCGGTGTAATACAATCGGGATTGTTGGTGACAGAGCAGAATGAAATCGTCACCACCCCCAGTATCTCCCGCCGGTGTCATACAAGGCGACTGAGAGCTAAGACAATGATGAGTAATGGGCAGCAGGATTCCTTTTATATACCTAGCAAAATTCTGCGATTTACGTGCCCGTTAGATGGCAATAGGCTCGCCCCCTATTAAATAGGACCTACTACAGTTGGCGTAACGTGGGTGTTAATTCACCTCTACGTACCCCTTCGGGAATAAATAGGCGTGATTTATAATAATAATAATAATAATAATAATAATAAACACTTTTATTGCACACAAATAAACAATACAAAAGACAAATACACAGCAAGAAACAGTACAAAGTATTTATGTTATGTATGCATGACTTTTTTTAGGCACAGTTTTGGTAACCACCGTCGTTTTCATTCGTTCCTAGAGAGCAACTAAACCCGTTTATTATGTAACACGTGAATTCCTTAACACAAATAGCATTAAAATTCCCTATCGCGGCGGGAGACGCAGCCAAACTAATCTAACTTTTGTTTGCAAAGTGGCTCGCGGTATCAACATTGTGAATAAAGAGAATTCAATTAAACGCCACAGTGGAAATGAACTACGACTGTATTTAGCAAGTGCCGACGGGACTGTACCAGTTTGGGTAATGTTTTTCACTTTTATGGCTAATTTACATGTATTACTTAGTTAACTAATGTTTATGTGACAGAGATGACAATCAACTTTAATGGGTACTTAATGTCAAAAAAATGCATTTAAATCTAGACTATAGACCCGGCAATAATAGCCACTACTGTTATGAAATGTAATTTTTTGACATTAACTACTCATTAAACTTAATTGACGTTTATGAGTGCGGCAGTTAATGCATGTTAACAATTAATTTATCAATAAGTTACAAGTTTTTAAAATTTTAGTCCCTTAAAATCTTATTATAATTTAGTTAAAAACTTGACTATTTAATAAGTACATGTAAAATAAGCCTTAAACGCATTAAAATATGATTGATTTATGAACATTATAATTTTAGAACAATATTATATAAAGAAAATGAATTCCACATAAGGACAAATAATTTTTCGAAAATTTTCTGATTTTGATTTCCTTAGCGTATTAAAAATAATCTGATGTTAAAGTCAGTCTTTTTTATAAATGAAATGAAATGAAAAACATTAAAATTCGCAATATTCAACGACTCAAATTCAAATATTATTATGGAATACAAGTACAACAGTGACTATGCTATATTTTTCCTATATATACTGTTCTTGTTTTGAAAGCAATCCAACTTTAGCCAGCGAAATCAGATGTCGAGTGTGCAACTAATATAATTGCCGGTGCTCTTGCAGTTTTAATGTCTACATGGCCACAGTTGAAATCGACTTTGTTTGTTGGAAACTAGATGTTTTAATCTTATATGTAAAAACTAGCTGACCGGGCAGCCAGTATTTATATTAACATTTGTATGATTCAATGCGATACACAGTCTCGTGTGACGATTTAGCATTCATCATCACCAGCCCTTTTAATGCCCCATTGCTGGGGCATGCTTTGAATGAAAGAATATAGGAAGAATGGGCCATAACCCACCAGTCAGTCGAGAACGACGGCTTAAAGCACGGAGTACCTCGAGGGACTCTGACCACTCAGCATTTTTAGTTAGTAGATATTTATAAGGATTTGCAGATAAACCGGCGGCTACAGGCTGTTTTATTTTACGTATAATTTCTAGTTATTATGCTAGTTGTTATACATAATATTTTATACCTAATAAGCAGAAATTACCACATTATTTCTGAACGCAATTCTAGTTTCGACGATATTCCAGAAATTATGGAAGGTTATAGAGAGAACGGGCCATAACCCATCACGCAAAACGACTGAAAAAAAATCCGACCTAAATGAATATACATACATACATAATTCACGCCTATATCCCCGAAGGGGTAGGCAGAGGTGAACTAGCACCCACGTTTCGGCAACTATGTCAAGTCCCATGTAATAGGTGGCGAGCCATTTGCCATTTATCGGGCACAAAAGTCGCAGTACATTGCTGGGTGGTATAAGAGGAACGCTGCTTCCCATTCCTCATGACTGATATATCCTTAGTTGCCTTGTACGACACCCACGGGAGAGATTTGGGGAGGTGACAATTGTATTCTACTCTGCCGTCATCACACGGCACCATATAGGTATAAAAAAAATGGAAAGGTCCATGTCGAGACCCCAATGAACTGAGAGATTGATTGGATAAGTTCAAGGTTTTGCCTAAGGTTTTACAGCTGGTATATGTACTAATTCGGGGAATTCGGTCACTGGGTAGTGACGATTAAGATTAATGTGACAAGGACCCGCTTTAATCTTGTGTCAGCACTTAAAGCTACCGTCAACTGCTGACGAAGAGCCCTTGTTCGAGACGAGTGCCAAAAGCAGCCAAGGGACACTTAATTACGCGAGTATCGCTCAAGTGTTCTTGGGAGGCGCGGAACATTACCCAGTTTTTGATTTTCATGTTTCATTGCCTAACTGAATTGCACATGCATACATAAATTACGCCTATATCGCCGAATGGGTAGGTTGCCTAACTGAATTGCACAAACATTCATAAATCACGCCTATATCGCCGAAGGGGTAGGCAGGGGTGAACTAACAACCACGTTTAAACAATTGGGTAAGGTCCTATGGTGGCACGGAAATCGCAGTACAGAGCTAGGTGGCATAAGAGGAACGCTGCTGCCCATTACTTATTCCTGTCTTAACCCTTAGTCACCTTGTACGATATCCGCGGGAGAGATAGGGGAGATAGATAGCATTTCGTTTTTGGGATCGCCGTTTTAAATACAGCTTATTTAATTGAAGGATAAATCAGTCATGAGGAATGGGCAGCAGCGTTCCTCTTATATCACCTTGCAATGTACTGCGACTTTTGTGCCCGATAAATGGCTATAGGCTCGCCACCTATTACATGGGACCTAACATAATTGGCGAAACGTGGGTGCTAATTCACCTCTGCCTACCCTTTCAGGGATATAGGCGTGATTTATGTATGTATTATTTAATTGAAATCGTGAAAACCATTTCAATGCCAAAACCGCTAGTCCCAACCTATAATAATGTTAGTGCTGGGTGTAATTAACTCAATTATTTGATTTTAATAAATGTTACAAAAATTAGTACAAAGATTTTGGTGGTAGAAAAGAATTTCGAAAAATTATGATCTTGAGGCGGGAATCGAACCCGCGCCAATGTCATAACTCGTTGACAATGGTGGGTTTCTCTACAGCCTACTTGCGTGCCGTTCTGCTAGCGGAGCGTTGGGCCCTGATGCGTTTAGTACCATCTTGGTATTGAACGTGGCAGGGTCGGCGCTTCGTTGCGGATAGGGGCGTGGGCGGGTTTGGGAGACCTATCATTACAGACTGAGGCATGCTGCGCACTCCCCTATTTTTTTGCGCACTCCACTATTTTTTTTTCTTGGACACACGGGTTTTCGGTATCTAGCGTCTTGACGATTCATAAGTGTATTGTAATCATACCAGATATGAATAAATGAATTTTGACTTTGACTTTGACGTCCGCTGCTATCTGGGCAGGTGCCTGACCGCTCGGCCACCCAAGACGCTAATTAACTTGCCGAAATTCTTCTAACCGTTACACTTCACTTTGTAAGCCAACGGGTACGTAAAAATTGCGAAGTTTTGGAAATTATTTTTCTAACCACCAAAATCTTTGTATTAACTCAATTAATTAATTTTAATATTATCATCATCATCATCACCGGCTTTTTAACGTCCCCACTGCTGGGGCACAGGGCTCACCTATGGATGCAAGAATATAGGCAGAATGGGCCATAACCCATCAAGGGTATATACGATTGCAGATGCAGTCGCGACCATCGGCTTAACGTGCCTTCCGAAGGAGGAACTCGAAGTGTTACATTTTTGGTCAGTTCTACGTTTTCATACATACATTTACTTAAATCACACCCTTTTTCCCTAAGGTTTTCGGCAGAGGTGTTTTCACACCCGCGTTGCGCCAGCTTAATTCAGGTGCCATGTAATAGGGGGCGAGCCTATTGCCATTCATCGGGAACTTCAATATTAACTTGACGTTATACTTTTTTCGTTAAACTCCGTCACTTCAGCCTATACACGTGTCTGGAGCTTAGCACACGACTTAAGACACCGAAACCCTAAGGATTTCGAGCCTGAACTGTATTACATTACGGATTAAAATCAATTGGATCAATTTGATACTTTGAACAGCCTGTACAAGACACTTTGACGAGTTAAGTCAATATAACTAAAAGGCACAAGTACTGTTTAGTTGATCGGAAGTCGTAATTGGAAATATTACACATCTTTAGTTAGTTAGCATCTAAGGATACATACATTAATAAGGAATAGGCAGCAGCGTTCCTCTTATACCATCTAACTATGTACCTACTGCGACTTTTGTGCCCGATAAATGGCAATAGGCTCGCCACCTATTACATGGGACCTAACATAACTGGCGAAACGTGGGTGCTAGTTCACCTCTGCCTACCCCTTCGGGGATATAGGCGTGATTTATGTATGTATGTTTAGTTAGTTGTCTTCAATTTAGTGCTTGTATTAATATTGGTATACAAATCACAGTGTGGTCTAAACACTAAGGGGAATGTATACCGCCTATAACCGGTAGCGTCGATCTGTACATCATTTTTAAGTACATTCTGTTTTGCAGTAAGCCGCCTTGTCCGCTGTCTTAAAAGATAGTTGGTAATTTAAATACATTCTTACTTGTCTCCTTGGTACACAAAAATACATTTTTTATACCAAGGAGAGAGTAACCGCTTTCTCTTTCTGTCTTTCATATTCATATTCATTTATTCACTATTATAATTTGCACAATATGGTACAGCATACAGTAGGTAAGATCTTATAAATAAGTTGTACAAATTTACCTTTTCAAGGCATTGTGAATGTTTCCAATAAAATGTCTTCTTCTTCTTCTTCCTGCCCTTATCCCGCTCTAGGCAGGGTCGGCACAACATGTCTTCTTCTTCCACTCCTTTCGATCCTTCACCAATTTCTCATCCACTCCTCTCGCTATCATGTCCTCCTTTACACAGTCCATCCATCTCTTCTTTGGTCTTCCTCTCCTTTACGTCCTTCCACGCTCATGCCTAACAATCTTCTGCCAACATAGCTTTCATCTCTTCGCATAACATGACCAAACCATCCCAGTCTATTACTCCGCAGTCTCTCTGTCACTGGTGCTACTTTCAAACTTCCCCTGATATACTCATTTCTTATCTTATCTCTCCGTGTCACACCACACATCCATCTTACCATACGCATCTCTGTTACATGCACTCTTCTTTCATCAGTCTTCTTCATAGCCCAACACTCTGATCCATACATGACAACAGGTCTAATGACCGCCTTATAGATTTTCCCCTTTAACTTAAGGGGCATCCGTGGGTCACATATCGTTGATGAGACCTGTCGCCACTTCATCCATCCTACATTCGCTCTATTCCTTATATCCCGGTCAAAATCACCGTCGCTTTGGAAGAGCGATCCAAGGTACCGGAAATCCAAGCAAACTGGTAGGATTACACCATCTAAGGCAATTGGAGAGAAACTGGAGGGGCCGCCAAAGTCACAGAACATGTGTTCTGTTTTGGTCCGGCTGATCTTAAGCCCGACGCTCTCCAATCTCTCCTGCCATTTTCCCAGCCTACTTTGTACCTCGGATGCATCTTCTCCGACAAGTACAATGTCGTCGGCAAACAGCATACACCAGGGTGTCTCCTCCTGTATGTCCGATGTCAGAGCATCCATAATCCAATCCAGTTTCCAATAAAATGTAAAAAATAAATAAAGTACACTGCTATTGCTAGGTGGTATTAGAGGAACGCTGCTGCCCATTCCTCATCATTGATTTATCCTTAGTCGCCTTGTACGACACCCACGGGAGAGAATTGGGGTGGTGACAATTGTATTCTACTCTGCCGTCACCACGATTTGTACGTATACCTATATATATTTTTTATAAATCTATTCATCATTCATTATGAATGGAAGAGGAAACATACTGCGCCGATCTCAGATGAACTAGGAACAGGACAGGAAAAAAAAGACGGAATTGTATAAACGTAAAAAAATTAAGTTCGACCCGACCGGGTGAAAATTACCCGCTAAAATATTGGACCAGCCCTGCTAGCATGACCACCGAAACACGACATGATAAAGCCATTTATCGCATTGAACAGTCCAAAATCATTGGATTTTAACACTTGGTTATGCCTGAAATGAATAATTGAATAAGCTTCTAAGGCTATATCGTAAAGATATAGAACGTCGAAAATCCAGTGATTTTTGTAAGCTCAACGCGATAAAAGGCTATATCATATCGTGTTTGGGTGGTCATGCTAGCCGGGCTGACCGGGTGAAACTTATGAAATAACCCGATAAAATAAGACATCTAGTTAACCCTCCACAACACGCAAACAGGACAGAAACTACAGCCACTACGAACTTTAAATAATTAAAGTTCGCCATATCCAAACTCCGTCTCGAACTTACAGCGTAATCTTATAACAATAATTGACTTATCCACTGCTCAAACACTGTTCGGTTTCGGAAAATTATAATACTATTGAGTTTATTAATTATTCAGTGTAACCGAATCAAATTGAGCCATGTTCTTTGAGTGCGGAATGTTTCCCATGGATGAGGAAGCTGATTTTGTGCCGAAATACTGTTTTCTATTTGCTTATTAATGCATTCATCGTCTCTCGTGGCCTCGTGTTTACACGTTCACAGCACATTTGAAATAATAATACATACATACATAAATCACGCCTATATCCCCGAAGGGGTAGGCAGAGGTGAGCTAGCACCCACGTTTCGCCAAATATGTCAGGTCCCATGTAATAGATGGCGAACCTATTGCCATTTATCGGGCACAAAAGTCGCAGTACATTGCTAGGTGGTATAAGAGGAACGCTGCTGCCCATTCCTTATCACTGATTGATTTATCCTTAGTCGCCTTGTACGACACCCACGGGAGAGATTTGGGTTGGTGACAATTGTATTCTACTCTGCCGTCACCACACGGCCATCTGCCGTCACCACACGGCCATCTGCCGTCACCACACGGCACATTATTGGATGGGTGACCGAAATATATCATTTCGAGTTAATTGGGCAGTAGGCATATTTTTCCTATATTTTTCCATTTATACAGAAGGCCCGTGCCCCAGCATTGGGGCCATTAAAAGACATGATAAATATCATGATGAGAATATCAGAAATATATCAAATATATAGATGTTGAGAAAGCCATCTCAGATACGCGTTTGTATTGTAGACAAGTCGCCATCTTCAAATAACATAGTAGTTATTTTAGCACTCGTATCCACATGTTATAATCTTGATACGCTTATTTCGCTTATCTAATAATCAACATCCTTATGCATGCCCTTCTGCTTCAAGTTCTACCTAACCTTTTTTTCTTTTTCATTTTATTGTGTTTTCAATTCGATACCAGACGAACAAAAATGTATCTCTTTAAAGCATTGTTTACTATTAAAATTAAAGCGAATGTTCATCAGTGAAAATATAATGATAGCGATATTATATTCTAGACAGTAAGAGTCTTCCTGCATTAGACACGAAACAATTAATCAAGAACGTGTCGATGCTATCATCAATCTAACGTGTTTTCTCAATAGATATAAAAACAATCCATATTAGGCGCTATTGCAACAAAAGTAAGTTCCGAGAAATTCTATGGGTAGGTACATTGCTTTTTTAGCAAATTCATTGAATAACATGCGCATTATTTTAATGGACTTGCTTCACTTTTTAATAGACGTGGCTGTAGAATATCTGTAGATTGCAAACCTAACTGCCGCACTCAGAGACGTCAAATAACGTTAATGAGTACTTAACGTCAAAAAATGACAATTCAAAACTAGTCTCTATTCTTGCCAGGTCTATGGTCTTGATTTGAATATAAATTTTTGACATTAAATACTCATTAAAGTTAATTGACGTCTCTGAGTGCGGCAGTAAACCACAATGGCGATTGTACATTATTAGGCATGGTTCTAAGAACTGGAGATGCTATCTCTTGATTTTAACTTCCTGACTTCCCCTTCTTGGCCTTTTATATGGGGTTAGGACATTTCCAAAATCCGAACATTGGAAAATTATATCAATTAAAAGCGAAACTTAAAATGATTTACATTGATTAAAAAAAAGACTCTCCGAAAACTTCTGATCAAAGTTCCGTTAATTCAGCAGCGGATCGTAATTTATCCAGACATTCTAAATTTAATTAAAGAGGTTATAACTTGAGAACTCAAAGATCGGACGCTTTCGACATGCGTACTAAGTCTGCTTAGCAGGCTACAAAATTGCTTTTGCCAGAATAGGCTTTGTGTAAGTTCAAGCAATGTATATAGTGTAGAAACTTTATTGACCTAACCTAAACTATATAGAACAACAATAAGTAAATTTTCCGACAGTTCACAATGTTAATTATTGTAAGCAGAACTTATCACGGATTATAAATTACCGACAATCTTCAGAGATAGGATAACCTGCATTATAAAATCATCGAATGGAGATTATAAAACAATCTGATCTGAGATGATGATGAAATATGCCATTGAAATGCCGGCCTTGTTCCTAGTTTATCTGGGGTTAGCTCAGTATGTTTCCTTTTACATTAAATCGGTCAGACGTTATCACGCCATTCACTCCCTTTTGATCCATATCATCAATCACACCTAAAAGGTGCTAGTGGTGAATAATTATTGTATAAAAAAGTGATGAAAAGGACCATGTAGCGAGACCGATCAACGGAGAGAATGATTGGGATGACAACGTTCCAATCCATACTGCTCAAGGTTTTCATCATCGAGAGATTGGAGGTGGTGACAATTATTATTGTGTCATCACTGCTCTGCCATCACCAGACGCAGACAGACATGACATTTGCAGTTTCAAAGATTTCCGGCTTCATAACCCTTGTCAAGAGCATTGTGACCCAGCAACATCTGTAAATATCGGAATGATCGAAAGAAAAATCGCAACCGAATCACTCAATCTCTCTACAAACTGTACAGAGATGCGTCGATTTATTTCCGACTGTTTGGTTAGAGTTGGCCGCGAAATATGGGACGCATTTGTCTCCGCACGCACGCCATTCGTACCTTGTCTCCAGTAGATTTATTCTGTAAATATGCGGAGATATATACACTGGCGTTGTTATGAAATACCCGCAGTTCACGAGCACGATATCGTCGCTGTACATTTGTGTGTAGTTACCATCAAATAGATTGCGTACGAGATCATAAAGTAATCTGTCTAAATTTGCCATTACGATTATTTCCTAGTTTGTATTGAACTACCTTCTAATTGCCGCACAGAGACGTCTATTAGCTTTAATGAGCACATAATGCCAAAAAAATTCATTTAAATCTAGACGACCCGGCAAAAATAGCATTAACGTTAATAGTGTAGCATTGACGTCTCTGAGTGCGACAGTTAGTTTTCCATGTTGGCCTGGGGGGCCAAGTGCCAACCCCGGTTTACCTCAGGGGTCTTGTAATAGTCGAAGGGAGATAGCCCGGTGTAGACCCATAAGCAGATTGGTTGATGACTGGTGGAGGGAAAGCCACCAAGAACAGCATACCGAAAGATGGCTGGTGTGAATCAATGATATTTAGTATAGTAAGAAACAATATTATACGTAACATTAATGACTTCTAAAAAGTTTTACTTAACCGTCCTCTCATAAATCACGTTTTAGACTTACAAGCGTTTAGAGATGAGTAAACTTTAGACACAGGTATTTGGGGGACCTTTCTTACAAAGCCTTAGCTCAGTACAAGAACGGCTCGGCTCGCGTGTTGATTGTCATACACAGCGAGTTAGGAACTTTTCAAATTATGTGGAAAGAAACACACATCCAACAGTAGGCGACGAAACACAAATCCTTGTTTAATCAAAAGCAAAATTTTAGCTCAACAATTCTGAGAATTACCAAGAACGCAATAACTTTGTGCGATATTCCCTTTTGACTTGAGCCAATGGGAAAATTTGCAAAGTTTCCATAAGTGTTTCTGAACGAATATTTTGTTTTAAAACATGCCCTTGCTATGTACAGTTAGCAGGACGTAAAGATTTGCAAGAGGGAAAATTTTCTGAATAGATTTTTGAACCTTAACTTGTCTGAAAACAGTAGAAATATTTGATTATATTCATACATGTTAAGGTTCGAATTACTTTAGAAAAGATTTAGTTTTGTTTTGGCGTGGACAAATAATCGCAGAAACTGATGGCCATGTGGTGATGGCAGAGCAGAATACAATTGTCACCTGGCAGAATACTGCGATTTCTGTATAATAATAATAATAATAATAAAAAATATATATAATATACATATATGTATATATGAGCTGATTCTGGGACGCAACTTTCGCCTATATTATCGGATAGTTCGCATAAGTCGATCATAAGAGTGATAATACATTTATTGAAATCTCCTTCGTACGTTTAATCACCCGTTAAACATTCGATCGCATCATAACGGAAAACTTTTTAACTAGCTCCGACCAATTGAGTAGGAGGGGCAATCTCGTTTAACACAACTATTTAACGAGTAATAAAGTAAATTGCAAAAGTAAGTCAGTTATTGTATTGAGTTAATTACAATTTCTAACCACCAAAATCTTTGTACCAATTACAATGTGTTCTAAGAACGCTGTAAGCCCATTCTAACAGCCGGTTTCTGAATTGAGAATTCTAGCAAAAATCAGTTGAGTTTTTCTCAAATAGTTGACAAGAACTTAAGTTTTCTACGTTTCACTTGACGGAATGATATTTTCTCAAATCACTCTTCTTATCTAAGTATTACTCAATGCGTACCTAGAGAGAAACTGATAATTCCATTTCATGTATTAAAACCGATATTAATCGGTAAAATACTATTATATTAAATAATCCGATAATTCAACAATAACATTAATTGCATGAGTCAAATTATATAAATTAATTTAAAATAACTCGTCATACTTAAAATTGTATGATATTACAGTCAATATTGTTAAGGTTTGAAATGTTGAGCAATGAATTAAATACCTTTAGGAAAAACGAAACGGCTATTGTATTTATTTATGTCAAACGTCACAAAAAGTGAGGAGTGTTTGGCGCGTTTCGTGGTGTCAGTCAGATTTATTTTCGATAATTCAAAAATTGTTTCAGAGTGGATTTTGTGCAGTGAAAGTGGTGTTATTTTGATGCACAAGCATCCGTGTTGATGTGCAATTATGTAGAATCATTGAAAATAAGTCTTTTGATGTGTTTGATGTTGTGGTGAAGACCACTTTAATAAGTGGTTTTGTCGACCTCATCAGGCACCATCATGACCTCTGTTACCATTAAATTCGCTCCAAGCACTCCCTAGATGCGTTAAAATGTGTGACACCCATATTTTAACGTAAAATTCATTTCATTCATACATTTCACCCACTCATTATTTCATAAGACTATAGATAAAATATACACTAAAGACATGGCTGTATGGGCCCTTTGATGAGACCCTTTGCCTTCCCTAAAATAAAGGGAGAATTAAAAAAAAGTGAGCGTAGTTCTGTGCCTGTAGGCTGCGGGGGAGGCCTTTGCCCAGCAGTGGGATCTTATAGGTTAATAAAAAAAAAAAAAATAAAAAAAAAAAAGGTTCTGTGCCCCCGTAGCACGAGACGTGGACACATCTCCTTCGGGGGAAAGAAAATCTTTTCCTCTCGCTCTAACTCCCACTAAATTCAGAGACAAAACACTGCCAAGTGGTGGTCTCTTGTCCACGGCCCCGTGCTAGGCCTAAAGAGATAGTATACTACGGAAGATAAACTTTTTGTTGAAGAAAAAGCTTTATTTATTTTGTTTGAAAATGGATAGTGATAAAAAAAAATATCTCCGAATTATACCGCAGATGAAAAGGAACAACTGTTGGTATTTGTGGCAAAGTAAAGCCCTGAGCATACGTAACGGGAAAACACCCGGACGGGACGGGGACTCGTACAAATAGCTCCGTCCGTGTCTCCGTAGCATGTGTCACACGGGGCTTTTTGTACGAGAGTCCACGTCCCGTTCGGGGTGTTTTCCCGTGACGTATGCTCAGACCTTAGGGGCCTGTTTCACAATCGACAAGTAAGTTCTAAGTTTTGGCATTTGACAGTTGTAATATGTTGTAATATGAAATATATATCAATTGAACTGCTTCTCAGAACTTACTTGTCGATTGTGAAACAGGCTCTCAGTATCTAGTATTAGCTTTTTATTGCGTAAATTAACTATTATCTATCAAAGATTTAAATCTTTGTTTTAAACTCCGTTAATGAATTCAGGAAAAATTCTGAAATGATCCGTCTTGTTGGCAGGGCTTGTTGGCACTTATACGTAATCACGGCTGATAGTGAAACTAATAAATATATGTTTATTTAATACCTAATAAATTAGGAAGAGTATGTTAAGATTCTATAAAATTATTTTGAGGTTAACGTAGTTGAATACTTAATCACAATTTGAGTAGTGTAATTTGACTTCTTAAAAAATCATATAAATTTTCTTTCATGAGAGAGATTTGAGAACTGTCAAACGCTTCAAGAAACGCAAAATTCTGTTTGAGCATGACTTAAAAGCTGCTACTCTCAAATTTAAGAATGCTCACGATGAAATACTCAAAATGTACTCAAGCATATTGTAGAAACAAAATTCATACATACATACATACATAAATCACGCCTATATCCCAGAAGGGGTAGGCAGAGGTGAACTAGCACCCACGTTTCGCCAATTATGTTAAGTCCCATGTAATAGGTGGCGAGCCTATTGCCATTTATCGGGCACAAAAGTCGCAGTGCATTGCTGGGTGGTATAAGAGGAACGCTGCTGCCCATTCTTCATCACTGATTTATCCTTAGTCGCCTTGTACGATACCCACGGGGGAGATTTGGGGTGGTGACAATTGTATTCTACTCTGCCGTCACCACACGGCGGCACAAAACAAAAATTCGTTTGATTAATACATAAGTAGAGAATGAGACGTTCTCAACTATAAATTCTCAATACAGAAACCGGCTGTTAGTCGCCTTGTACGACATCGGGATTGGAATATAATCGTCACTTTACCGTCACACTTTGCTTAGTAGTTTATTTGTAAAATAATCTAAGCCGTTGTTAAAGTCATATATATTTTTCTCATTAATGGTCCAGATTTCACTGTAGCGTAGAATACAATTGTCACCGCCCCAAATCTTTCCAGTGGGTGTCGTACAAGGCGACTAAGGATAAATCTGAATATGATTAGGAATGGGCAGCAGCGTTCCTCTAAAACCACCTAGGCTAGCAATGTACTGCGACTTTTGTGCCCGATAAATGGCAATAGGCTCGCCACCTATTACATGGGACTTGACATATTTGGCGAAACGTGGGTGCTAGTTCGCCTCTGCCTACCCCTTCGGGGAAATAGGCGTGAATAATGTATGTATGTAAAATATAAAGGGCGAAGTCAAAGCCATGAAATAAAAACGCTACGACTTTTCTTTTAGCAAAACGCTATTTGCGTCTCCACTACGCCAATCAACAGCCGGGAATCGCCTGTGTTTGACAAGCTCTCTACTTTATCAGAAGCAGTGTCGACGACTACTCGAGAAGACATCAAAAGGGATAGACAAATAAAAGCAATATCGATACCAGTGATTTCCAGATAAACAACGATTATTAATATTTCAAAGTACACAGGTCCATGAAATCTCAAATGAGGCCAGTTAAGTTTAGCTAGCTATTCGAAATCACTCTATATATTTATTTTTTTGATTCTTGTTGGAATATTACATAAATGTTTAAAAAAATCACAATGAAAGTTGTGGTTAGAAGAAGTTCGAAAAATTATAGTCTGGATGCGGACAGATGCCTATTGCGGACTGCAGAGAACGCGGGTTCGATTCCCCCATCAAGACTTTATCGGACTTTATCTAACCACAAATTTCTTTGTGTCACTCTTCAAATTAATAATATAAACCGACTAAATAAATAAGTTTTGCTGTTTTTAAACAATTTAAATATGTAATTGTCATTTTTCAGCGAAAAACGGCCATGGTATGACATCCCCCAAAGGCTCTTTTGACTGATCCAAAATTGTGCCTGTAAATTGGTACCAAGAAATCTTCATCTAGCGAAGAATATTAACAATATGAAATTGTAATATCAGACACTAGAAGAATAATATGAATCTGAGATGAATGATTGAAAGCAATTAAGCGTACATTTCAAATGTACTTTTCTGGTCCTGCGAGCCGGATGTTAATTAAAAGAAGCTTAAGGAGGTTAATTAAGGGAAAACATAAATCATAGATAAAATATGCTTTCCAATAATTAATGTCCGGCTTTGATTAATAAGTTACACCAGCGGAATTGAACAAAATACTGCAAGTGAACAGAAACAGTTACAGACACAGTACTGCCGTAGGTTTTACAAATAATGCCATTCATGTCACATGTTTCTGTTATCATCAGCATAATTGCGGCACAGGTATAAATATGACAAGTGGGTAATTAATATTATCATTGCAACCAGACAGTGCAAGCAAAATGTCTCGTCTGTGCATTGTTTTATTGTTTGCTTTCGTAGGGTCATCAACATCGGCCAACATGTATAAGTCGTACAAAGACTACAAGTACTACAAAGTCGAAGGGAGTGCCGATGGAATTCAGAGGTTGTTGACAATAATGAGCAATCTGGCGGTAAGTCATTTAAGTTGCAGAATAATAATTATATTTTGAAGAAGGAGGCTGCCATGCCGCGTAATGCGGGCACTTTTGTGAATATAAAGTAGTTTCCAGACACCCAAGAGGTCGAAAGTTCAATTTCTATACGCTCCTTCAAAGAATAGATAATTATTGCTGACAGGATTTAGCACTTCGTGGAGAGCAGTTTCAGATAGTACACCCTATTGCTAGAAGAATGCTTTTAATACTGAAGAAGAGTTGACTGTGTTAAAAAGAACAAAATAAATATTACATAGACACACCTTGAGTTAAATTTTCTGTGACTTCTAAGGAAGTAATAAAGGTAGGTTAATTTTTTTCATTGAAAGGATGAGTCTTTTTATTACGAGGCGCTGTGACTATCAGCGACAGCGACAAATTATTTATAATATTATGAATGCAACCATAATTTTCATATTTTTGTCATCATTCATATATTTTTTAATATCTTTTTCTATATTGGTTAATTCCATCTACAGTCCGCTTTATGAGTGGTGTGACTTAATCCAAATTTAACAATTTATTATTGTGTAATTATAAATTGTGTCATTTTTTCACAAAAAAAAATCAATAAATTACCGATCTGTCTTGAGTCACTTGTTTTTTTTTGTTACCTTTTTGTTACTTATCTTTGTTTAAATATTTTATCAAAATACTAGCATATGGTTCGTAGGTGCTTTGTTAACCTTTTCTATTTTAAATTTAAAATATTTTTAGGGCCAAATTTTGCAATCCCATAAATTGTGTTTTTTACTTTCATTCCATAGGAGCTACCGCTGTACCATGTGCGTGGCTCCACGGCATATCTCCTGATTGCTCCTGAGCTAGTTCAAATATTTGAGGAAGCTGTTCAACTGCTGAAATTGAAAGCCATCGTCGAGGTCGATGATTATTCAGAGTAAGGACTTCTGAGTGCTAATATTGGCTTTGGAAGCTGGGAGAAAATTATTTTATCCTGACACACAAAAATGTTGTATTTCAATAACGAAGATATTACGATAACTTAATATTTCGTGCATGAATTAGACGTAACGAATGTCTATTGAAATCAGTAAAATTATTGCAATTGATTGTAAGTAATCGTTACTCTCTCTGTTTTTGATGTTCATAATAGTTAAGGCAATGCAGGATAATCGGATTTTTGGTTAGAGCTAAATCATTATCAGTATTTTTTGTATTTTTTGTGTGCAATTTACGGGTTAGAAATAATAAGGAACTGTTTTAAATATAAAAATCAAACCCATAGAACGAAAACAAAGCACGCGGTTGTTTTGTCGTTTTCTTTTTTGCCTGAGTGTCAGTACCAGACACAAATTTCTTGTCAAACACTAAGCTCTTGAATCAGTGTTACCATTAAATTCAATTCCTTAAATAAGTAAAGTTTATTTCTGACATATTTAACGGTTAAAACAAGATAAAAACATTAAGTTCTATTGCAAATAAATTTGTGGTTAGAAAAAGTTACAGTGTTAATGCGGGAATTGAATGGTACCACTCGGCCAACCAGGCCTTAAAACGTTGATTAGCCGAGTGGCATCGTAAGGCTAACGTGGTGGTAACGCGGGTTACGATAACATTATGAATGTTTTTAGGTTGATACGTGTGGAGAAATCTGGACTCCGCGCTGCCAGCGGGTTTTCCTGGACAGCCTACTATGATGTGGAGTCTGTAAGTGGCCTTTATATTTGCATGAATATCATTCAGTCTCTCCAGTTTTCTAAATGACAAAAGTATCCATTACTTAGAACTGTATAAAGAATTCAGTTGTAACTTATTTATGTGAATTGGCATTAAATATTTTATTAGTTACGATGATGAATAAGTCAGCAATGCTTATTTGGAAAACTACTGATGCAAGAAACAAAATATGTGCCTAATAAGAGGGTTTTTAAGCCACGCCATCAACTGACACATTCGTTTCGATAAATTGTGACCACGAGGTCGTCGTTTTAAAGTTACAAAATTCAAATACGGCGAAATTGAAAACGTTGGTCAAAATGGCGGAAGCACTTATCGATCAAGCAACTTTTCAATTTGTTTTCAAAAGCTTTTAAACGCAGTGATTCTATTTCGTCCGTATACGGGCTCTAGCAGCCATTTGTGCTCGATAAATTTGTTGCGACAAATCTTCGCGAAATATTGAGTGTACCAGAAGTTTGTGAGATATCAGCTGGCTCTGATGAAGGGTAGCGATACCGTGATTCAGAGAGAGAGAGAGAGAGAGAGAGAGAGAGACGAAAACTCTTAGCATTCCATAGATTCATCGTGCGGGTGCCGGGTCCATAGTGTGACAGAGATGGCAGGTGACCTAAGTGCATGTTCATGGGGCCCCGTGGCAACGTATGTCAACACTCATCTACACCCGCCACCCCAACTTCTCTTTCTGCTCAGCCATAATTATGTAAGATTCGGTGAGAACCGCCTCAGACTCACGTTCCAGTGTAGAACTTACGAAAGTTCTAGATAAGCCAAGGTCGCTTAGTAAATATAGCGATTTAGCTGGTATACCCTTCGCTCCCACCTCAAGAGCGTACAAACCAACAATGTAGTCATTTTATGTATTTGCTAACTCTTGTTCGGATACATAAAACTAGATTGAAATAATGTCTTCCTCGCTCCTCCACGTTTACTCTGAACAACTGCCACTCACAGACATTATTTGGAAATTACAAACATCACAGAACCAACTTAGCTTTAATCTCTAATTACTTGGTTTCGAGCACCATTATTTTACCAATAAGAAAATAAACGGCGTAGAAAATGGATGGAGTATGTATAACAGAGTGGATTAGAAGAGGAAGACAATTAACCCCCGAATATAGAAACGCTACTCAAATTTTGGGGACTGCTTATCAAGTTAAGTGGACAGAACCCGTCAGAATTTGTATAATATATCAAACACCGCATCACCAGTCCTATTCTGCCCGTTGCTGTACCTCGGATTTCCCTATGAATGGGAACAAAGACCGAATAGACACGTTAGTGGTGCGGATTGGTTGTTATTAAGGCTAATTAGTACTACACCAATCACCACTTCGTTGGTCCTTCTTTATAATTATCTCAGTGCCGTCACAAATTTTATAATCGTGATTCATTTCTTATTGTAGTAAGCGTAGGTCTATTTCGACTATTTTGTTCCATTATAATGCGCGCTGTTTGGTGCCGGTAGAGCAGTCTTACAAGGCCACTAACAGAATAACATAACGAGGATAGCAACGCTAGTATGAGGTTGATTTTTTATCGCTAGATTTGCAATTTGGGGCAATAAGGTCTTTTACGTAGACATTCGTTTTAGCAACAGAAGCTGACAATGTAGGAATATTAATACACCTCTGCCTTTTCCTTTTGGAAATATGGCTTTATCTATGTATGTATGCGGTATATGAATGAATAATTTTTATTTCACCAGTCACCCATCATAAGGGTCCTTGTTTGCTTAGTAAATGCAATGAAATGTCAATTTTGGATTTGGGATTTTTAATATTGCCTTGCGTTGATTGAATCGTGAAATTAATTATTGGCAGAATAAAGCTAAAGACGGATAAATGTTGACTAAGTATAATAGAGTACGTGAGTTCGTTTTCATTTGGCGCGAACTTTATTTGAGGAACGTGGTCTGGTCTACTTTGTCTGCTTTGTTACAACTATTTCTTCTTTTGTGCTTAGGGGCGATTTTATGACATCTTTACTTAGCTCTAAACTCGACTCAACTTAAATGTCATAAAAGTTGTCTTTCATATCATAAGCTTAGGTTTGATTTAACTAAATCGAGATTGAGCTCATGATTCAGTTTTTTATTCGTCTTTCGTTCTTTACGTCCTGGTTTTACTTGACAAAAATGTTCGTACAAAGTAACGTCGTTTCTAAATAATGCACAATTTCCTCATCATCTTCTGATAGTTAATCATGTTCAAATGCATTACCACAATAAAAAGTAAGATAATTAAATAATATGTCTAAAACACTGACATTGTCTGTCATCAAGACGTGTAATTGTCCTTAAATCGAGATATAATAATAACTTTAGACAGACCTCGATGTCGGTTTAACTTTGACGAGCATTGAAATCTAGATTAAGCTAAATCAATAACGTGAAAGACATTAAACCATATTTAGGCCAAAATCGAGTTTCAGTTACACTAAATCTAGATTTAAAATTGTAGTTAGTAACTTTAATTTGGTAAGGCTGCATTTTTTATATCTTTTTGCCCACTGCGGTTTATGTTCCTGACGAACTGGTAGGGTACATACATTTTGAACTTTCTCGTAGAAGTTTACTTTCTTCAGTACATACATACATACATACATAATTCACGCCAATATCCCCGAAGGGGTAGGCAGAGGTGAACTAGCACCCACGCTTCGCCAATTAGGCTAGGTCCCATGTAATAGGTGGCGAGCCTATTGCCATTTATCGGGCAAAAAAGTCGCAGTACTTTGCTAGGTGGTAGGTATAAGAGGAATGCTGCTGCCCATTCCTCATCACTGATTTATCCTTAGTCGCCTTCTACGACACCCACGGGAGAGGTTTGGGGTGGTGACAATTGTATTCTACTCTGCCGTCACCACACGGCCATTCTTCAGTATTAATCACATTTACTAAATAAGAAACGAATAAACCTAAAAGTAAAAACCTTAAAAAATATAATGTAATCACTAAAATATATTATTAAAAGTAGTCCCTTTAGGCAAGGTTCCGAAGATACTGGCAGCGTTCCCCCTTAGAATAGCTATACTTATTCTTTGTCCGAGGTAGCTGCCAGCTCTTCGGTCTCCTGTGACGTCGACTAACCTTTTTGCTATTTCTTTATAGAATCTTATCTCGTAGAATATAATTCCCATCGTACCATAATTGGTTTAATGAACTCCCGGTTTCTGCTTTCCACATAAAATGTGTTATCGCGATGTAGTGATGTTTCACTACATTCCATGTGGGTGTTCTCAATATCGCCATTACTAGAGCAAATTATTGAATAATTGGGAACGGAATAAGGGATCGTTATCTATGTACGAACCGCAATACGGTTAAATTTATAGTTAGAGGTTCAAGCAATACTGAGCTACATTTATTGACTATACGCGTGAATAAGCGAGTGCAAAGAAAA
This sequence comes from Cataclysta lemnata, assembly GCA_963931975.1. NCBI lineage: Eukaryota > Metazoa > Arthropoda > Insecta > Lepidoptera > Crambidae > Cataclysta > Cataclysta lemnata. Next base: position 3,153,715 of record OZ008344.1, on the reverse strand, counting down.
AAAAACCTAACCGCAACATAATTTTTAATTGACGGCCGCCTTGGTCGAATGCTCAGATTGCTGGGTATTGGCCCAGAGGTCCCGGGTTCGAATCCTGGTAGAGGCAAACTTTGTGATGACCACAAATGTTTGTTTCCGAGTCATGGTTGTGTTTATGTTTATGTAGTATATTTTCAACATTTATATACATAATTATATTAAAAATATGTCCGTCATCTAGTATCCATAACACAAGTGCTTAGGCTACTTACTTTGGGCTAGATGATAGGTGTGAGTGATTAAAAAAAGAAAACAAAATTACATGATAGCTAAACTTAAATAAGGAACTATTCTTTTGTAGCAATTAAATTTATGCTATGGTTATAATATTAATTATGCCAATAATGAAGAGTTTTACACACTTTATTATTTAAAGGATTTTCGCCTATCCGACACCAGACACCGCGAAAAGTTATTTCTTATCATTACTCTTGGAAATAAGGTTTTTTTTTTAATTATATAGTTAATGATGTAATTATAGTTGTCCGATTTATAGTCACCACCCCAAATCTGTCCCGTGGGTGTCGTACAAGGCGACTAAGGATAAATCAGTGATGAGGAATGGGCAGCAGCATTCCTCTTATACCACCTAGCAATAGTACTGCGACTATTGTGCCCGATAAATGGCAATAGGCTCGCCACCTATTACATGGGACCTAACATAATTGGCGAAACGTGGGTGCTAGTTCACCTCTGCCTACCCCTTCGGGGATATAGGCGTGACTTATGTATGTATGTATGATGTAATTATAGTTGTCCGATTTATAGTTAATTTAATCATGATGGAGATGACATCATTACCATTACACACCCATAAAATATTAAGAAAAACAATCGTCAATGAAACAAACAACATAATTATAAACCTAACACTCTGTATCTTTCGCAGATATACGCCTACTTACACAACATGAGTCAATCGTTCCCACAATCCGCAGAGACTATTGTGGGGGGCGAAAGTTACGAGGGGCGGAAGTTGCTCGGCTTGAGGATTAACACCGTCGGAGGGGGAAGCGAAAAGCCGATCGTATTTATCGAGTCAGGTTAGACCTTTGAATGGAATTTTAACCACCTATACAATCGTAACAATACACTGAAACATTACAATTGCATAAACTGTTATTTACAATCGCATAAGGCGTGATTTATGTATGAATGTATGTATGTAAGCATACATACATTCATACATAAATCACGATTATATCCCCGAAGGGGTAGGCTAGAAACCACGTTTCGCCAATTATGTTAGGTCCCATGTAATAGATGGCGAGCCTGTTGCCATTTATCGGGTACAAAAGTCGCAGTACATTCCTAGGTGGTATAAGAGGAACGCTGCCGCCCATTCCTCATCACTGATTTATCCTTAGTCGCCTTGTACGACACCCACGGGAGAGATTTGGGGTGGTGACAATTGTATTCTACTCTGCCGTCACCACACGGCTATATTATTTTTGCTTAAAATTATATAATAATAGTAGAATCAGGCTGGAGTTCACCAACAGATATATACAAGCGATTATTATTTCACCGACGGTTTTTGACATTTTTACGTATGGAAAAACTGTCAGAAACTGATGGTTATTTTTTAATCGCTTGACTTACGTGTTGGTGAACACGGGCCTAAGGCGTTAAAAGAAAGAAATTCTCAGAACGCTAGTATTTGACATCGATAGATATATAAATATTAATTATTGCACACCGATTGAAGAGCGGAAACCTCTCAGTACAGGTTTATTATAAACTTAAAGAGAGAATTCCCCCAACAAATTGTAAATAATATTTTTGGGAACAATAAATATTTATCTATTTCTATTTTCTATAGATATGCGATCTGAAGCTTTATTTTTATCCCCCGAGCTAATTATATAGTTTTATGTCACTTCCTGACCAGGAAGTGGGATTATCCGTACTCGTAGCGGGCGGAAAAGTCTACTTTGGGGACAGGTGTGGAACGGAATAGAAATGATTGAAAATGTTAGAAAAATGACGACAAAGAAAATTATGTTTAGAAAAAGAGTCGTTCTGGTATAAATTTTTGGGACTAAATCGTCGTGTTTTATGTATGTTTATATGGACGAATGTAAACTAGTCTTCGATAGAGACATCGCCTTTATTTTTGTTAGGTATTCACGCAAGAGAATGGATCACACCAGCCACCACCACCTACTTCATCAACGAGCTCTTGACCAGCCAGGATCCGAATATAACAAGTTTGAGGGACCAATTCGATTGGCGCATATTTCCAACTGTCAATCCAGATGGCTACCATTACAGCTACAAATGGGTATTTATGTAAAAAAAATGTAATACCTAAAGTGTAATTTAAAACAAAAAGATCTTGCTAAATAAACACGCTTTGCTTTTTTTAATGTGCCCCATGGTGGCAGAGCATAATGTGACTGTCACCAACCCCCCTGGCGTACAAGGCGACTAAGGGTTATAAATATGATGAGCGCTCGGCAGTTCCTCAGGCACTACCTAGCAATACTATTACGTAGGATCAGACATAGCTCGCGAAACGTAAGTGTTAATACACCTCTGTCTACCCCTTCAGGGATAAACGGGTGTGATTTATGTATGAATAGATACACTGTTTCTGCGGAAATATGTAGCAAACAATATTTTCAATGATAATATAACGAGTAATAGGCAGCTGCTTTCCTGATCCGCTATCTAGCAAATTACTTCGATCAAAGTTCCTTGTGAATGGCAATAGGCTCAGTCCCTATTACATGGAATCAGAAAGAATTGGCGAAACGTGGGTGTGTTAATACACCTCTGTCTAGCCCTTCGGAAATAAACGGTCGTGATTTATGAATGGACAGATATACTATTTCTGTAGAAATTTACGACAACGTACTAATTTTATTTTTCAGGACCGCATGTGGAGGAAGACGCGCTCCATGTCCAACCTGATGTGTTGGGGCACAGATGCTAATAGGAACTGGGATTACAATTGGCTAAGTAAGCAATTATAATGACAAATATAGTGCTTAGACACATAACTGCGAACTGGTGCGAACTGCAGTTTTGTGTAGGTACAAACCCTTAATGGGGCCCATTCATCTTTAACAGTGTTCCTGATTCACAATTTACTGCGATTAAAGTTCCCGGCAAATGGCAATAGGCTCGCCACTTATTGCATGGGACCTGAAATAAACTGGCGAAACGTGGTTGTTAAAACACTTCTACCTTAGTGGAGAAAGGCGCAGTAACCACAATTTATTACGGAAATGGCATTTGGCCAAAATTATAAGAATATTTGGGAAGGATATGTTATTCCTAACCTAACCTATAGTTAATAAACAGATGTGACTTATTCATGTATGTGATCACTTCTTTTAAGAGTATGGTGCGTCAAACAATCCTTGCGACTACCAAACGTACGGAGGGCCTAAGTCGTTCTCTGAGAAAGAAACAAGTACCCTGTCTCAGTACATATCTGGCTTAGAGAACATGCTGGCATATGTGGCGTTCCATTCCGATGCCCAAATGCTGTTGGTACCCTACTCGGATTCGGTCGATCACCTCGATAACTACGATGACTTGGTAAGTAAGTGCACTCTCTTCATAGCGATCGCCCTGGCGGTCGGCGGGCGTTCTGCGTTCCCAATAGCCATGATGACGAATTTTGAAAATCGACACCACGTTATTTTTTTGTGGCTACTTTACACAACATACATTATATATTTGTAAAAACTTAAGATACATACATAAATCAAGCCTATATCCCCGAAGGGGTAGGCAGAGGTGAACTAGCACCCACGTTTCGCCAACTATGTCAGGTCCCATGTAATAGGTGGCGAGCCTATTGCCATTTATCGGGCACATAAATCGCAGTACAAATTTATATTGCTAGGTGGTATGAGAGAAATGCTGCTGCCCATTACTCATTGCTGTCTTTTACCCATACTGCCGCACTCAGAGACGTCAATTAACTTTAATGAGTGTTTTATGTCAAAAATTTTCATTCAAATCTGGACCATACACCCGGCAAGTATTGCGACTAGTTTTGAATTGTCATTTTTTGACGTTAAGTACTCATTAACGTTATTTGACGTCTCTGAGTGCGGCAGTTAGTCGCCTTGTACAACACCCACGGGAGAGATGGGGGTGGTGACAATTGTATTCTGCTCTGCCGTCACCACACGGCCTAAAAACTTAAGATGTTGATAGAAAATACATGTTTTGAATAATGTAAATTAAAATTCTCACCGCCGCAGTGGGCCGGCGACTTAGTATGGCCGACTTACATTTAGTATTTTTCTTATCGTCATCTCAGCTGAACAATGTTAGGGCCTCCCTTAAGGGGTACACTACCGTGCTGAGAGTCAGTGTTCAGTATTTTCCACCGCTGGGGCACAGATCTTACCTATGGATAGAAGAACATACAGGGAGAATGGGCCATAACCCACCATGACCCATTCTGGATTGGTATTAACGACTGTAGAACAGATGCGATCCTGAGCACAGAGGAACTGAAGATAATAAATTTTTGGTCACCCATCCAATGACCGGCCTTAGCGAGCATTGTTTAGTTTACGCCATCGCATGCCGAGCGTGCAGCCACTGCGCTATCGAGCTCCTCCTACATGTCATAATATACTTCAGAGTATTAATAGTAAACGATATTGAGATTGATTATGATCAAACCTTTCAGATTCAAATTGGCAAAACATCTTTGGAATACGGTGAAAGAGTCAATGGGGAAAAGTATGAGGGACCTGCGACTGCTGCTGAAGTATTATGTGAGTATTAAAAAAAAAGTTAGAAATCCTTTTTTTATAACTTAAAATTTTTTTTTTTGACATTGAAGTATAATTAACATGTCGAATAAAAGCCAAACCATAATTATGCAAGTATCTACTTCTATATAAAATATTAAAAATGAAGTCTCGGTAACTTTACTGTTTTATAGGAGGCTTTTTTGGAGATGATAATTATGTTACTTGTGATTCTGATAGGTTAGATCGGATGTGACTAGAGAAATACAGCAGTGTAAGTGACATGTTTGCGAAAAATAATTATAAAGTACAATTAAGAACTCTGTCAATTAATTAATTGAAAATAATGTTTATTAAAAATCAGGGATGTTACAGAAATGAAATATCGGATCTGGATACGGATATAGGAATAATATTAAACCGGTTTCGGATACGGTTACTAATATGAAAATATTTTAGATTAACCGCTAGCTTCGGATAATTTTGGTTACAGATTTTAGAATTTTAACGTACCGTTATCGTTGATAACAATGCACAAGTTACTGTTGACCTATTAAACGGTACCGTGGTAATGCTGCCTGCAGTAATCTTTCAATTCCCAGACCTTCCACAAAGTTAAATGGTACTAAGTTCTGTAACGCAATAATTTCGGCCACTAACTGTTTAATTTATTTTTGCCCGGACTCGCAATAATTTCTCATAACCTCCGCCTTTACTTCCGCCGAATGCTTTATATCAGTTTCGGTTACGGATATTTTTTATTTTGGACATCCGATCGAGAGTTCCGGTTACGGTCACGGGCCTCCAAAACATCCCTACTAAAAATAACCCATGGAACAATAAAACTGGCCGGTAGTAATATTGAGTAATGCACCTATTTATTACAGAGATAAGCATAGGCATACAATAAAAGCAAATCCTGTTTTGTACCAAAGTTAAATGATTTTGTAATCTGATAACATTGATTGGAGACAAATGTATATACAAGGTCGAAGGTCCGAGGACAATTTCTAATTTGAGATACAAGCACGCCATTTTGGGTAACGTTATTCAATAAAGTTAATCAAGGGGGAGATAAGACTATTCTGCGATGAAACTCGATGTGTTTCGGCAAATTTCATTTTAAGCTTTCTAGTGATTAAATACGGAACAGACCCTTTCCGTTTGCAATGGTGAGATTTAATCAAATATTAATAGGTACTATGGTGTTCAGATTGGAGTGTATATATTGACCGTCATAATTTTAAACTATCTAACCGTTTTTCTAACAAATAGATAATCACAAATAAATTGAACAAAAATAGTAAAGATAAATCTCATTCATTTTCAAATACTTTATAGTACGAGGCATGGACATCAATTAGGAGTAGTGGTGGTTCTTGATATGCCTCATAATTAAATTAATTCTTTGTCATAATCGCTCTGTGGTGTCGGCAGAGCAGAATACAATTGTCACCACCTCTAATCTCTCCCACGGGTATCGTTCGGACGGTTTGTCGATTAGGTGCTTAGGTGTTAAATCCAACGTGATGGGGGGCGAGCTCATTACCATCTATCGGGCACGTAAATCGCAGCTAACTGCCGCACTCAGAGACGTCAAATAACTTTATTGAGTACCTAATGTCAAAATATTTCAATTAAATCTAGACCATAGACCCGGCAAGAATAGCGACTAGTTTAGAATTGTCATTTTTTTACATTAAGTACTCATTATCGTTATTTGACGTCTCTGAGTGCGCAGTATGTGGTATAGAAATAATGCTCGAAAATCGCAGTATATTACTAGATGGTATAGAAGGAATGTTGATGCCCATTACTCATCTATGCCTTACCCTTAGTCCTCTTGAACTGCACCCGGGGAAAAAATAGGTGTGGTGACAATTGTATTCTGCTCCGTCATCACCACACGGCATAAATAAATAGGTACTAACGACCTGTTTCACAATCGACAAGTAAGTTCGAAGTAGCTTACTTTGTAGTTCAATTGACAAATATTTCATATTTCAACTGTCAAATGATCTGCGAAGTAAGCTACTTACTTGTCGATTTTGAAACTGGCCCTTAGTTAAATTATTATATTTGCAGATAAAGCATCTGGCGGCAGTATGGACTGGGTGCGACACGCACTCGGGACCCGGCTAGTGTACACTTACGAGCTACGAGGCAGGTACTTCCACTGGCCACCGAACCGGATTAACGAGCAGGGGGACGAAGTGACCCAGATGATGCTGGGCCTCTTCCACGAAGCCAAGCGCCTCGGCTACTTCTGAGAAACTGTGAAATGTTCTGGCTAGTTCTAAGAAAATATTATTCTGAAATTATCTGGCCACTTTTTAAGAAACCATGAATATTTCTGGCTACTTCTAAGAACCTATGAAATTTTCGGGCTAGTTCTAAGAAAATATGAAATTTTCTGGCTACTTCTAATAAAATATTAAATTTTCTGGCTAGTTCTAAGAAACTATGAAAATTTCTGGCTAGTTCTAAGAAAATATTAAATTTTCTGGCTAAATTTTTTGACACTTGAAAAAAAAAAATAACTCAGCAGTAGGTACGTACGTAAATACCTGTCGTAATGGTTTTCAACCGTAATTATTCAGTTAAGAAGTTCCTTCTATTGCGATCTGACTTTTTGTTTGTAGTATTAAGCATACATATTTCCTTATATTAATAATACTGTCTTTGAATTATATGTTAAGAAGATACACTTCGTTTTATTTTTAAAAGTAAATGCATATTGACCAGCTTGGTCGAATAGTCAGATCAATAATTGGCCATGAGATATTATCCCCTGCCAGTAATCGAACCCGGGAGGTTCGATTACTGGCAGGGGATAATGTTTGTGGAAAAAATACAGAAAATATTGGTCTAAAGTCATTATTGTTTATAAATTTATGTAGAACAACTCTACAAATTATTTTACAAAGAGTGTCCGCTTTACCCAGTATGATCGCTATACCCGGTTTTGGGCTACCTTCCCCTAGGTATTCATTTATTTATTGTACAAGATCTGCCGGAGAGCATGACTTGTTTGAGCTTGTGAATAAGAGAAATATTTATATTTATTTATCCAACGTTAATATCCACTTAACCACCAGAGCTATTTCGCATCCTCCCAATTCGTATAGTAAAACAGAAATATAATCTCATTCTGCGCGATATTAGGGCTTATTAGAAATCTCATTCCTTTTCGGGTTACACGTCGCTTACAAACTTAATTAGGTTATTTTATTCGCCACATTTATTCCATACATGTTGGCATTGGGGAGAAAAAATAACGTAGAATTTGCCAACCCATACGGGAGTATCATAAAAGTCGACTAAGGGAGGTTGCTCGGTGTAGACCAATCACTTTGGTGCCCACGAATTAGTAAGACAAACCATCAACAACAGCATACCCAAAGAGAGTTGGTGCCAAGCAAGCGGTCGACCGTAAAACCCAAGCCAAAGCCTTAAGCACTATTCATTTTAATATTTTATACTCAAACACACTCTCCGGTCATCGGTCTCTGGACATTTCATCTTCTTTGAATGGACTTATTGCAAAAACTAAAACACAATATTACAGAAATTCAAAAGTTCTAATGCGGGGTTTTTTAGAGCGTAATTTTTTTGACAATTTAACATGCTTTGACCTCGCCGATTTTAAGATTATCAATAATATGTAATGTAAAGCTTAAAGTCGCTTGAGAAATTTTGACAGCTTTGACTATAATCGAAGTTGAATCATCAGTTCTTTACCGCGAATCAATAACCCATAAAAACTCCTATAGCATAAATATATTTTGCCAACAAAAGGTTTAAATTTTTACTTCCCGGCTAGGTCTGGAGCTGTCGTGATTCGTGCCAAACCACATTGACACTTATAACCAAAGGTGAAAGCACGTTTTGAAATGCCTATAGCAAAACCTCTCTCTTTATTTGGTACAAGCTCGTGCCAAGCTTCATGTCTTGGGTACGGAACAGCCAGTGCCAATTTTAACACTTCATTGGAGAAAGTTCAATGCACTGTTGACAATAAAGGCTTGTGCACACGTATTGTTCAACTTGAGTAGTATCATAACTTGTTACTATAGTTAGCTGAGGCCAAGAGGTCCCGTGTTCGAATTAGGTAAGGCCAAATGTTTGTGGGAAGAACACGGGCATTGTACATTAGTTTATTATACATTTTCAATATTTAGTCACCTTTTTCTTACCCACAATTTTTATGTAGATTTGGTTATCCATCATCTAGATTCTAAAACACAAGCTATTGTCCGTCTTCCAAGTTTTATAACAGATGCTTTAAGAGTTTTTTTTTAATTTTTGAAATTAAAATTTACCGGTCATCAGAAGCACACGTGATATAAATAGGCTTTGTTATTTGCTAAAACACGACACTACACTAGAGCAAGTAATATTTTTCTTAAAAGATGGGTCACGATCATGTCACGAAAAACCTCCAAATAAACCCGAGGCCTATCGAAAGCCGCGTAAACAAAAGAAACATTTAAATTGAATCGTTAAAATTCGCACTACAATGATAATGACCTATCTCACCCACAGATTAATCTCGTCTAGATTAAGCTCGTATTTCTTCAGAAAAGATAATTTTAGAGAGGTTTATTTCACGCTTGGGATGTGGCAAGCACGAAATTATCGCGGAGAAACTTCACAGCCACTAATCATCTTCCTGTCCTGTTTCCAGTTTATCTGGGGTCGACGCAGTATGTTTCCTCTTCCATTCATATCGATTAGACTTCATCAAGCCATCCATTTAGTTGTTTCATATAATTTATCTTACCAGTAAGATGCTAGTTGTGAATGACATTCATTCATCTCGTAAAAGAGGGGTGGAAAGGACGTGTCGAGAGACCGATGAACGAAAACATAGATTGTGTTGACAACATTCCCATCAATATTTTTACTGCCGTCCAAGTTAGCCCTATGATTTTATTTAGACGAATATGGATTGCCCACAAAAAAATTCTGCAAAACCTAAATTATTTAAAGAAGAAATAATCAGCAATCGAATTGAATGGTCCATCATTTTGCTGGATCAGAAATTATCAAATTGATCTCATCAGTGAGATTTTTTTAGAAAACTAAAATAATGTTACACAGTAATTAGTGCTCTTTATGATTAAGCTTCTTAGCTAATAGGTAACAACTATGATTAATTATTGCGTAAATCTTCATACAGAGAGTTCAAAGTTACGAAGTAATTAAGTAAGAAGACTACATCATTGTGAGTAATATTAATTTATTGCGTGCTATGTATATTCCGATTGTTATGAGTAGTTATGACTAAGACCGAAAGAAAGAGCGACCAAAAAAAGAACACCTACAAACATCGTAAAAGCCTGAGTATACGAAATTGATGAATTATATCAAATGACTTTAGCAGATGGTATGGAGAAAGACTTGAAGGATATCAAAGTAGAGAAAGACCAGAGAAGAGATGGATGGATCATGTGAGCACTATGGAGAGTGGATGAGATACTAGTAATAGAAGAGTTTGGAAAAATAGAACGTAGGTACTCTAGCGTCGACACTAAATGTATGTATGCAACTATTACTCCTGGTCTTCCCCCTATATTTATTTAATTAAGGTGTAAGTAGTTGTGATGGGTGTGGATGAGGAGATGACAAGTAACAGTAGAGAGTGGAGAAAGAGAACACAGGACCCCAAATAGGATCGGATAATTGCAATAATGACAATAGTGATGATGCAGTTTTAAGTCGTGTGCTTCCAAGTTATTTGGAAAAAAATTTAACAAAAAGTCATAATCGATGTTTTAAAATTAGTCCGGTTCACTTTTAGCTTGCTCACGGATTATTGGCCTTTGAGGCTGATTTTACTTAATTAACCTAATTATATTTTGTTCACTCCAAGACGGTAAACTTTGAGAGGTTTCATGTTCTCCGAGTTCCCTTGAGATGTAAACAGCCATACTTACTGAATAATTAGATGTACATCTAATAGCAAACCCCATTTATGCTTGCCTTTTTAAAAACAAAATGCAGGGTTGTGAATAATAAAGGTTGTTATTACAATCTCACTAGCGGCGCTATCATAAATATTTACCAGAAACAGAGCTTTATTAGCTCGCATCTATTAGAGTGATGGCATTTTTGGATTTTTGCTGTGTTGAAATGGATGGTGCTACAGGCAGACATAAAAGTGGTGCTATTTTTTGTGACCATGTTGACTAACAGTAAAATTGTTTAAAAAAATCTGTCTCATTGAAGTGATGACAGTTCTTGGATTCCTAATGTGTTGTAATGGTGCTACAAATAAACATAAATGTGGTGCTATTATTTTTTGGTAACCGTGTTGTTTAACAAAAATACGTTCAACTAAGAATTCTGTAGACAGTAGATTTATTATAAATACAATTAAAGTGTTTTTCAACACCCACTATAATAGTGGGTGTTAAAAAAAAATATATATCCGAAATTATTTAAGTAATAACTTCATTAAAAAGTAGTTTTTGTACAAAGTTTCTCAATACGCCGCACTGTATACTCAGTAAAAAATAATAGCTGAACTTACGCGGCGCCGTGAAATAAATAAATTACCAAGCATTTAGTGGCAGGGCGCACGCACACCGCTGAAGATGCGAAGTTCTCGCATAATTTGTCGAATCGAAAGTCACCCACGGGAGCTTTAAGTTTTCTTGTTTCGCCGAGCAAAATAAATGTTTATGCCTTAAACTTTGCACCCAAAATTGTACTTTCCCGCTTCTTATTGTGTACGCAACGAAAATTAGAAGAGGCTGTGGCCAGAATATACTAACCTCCTTTGTGGAACCGAGCAGTTGCCAGGATTTATGAGTGCTTGAATGTCTTCGGAATTTCTCTCGTGTTTTTTAAGTGTTAGCTGTTTTCTAAGAATTTTGATGAAGGTTAAACACATGAAAAAGCAGTCCTTGGCAGAGGCAGATGTGGGCAATCCTCGGCAGCAGAAGTCGTCAATTAGATATCATTAAATAGTGCCGTCAGAAAAGAATACTGTCGACTAAAAAATCATCCATCAATTGTAACACCATAAATTCTGCCATCGACCAATAATAACGTCACTAATAAAAGTGTCGGCAATCGTTATGGCCTATTCTCCCTATTTTCTTCCATCCACAGGAAAGGTCTGTATCCCAGCAGTGGGAACTTAAGAGCGATGACGATGGTAATGATGGTGTCTAACAGGTGCATGTTTAAGACAACAAAATGCTAAGATTATAAAATCACCAGCTCGTATCCATTAAGCAGTTAGTAAGCATTCTAGAAGAACTGAATTTGGCTGCAGTAGGGTAACTAGGAGAATATCTACTTTGACCCAATTCACAAGTTAAAAGTGAAGTTAAGAGTGAGTTTTAGAGAGAGAGGTCTAAGCCCAACAGTGGGTGTCTTCCGACTGAAAGGGTGATGATAACGTGGTAATAGGTAAGTCTCATCATCTTCTTCCCTAATTTCAGTATATTCGGGGTCGTCACAGTATGACTTATCCATCAATTTCGGTCAAACGTCACCAAGCCATCCAATTCTTTTTGATTCATGTCGTTCATCACACCTCAAAGGTAAGTCTCGTGGAAATATAATTTATAAGTTTTCCATTTATTAAACCAATAGGCAACGTATAAAAATTTTAGGTCTTGACTTGTGAATGAAATTAGATCCAAAAGCGAAAATCTGTCTGAATTTGGGCTAACATTTAGACCGAGAAGAGTAAGCTATCCATCTTCGTCGCAGAGACTTTTGTCTCCAAACGTATGTATCTAAGTAGCTACGTACCTATATATTTGGGCTGAATAGTAATCTGCTCAGATGCTTGTAAGGCTGCGGTCTTATATTTTGCTGTGAGTCTTAGCACTACTTTCTCATTGACTGTTTTCACTGTCATCATCATCATCATCACCAGCTCTTTATAGCCCCCACTGCTGGGGCACGGGCCTTCCCTATGGATTAAAGAATATAGGGAATTAGGGAGATTGGGCCATAACCCACCACGCTGGCCCAGAGCGGGTTGGTGGGTATTAATGACTGCGGTTGCAGCCGAGACCAGCGGCTTCACGTGCCTTAAGCGTGGCTTAAGGCACGGAGGAACTCGAGATAATAAAAGTTTACGCAGTCTCAGGCTAAGCGCGCTATGCCACTGCGCTAGCGAGCTCCTTTTAACTGTAGGTGAAGGGTAAACTGTCTGTCCAAGTATTTTCCAAGCAATGTAACCTGTACCTGTAACATTCCTTCAAAATATATATTTTTTATTTTGTTTGTTAACAAATATTATAGGCTATTATCATAATATGTAAACAAAAAAGAAAGTCAGAAAAATCAAAAATACGAGTATTCTAATGCGACGTAACTTATTATTTTTGAGGGATATAAAAAAAATCTTGATACTTCATAGCCAAATGTTCAATTAAAGTTTTTGCCTTAATTAGCTTCGAAATGTCAGTGTTGAACATTATTTGTTTTTGTGTTAAAACATGAAGTTCATGTTAAAAAATACAATCATTCAATTTACTCCCTACCCATAATAATGTCATACTAAAATCTATCTCTCCTCGAGTACTATAGCTTTGTGATACAGTTTTTTCTTTACGGCGAATAATGTGCGCAAACTTGCTAGATTTCATTATTAACGCTCGAATCCAAGCCGCGGCTGTATACCTCAGAGTAAACTCCGAGCTGTATACTTTATTTTTCAAGGAGCGCCATATTCTGAATTTCTGTCGCGCAGGATGAAACTCGCACGATTGTTTACAATTTTGAATGATTTCACGGCCTAGCAACAATTGCCATTGGGAGCAACAGAAAACGGATCCAATATTATTTATTGGGCTAAACGCCAAATTGAATTCTAATTCGAAACTCGTAGGGAATAATTTCGATTGTAAACTCTGAAGTTTGGACGGTCAATAAATATCGTGGCGTGATTAATGAAATTGTGCTTAAAATTTTATATTTGTTTCAAAATATTATTGAAAGATACACTTACTGCCGCACTCGGAGACGTCAAATAACGATAATGAGTACTTAATGCCAAAAAATGACAATTCAAAACTAGTCGCTATTCTTGCCGGGTCTATGGTCTAGATTTAATCGAAATTTTTTGACATTAGGTACTCATTAAAGTGATTTGACGTCTCTGAGTGCGGCAGTTAGACATTAGGCTTGGTGTAGGTACCTATAAGCGATAAAGTAGAAGAAGAATAATATAATATAACACTTTTATTTCTTTAAATTAAAATCTAGCCACCAATCTGCACTGGACCAGCGTGGTGGGTTATGCTGGTTATTTGGTTACTTACTGCCGCACTCAGAGACGTCAAATAAGTCAAGTTAATGAGTACTTAACGTTAAAAAATGAAAATCAAAACTAGTCGCTATTCTTGCCGGGTCTATGGTCTAGATTTGAATGTAAATTTTTGACATTAAATACTCATTAAAGTTAATTGATGTCTCTGAGTGCGGCAGTTAGTTGCTTAGTTTACGCGTCATCAATCTCCTGAAATTTACAGTTACCCCAAATATTAGTGCTCAATTGCCATACCTATACATATATATTTTATAGAAAAAGATTGCTTATTAAATAGGCCCAGGGAGAGACGAAAGTAGTAAGCTTATCACAAACAATCAAATTTATTTTTCATTGTCCTCTTGCAAGACTGGTTCATCCATTTCCACTATCTCAAAGGCATTGTCGTCTTCCACTTCCATATCCAACTGTGAACAAAATTATTTTAAATTAAAACCTATTTATGTTGTGTATGTCTTTTGTATATCTTTTTTTGCATATTATTTATTTATTTTTTATTTTATTTATAAAAACTTTATTGCACAAATATAAAACAACTGTACAATTGGCGGACTTAATGCCATACGGCATTCTCTACCAGTCAACCAGTAAGACGTGTTAGAGAACATAAGGAGGCAAAGCATAATTAATTATGAACTACAACATAACAACTATTAGTTATTATAGTACTATAAGTACTATAATATACTACTACTACTACTATTGTCGACTATTATAGAATACATAAATGAGGCATAGCATAAACACATATATAAATACATATATAATTATTATTATACTTGAGACCTTTGAGGTATGCCGTGTGGTGACGGCAGAGTAGAATACAATGATCACCTCCCCAAATCTCTCCCGTGGGTGTCGTACAAGACGACTAAGGATAAATCAGTGATGCGGAATAAGCAGCAACGTTCCTCTTATACCACCTAGCAATGCACTGCGACTTTTGTCCCCGATAAATGGCAATAGGCTCGCCACCTATTACATGGGACTTGACATGGTTGGCGAAGTGTGGGTGCTGGTTTACCTCTGCCTACCCCTTTGGGGGTATAAGCGTGATTTATGTATGTATGTGTATGTACCTTTGAGGTTTTGGACTTTAGGACTTTGAGGTCAAATGAAAATCTTATCTTTACTTATAATAATAATCTGCAATAGATATATACACAAATCACTCCCATCAATCCCCAAAGGAGTAGGCATAGGCGAACTAACACCGACGTAAGTGTTAATCTTGATATATCACTTCTTAAAACGAAAAACGAAAGAGGTAAACTCAAAATAGAATTTCTGCAAAGGTATGTCTCACAATTTTGCCATTTTTTCAGATCAGTTGATTTTAGCTAGCGTGGTGGATTATGGGCCATAACCCACTACGACAGCTCCGTGTGGATTGGTGGGTAAATTGGTGCAATATATTAGGAAAAATAAAAATATCTACTCACGCCTTCGTCAATTTGTATGTCCCTGTCGTGGCTTGACGACATAGAAGGTTTCTGAAAAATTAATGTAACATTAAATCCAATCACAAACACTTTTTTTGGGTCAGCTATTGCAATCTTCATCACCAGCCCTTCAATGTCCCCACCGCTAGGGCACGGGCCCCCCCTATCGATGGAAGAATATAGGGAGACTGGGCCACCACCCACCACGCTGGCTCAGTGCGGGTTGGTGGGTATTAACGACTGCAGATGCAGCCGAGACCACTGGCTTAACGTGCCTTCCGAAGCACGGAGGAACCCGATATAATAAATTTTTGGTCACCCATCCAATGACCGGCCTTAGCGAACATTACTTAGTTTTCGCAATCGCAGGCCAAGCGCGCTATGCCACTGCGCTAGCGAGCTCCTCCATAGGTTAAGGTCGCTATGGGACTGTGATTCCTAAATAATTATCTAATGACAAATACAAATAATTAAATGATCTCTTATATTTGCACCAGCACTACACATCTTACGGCGGCCTTGGTCAGGGGGAGACCATTATCAAAACGCCGGGTTAAAATAATGACAATGCCAAACACCTAAATAAACGCGAGTTAAATCCGTAAAAGTTGTTTTATTACTAACAAAAATAATTTTATTACTAACAAAAATTTGAACGTTTACCTGAAATTTGGGAAACCGACATTGTTTCATCATCAGGCTTTTACTGTCCCCACTGCTGGGGCACATGCCTTCAGGATAGAAGAATATCGGGATGGGAGAATGGGCCATAACCCACCAGGCTGGCCCAGTGCGGATTGGTAGGTGTTAACGACTGCAAATGCAGCCGGGACCAGCGGCTTAACGTGCCTTCCAAAGAACAGAGGAACTCGACTCATTTTGGCCACGCATCCAATGACCGGTCTTAGTGAACATTCCCTAGTTTACGCAATCGCTATCCGAGAGCGCTACGCTACTGCGCTATCTTCACATCTATCTACCTTCTAATCCGGAACTTTACCTCAGCGATGGCGAATTCAAAGCAGAAAAAGTCCGATCCGAAAAGGCGCAAAAATAAACTTCATAGGAAGATGAGTACACTTACCATGACGCTCTGCCTCCTTATGTGGTCTTGTTTGAGCGCCTCCAACATTGTTTTCTCTTTTCTTTTGAAGAAATCCAACTGAAACAGCGTAATTGAGACCTATGAAATCAAAGGCAACGAAAATCCAAGCCAGACTATTCAGAAAGGTGCAAAAACGGATACCTATTTTCGCGAACCCTCTCAGACCAGCCCCTCTAGACAAGTTGCCAATCTATTCGAACGAATAGAACACAACTGTATGAACCTGACGTATTACAGAGAAATCAATATGGCGACTATCAACTTTAATGAGTATTTAATGTCAAAAAATTTCATTCAAATCTAGACCATAGACCCGGCAAGAATAGCGACTAGTTTTGAATTGTCATTTTTTGACGTTAAGTACTCATTAACGTTATTTGACTTCTCTGAGTGCGGCGTAAATGTAAGAGAAGCTGTCAAAAAGTAACAATTGTTCGAATAGATTGTCACTTGTCTAGGTCCTCAACATTTTTCTCGCACCCTCGAAGCGTAACGGTTTCGTTACGAAAAACACTCTATTTACGAAATGATTACTATTTGAAATGGAAGTGCACAGGGGGTCGCCTAACTCGATTGCTGATGCTAGCTATATAGCAATGCACTGCTTACGGCTATAGCAGGCATCCTGAATTTTTAGGCGGTACGGGTTTTGTGCCAAATTCATACAAAATCATTCGGTGATCATTCGTTCAAAGCTATTCGTGTCCAACTGAACTAAAATATTATAGTTTTTTATTGAATAACATCGACGTCCCGGAGTCGTCTTTAGTACGAGTGTAAGCAATAATTACTATGTGTAATAAGTTACGTAATACATTACCTTGTACAGTATACATATGACTACAGATAAGGCTATAACAGCGCTAAGAATGGCTAAAGTTATGACAGAGCTCTTATTTTGTCCAAAGGACAATTCTTTCTGAAGCGTAATTACGGTGGACAAGCTGTGGACAAAAATAAAATAAGTATTAGATAGAGTACAAACAAATATAAAACAACAAACAAACAAACCACGCGTTTCATGATAATTTGCTTTTGATCTGTATTATACCTCTAATCCGCAATAGGCTAGCCATCCTTACGGGTGGTCTGTGCCGCAACAATAGGAAAAATATAGAGCTGGTAATGATGATGGTGATAAAAGATGTCGAATGTCGAATAATGGTAATTTAAACAGCAATCTGCATGTCCAAATAGGCACTGCACAACTTTACGCTAGTTGATTAAAGTGATATTAAATATTTCCTTCTAAAATACTAAGATAAAACCAAAAGAATTTGATTATCCTTACCTGGTATGTTTTACGTCTGCAGTCGATGTCATATACAGAATAAAACTCGATGATACAATCAATCGTCCAGCTGCAAATCCGTCCACTGTAAAAAAAACTCAGTTATAAAGCACGTGACAGAGAATATTTCAACATTGCCGCTTGATTTAGATACACCAGAATTTTGTAGAATATTAAATCAGAGAGAGGCTTAGAATTCTGTTTGTGAGACGCGAACAAACTCGCGGCTGTGAATATTCTCTACGCGTTATGAGTATTATTGGACTAAATAAAATATATTTCAAACACACGTGTTGTAAGTAATTTCTTATCAGATTCAGTACTTTATTCAGTATATTAGTACCTAAGGAATTTATTCACGAGAAACTTGTAATGTGTTTTTGGTTTCTTTCAAATACTTGTAATAAATTATTGTTCTTGTTAGCGACTATCTACTTAATCATATTTTTCATTATTATATCCAGCTGTTATTATTTTGCTGTTAAAGATCGGTTACAGTAAGTTATAATCGATTTAAATGCGACTTTTGGTATTGAATCCCTTAGCGATGTAGATGTATACTTGAAATACAGAAAACAATAATATTGAATAAATAATATCTGTATAGGGTATGAATCCGAGACCGGCAAAGTAAAAAAAGAAGGTTAAACTATGACCATCAAGACAGTCACAATTTAAGAAATTTATATTAGTTGAAAAAAGTTCAAAAACCGAGGGACCTAATATTTACTTACATAATGATTCCTTAGATATTATAGAAGCAGCAATAAACTTGGCTGTGGTGTGAGGTAAAAGATCAAACGTACAGTTGAACATCATTCTATCGATGGTTACAATCTTATCACATCCATATGACTCTAAAGATGATAGCTAGAAAAAATGAGTACGGGTTTACTACAAACAATTATATAATTTGACGCGGATAAGCGGAAGGAACCTTACACAAAGAAATATTTTTTTACATACATAAATCACGCCTATATCCCCAAAGAGGTAGGCAGAGGTGATTTGTAACCCACTTTTTGCCAATCAAGCTAGGTCCCATGTAATAGGTGGCGAACCTGTTGCCATCTATCGGTCACATAAATCGCAGTATATAGCTAGGTGGTACAAGAGGAATGCTGCTGCCTATTACTCATTGCTGCCTTACCCTCAGGCGCCTTGTACGACACCCACGGGAGAGATGGGGGCGGTGACAATTGTATTCTACCCACACGGCACTACCCCTTCGGAGGAAATACATTTGGAATCTTGGAAATAGGAACATTTATTTATTTATTTATTTATAACAGGTACACCAACAGTACATATACACAACATTATAAATGAACATGCATATTTCTTATTCTAATACATATATGTGCCAATAACAGGCGTACACAGCATTCACGGCGATACAGCGAGCAAAAATAAATATAAATATATAAATAGGTGCATTAAATAAAAATGGGTGCGTTATGTAAAGAGTAGATTAAGGGGAAAAATAAAATCAACGAATAAGCCAAATTTCTCACTACGATAAACTGAGTAGTTTGCGTTTAAATCCCTGTTTTTGTCATGGAAAATATCAAGCTCGGGGCATTTTTTTACATATTGACTATACTTGTCGTAACATCGAGGAAGTGGAATGTGGTAACCGAGGTTAGTTTTGCTAATACCTTTCTAGTCTTTTCTTTATATTCAAATTGTTAAATTTTTTCTCCAGCCTGGTTCGCTTTCAATAATTAGGAGTCGTCAAATACACCAGATATTTAGTATGCACAGTATCGACATTATTGTCACAACTTCGACATATATTCATTCGTATTTGTTTATATTTAAAATTTCCTTAGTAGTAGAATTTAAATTAACTTTAGTTATAAATAATACTTACTCTATAGTCCTGTATAAAAGGTTTGATGTCTATTGAAATTATAGCGTTGAGAGATTTCCAGGTAATGGCTCCGTCATTTTGTACCTATGTAAAAAAAATATAATTCAAGCTTCAATATGTATTTATACTCAAAAGGGTCGGTATCGAACAGGAGGTCGGCAGTAAAACCTAAGTCAAAACCTTGAGTAGTACGGATTGTAATGTCGTCATCCTAATCACTCTCTCCGTTAATCGGTCTCTAGACATGGACTTTACCATTGCTTTTCCGTACAATTATTCAGCGGTAGCACCTTTTCGATGTGATAGTTGATATTAAACTAAAAGAAGTTGATGTTTTGATGACGTCTGGCCAATATGATTGGAAGAGATAGGTATATATCCCAGGCAGGGCAGGAAGATGTGATGAATTATAGCTACAAGACACTAGTATAGCTACAGATACAAATTAATCACTTACCAAATACTCTTGTGCATCATCTATTGTGTTTATTTTACTATCCCGTATTGTGACATCAGTCACAGTTTGGTTGTGATTTAATCTGTAAGGCAAAGTACAGGGTATTAGGATGCGTTATGGATATTAAATATCTGTAGTTGTTTTCATATTGTTAATTCTTTATTTCTAAATATCAAGGCTTAAAACAGTATTCAGCACGATTCACGAGAAAGAATGAATGGGTTATGACTGCTTGTATTTCATTTGCCCAGTTATGAGCAAATTAAAATTATCACAACCCTAGCATGCAGGCAATCAATGAAATGTTACTAATCAATGCAATGGTTAACACGAATAAAGAAAACAAA
The DNA here is from genome assembly GCA_963931975.1 of Cataclysta lemnata. NCBI lineage: Eukaryota > Metazoa > Arthropoda > Insecta > Lepidoptera > Crambidae > Cataclysta > Cataclysta lemnata. The sequence continues at coordinate 3,133,139 of OZ008344.1, read as the reverse complement.
AACGCCCTTACCCTTTCAGAAGCACTTGTTCAGGGCTGAGACGGTACGGCAATGAGAAATTGTACTCCTTCCTTATCTCTGGTTGCTTACAGAAGTCGTACAGGTACACCTCAACATGTAACTCCTTTTCCATGTTGGTGGGCTGATTCATGTTAAACTTGATTTCAATTTCAAGCTGTAAGAATTTATTGGTTTGTAACATTTCCGAATTCTTTCTAAAGTACACAAGCAGCGTTATGTTTTGCAACCTATCGAACAATTCATTCATTAGCTTCAAGTTGACAAATTTCTGGAAAATCCTCAAACCATTTTTGCTCACGTCGATTGAAAGAAAAATTATCCTTTCGTTAGTAAATTTCATTATTTTCTTTACAAATTTTAATATACTTCAAAGAGTGTTTAGTAGCTTTTAATTCATACCTTTGCGTTTCTTTTGAGAGGTTTTGGCATATAGCATCTGTACCCTTCATTGTAATTGGCGCAGCCAATTTGCGCGACTGGTGCGCCACTCATGCGCACCCAAGCACACCCGTCAAATGAACTATTGCCACGATTTTCTATATTCAGCGACACAGTTACGGAGTTTGACGAGCCCAAATAATAGATTTCGCCACTGGAAATCGGCACAACATGTTTGTAAAGAACAATTTTGTTACAATTAGTTTCAATACATTCAGTGCAAATACAATTATTGGAATGGCACAACATTTTAGTAAATTATGACTTTGTTACAGTTAGTTTCAATACATTTAGTGCAAATACATAATTATTAATAATATATAACTGGAAGTTATTAAGCAGAAATGTTTTAAATAAATTAATTTGATGTTTTATATTTTCTGAACTACGTTCAATTATAAGCTTATTTAATATTCGAACAAAGTATACAATACAAGTCAGCTTTCTATTTCTTGCAGTAGTATTATATAATTTAAGTGGTAACCATACTTGCCGCCAACTATATGACGTCTCTTGTATATAGTATTAGGTAACATTACTTTATTGGTACCAGGAACGCATGTCTTTGAAATACAACTTCAATTAATTAATCAGAGATTATTTCAATGTCTTACCTGCCCAACCAACCGATAGTCATATCCAGATTGGGCTCGCAGTCTTTCCCGGTACAGTGGCGAGATACCTCCACATTAGCTTCCATCATACTCTGTGAACTTAATGTCACCCACGTATTGTTAAACGCTGAAAAGATTTTAAGTGTTCCAATAATTTATGTCTGTATCTATTTTTTTTTTAACTGCAACGATGATGCTGCAAATTACTATGAAAGTAATTATAATAAACCGAAATACAAAACTGAAATCAACAGCAACTTACTTTCCTCAAAAAGCATTGAATGTTCGTCCATTTCCACTTTTGTAGTGAAACTATACTCCCCTGGTTCACTGTTACTCTGTCAAAATAAAAAGTAAAATCAATATAGATAGGATGATGGAAAAAAAAATCCGGGATTTTGACATGGTACACTTAGGGCCTGTTTCACAATCGACAAGTAAGTTCTGAGTAGCTTACTTTGCAGATAATTTGACAGTTGTAATATGAAATATATGTCAATTGAACTACCAAGTAAGCTACTTAGAACTTACTTGTCGATTGTGAAACAGGCCCTTATCCTTTTATAAAGCAATGTATGCCTTTTTTATTGGTTTAAACCTTATTACAAATGACTGGTGATAGCAACTATTTTACCACTGACCTTATAAGTAAGAGTTAATATTATCTTACAAAGGTAAACAAAAGTTTTCAATTTCACTGTACTTCATTTTCAAATGCGTAATAATTACCTACTCGATTGTGAAACACTGACTGACGCTCTATTGATTAAATATTTTTATTGGAAAACTAAATTCGATTGTGAGTAAAACAATGCAAGCATTATACAATAAATAGTGTGTAACTAGATTCCAAAAGTAAACACACTGCAATCGTTATATACTTAATGGTCAAATGTGACCCGAAGGCCATTAGTGTAAAATAATTTATAAATTGAAAAGTGTAATGTATTTTTATAAAAGAGTTATATATTTATGTTGAGCTAAAAACTTTAAATAAAGTCATGCAATATCAACTGTCAAAACAAAATACTTAAAAAGTAAACTTTATTTCAATCCTAAAATGGGTCAAAAATGGCCCGAAGACCGTATGAAGGTTAAAGTGCAACCACATCAATATTTTAATATTGAGTGGGAAGTAGTTTTGTATGATATTGTACCTATCAGTACCTATCACTAACTTTGGCAGCTTCTCATATGTTTGTTAGTCATTACTTCCACTGACAGTTGGAAATGCAGCATAAAGAAAAGCAACTTTACAATGGATAAACCTTTTATAAGAAAATTGATTAACTCTCTTCCAATCGTTAGTAGAAGTGAAATTTTACTTACAAGACTCACGATAATTCGGTGGCAGTTAAAAGTTCCCTGTTCTGGGATTTCGACCAGATACCGTCTCTGGCCACCACTTATAGACGCTCCATTGCCAATAACTTCATTGTTTATTGTTAGATCTGCAAAAAATAATAACAAAGACGCTATTTTAATGTCTTATTTTAACGTGGAGTTTACGTTTAAATCTTCTTCTCCCTGCCCTGTTCCCAATCTATCTGGGGTCCGCGCAGTATGTTTTCTCTTCCATTCATATCGGTCAGACGTCATTAGTTTTCGGTTTCAATGGAGTTTACGTTTAAGTAATAACTGATAATAATAGATGTCGCCTATAGCGCGATAAGGGCAGGACGAAGAATAGATGCTTCTAATGGATCTTGGGAATTTTAGTATTAAGATATTGTAGGTTTTCTGTGTTTTTTTAACAAAATATGAATCCAGTCTCGTTACTCGGTAGATCATTATCATATTAAGTCAAAAACTATGGATATACGTGCGTTTCACAAATGAAATAGAAGTCATTTGGATGCGGCAGAAATATATCCTACAAAAAAATAAAATCCTTAAATAAATTAAGTCTTACTACATACCAGCTCTGAACCGCTTTTGTTTCAAATGCGTGACGTTGAGACAAACGTTCACAATGAAATGATCGTCTTGTTCTTTAACTATCTGAAAAGTGTAGTGAATAATTTTAAGCATTTAGTATTCGAATAACAAGATGGCTTATTTTGTCCATAATAACATGTCTTCGTGACAGGCTTCAACCCTAATAGGTCATAAATACCGCCCAGTGAGTGTTGGTATTATGTTAATATGTTGCTAATAAGCCAGAATTGATGACTACAAACCGTACTCAGAGACTTCAATAATACAAAAATATGTAAATTCAAAATTAGTCGCTATTCTTGCCGGGTGGGTCTAGTTTTGATTGACTTTTGTTTGTATTTAGTACTGATTAAAGTTAATCGATTTCCCTGAGATCGGCAGTTAGCGTGTGATGTTTAATCACTTAGGAGCTCAAGTTGACCAGTTGACAATTCCACCTGAATGCGTGCCCAGTTTCCTAAGAATAGTTTAACCGTATTGTATGTAGCGGTACTATTTATTATCTATACCGGTGTTACTTCTCAAGAGTACTCAAAATATGAGTTGTAAAATATGTGAATAAGATCGAATATTTTTTCAGAGTGAATTGCGTTATGTTTTTTACCTGCGTATTCATCAATTCAGCTGTGACAGTAACGTTGACTGACGGCAAACACCGCAGCAATATGGTATTGTTACTCCCAGGCGATCCTACAGCCAATTCTAAAGAACAGAATTTAATTATAACTTTTTAATATAATCTGTCAGATAATTATAATAATAATTATAATAATAATTATAATAATAATTATAAAAAATTATAAGACAAAACACACAACCATCAACAAGCACACAACACCTACATGCATCTACAGTCACACAACACACACCTATTTCATAAACCTATAATTTAAAAATTTTCTTCAAGGGGAATAAATACCTTTTTTCTTGAAGGCATCAAGACGGGGTATTTATAACAACCCACAAATGTCGTGTAAAAAATATAATAATTTGAAAACTAATTAAAGATATAAAATAATATCTATACGACCCCTGAAGTAAAATTGATAGATTATGTAAATATCTTTTATATGAAGCAAGTAGATGATTTTATGAAGGCTGGCCGAGATTTATTGAAGGATAAACCGACTATGCCGATCTCTGATACCCTAGTAGCAGGCAATCATAAGAATGAATATCCATAAAAGTGGGCGGTATAAATACGTAAAATTAAGATACTAAAACTAAGATACCCTATTATAAGAAATCGATTTTTTACTCTATTTGAGATAGGATATAAGTATATAACGTTGTTGTTGTGACTTCAATGAAAAAAAATAGTTGTAAACTAACCATTGCATCCGTTTCCATCTAGGTCAGGTATTATCTGCAGGCTGTATCCGAACATTTTGTATCTTACGTTAAATATTTTCTGTGTCAATTTCAGTTGGTACAGCGATATCTTTTTATAATCACCATAACTTATTACTTCTTTGTGTGTTTCATATCCAGACAGAATGTACAGAGCTCCCATACCAAATCCTTCAAAAGGTGCGCTAACAAATATTTCTGGAAAAATGAAGCAAATTCAACATAATAATATTATTATATATATTCGTAACAAAACAGTAGTAGAATAAACTTATTTGCACAACATTGCATGGTGTATGATTCCGTATGGTTAAGGGCAAACCATCAACAAGAACACACTTAAAGAGAGTTGGTGTCAGGCAGGCTATAAATCCTGCCGAAGCCAATGCAGTAGTGCGGTATGTCGATGACGTTATAAATTCCAATACTATTGATCGAATATGAATGGAAGAGGACTAACAGCAGATAAACTAGGAACAGGGCAGAAAGTGACGATGAAGTTATAAATTACAATACATGCCGCTATTGCTTAGGAAAGACTCACCTGGATATTTATCGCCGTCTATATCATTAGCTGCTATTGTAGCTCCAAACCTGGACCCGTCTTCTGTGCCTAATATAACACGGTGCCTGCTCTCCGCTCTTATTGTTTTCTGTAACATAATGTTCACGTTTAAATTAATTGTAGTAATTTTTTTTTAATCTTTAGTGTTCGAGCCGCCAATCGAAATTGAGTACTATAATAAGAGCAGAGTCAAAAACTACCTCTATATAACAGACGTTGACCAAGAGCATCATCACCAGCAGCTTACACTCATGAGAAACAGAATAAACAATCAATTATCAAAGTAAACGATTCCCGGTAATTTATTAATCTTTGAGGAAAATTAAAACTATTTTCATATTCTGTAAGTAGAAAATATTCTAGGAACATATTTCGATTAATAATTAATTTTATTTAGAAAATTAATATAAAATCAAGGAGGCCCGATAAAATTACTAACTGACAAACTCATGAAATAGCACAATTTCCACGGCAATTTATTGAACTTAAGTCGTTATTAAAGTATTAACCTATTACATACCATATCCCCTCCTAAATAAATGTGAACTGCTCCTGTCTCATACCCTCCTTCATCATCATCTTGTGCAGGAGCCCCAACCAGAAGTTCCGATAGTCCATCTAGGTTCAGATCAGCAGAATACATGGCAGCACCAAACATGGAGCCTATAGATGATTCAGATATGGTGACATTTTTGAAAATGTATAACTTTTTAACGTTCTTTTCGCGTCTTGAGAGTTTGGCGTACAGGAAATTAATCTGGAATATTAATAATATGATTATTGCGTTTGTACAATAAAAAAATCTGTTTACACCATTTGTATTTTAAGACGTAACTGGTTGACGAAGCGGCAAATGAAAATAAAACCTCAATCAAATCTGCTTAAGCAGCGAGATCCATATAAAAGACCGCCGATACCAAATGACTATATTAGGAACTGTGCAGCTTCTGCTTTAAAATTCCCCGTCATCCTCAAAACGCTATAAATCTCATATCGTCTTAATATGGAGGATCGTGGTTGATCAATGCATTCCTACCGATCTCCACTAAATCCCCGTCAGTGGAAAAACAGTCTCAAGACAAATTTTATTTTGGAATACTTACAATTCCAGCAACAATCTCACTCGTTGCGCTTACTGCGTAGACTGTTTCTTTCGTGAAAAAATGTCCAGCAGCCATTGCATACCCTGGATTTAAGGAAACATATTGAAAGGAATGTTAAGATTTCTCGGAACATTAGAAAGTATTCTTGCTATACTGAACATCTTAAGCTTCACCAATCACATCATAGGTTCATCTTTTTTCTCTCTTTTCCCGCTCTAAGTGAAGCCGGTACATCACGACTTTCTCTTCCATTCTCTCCTACCAGAGGTGAGCTCAGCATGATCTTACTCATATCATCTTTCACACAATCCATCCATCGCTTCTTCGATCTTCTATTTCATTCAAGGCCAACCACATTCATATTTAACTTATATCCCTAGTTACATAACATTCATCCCTCCGCATCACATGCCCGTACCACGCTAACCAAAGGTTTGATATTTAGTGTACATTATTTTTTTCCTTGCTTTGATATTGTTGGCTTTCTTTCTGCGTGTCTGCTGGTACTTGTGGACTCTTGCAAAAATACTCACCTACGTTCCGAAATTTGTTCAAGTATCGCCAATTCGCTTCCCTCGACGTGTCAATACTCTTTGCCACCAAGGAATTCGCTTGCTCCAGTGGGCTTGAAGAGTTGATGGTGATAATGTCAGCTTTAAGGGCCATCTTGGCTATGACCAGGAGTTCGTTTTCCAAGTCCATTAAAGTGTTCCAGCCGGTTCCACCGTACATGGAATCTGAAAATTTTTAATAACAATATGATGATTTTGTCAGGATCTGGACGACTTTAACAGTCAGGAAAAGTTAAGGCGCGGCCGCTGAAAGAATACATTTTTGTTTATGTATTTTTCAGTGTTCGAGATACGACAGTAAATAATTGATACCAAATCTGAGAGCATGTGTCAAAAACACAATTTATTAACGGTACATACATACATACATAAATCACGCCTATATCGCAGGCAGAGGCGAACTAGCACCCACGTTTCGCCAAATATGTCAGGTCCCATGTAATAGGTGGCGAGCCTATTGCCATTTATCGGGCACAAAGGTTTATTAACGGTCGCAATTAAAAAACAAATTATAATAAATATTGGGTACACAAATCTCAGAATATGTTGTAATAAGCAATTTACTGAACCTTCAAATACCTAGCGGTTTTGACAAAATTCTGGAGAAATTTATGGCTCTCGGTTTAAAAGAAAATAGTTAGCTTAGTGTGGCTTAAGCATTATTATGTTTATTGTTTTTTCTTAGTGACAAAATATCCATTTTAACGAAAGTCAGTTGAATCACTGTCTTTGTGACGTCATAATTGTGTTCTACTCTGCCTTTACGACACGGCAAAATTAGGCACAAACTCTTACCAAACGGTGCCACAGTGAGGGGATTCGCGTGGTACTTTTCCAACATCCCATGGTATCTGTGCGGTGTTTTATCGTACACAAAGCAAGTTCCGTAGGAGAAATTCTTACTCGACCCCGTCGGCATCGTCGGCCACAGTGGAGCACAGGTCTGTGAGGAAAAAAACACCGTGCTATTGGAATAGGATAGAATTAGGTTCAAAGTTTCAAATGTGACGAAATACGCTATGTATTGCATTGCCACTTATAAATTATTAAATCAACGCCATAATAATAGTAGATTATATACCAAGGGCGATAATAAAACAGAATATCTCAGATCCCAAGAATTTGGAAGAATACGCGATCTGAGGCTTTCATTTTTATATGTTACCACCGTATGTATGTGACAAGCAATATACAATTTGAATTTGAATTTATTATCGCCCAAGGTAAGATCATAGTTTTATTTCACCCACTGACCAGGAAGTGCTATGTTAGTGTGATATAAAAATATTTAAGTATAATGCAACTTTTATTTTTTTTAAGCTCTAATAATAATAAATGTAATAACTAAGTTTACAAAACGCTAAATCGGAAATGCTTTGTCATTTATTATTAAGATTATTTGATACGATTTTTAACGTGCTTCACTTTCACTTTTAAAAAAAAACTTACCAAAAAATAATCTTGCGTCGCAGCAATTGATGCGCCTAAATTCAATTTTAGATTCGGGGTGTATTCTGAAAACAAATAAGCGATTGTAGTTGGACGCAGTGATTTTCAGGTAAGCGCTTGTCTATTTGGCACGTATATACAATGATACGGTTGAATGGCAGAACGGGCCATTACCCACTACGCCAGCCTGGTGCGGGTTGGTTATTGACGACTGCAGATGCAGCCGTGACTGATGGCTTGGCGTGCGTTCCGAGAACAGGAGGAGCTCGATACAATTCGGTCACCCGTTCAATGACTGATCTTAGCAAACTATGCCAAGCTTGGAATTATCGGGAAAAAAATTTGACCGAAAATTAAAACATCCTAACGTGATAGTTACGTACAGATAAATAAATAAATAAACAACTTTTACTCAACCTATCATCTAGCTCAAATTAACACAATAGCGTAAGCACTTGTGTTACGGATATGAGATGTCTGCCAAACTATAATAATGCTCAATATTGATAATATAACAACCATGACTCGTGAACAATTGTCTGTGTTCAACACACAATCTTTTGCCCCTAGCAGGATTCGAACCTCTTTGTCAATAGCCAGCGATCTGTCGACCAAACTATAGTATACTACGAGAGGCATTAGACATTGTGCCATCAAGCACCTTCTCATTGTTTGCTGTGGAGACAGCTTAATGTAAACTTACCCCTGGTATACGGTGCTAAGTGGTCGACATCTATTTTGACTTCTTCGCATCGTATAGATTTGGTTACCAGAACGTTGCCCAGTGGGCATTCGAACACTTTCCCAACCGAATCACTGTGCGGTGCTCCGGTAACTGAAAAACCGTCATCAGATTTCAGCTCTGATTGTTTGTTTGGTTAGTTGAACGCGCTAATCTCAGGAACTGCTGACTCAAATTGTAAAATTCTTTTTTTATAAGTGAATTATCCAACGATAGTTCATTTATCGAGGAAGCCTATATATAGGCTATATAAAAACAGCCATTAACGGGAGCGAAGCCTCTGGCGACCAATAGTATTTCATAATCAAATTGTAAGTCTATTAAAAAAGGGCTAGGTCAAGTGTACCCGAAACCGATGGGCATGCACGAAGACATTAATTAGATTGGATGAAGCGAAAGAAGTATGTAAAGTCGTAGCAATTGAAAAGGAAGTGATCTCTGCCTACGCTTATGAGAGAAAGGCGACACATAACTGTATGTATGTTGATTTCAGTTCTTTTATTTGCCTTTCCACTGAACTTATCTATTCAGTACAATTTTAGTGCGGTAAACTCTAGGTTCCAAGAAATGACTTACTAATTCTTCCGCTTTGGTACCCTAATGAGAACCCAAACGTTGAATGGCCAACCGTTGGGTCGGGTTCAAGTAGAACCCGGGAGGGTTCATGGAAATATACGTTAGCACCAGAAACAACGACACTCGCTACCAGCACTAGTACAGAATACGTTCTCCCTGAAACAAATGAATTAGAAGAGTTTAGCATGTCGAATATAAAGAACGCAAAAGACATATACAGAATGTAACAGAAAGTGTAAGACAGTGGATCGGAGAGAGGAGAGCCCAACAGTGGGCGTCTCTCGACGGAACTGACGATGGAGTGACGAAAAAGCTTTCCGACTTACTAAACTTTATTGATAATAAATTAATAAAAAATGTACATCGTGATAGATATTCAACCGTCCATTCAAACGTACTTCAACATTGCTAATTACATACATACATACATAAATCACGTTTATATCCCCGAAGGGGTAGGCAGAGGTTAACTAGCACCAACGTTTCGCCAATTATGTTAGGTCCCATGTAATAGGTGGCGAGCCTATTGCCATTTATCGGGCACAAAAGTCGCAGTACATTGCTAGGTGGTATAAGAGGAACGCTGCTGCCCATTCCTCATAACTGATTTATCCCTTATTACTTTTACTAATATGACAAAAAGAGAATCAATTATGCCACTATTTAAATAGATATTTTATTAGTGTTATACGGGTAGGCCAATTGCAATAAGGTATATCTAACCATTTACTGCACTTGAACTTTTCTTTTGTATTTTTTTAAGGCTTGGATATTATATAAGAGCATTTGTATAAAACTATTCAGTAGTTTTTGAGTAAGCATACAAAATTAATCACACATATTATTTAGTTATATTATGAGACACTGCTATTCTTAACAATAATTTGTACAATAATTAATAATAAACTTCAGGTCACTTTACCGGTCATTTTCCTTGTTTCTGGTTTCCAGTAGAGTTCTCCAAATTATTGATTACACAACACGTTAGCAAATGTACAAATTTAATAAATAACGCACAATAAAAGGCTACTAAAAAAACACATTTTTAACGCTGTACCCGTTTTTGTAACTCTGGACCCGTTTTCGAAACGCTGGACCCGGACAGATATAAACAAACAGGTCTGTAACAAAAGGTGTGAGCGGGTTACATGGTTACTTTGAACACAACAAGCTGTAATCGCGTAAGGAAAAATAACGGGGTAAAATTATTTTAAAATGGCACTTCCGATTCGAGTGACCATGACGTATAGGTAACATAGAATTATAAGTGTGTACTCTAGCCAATATAGTGAGATAAAAAACGTAAACAAAGAAAAAATAATAAAAGTTGTATTTTAAAATTCTTCATCCTCAAATGGATGAACAAAAGGATAAGCAACTTTGATAAAATAGATTATTGTTCCTTTTTATATTTTTGTTTTTTGTATTAAAAGACACATCAAAATATTGATACAGATTAGAGGCATTAGATGAAAAGTTAAGCAAAGCTGGCAGACTCCGTGGGTCACCAAAATATCCTTGAGAGACGATGCCTTGGCAAATTCGTTAAACTATTTTAATTTTAACCATCGTTTATATTAGTCACCAGCCCTTTAAATGTTCCTACAGCTCGGGCACAGCCCTCTCCTATGGGTTGAATAATAGGTCTTAACCCACCGCTCTGGCCCAGTGTGAAAGGGTGGTGGGTATACACAACTGCAGACGCAACCAACAGTTTAACGTGTCTCATTAAGCATGGAGGAATTCTCTTTTTGTTAACCATCCAATGGCCCTTTGTCTAGTGCTAATTGCTTAATAATTAGTATTGATATAAATAACATACCCTTGATATAATTTAAGGTATGAGAAACGTTGTCAAAGCATAAACGTATAACTGCGTAATAATATTTTCCTGTGACCAATGTCATCACTTTTACGAGTGATAAATGAATACGACAAGATAGTTGATGGACATGTTGTTGAATAGAGAGGAAGAGGACAACCACGGAAGACATGGAGAAAGCATACTTTCTGCTCTGATCTCAAATAGGTTGGGTTAAGACAAGGGTAGTTATGAAGGTGGACGTACTCCATTGTTTTAACTAACAGGCATTTGAAGATTAATAAGGCTTGAGTTCACCAAAACGTAAATTGTCGAATAATATTTAACGTTCTTTTGGACATTTATCAGTATGGAAGAAATGTCTAAATAGACGGTTAACTTTTAATCGCTTGTTTTCCGTGTTGGTGAACTCGGCCCTAAATAGCTTAAGTAAAACACATTTTAAACGTTTTTCACGAAAACAAAAATTCTACTAACCCAATTAGAGCCAATATTCAACTTTGATCATTTTAAGCTATGTATCCTGCTGCGTCTAAAAATAAATTATAGGAAAATGCATTCTGTAATCAATCAAGCATTTGTTGTGAATCATAATTGTTGAGCTTAACAATATTCGTGTTAGGTTATTTATTTCGGTCAAATGTGAGTCGAGACGTCATGGATTGCTTTGGTGAGTGAATATAATATTATTCAATTAAGAAATTTAATAGTTTTGGCGTAGTTACACTTTTGTGTGTATGTGGTATGCATTTATTATTGCCTTAACAACTTATCATAATATAGGCTGAGGTTTTATGATACAAATACTTGTGTGTACAGATAATATTATCAATAAAAAACTATTGCAAATTAAATGAGGGCTGCATATTTTATAAATCTATGATAAATTTTCGATTCTTAATATTTTGACTATATTATTTTATTAAAATAATTATGATAAAACCTCCACGAATACTATAAATACTATAGTACTGACGATATCAAATAACCTATCCCCTATTTTACTCTACCGCCAAACGCATGAGCTGTCAAAAAACGATAGAGTTATTTTGAATTCGTAAAACTAAAATAGAATAGTAGGATTACATGTTATTATGGTGATGAACAGTAAAACATCAAAATAATAATCATAAAAATTAATCCCACTGAAGTGAATAGTATTTATTTTAAAGCCGAGATTCATCCCATCGGGATGAAACTATATTGACTGTGGATCCATTTGCTAGTCTGTTCTAGTAATTATTTTTATTACACTATTTTTAAAGGAATGAAAATATATTACAAGACTTTTTTATTTTTATTGTTATTAAATTGTTTCAGCATTCATCAGTTTGGTCACATTATGGGCGCTTCAAGTGCATGGTGTTTACCACGAACTCTCCATGAAAGAATTCAAAGCACCAATAACCGTCAGGAATATTACCTTTGGATATAGTGTAGCTTACCTGAAGCGTTCAAACCAGTACGTATACAATACACACATTGAATTTTTCACGAAGTTATTTAATCAACCTCCTTGGTATAGTGGGTCGCCCACTGGAATTAGGTCACGAGGTCCCGAGTTTGATCCCCAGGGGAAAAATCCTATAAATTTGTACTGGGTTTCGTTGGTGGTAGGACTTTTTTCAAGTCTGCCTGGCTCGCTACCACCATCTTACCTAAATCTACATACATACATAAATCACGCCTATATCCCCGAAGAGGTAGGCAGAGGTGAACTAGCCACGTTTCGACAATTATGTTAGGTCCCATGTAATAGATGGCGAGCCTATTGCCATATATCAGGCACAAAAGTGTCGCAGTACATTGCTAGGTGGTATAAGAGAAACGCTGCTGCCCATTCCTCATCACTGATTTATCCTTAGTCGCCTCGTACGACACCCACGGGAGAGATTTGGAGTGGTGACAATTGTATTCTACTCTGCCGTCACCACACGGCAATTACCTAAATCTGTCACCATAATATTAGTAATGTTAACAGAATTATTGTGTTCTGATAATTTATGATAAGATAGCCAGACCCTCTGTGGTTGAGGGTTCCAGGTGAAGCTCAATTCCATCTTCGTTTATTATCGTCACTTACCATCAGGTGAGATAAGGCCAAAAGCTTCTATCTAGAAGTACGAAGTTTTTCGTTTTGTCTATCTGAAGTGTTACAAAGGAAAACATGTCAGATAATTTTCGAATTATCTGGTACAGAAATCGAACCCGCGTTTTCAATGATATTAGCTAAATATCAAATTGATTTCTCTATATTCCAGATTGATTATTGGCGCGCCAAAAGCAGATAAAGTAGGAAAAATATATAAATGTGAATTAAGCTCAAGTTTATGTTCTGAAATCACTACTAGCATCAGAGAGGGTAAGTTCGATGGTATATACATAATAATAAGAATATTTACATATCAATATACAATACATTATTATTATACTTATATTGGATGCTCAATATTATGTCGTACTTTTTAGACACTCTCTTAGCCGTCTTTTTAAGTTCTTAGTGTGTCGTAAGAGGCGAATAAATCTTGAAATGTGCATGTCGCACCTATATATAGTTCGCTTATTATTATTAATTTTAATAAATATAGGCAAGAAAATCAGGCCAGAAAAGAAAACAAATACTGTCCTCTTTTCTTAAAAAAACCTCATAATAATATCATGATTACTACCATGTCGACCTGTCGCGAACCTAATGATGATTTTTAACCTTATGAAGTGCCCAGGCGGGGCGTGTAAATCACATTCAAAAGCATTCGCTAGGAGGGTTCGTATCAATTAATCAAATCTTAGAGCAGTATGCATAGATATTTACACTCTGTAAGTACCGGAAATACTTGCCACGAAACTTTGAATAAGAAAATTGACACAATATTTTGTTTTAAAAATAAAGTAAAGTTAAAAATTATTTATCCTGAATATCCTGATGCAGGAATCAAACTCGCGTCCGGTTAGAAATTTTCTAACTTTATTTTCTTTGTAATTAAAAAAAAAATACAATTAGGTAGGTATATAACTACCATTTTGATTTTTAACCGACTTCACGAAAAAGGAGGAGGTTCTCAACTCGTCTGTATTTTTTTTATATTTGTTATAAAGAAATAGCAAAAAGGTTAGTCGACGTCACAGGACACCGAAGAGCTGGCAGCTACCTCGGACAAAGAATAGCTATTCGAAGGGGGAACGCTGCCAGTATCTTCGGAACCTTGCATAAAGGGACTACTTTATACTATATTTTAAGGTTTTTACTTTTAGGTTTATTCGTTTCTTATTTAGTAAATAGTGCTATATTATTAGGCTAGATGTTAGTTGTGAGTGTAAAAAACACCTATTAGTTATAATTTGAACATAATTTAAATGTTAGAAAAATTAGTAAGTTCCAAGAATATTGTGGTTAGAAGCATTTTTAGTACTTTTTCAATAATAAATAAATTCAAATCATATTTTGTTTTACTTTTGATGAACTTGAATTGGACTTAAAGTAGGATAGTATATTTTATATTAATATCATAATATTTTATCTTATCTGACATTATTTCACAATTAGGTCCAACCGATTTTTGGCTAGGAGCAACCGTTGCGACTGGAAAGGACTTCACTGTGGTAAGAATTTTTCACCTGGTTTTGGTTTTTTAACTAACGATGGCTAAATTGAATAAAATCAATACAAAGATTTTGGGGTTAGAAAAAGAATTTCGAAAAATTATGATCTTGAGGCGGGAATCGAACCCGCGTCCGCTGCTATCCGGGCAGGTGCCTGACCGCTAGCGGTCAGGCACCTGCATAATTTTTCGAAATTCTTTTTCTAACCCCAAAATCTTTGTACTAATTTTTCTAATATTTACATAATGTTAAAATTAAAATCGAATAGTTTAAAATCAACTCATTAAAGCATAGACTAAATGCCGCACTCAGAGACGTCAAATAACTTTAATGAGTATTTAATGTCAAAATTTTTCATTTAAACTTAGACCAAAGACCTGACAAGAATAGAGACTAGTTTTGAATTGTTATTTTTTGACATTCAGTACTCATTATCGTTAATTGACGTCTCTGAGTGCGGCAGTAAGCACCCATTACTTTTCTTACTGCCGCACTCAGAGACGCCAATTAACTTTAATGAGTATTTAATGTCAAAAATTTTCATTCAAATCTAGACCATAGACCCGGCAAGAATAGCGACTGTTTTCAATTGTCATTTTTTGATATTAAGCACTTATTAAAGTTATTTGCCGTCTCTGAGTGTGGCAGTTAGAAACATGAAAAACAAATCAAAATGACATATTTTATGCTCGTAATGGATGAAAAATCTAGTTATTATTCAGGGTTCGGTTGAAATAAATCGTCTTTGATAATGATAATAATTTTATTATGACGTAGCTTCAGTTATGTCTGTCCCCACATAAAAAAGTAAATCTTGAATATTATTGTTCGTTATTTATTTATTCGTTATTTATTAAATATTCTGCATATAAGGCAGAATTATTATCAAAAAATAAAATAGTATCAGAGAAAATAAATAATAATAAATAATTAAGTATGAAAATTTTTTTTATAAAAATGAATAGGCTAGAAAATTTTATTAAGTTATTTTTATTTGTAATGTGAATGTAAGTCGCTCTTCTACATTTCAGGCTTGTGCTCCACGGTTTATCGAACGCAGGGAAAGTGAGTACTATGGCTTATAATGGAACACATTCACACACATAGAAACAGATACGACCACGAATAAACAACAACACAATACAACAACTAAATATAAAAAAACAATATATATTAATAAATACACTCAGCCATCTATTTTAGGTCCTATTTAATACAGGTAAACAAAATAGTAATGGACCTGGATTATTTTACAGAATTGGGGACGTTTGGAAGATGTTACGTGAAAAAGTTTGACGATCTTGTTGTATCAGAAATGCTGACTTTGAATGACACTGACAAAGAAGTTCTTAAACCTTATGGTAAGATTAGCATTTTCTCTAATTTGTTCAACAAAACACCGGAACAATAGATCTGGTATGTAAGCCGCTTTCAGTTGCTTTGGTCTACCTATCTCTCTCAATCATTGAGATTAATAGCAAAGTGTGAGAGTGACGGATAGACCAAAGCAACAGAAACCGGCTCATATAAAGTTACGTCTGTTGAAACCTTTCTAACATTTATACAACATGTAACATAAAAATCGCACAGCCTAAACTGGTGGTACCCTTACCTGTAAAAATACCTGCTTAGCCGTTGACTTTTCACGTAAGATGGAAAGTTGTTGAATAATGAAAGTTTCTAACATAGACATAATTTTTTATTAAAAAAATTCTTTAAAAAAATACTGTTTCATGGCCTACTGTGTTTTTTTGTTGTTAATTAATATTGTTGACTTGTACGAAACTTAAAAATCGAGTTTACCTCGTCTCTTTTCATGTATTCCGATTTTCAGAAAAGTGTATGGATTCCTTCGGTTGGAGTTTGAATGTGGACCCTGCGAATTCAATCATAGTGGGTGGACCGGCAATGTACACAGGTAAGCGAACTGTGTGCAAGATACTGTTAGTTTACCACCAGCCCTTAATATCCCCACTGCTGGGGCATAGTAGTCCTAGCACAGAACGTGGACAAAATTGTGTACTTGATTGATTGTGTTTTGTCTCAGGATTTAGTGCGCGTCAGAGCGATAGGAATTTTTTTTCTTTTCCCCTAGGTGATTTTTGTCCACGCCCTGGCGTGCTACGGGGCAGATCTCCCCTATGTAGGAGAGGAGAGAGGAGAGGAGATGACAGCTAACAGGAGTAAATGGCAGATATAACGTTCTTCGCCGATCATGATGATTATTTAGTTGGATGAAAAGGATGATGATTATATTTATTATTTAAGGTCGAGCGGAGCTGTATACCAACATGACGTCGTATCCAATTTTAATAAGGGGCGATAAGTGGCGATCTGAATACACATTTGGTAAGACACATTTAAGGTTAAAATACTTAAGTATCGGAGCTAGTTTTGGACGGAATCAATTCTGAGATCCAATCAAGTCTTTTGAATAAAATTTTTAAATTTATTAAAACAGATTAAGTTTTTAATTATATAATATTTAAGGAGATGTAGCAAATAGATTTCAATTCCGATACTACAATTTAACAAGTCTTAAAATTTTATTTCTGTTTACAGCCCCCTACAAATCACTCAAATGATAATAAAAAACAAGCCTTTACTTTCATAGTCATAGTTAATGACGATTTCAATAAGGTTAGGAAATATTATTTTTAGTTAGAGTCTTGTAAACTCTGTCCAAATGAGTTCCTGAATCAGGACTTAAAGAACTAATTTCCAGGCCAATACTAGTAGTGACGTCTCATGGCGCGCCAGAAGCATATCATTTTCATACATTAGTATGTTTATATTATAGACACTCATTACTTAGTTCCTGTTGTGACATGACAACATGAGTTACAAATGATACACTTCTGGCTCGCTACGAAGCACCACAACACGTATGTTTCCGCTTTCAGTATTTACAAGCTTGCACGCGTTGTATACTGCGGAAATTGTTGATCACATCAAGTAACTAATATTAGAATGAATATGTTAATACTGTACCTGTGTTTCGTTACATATTATGAGTTCCTGTGTCTCTTTGATGACATTTTATCTATTTATTTATTAGGACAATCAACAGTTGCATACACTAATGTTATACGCTATAAACAGCAAGAGTTTCCAAGTATATTATGTAGAGACAATAATGTGTCTTTTGTAGACAATATAAACGGTATGCCTATTAGAAAAAACTTATGAAAAATGTTTATAGCTAACATTGTTTAGTTTAGACTGACTGCGCAATTGAGGTTCTTAATTTTTATAGCAGTTTTAATTGATGCTTCTATTTTCAGGATATAGCGTAACTTCAGGGGCGTTTCTTCAAGCGCATGAAACTATATATGCCATTAGTTCACCTTATGGTTTGAAAGGACAAGGGAAGGTAATCCATTTATGAAACTGCATATTCTAGTGAAATACATACATAAATCACGCCTGTTTATGCCCCAGGGTAGGCAGAGGTGTATTAACCCCCACATATCGCCAACTATGTTAGGTCCAAGGATAAAAAGCTGAATAAATTAATTTAATTTTGTTTTTACAGGTCATTCTTACGGATGGTTTCAAAGGACATTTCTTAGAGCCGCCTAATCAATATAAACCTCCAGTTGGGTCCCTGTTGGGAGCATCTATGTGCTCTGCCAAGCTACGGGGCCCAGGTCAAAGAGAAGCATTACTGATTGGTGCACCAACGTACGCAAGAAATCCTCAATTTAACATTGGCATAGTCTACGTGTATCTTTTCAATTTGGAGAAAAAGGTTACTTTGTTGGTCTCTTTTATTCTTGAAAATCGATTTAGGCTGAGCCGTTAGTTCTGACTGCATCTGCAGTCGTTAATGTTTTGCCTGCGGGTGAGCAATGGCGTAATCTCTCTTTTTTTTATTCTATCCATAGTGTGATAACGATTCGTGCTTACTGCTGTTATTGGGCTGCTATTATGCTATGTTTGGTTTTGCACTTTCCAGAGGTTACCTGATAAATGGTTTGCTGATTTCATCCATTGTTTACAATTGCATTTCTCCACACTAGATGCTGTCGATACCTACGCCCCGTCCCCGTTGTCATCTTTAGACTTTTCATTTTGAGTTAGATGATAAAATATGTGTGTGAGTAAGAAAAGTCAATAGACTTTATTGATAATGATTTTCACATCAACATTAAATTTTTTCTCCCACGTCATATTTACCCTTGGAATTGGAACAGAGTTTAAAACATTTAAAATGTTCAAATAACAAAACAAACAATAATAATGGATTTAATTGTTTTAGATGGTTCTACATGAGAGGACAATTTTGGGCACCGTTCCTGGTGGTCAGTTTGGCAGTGCTGTAATAAGTTTGGGAGACTTAAATGGGGACGAGAAAGATGGTAAGAACAATCTCCGAAGAAAAAGAAATCATCCATCACACTATACTATACTTTATCACTATACTTTAATTTAACACTAACGTTTCGAACGTTAGTGATAAATTAAAGTATAGAAACGTGATGGAAATTGGCATGCCGAGAGACTGATGAACGGAGAGAGTGATTAAGGCTGAAAACATTTCAATCCACACTACTCCAGGTTTTGGTTTCTCATAATTTCGGTTCCGTGATGGCCACCTATCTAATTTAATTAGCTAAACTAAGCATTTATCATTAAAAAAACGCGTCGCAGATTACATTTTTAAGTTGGTTCAACCCCCTTTTCCTCTATAAGCTAGCTAAATGCGGGTGCCAATTGACCTCTGCCTACCTCTTAGGTCATCAATATGTTGATAACCTAACAGTATATGTAGGTAGGCAGAGGCCTAATTTATGCACGTATTTGAGATAATGTTTTTATTTTAGAGATGCGTCTGGTAAAACTCATAATCCCACAGATTAAAGACCAGGGTTATTCTAACGCAGTGTGCGTTAATCACAATTTGCATAACTCTAGTAAGAAAACGGGAAGTTTCATTAGCGGTTTTTATTCAGAGGTGGCCGTATCAGCGCCGTATGAGAACAATGGACGAGGAGCGGTGTACATTTACTCCGCAGCCGAAATTCTCTCTGACAAGAGTCCCGTCAAATTGAGTTGGCTCCAGAAAATTAATCCGGAAGGGTACCACACGATCGGGCTAAGTCTTGCTCCTGTGAATGACGACCGAAGTGCTTGCAATGGTAAGAGTTATTTAAATTAGCTAGTAAATAAAATTTAAATACAAAGAAAATTGGTTAGAAAATGTTCGAAAAATTATAGATGCGGGAAACGAACCCGCAATCTGCAATCCGGACAGATATACAGCCTATACCACTCAGTCAACCAAGACGATCTTTTTCTAACCACAGGTTTTTTGTACTTACTAATTTATTTAACATTTACCTGCTTATAATGTTCAAATTTAAATCAAAATAATAGTAAATCAATATTGGTAGCGCAATGATGCAGCGCGCTCGGATCTGCAATCGTAAATATTCACCAATCCACCACATATTCTTCTATTTGTAGGGAAGGCCTGGTACCCCAGTAGTGGAGATATTAAAGGCTGTTGATGATAATGATGATGAGGCATCATCATAAAGCTCTAAATCATTAGGCAAACAAAGGATAAGTTTCTTTTTCGTAACCAATGTGCGCATAGTCTTATCTTCCAGTTGGGTGACAGAAATGTATTGTAGACATTAGATACCAAGTTGGACAATATGTAATATGCCCAAAAAAATTACATTATTAATATAGAACTGATGTCATAATCACGTCTATGTTGTATATAAATAATTACTGCATATAATTACGTCATGACATGACAATCTGTTCTACACCTAACAACCGTTTGTCTCATTTTGTAAATTGTAAATGTTCTCCTGTTTGGTATATTGTTCAATAGCGAATTCTTTTATCTTGATTTTTTTAATGGTTTGCTAAATAATTAATTAATCTTCAGGATTGGCGATAGGAGCACCGGACAGTGACAAAGTTCTATATTTGAATTGTATACCTCAAGTTAAAGTTACCGTTTGGAATCTTGCGGTAAGTGTTACTTAAATAATTATCATGTAGTACAGGAAAAATGTTCATAGTAGTAAGTTTGATTGGTTGGTTGGTTGGTTAAACGCGCTAATCTCAGGAACTACTGACTCAATTTGAAAAAATCTTTTTCTATTGGATAGCCCATTTATCGAGGAAGGCTATTGGCTATATAACAACCGATATAAACGCGAGCAAAGCCGCGGGCGACCACTAGTTTATCATATGAATTAACCACAGCCAAAAATTGCGCATATTGCGAAAGCTCGAAGAAGCGGTGGCTAACGCACTCTGTCAGCGATTGAGTAAATTGTAACATTGGATGGGAGACCACAAATATCTCGAGTTTCTCTGTGCTTCGGAACTGCGACGAAACAGCTATAACCCGACAAGTTCGTGTGCGACCCTCCTCCTGCGGTACGAGACGGTGCCGGGGACAAGGCACAGTAGATGCTAGCTGGAGAGGAGCGAGTTTTCCCTTCTCCGCGTCACATCCAGAGTGCCCCGTCCCCGCCACATTGTAGTCCCCGTCATACCGCAGGAAGGTCGCGCACGAAGTTGTCAGACTATTATAATGCGTGTGATAGTATAACGGGAACATCGAGGTATAAGTAGAGATGACTTGAACGGAGAGGGGAGACCTTGCTCGACCACTACTCAGCGTTTCTACCCACCCTCATCTTATAGCACGAACACCCACAGAGCTTACATTCACGATTTTGTTCCAACAGGATATTAAAACACCCTCATACACCACCGCCCGAAGAAATGACACATTCTTTGTGTATAACTCTTGTGTGACAGTTTTATATCCGTCACGACCTTCACCCATCAAAGCCGGTGAGTTAAAATGTGATTTAGTTTAGCTAATTCATTTGTACTGTCATCAGCACGTCATGCTTTACACAACTGTCATTTAATATTCAATCGATTATCGATATTAACTTTGTCTTTCGTAAAGCTTAGTCGATTGAAAAATTTTTACTCATTGTGGTAACTTGAACGTATCTACAAACTTTATGCCAGAAACACATTTTTGAAACACGACGCGAACCGATGTAACGCGACGCGTGTTGAGTCGAATCAAATGATTTGGTTTTCTGTGACCAGAAACACACTATGAACATCCGACGCGACGCCAGATTGTTCGATGTCTCCACGTGGAGTCGTGTCGCGTTTCAAAAATGGCATTACTTTCTTATTAATGCCCCCCGGCAGTGGGCGCGGGTTCAATTCCCGCATCTAGACCATAGTTTTTCGAACTTTTTCTAACCACCAAAATGTTTGTACTTTATTATTGTTGAGTTCACTCTATCAAGCTTTGTATAGTGCAAGGATATTTTTGTCTTGCTCTAGGCTAATTTTGTCAAGCGTCTTGTTGACTATCATCTGATTATTTATCAAAATTTTCAGACATATTGATAAACATTAAACTGGACCACCACACAGCAAGAATAGCCAATTCTGACCAAGAGAAGTCGAAAAATTTCACAATATCATTGGCAAAACTTAATTTGTATTGCGAACCTATAGAACTTCTTATTCCTCAAGTAAGTGGACATGGAAATCTTGATTTTCGTTCTGTTCTTCATATAAGCCTTAAGTATGGCTTAAGGTCTGAGCATACGTAACGGGAAAACACCCCGGACGGGACGGGGACGGGCCATCTCTCGTACAAAAAGCTCCGTCCGTGTCACACGGGGCTCAGACCTAAAGTTATTATATTATTTAAATCATCAAAAAATAACAAAAATATAGGCATTAATATAACAATAACAGATGTATTTGTTGATAACAAACACCTAGAAGCAAACAAACACCTAGAAGTGACATAACGCGTTTAGCCTGGGATTGCGTAAACTAAGCAATGTTCTCTAAGGGTGGTCATTGGATGGGTAATCAAAAATTTATTATGTCAAGCTCCTCCGTGCCTCGGAAGGCACGTCAAGCTGTCCCAGCAACATCTGCAGTCGTTATTACCCACCAACCCGCACTGGGCCAGCGTGGTGGGTTAAACCCATTCTCCCAATATTATTCCATCCATAGGGAAGGCCTGTGCCCCAGCAGTGGGGATATTAAAAAGGCTTGTGATGATGATGTAACCTTTCTTCACATTTTACCAGGAAGCGGGCTACGAGCCTTCAGTACAATACACGGTGACAGCTGCCCAGGTCAACGGCCCTTTGACAATGAGGTATCCGGATCCGAGCCACGCAGTCATCAGCGACCTGAGCGTATTGACCCTTACCGACACGCTCTGGGTGGCTGACTGCAAAGGGGATAAGGAATGCATACCGGAGCTGTCTTTCCAAATAACCACCTCCTTGGGGTGAGTACTTCAGGGTTGAACACAACGTTGAGATGGAAAATTTCTACATTGCGAGGGTAGCCGTTGGTTTACAACGTGAAGTTAAAAAGTTACAGAAGTTCTTGCAAACTAATTAACGTCGTAGTTAGCCGACTGGTATAGAAAATAATACCGTTTTTTTCTGACTAAAAGAAAAAAATATTTTTTGCAAGCGATATACATATACAAAAAAGGCCATTAAATCTAGATCTGGCAAGAATAGCGACTATTTTTTAATTATATAAACCATTATAAATATTTTCATCATCATAAACATTTTATACAATAAATCAGATTCCGTTCAACCATCTTGGATCTCACTCCTACCTCCTCGCTGCCAGCCAGAGACTTCGCCCTGGGGTAGCTTCCTCCCATCAATCAGCTACTTGCCAGGGCAGTTAGGCTAGTTTCTCTCGCTGCCCGCTCGTACAAAAAGCACGTTGAGGAACCCTTTAATTTAAAGCCATATCTCTGAGTACGGCTGTAAGAGTCTAAGGTTGATCTTCCTTTTTTTACAGGAGCAGGAAGGAATACCTAATTGGTTCAAGTGACAGCGTGGACGTAGCCGTATCAGTCTTGAACAAAGGTGACGTGGCTTACCGATCCTGCCTGGTAGTGAACATGACAGGCGTGCGCTTGCGCAGCCGGCCGCCTGCGTGCTCGCGGCTCGACGGCCACCACAGCGTCATAGTGTGCACGCCGCAACAGCCAATCAGGACGCAATGGGTAAATTAAACAAATCAATTATTTTTATTTTCAATTAAAATGCTATATGTTAGAAATAATAGTACAAAGAATATTGTGGTCAGAAAAAGTTCGAAAATCATAATCCCACATCAAGACTTTTCGAACTTTTTCCAACCTCAATAATAATATACAGCTTGGCAAAAAAGAGTTTGGATAAAATGAGGGCGCCATTTGTTTTTTTTGTTCATTTTTAGTCAGTTATCTGTTTAATTGAAGCTAATAAATTAAAATACAAATAAATAGCAAAGTTACCTAAAATTTTGATAATTGAACTACCAGAGTTCGACAGCAAATCAGTGATATTTAATGCAAATAAAAATTTGTTCCATCTGTCACCGCATCAAACTCTTTTTGCCAAGCTGTACTTTGTATTAAATAAATCAACTTGGTACCTTATATAATAGATGCACGGATGAGGCAAATCATCATCATCATCATCATCATTACCCTTTAACGTCCTACTGGGGCACAAGCCCCTCTTTATAGATGGAAGAACACAGGCGCGGCGGCGGGTTAGCAACAGCTTAACGTGCCTTCCAAAGCCAACAGCATAACGTGCCTTCCGAAGCACGGAGGAACACAAGACGTTAACGTCCAAGACGTTAACGTCTTGTGTTTGGCTACTTTTTAACCACAATATTCTTTGTACAATTTTTTCTAAAGTTTATATAATGTTCAAATTAAAATCCAAATACGAAATAAATCATACCATTTTGAAGACTTCCGATTGGTAGAGGTACTCGAACATTGGACGCTAACCACCAAATCAGTAACTATGTTGTGTGTTACCAAAACAAGTTATCTTCCGTGGCAATAATAATATTTATAATGACTAATAACAAAACTTAAATCACAATAATTATTTGAAAAACTACCCTATTATGTGTTGATGACTACAGAATACGAGTACCATCGAACTAGATACCAAGAGCTTGACCAGTGCCATCGAGGAAATCACCATACAGTCAACCATTTACGACAACTGCGAAACAAAGAGCGATGGCAGAACGAAGTCGAGCTACATAAAGCTGGTGACTGATCCCGCTGGGATTTTTATGAGAAGGTATAATAATTGTTGAAGCTTCCACGACATTAAAATTAAACTTATGGTCCTAAGAAGGAAAGGCAAAGGATATTTCTTAAAATTTTCATCATTATGTATCATAACAATAAAATACCGTCGATAAAAATAGAAGGAATTACCTCTAAATACTTTAAAGAACTTATTCACACCTCAAATAATATAAGTGTATGCATGACCAGCCTATGTGGAAATCTGCCATGTTTTTGTTAAATTCCATGAAATTGTCTGTCTATTCCACTGACAAATATTGATCCTTATAGTTTTGCTTAAAACTTGTCAATATAGTCTATTCTTCCAAAATATCAGTGAATTTTTTTTTCAAACGAAACGTTAAATCAGACAGACTACCACAAAATCTGAAATAATCTCAACTATTTTTCGACTTCACTTCATAATAAAAATATTGAAAATCAATTTGAGAAATTGATTGATAATGGCTATATTTTTCAGTTTGAAGGAGGATAATTTATATTTGACACAAACAGAGCTTGAGGAGACAGGAAGGCAGGTGTCGCATGTATATTCTGTAAGTAGGAACCATACTATAGCAATACACACGCCTAATGAAATTGTATATAAGCACACTTTCGTGATAATATAGAATAGAATATGGCTTGCGGTACACTCCACATAACAGGTGCTAAAAATGTTCAATACACTCTGCAATAAATACAGTGTAATGAATTAATCATTACCTACTAACAAAAACGTTATATTGAAATGTGTCACAAGCTGTGGCTGTAATGAGCGCACTATAGTATAGTATATTGATAGTCAGTTATCAAAAGAGACAAATCAGATCAGTGATATAGTTTAAACAGTATTTAAAAATGATTGTGTTTTTGTTAATTAGAAACCTATATTTTTTTTGTTTAGTTTTAATTTAATTCTGCCATATTGATTCCAGATTTATAACAACGGGGATACGTTCTGGGTAAATCTCATATGTGACATAGTGTTTCACAAGGAGACATACTTCAAGGATTTGACGGTAACTGTAAGTACCTTAAAATAGCTTCATTATAACGTTATATTGTACTACCATCATCATCACCAGCGCTTTAATATCCCCGCTTCTTGGGCACTGCCCTTGATGAAAGAATATGGATAGAATGGGCCATACATAACCCACCACGAGGTCCGATGCGGATTCGTGGATGGATTTGTTGTTTTCCAAATAACTAGTAAAAAGATGAGTAGCAGAGGATGATTTGCTGAGAATTATACTGCAGCATCAGTGTTTTCACCCTTATAATACCACTATTAACGTATCAGCAAACAGCAATATGGCTCGTCCTGACACACGGGACCTAAAACAGCTTGTATTGTCATATCTCCTTTTAAGAGTCACATTTAATTTTTATCGGGAAAAAATTATTCATGTAACTAGGTATTTTATTTGATCACGCCTATATCCCCGAAGGGGTAGGCAGAGGTGAACTAGCACCCACGTTTCGCCAATTATGATAGATCCCATGTAATAGGTGGCGAGCCTATTGCCATTTATCGGGCACAAAAGTCGCAGTACTATTGCTAGGTGGTATAAGAGGAACGCTGCTGCCCATTCCTCATCACTGATTTATCCTTAGTCGCCTTGTACGACACCCACGGGAGAGATTTGAGGTAGTGACAATTGTATTCTACTCTGCCGTCACCACGCGGCTTTCAGTAACCAGGCTTAAGTAAATAAAGTTACTAGCCAAGGAAGTTTCATGTGTACTCATTTTCACTAGTGTGCATTTCATTAAAGTAAAAAGGTTGATTTTTGAAAGAAAGAGAGCCAAGATCTCCTTATGTTTGGACCTGGCTCTGATGTCACAGTAGGACCCCTGAGGATCTATCATTCACGCGTAGCTGACCCCGTAAAGTTCGAGGCACATTTCCCATAAAAGTTGTGCGATCAATTAATTATCTCCTATTGGTAATGCATCAAACCTAGTTCTGAAACAAACGCGGAATTAGATGCTTTGTTTTCTTCTGTTTTTTTTCAAACTCTTTTCATTTAATTACTTTTATGCCAAATGTACTAGTTAGGTGCTCGTAGGATCTTTATGGCGAATAACTTCTGCGAATCAATGGTAGTGGATTTTAGTTTGAAAATGTGTCTTTTTCTGACCTTCTACGCTTATCATCATCTTCATCAGGCCTTCAATCTCCCCCACTGCACAAGCCCGCCCTTTCTAAGAATTGAATAATCTAGAGAGAATGGGCCCATCAAGCTAGCCCAGTGCAGTATTACCGATTGCAGATTCAGCCCAGATTAAGAGCAACGTGCCTTCCGCATCACGAGGAACTCCAGATTATATTTTTGTGGTCATTCATCCATAAGCGGAATAAACGTATGATGATGCTTAATGTAAGCAGCAGCCGGGTCTCATCGAGATACCCCTTCATCTTACACGGCTTGCAAATAATTTGGAACCGATCCAATTGTCAAACTACTCTAAGCTTTGGACAGGTTCCATAACTTGTCTGATCTCGTCTTTCGACAAAACCAGCCTTATGTCCTCAGGCCCAGAAAACTCCCTTAACAGTATCCTCTCCTACGGTGTTAAAGTAGGTACCTAGCGAAAAATGTATTCTGCTATGCCGTCACCACGCGACGAAAATTAAGAAGATGGTTGGTTTTGAACAATTGTCATAGTAAAATGACCTGTGTTGACGGCAAAATACAACCACAACCACCATTGGTACCACACTACCCCTCATCTCTTCCATGGATGTCGTACAAGTGTAACGTTGGTCCCGGCTTTATCTGCAGTCGTAAATACCTATCTGTCCACACTAGGCCATAGGCGTCATAAGGGTCGTTTATGTAAATATCTTATTTCAGGTAGACTCAAAGGAGATCTACAAATGCGAGGACATCACCACCAATGCCGACGCCCAATATGTTACAAGATGCGTCGTGTCGCAGCTGAAACGAAACCAGAAGTTTCAAGTTATCATGTCCATCAAGATCAACACAGGCATACTTAGTAAGTAAACATGGGGACAGGTTTTTGGCCTTAGATTGTGCAAAGTAAGCACTTTAGACAAACACTATTAGATTGAATGGAGAGGGTCATGAGAAAATTGACTAAAATACATTAGTTCTATGTGCTTCTGCAGTTAAGATATCAAAATACAAAAGAGAGACAAATCGAAAACCCCTTTCTTGAATAATAGCTTAATACAAAATGTGCCATTTTTATATTAATTGAGTGATATATACCATTCTTTATATTAATTGTATTTCAGGAGCAGCAAATACAGTAAAGGGCTTAATGTGATGATGATTTAAATAGATCCGTATTAATAATATCAATAAGCTTCTTATTTCATTACAGATGCGGATATTTTAAACAAACAAAACACTACTCTAGCTTCAACCTTGAAACTAACTTATGGCAAACATCAAATGGAGCAGAGGTAATATAATTAATTATGGTCGCAAATTAAAAACTTTAAAAAAATCAATACACAAATCATACCTGTTTATCCACGAAGGAGTAGGCAGAGATGTATTAAACCTACATCATCACCAATATACTAAATCCTATCTAGTAGAGGGGCTAGCCCATTGCCTTTATGGTTTTGGTTTTAAGGAAGTCCTTCATCATGGCTCTTGACTGAATCAATTATACTATTATTTTTGTTTGTTATTCATCTGGCTTCAATAACACAATCGCTCAGCTAGATGGGCTAGAATCGGCTAGATTATTTATGTGTCCGGAATATGTTTTAACTTCCCTACTATATCCATCTTGCCCGTCTTTCCTCTACTTGATAGATAAGGTATCTTCCAGTGTTTTACGCAGCAGCGTAGACCAATTTAAAATCCAATAATGTATTCTTCGCAACTGGCTCCCGCCAAAAACGTTACTTGCTCTATACCTTACTAAGGCCCGAGTTCACCAAAACGTAAATTATTATTTAACCGGTTCTTTTTAACATTTACCAGTAAGGAAGAAATGTCAAAAATAGACGGTTAACTTTTAATCGCCTGATTTTCGTGTTGGAGAAATCGAGCCTAAAGAGTGATTAAAACACTAGCAAAATTCGTTTATTGGAAATTTGAACGAATCCAGCCCTTAGCGAGTGATCCCAAAAATATAACCCGCTTAAAGAACGTAGAATTAGTGTTAATTCCAAGAGCTATGGCGGCTCGTTCAAGAAACTGATTTGACTGATGTCTCAACAGCATACAGAACACGTTGAAAATGAAAGAAGGAGTGGTTCCTCTATGGGTGATCATAGCAGCTGCGCTGGTTGGATTCCTTATCATGATTATCCTGGTCATCGCTCTGTACGAGGTAATAATTTTACTGTCTGTACTTACATAAATCACGGTTTTTTCCCCTATGGTGTTGTAATACCTGTGGTTCGCTAGCTTATTCCAGGTCTAGGGGCAATCCTATTACGATTTATCAGAAACATTATTTGCTAGGTGGTGCACCAGGAACGCTGCTATTACCGTCCATTCCTCGTTATATTATAACTCTTAATCTTAGCCACGAGAGAGGCACGGGTGGCAACTATTGTATTATTTTTTATGATTTGGTTTTATTTTAACATTATACATATTATAAAAAATATTACAAACCAAAATATAGTTCAAAGTTCGAAAAAATATAGCCTTGCTGCGGGAATCGAACCGCGGAAGACGCGGGTTCGGTGCCTGCATCAAGACTATAATTTTTTTGAACTTTTTCTGGCCTTTTTTCTTTTTAATTGTTCTCCTATTTGTCTTCACCACACGACAACTAAGCTAATCTAACCGCTTGTCTGTCACGCCACCTCATGGAGGTCGATGTCAAAAACCGCCCGTCTGTCAAGCCGCCTAAACTTTTCTCCTAAACAGACGACATAAGTATTTCCGTTATTTTCGCAACAAGTTTTAAAGTTGCTTACCAAATCGAGTATTTCACACAATAATTTACCTACTAGATTTCTGCCTCTGTACCCTTAAAGATTGAGAGGCGGTTACTAAAATACGTAATCGTCTGATGCCATCTTTTTGTTAGTTTGTAAAATATTAAGTTTGCATACGACGTACCCCAGCAGTGGGCACATTAAAAAGGGCTGGCGATGGTAATGGTGGTGGTGAGGATGATGAAGAATTTAGACTAAATTATTTTTATTACAATATAATTAAACTGATTAGATAATTTATATTTTCAGTGTGGATTTCTGAGGAGGAAAAACAAGGCGAAATTGAAGAGCTTGAAAAGAAATGTCCATCGCCAAAGTATAGTAAGTAATTGTATCTCTTTCTTTTTCAATATGAGAATGTAGAAAAATAGAGCAAAATAGTCATACAGCAAGAAAAAACTCTATTGTTTAATTAAATACATTTTCTAACATAATGACGAATAGGTCTATAATCTTCCATCCATAGGTAAGGCCTGTGCCCCAGCAGGGGAGATATCCAAGGGCTGGTGATTATGATGATGATAGATCAATAGGATGTATCACCACTTATTTCAGCTTATTAACTCAATAACCAGTTCCAATTATATATTATTTAAATGACAATTCTAATTGAATTCTATCATTAAAATGCAATCAATATTGATAACTATAAGAAACTAGTAGCAAACAGATATTCGGAAACCATGAATGAACAAGAATACTTTGGTCTTTTACAGCGACGCTCGATGGCTGTGCGCAATAGTTCTAGAATAGAAGGTGTAGCAAAAGAAGCAGAAGACACAGAGACTCTTCTCGAAGAAGTTCCTCTGGACAAATCTCCTCCAAGATTATATCCTGAAGAAGACTTGCCTGACATTAGACCGTTACCCATTGACATCAATTTTGGAATTCCGCCTCCCTTCGAATTCAATGATGGGAAAAAGTAAGTTCAGTCCTTATAGGCTTTAGTTAACTGTGTAACAGAATTAGTTTTGCTTTACATTTGCGTGGTGTTTGGATGAAATAAATATTTGACAAGCAGAAAATAAATATTTGTTTTCAAAGTATGAGCTATTGTGGATCTGATTCTAATTTGATCTATTTAAAATAAACTAATAACTATGGTTATCATATTAGTCTGTATAGTAATAATATATTATCTCTGAATCTGTTAAAGAAGTTGTTTTATAAACAGTAACGTTCATACGAGTCTTTAAATAGATTTTCGTTCCTATTATTTATGGTAATCCGACGTGTCTAGTAATATCCTATTTAGTGTAAGTGTGCTATTTAAAGTTATGATTATTTATGTATGTTCATATACACATAATTATTATGTTTATCTAATTATACATAATTATCATCCTGAATATTTTTAACAGAAAGGAGTTAATCATACTAGGACTCCAGAAAAATATAGGGGGCACGCCACGGAAAGTACCACCGCCACCGCCACCAAAACCGGCTCGACCAAGTACTTCTTCTAGTGAAATAAAGTTTTAAATTAAACACGCAGTTTCATTTCAATAAATCTCATTAAAAATGTCCCCTGTTTGTCTTTGTAAGGGTAAGGTAAGGTGTTTAAAATATAACAAACAAACTTTGTCATAATATCCCCAAATTTTTATTGAACCACATAGTTATTCTAAATCTAAAACTAGAAATTGCATAACAGAATCAGTCTCAAAATTTTAATCACATTATTACGAGCTAGATAAGATACGTGATCTACTTATAATTTAATTATTATTAGTATTAGAACACCACTATTATACAGTAACTTCAATTCATAGGCACGTAGTTTTCCATAATATGTAAAATGTTTATAAGAAAGTTTAGGTTGACCATCAATTGGAAATATTTGACTGTAAAGTCATGCCTGGGATCTAAATCATATTGTAGACTTCGTTCGGTTCAAGGGGTGACGTAGAAGAAGAAGGGAGATTATCTAGATTACCAAGAAGCACCTTAGGATATTCAACCTTAGGGCATCCAAATGGTAACAGAGGAAACAACAAAATAAAAGAAGGTTGGTGACAGGCAGCCTGCCTGCCGGCTGTGAAACCTAAGCCAAAATCTTGCAGTATGGATTGGAACGTTGTCATCCTAGTGATGGATTATATGAATCGAAAAGGTGTGGATGGTATGACGACGTCTGACCGATATGAATTAAAGAGGAAACATACTGCGCCGACCCCAGATAACCTGGAAACGGAACAGGAAGAAGGCAATGAAAAACATTCCATAAATTGAATTTAGAAACTGTGTAATACAATCGTCATTGTTTTATTGGCTGCCGTCACATTTCAGGTTTATCCATTGCCTACGTGTATTTCTATAACATAATTATTATATGTTTAAATTGTGTTAAAACGGGATTTATACCACGTACCTGGATTTTGTTACAATTCCGATATTTCGGGACAGTTACATGCGCCATGGTCACGGATGACTCATAATTATTATAATTTCTTAAATTACTACAAACTTCTAGATATATTATTTTGTTAGTTATCTTTACATAAGCAATATTTTCTGAACACCTTTACTAGTCTTATTTGCTAAAAGTCCCGCCATTGTTCCTGATGAAAGGATCTCGATTAACTCGTCTCCTTTTCACATATAAACCCGTACAATTCAGTACAAGACACATCGTTAAGTTTTCCGTCATTTTTGAACAACGTTCCGCAGTCTTCGTTGTTCATCGCGTTGTTTGGTTCATTAGGCGCCCAGGTACTGTAACCAGCTTCTTCTAAAGTCTCATCTGGAACAAATGCACAGAAACCTTAAGGAATGGCTTCAGTATTTTACGATACATTGTCCGAAGGCACTTCAGTATTTTTATTATTCATCGTCTATATATGTTTATAAGACGGTGGTAGCTAGCCAGGTGTACTTGAAAAAGTCCATCCTCCAACCAAACCGAGTAAAAAATTATACTCTCCTGGGGATCTAAGCCTGCCTGCTAAGTGGTGCGCTAAGAAAAATCTACCAATAGGACTGTTCCATTTCCGTATTGCAGAAACAGTATTGGACGGTTTTTTAGTCGCACTCCACTTAGTTACCTCGCAGGTCTCTGGTCGAAAGAACCCTAATTCCGATTGGGAAATAACCAGACCACAAACTGACCAAAACGCACATAGCATTGAGTTGAATTTGTAACACTATCAGCTTAAATATACATAGATACATACATTTGTCACGCCTTTCTCCCACAGGGGTTGGCGGATATCACTTCTTTCCACTTGTTACGATCCTTACATACTTCTTTCGCTTCATCCAATTACATTAATCTCTTCATTTATGCTCGTCGGTTGCAGGTGAGGTATCTTTTTTTTAATATACTTTTAATTTGATTATGAAAGATCCGCCTAAGCCTTCCCCTCCCATTTTTCCATCCATTCTCATTTCATTCATTCTTTCAACGTGACCAAACCATGCGAGCATCCCTTCCTCAATTCTTGTCATTACATCTTCTTTCAAACCACACCTTTCTCTCATCACACTGTAGTACAGTCGATCGCTCAGCCTTACCCCAGCCATGCTTCTTAACGCTCTCATTTCTACTGCATTTATACTCTTGACCTAGCCTTTTCTTTTAATAGACTTTCGATTTGATTGAACACTTGCGGAAAGTGGTTTGAACACTTAATGAAATTGGTTTTGAACACTTACTGTAAAATGGTTTTGAACACTTACTGTAAAATGGTTTTGAACACTTACTGAAAATTGTTTTAAACACTTCCTGTAAAAATGGTTTTGAACACTTACTGAAAATGGTTTTGAACACCTTCGGGGTTGTAGCGTCCGCGCGCGCAGCGGCCCTGTAACCCGCATACAGGAACCACCACGCATGGGACCCTGGCACTGCGGGCACCGAGCTAATGTACTCATGGACTGCGTCGTGCTCCGCCTCGGAATTGATCACCACCAAATGGGCGCCTTCGGCTCTGCACTCCGCGTAGGCTTGGTTCCAGGTGGCTGGCATGTCCGGAATCTTGTAGCAGCTCTTCACGCCCGGAAACAGCTTGTATCCTAAAAATCCGTTGATTTCTTTTATTTGACTTTTTATTTCTACATTGCGAGGGTATCCGTTAGCTTACAACGTGAAGTGTAAAGGTTAGAGAAAATTCGGCAAGCTAGTTATCGTCTTGGTTGGCTGAGCGGTTTAGGCACGAGCCCATATTGCAGTGGACGCGGGTTCGATTCCCGCATCAAGACCATAATTTTTCGAACTTTTTCTAACCACCAAATTCTTTGTACCAATTTATCTAGCATTTATAAAACGTTGAAATTATAATAGAATAGTTATATTGATTTTTATTTGAGTTATACATTATTCTGTATAAATGTTACAAAAAATATCACAAGGAAAATTGTGGTTAGAAAAAGTTCGATAATGTTCTTTGTAGTTTTTTTTTTGTTGGTTGGCCAAGTGATTTAGGCATCTGCTCGGAATGCGGAGAATGCGAGTTCGTTTCCCGCATCTGGGGGCCTACTCTAAAACTCCGAACGAACGAACTCACATCTATCCGTCTTTCTCGCGCCACTGCGTGTTAAATAAAATAAGAGCGACAAAGACGCAAACACTCGATCGAACGAAATAAACTTCTAGAGTAACGCCTCAGGACTGTAATTTTGTCTCTTTCATCTCACGTCTGCTTCTAATCTACTTTTTTCTTACTCACACTTTTAGCGTCATCACTTCGAGATTTTTGACCCATCCAAGATTCGAAGCCGGGCCTCATGGCCAGCGATCTGACCATTTGATCAGTCCGGCCGTCATACAAATATCACTAAGGAATATTTTTTTTTATTTTTTTTATTTAAACTTTATTGCACACATATTAAAAGGTACAAATGGCGGACTTAATGCCATGAGGCATTCTCTACCAGTCAACCGGAAAACTGAGTACAGACAATATTTTGGCGGTGCGTAAAATGAGTATCGTTAAATTAAAGTAGTTGTTATGTTGGAATACCAATAAGGTGTGTGTGGTGACGGCCGTCATACAAATAGTCCTAAGGTGTTGTAGTTACCTTTTCCATAAACACCGCACTCTTTGTTGTAATATGCGTCATGGGCGGCGACCTTACAGATGTAAGGCAGCCGGTGATAGCACGGTAGGGACTCAATTTCTCCTTTTCTGTTCATCACGTCGCATTCACTTCTTCCACGGCCAAAATACTCGCCGGTGCGGGGCATCACTGTAACACATAAAGTAGCAAGTTTCTTCTACATAAATACATAAATCACGCCTATATCCCCGAAGGGGTGAATTAGCGCCCACGCTTCGCCAATTACGTCAGGTCCCATGTAATAGGTGGCGAGCCTTTTGCTATTTACAGGATACGAAAGTCGCAGTAAATTGTTAGGTTGGTATAAGAGGAACGCTGCTGCCCATTCCTCGTCACTGTTTTAACCCTTACCAATGCAAGTTTTGTAATTTCAATACAGTACACTTGGAATTTCTGTCATTTTCATAATTATCAGCCTTTTTAACGTCCCCACTGCTGGGGCAAAGGTTTTGCAGACAGAGTAAAATACAATTGTCACCAACTCAAATCTCTCCCTTAAAATACTTAATAATAAATATTGATTTACATACTTATATTATTACACTCCTCTCTTATCATTTTTAACCTAAATTCAGCTATCGCTGTATACTTGGAATAATATCATTGTATACTGGGAATAATCTACATAAACATACACTATTACCGAGAAGAAATGTTGTACACGGTAAATGTATCATATACCTATTTAAATCGCGTCGTGTATTGTTTACTTTACGATAGAATTGTTATCGAAATAGAATGTTATTGTGTACATAATTTTGTATCGGTTCAAGCGAACCGATACAAAATTGTGCCCCTAGGGACTTAGAATCAGTTCAAGCAATTTTGATTAAGAACATAAACGTGCATAAATCACCCCTATTCGCTCCCGAAGGAGTAGGAAGAGATGAATTAACATAACACCCACGTTTTGCCAATTATGTCAGGTCCCAAGAAACAGATTGAGGAACTCCAGATAATAAATTTTTGGTCACCCATCCAATGATCGTACTTAGGGAACGTTGCTTAGTTTTCGCAATCGCAGGCCGAGCGCGCTGTTCCACTGCGCTAGCCAGCTCCTTGCACACTCCTCACACACGACACTTCGTAGTCATGCATAATTAAATAATTACTTACGATAAATTATATTACTGACTGTACCAGGAATGTTGTTGTCTATAATTGCTCGTATCATTTAAAGCCTTTAGTGTCCTCGTACGACACCCAAAGGAGAGCAGTGCAGAACAAAAAAGTCACCAAGGGTCTGAACTACCTTTACCTCAAGATACTTGGTAGCTGACAATTAAAACAATTACTCACAGTCAATCATAACCGGTTCCTCCGCCGATTCGTGAGCTCGGTCGTCCTCGGCTACGTACACATGCTCCCCGAGGTCAGGAAACCGCTTGAACATGCTGTGAAGCTGCACGATGTCAAGGGGAGAACTGGGAACCATTAGGGAGGCTCCCTCCAGTTGGCAGTGCTGCCCGGCATACACCCGCATCCCTGTATCGGTGTGGAGCTTGTAGAACGCATTTGTCTTCTCATTGTACTCGTAGTCGGAACGGTAGACCTTTGTCACGCTGGGTGGTGACGAAATCGATGGTGCTGAAAGCAAATTAAAGGATTAGTTACTATACTAATATGATTAGTATGTAGCCGCTAACTATCAAGCACCGTCAGATACAAGATACGCCTTGAGCCGGTGAGGAATGGGTAGCAAAGTTCCAGATGTACCAACTAACAATCCTTTTTTACCAACATAAAGATACATTCAAAGATTCATACAATTACACACACACACACACACACACATACGCGCCAATCTCGCTTTTCTTATTGAACTTTAATGGGAAGATTGGTCTTTACGACACAGGGTAGTGTGAAGTCCAGAGTATGTTTTGAGAAATAATGTTATATTGGTGACATAAATGGTTACAGTGCATAATTTGCATTCATCCTTAACTATCGTAACCTAATACACTTAATTTTTCCATTTACATGCACACTTTGCCTGATGCAAGGTCCTAATGTTAAAGGGCGCGAGCTTATTGGGACCTAGTACCGTGATAATCGCAATCTCATTATATTGTAAACAAAGCTGCTGTGCGTTCCTCCGATAAATTTTCCCGTTTCTTCTTCATCTCTATTCTTTGTAATAAATCCACAGTTCAAAAATTAACTCTCATTATTTAATTTATATTGGAACATTAAATAAATCTAAGAAAAAATATTACAAAAAAGAGACGTTAGACAATGGCGATAATTTACTGCCCCGATGCGGAAAAGGATTGCGGAGCACGCGGGTTTATTGGCAATAATATTATATTTCGAAAATTTTCTAAATCTCTTTAAAGTGAACTTTGTCACACGCCTGTCCGACATTAGGGGAAGGAAGTTCAAAGCCCTAAACACGCTTCCTAAATCAGGCAATCTGATCTATAAATTATGCTCGTTTATAGAGTAATTTAAATGTTGTTTTTTCTTCGAGTAGCAATATTATTAGTACTTACTTTTCTTGATTACGGTTGATCAATTTGTTCCTGTTCTCATATAACGTAACAATGGTCATAGAAAACATTAGAAAGGTTTTGAAAAATATAAAAAATCAGTGAATTACTGTGCAAGCCGTGTGGTGACGGCAGATTAGAATACAATGGTTACCACCCCAAATCTCTCCCGTGGGTGTCGTACAAGGCGACTAAGGATAAATCAATGATGAGGAATTGGCAGCAGCGTTCCTCTTATACCACCAAAGCAATGTACTGCGACTTTTGTGCCCGATAAATGGCAATAGGCCCGCCACCTATTACATGGGATTAACATAATCGGCGAAACGTGGGTGCTGGTTCAGCTCTGCCTACCCCTTCGGCAAGATAGGCGTGATCGATGTATGTATGCAAAAAATGCCAATGGATATTTAGCAAGTTTTCTTCCTCAGGTAAGAGGGAGCGCTTACTTGTTGTTTATCTTAGTAACTTAACGATAATATACTTACCTACCGTAAGATTCAATGATAATTTAGCGTGTATTATATTTGTTATGCTAATTTTACATGTAAATATGCATAAGTCACAACATGAGAGATAATATTTATGGATAACTGTTACTGCAGTAATTTACAATTTTATTGTATTAAAACTTCATTAAAAAAGTGAAAAAAATAAAATTTTCTAGGCCCTGTCGTCGTACTTTGTAAATGTCTGCTAAAATAATTATGTTCTAATGATTTTTATGTAATTAGTCACAAAACAAGTTTTTAGTGACTTAGAACGTTTCATCCAATAATCGTGTCATTATCCTGATTCTATTAGAATTATGGAGAAAGCATTTCCGCATAGTGAATTCATTCGTTAAGTAATTTAGAAACCCAATTTGGTTACAAGAGTTACATTTCACACAAAACAGCTCTTTCAAAATCTGTTAGTAGGTAGATCTAGTAAACTAATTTATTAATGGAGGAAAAAAATAGTGAAATATAATAAAAATAACTCACCGCATATACACGAGAACACAAGAGCTACAGTCCACAACATCTTAAAGATAATTATAACTCCGGCGACAGTTCACTTATCTCAACGTACACTTACGACTGACCCTGTATCTCTCTGATACGATTATTATATATAATATATTATATATGCAAGCAATTAACAGGTCAAGCAGAGGAATACCCAGGTTTTTTCTAAAAATGCTTTATCAAGAACTTAGTAGAATTCGATAAACATTTGGATGGCAAAAACATGTTTATTATAATTCCTATAACTGCGGTAAACAATGCATATTCACGGGAATTATCTTCTCAAATTAGAATTGTGGATTTTATATTGATTTCTGGCAATAATATAATAAACAACAAAGCTCTTGTTCTAAAGTCTTTGCTCTAAATAAAAAAACTAAATACTTAATGTTCTATCATTCCAGTCTCCCCAGACTCAGATCTAAACAGCGTTTGATAGAATAAATTAACCCTGATAAGATAAATGGATAAATCGATAGCGCTGTGGCTAGTGACATCGAGCTACAACATCAACCTGCGATAATACTACATACATACATAAATCACGCCTATATCCCCGAAGGGGTAGGCAGAGATGAACTAGCACCCACGTATCGCCAGTTATGATAGGTCCCATGTAATAGGTGGCGAGCCTATTGCCATTTATCGGTATAAATGGTACAAAAGTCGCAGTAGGTACATTGCTAGGTGGTATAAGAGGAACGCTGCTGCCCAATCCTCATGACTGATTTATCCTTAGTCGCCTTGTACGACACCCACGGGAAAGATTTGGGGTAGTGACAATTGTATTCTACTCTGCCGTCACCACACGGCAATAATACTAAGCAATAGCTAATGTTCATTGAGGCTGGTTATTGGATGGGTGAGCAAAGCACCATTTTGGCACGTTAAATAATGACGGCCTGCAGTAATTTATACCCACCAACACGCTCTGAACCCTCTAACTTCTGCGACTGTATTGATCGTGCAAAATTTTTTGTAAGATCGACTTTTTTGTTAGACGAGGAAGCAGGAAAGGGCCGAAGATGGAATCGAGCTTCACCTGGAACTCTCAACCGCAGAGAGACTGGCTATCTTATCATAATTGTCGGAAAACAGTAATGCTGTTAACATTATTATTACGACAACAGATTTTTATCTTATTAAAAATCTGTTGCCATAATAATAATGGTAGTAGCTAGCCAGGCGGACTTGAAAGAAGACCCACCACCAACCAAACAGAGTACAAATTTGGAGCCCCCTGGGGATCGAACCCGGGACCTCTGGATCTTAATTCCGGTGGGCGAACCGCTAGACCACGGAGGCGGTTAAGGACTTTGTACAAAGATGGTAAATAAAAAGACTAAAAAACATAAAGTAATAATTTATTTGAAAATTTATTAAACTTGATTTACTATTTTGATAGTAATTTGAAAATTTTAAAAATATTAGTAAGTATAAAGAATGTTGTAGTTAAAAAAAGTTCCAAAAATTATACTCGGCCAACCAAGACGTCATGGTTGGCCGAGTGGTATAGGCATCTGCCCGGATCGCAGAGGAAGCGGGTTCGATTCCCGCATCAAGACTATAATTATTTTTCGAACTATACGTATCTGAGCTTGACTGCAACTAATTTATGACATTACTGAGTTGCAAGATTACGATGATATACGTGACGGTGAGTGACAAAATGGCGGGCAGCATTGACATGCCCAAAGGCACAGTGGATAGTAGTGCCGGCTGTATCTGCGCCTGATTCACCAGTCTCATCAGATCGCGTGCTGATCGCATCTCAGGAGTTTTCGGGTCTGAAATCATCATCAATGTATCACGCTGTTGCAATCAAACTATGTTTGACTAGCCAAGTTTTATCATCATCTTTATGCCCTGTTGTCTGAATCTCTATCTCTTCCATTCATATCGATCAGAATGGCAATGACAATATTGTACTTGTCTTCATAAAACTACTGTTTCCTTTGACAGAATAATATTATAATAAACTAATATTCAATTGGTAGTGTATGGGTATACTCACGAGTAATTAAGGTGCAATTAAATCTTGCTATTGTATTTTGTAAATTTATCCACACGTTTATTAGGTGTTGGCCAGATACAAAAAGCACGATTAGTAACGTAAACGACATTGACATGTCTATTACCAGGGCTTTATTGGAAATATCAGGAGATTTCTGAAATGAAATATTCCTTAAATTTCTGTAGGGTATTATAATAATAATATTAATTGACATTAACTTCGAGCTAATGATACACACCGTAATGAACTCTTTTATCACATATCCCAAGCCAACGATGTAAAACATCAAAACAGTTGCAATACGTATCAGAATCTGAAAACAATACGAAGTAAGAGCACTATCATCATTCATATTTATTCATTATCATGATGACATTTAAGAGAGAAGTCTGCTGTCTGGTTAGTAAAAGTAAAGACAAGGATTTTTTACCTAAAACTAAACTGTCCACTTCTATAATAACTAATACTCACCAGCTCACTAAAACAGATGTTTAGCATTTTACTGCATGTAATTAGCATCCTGCAATTAATTTCCCATAGCTTAATGTCTTCTTTATATGATTGGTTTCTTAGAACCCAAATTTCGTTTGCTCCACCACCATTTTTATATTTATTCTCAACTGCATCATTAATTGATTTATTCAGACACATTGTGAGTGTCCTTACCTTTGTTATCAATGATATATACACATACAGTGCAAAATAAAATCTTACTGTATGCCATACCCCGATCATCAGAAAAAACATTGTGATTAAAATATTGAATCTTTTCGGCATCTCGTACTCATAAACTGATATAACATATTGCCCAGCAGTGGTCAAAACAGTAGCGGTGAAAAGAGCAAAATTTATTACGTCTCTTATTTCGATGTGGTTTGTTACCTGATTGTAGTGATTGTCAAGATTCTGAATATTCTTTTGTAATCTAATAAACTGGACACTGTATTTAATAGGCAGTAAAGAGGTAATGACCATATTTAATAAGGTAGTCAAAATGTAAGTATACGTAATCCCAACTGCATAGTCCACAACGCTTACCCAAATACTGTAGCAAATAATGTAAAACAGCTGAATAGCTATATCAAAAAAGACTTTAACCCGAATAATGAATTTAGTTCTTTCCTTGTAGCCATGGTAATATCTATAAATGCCTAAGAAAGCTTCGAAGAACAATAAAATATTCAGCGACTTCACCATTATTATAAAATTGTCAATTTGTATCAAAGTGACACGAATGCCTACTTTGTGATAAAGTTGAATAGTAGTGTTATAAAAGAAGCTTAATTTAATTGACAGGAGTAATTTACATGCTATTATTGTATAGTGCAGCTTTTAAGTAATTGATGATATATTTTCTATTCTTCAATTATTCATAGTTGTGTCTAACAACGAGTACATTAAATAAATTTGATGACACTAGGAATGTTTCTTTCTTTGAAAAATATGCCTAAAAATTCGATGGAATTTTTGAGGTGGCAAATAAACCAGCGTTTTCTGTAATAAGACAGTAGTATTCTTTCTTATAAGTTCTTTAATTATATCTATAGTACTTACATAATATTGTTTATAACTAATATTTAGCTTGTTGCCGTTTTTTCAATCGTTTCATGGCCATGTGGTGACTTTTACTTCATCTAAATTCACAGCTAATAAAAGAAGCAAATTTCCCCAAAACTATTGTCCACTTAATTTTATAAGCAGTGCTCAAAATTTTAGTAGCGTTACTGTATTCGGGGGTTAGACCACAAATTTTTACCATAAATACCTAGATAAACCTAAAACAAACATTGTAATACGAAGATTTTTGCAGAATTTTTGGAGAATCTAAGGAGAAAGGGCCATACATCAAGCAGGCCCAGTTAGTGAGAGTTGATGGGTATTATTGACTGCAGATGTAACCGGGACCAACCTGTTGAACCAGGCTTCTGACGCACGGATGAACTCGAGAAACTACATTTATGGTCACCGATCCAATCATCGGTCTATAAGAATGTCTGTGAACAAGGAACGGCCTTGGAGATTGTGAACGTTAATATGTCTTTGAGAACGTTCGTGAACAATTAAACAACGTTTGAGAATGTTCGTGAACAATCAATAGTCTTTAAGAATGTTCGTGAACGTTAACATGCCCTTATGAACGTTGTTTAACACTATTTAAACAGTGTTTAAGAATGTTCGTGAACAATGTCAGTTTTGAGGACATTCAAATCAACCGTCATCAGGAAATAAATGGAATTCAATCAACATTTTAGGTATTTATGCTCAAAAAGTTTATCCAAAAAATATACATTGAGGAATAAATAAAAACATGACAATAATCTCTACACAATAATCTAATCAAATACATGCATAAAACACGCCTATATCCCCGAAGGGATAACCAGAGGTGAACTAGCACTCACGTTTCGCTAATTATGTTAGGTTCCATGTAATAGGTGGCATTTATCGGGCACAAAAGTCGCAGTACATAGCTAGTGGTATAAGAGGAACGCTGCTGTCCATTCCTTATCACTGATTTATCCTTAGTCGCCTTGTACGACACCCACGGGAGAGATTTGGGGTGGTGACAATTCTATTCTACTCTGCCGTCACCACACGGTACTATAAAATAATAGCTTACTTGTTTTTGACGGCATGAAATATTTCTATGAATGTCATATAGTCTAGAAACAGTAGAATATTCACCTCTATTCTCTCCAAAATTTTATGTGTTTTACCGTAACACTAAAATCCTTATTAATTTTGAAAAATTACGACAAACCATAAATAGAGATTTGGGATGCCCAGTTGAAATAGTGCAATTTAAAGTCTTTCGAGTACCTACGTAAACTTTTAGTTTTTAAATTACATTATAATTATTATGTCCATAATTTACTTGACTGGAATGAATTTCATGATAAAGTAACATTTCCATCGACCTAACTGTTTATATTTTATGTTAAATCTAGATAGTGATGATATTGTATTAGCGGTCACAGGTCATGATCGCCTTGTATAGGCTCACTGTACCAGCTAGGTGTCATAATGTGCAAGGGCATTAGAATTGTCTAATAATTGTTTTACTACCTATCTTTTAACTTATTTATGTCTTTCTTTTCATAACGTCTTATTAAAATATGGCCATCCTTCGGGAATGGTTCATGCCCGAAAAAATTTTCTTATTTTTATCATGATTTTAATTCTATTTTTTTTGTCATATATCATATTTTTAAACACAAATCCAAGGATTTTTTTTTATAAACTATTTTTAAATGTTATACCAATTGTTACAAAGAAAAATTTCGAAAAATTATTGTCCTGATGGTTTACATTGTTGCGAAGTTAAATTGTTTTCACTCCAGCTAATGTTCTGTTCCATGCAAATAAATATTCATTTACACGATGTTCTTTAACTGCAACATTACTATGATGTAAGTGACACACAGAGACATTATAAAAGGTACCAGGGACATACGCAGGGGAAGCGTTGACGTCAGTTTCGCTTCTATTTGCTCTAAGCTCACCAGACGTATAAAGTCACGCATCAATTGCATTTTAGGGATGGTCTGATCTGCAAAAATAAATGAAAATATTAAATGTCAGGTAATTTAGGATAAATGGAACCTGTGGGGCTATTATGTTAGCCAATTGTAGTTGCTTTCGTCTACCTGTTTCTCTCACTCATTGGGAATAATAGCAAAGTGTGAGAGCTTTGGGTAGACCAAAGAAACTGAAATCGGCCTACATGATTTTGACTCTGGAATTAAATGTGGTGAGAGCAGAATACCAACTGCCAATCATGATGTAAAAACTAGCTGTTAAATAACTGAGGCTGATCAATCACTCTAGGCCACATCTGCTTTAGTACAACACTAGACCACACACTGCACAAGCACAACAGATGGCCGCTAAACTAGAGGAGCTACAATTGGAATATCCACCGTACTCCCGGACCTTGCTCCAACAGATTTCCATTTTTTC
This sequence comes from Cataclysta lemnata, assembly GCA_963931975.1. NCBI lineage: Eukaryota > Metazoa > Arthropoda > Insecta > Lepidoptera > Crambidae > Cataclysta > Cataclysta lemnata. The sequence continues at coordinate 3,088,738 of OZ008344.1, read as the reverse complement.
CATAATTTGGTTAAATTCTTACAAAAAAAATAATTTACTACGATGTGGCAATTCAAACCGCCTTCAGATAGTTTATTATTTTTCGGTTTCAATAGGAAAAGGAATGAACTACCTATGAGATGGCAAAAGTGCATTAGTAAGAATGGTGCGTACTTGCATTAATTAAGGTAGGTGTTCACCAACACATAAACAGGCGAATATTATTTAAACGTCCGTTTTTGTCATTTTATCGTATGGAAGAACTGTCAAAAACTGACGGTTATCTTTTAATCGCTTGTTTTTCGTGTTAGTAAACTCCAGCCTAAAATATATTTTACAAAAAGAAATCTCCTTTAAATTCCTCCCGTACAATACTCCAATGTCAAAAATAATATGCCACCATCTTTAAAACACATCGCTTATTTAATACAAGAGATCCATAGCTGAAAACCTACTCGGCAACATCTTGTGTTCTATATTTATATCAATTAGATTTACTATTGGTTGAATGCAATACTGAGTTATCTCTTTTGTATTTAAGATGCGGCATATATTATTATGCACATTTTACAATAATGCAGCTTACTTACGAAGCGCCATGGTCAATTGTAGCTTGGCCACAGTCTTCTGTAGATTGGTCCATGCATTGTTCAACTTTTGACCGTATCTTACAGTCTCCATTGCTGCCACCAAATATGATATTACATACACGAGTAAAATGTTATTGTTTAAGTCATGATGATGTACCTGGAACGATTACAAAAATATCACTTAGACATTTTTGCTTTACCATGTCGCTTTACAGAGTAAGGGAAGGCGGCCCAAAGCGGGATTACTAATACTACCTTATATGGGGATGGTGGAGAATAAAATTGTTTTATCTGAAATCTTAAACCTTTATTTGTATTAAATGTAGGTACATTTGCTAGGTGTCTGTTACCCTAGACGTGATAGATCCAAATTTAGATTCCTATTTGACCATTTTGGAATATACACACCATGAAACTCTTACACATTTTGGTTTGGCAAAACTGTTTTAGGTTTTCTTATATCTATAAAGGATTAATATACTAGTGTATGATTTGCAAAATTTTAACTTCAATTTTAATCAACTGATTGATTTACTGCGCAATAAAACAATTGTTATGGATGTAGCTCGCGTATATTTAGATGTCTAGCATTGTTAATTTATGTATTATTTGACTCAATTATGTAATGCTGGTGCAAATGTCAAAAGACATAACTTTCTATGATCGATATAAAAATAAAGTTGTTAAGACTCAATTAGAAAACCTAACCAAAATTAGCAGTAAGTTATGATCAATGATAGTAATTACCACAAATCTCTCAATCGCGAAGCTTATTCCGCATATGTAATACATTACAGCTATAGCAATGGCGATTGCCATCTGAAACATAATAGATCAGTTAGTTGTAAGTAATAATGGAATAAAAAATATTGACTACATTTACTCCAATTTAACCAAAATAAGTCTTATAATAGATAGCAATTATGTATTTAAAAAGTATTAAAGTTTATTGAATGCTTATGTTTTCGTAATAATCATAAATAATATCATAAATATAGAACTCGATGGCGCAGTGACGGATTCACTAAGTGAAAAAGCGAAAGCGAAGCTAAGTAAACTTAGCGATATTCTCTAAGGGCAGTCATTGGATGGGTGACCAAATTTCCATGCAAATACAGAACAAATTCGATTGAGGAAATGTGACTCAGCTTTGTTCTTTGCTACAAACAAATTAAGGTTTACAATCTATTGAATAAATTTTACAGGTTTGGGTAGCCTGGAGTGCCATTGACCCTACCATTCATCATTCTATATTATAAAACCATGTTGTCCACTTACCTGCGTACCAAAACAAGCGTTAAGTAGTTTGTTGCACTTAATCAATATTTGGACTTGCGCTGCCCATACCTCGATCTCATTGTCATAGGATCGAAAATCTTCCTTCGCTGTAGCATTTAGGCTCGTTATTGCCTTTTCCTCGTTACCCCTAATTTCATCTTCCAGACGTTGCACAGATATATTTATGCAGTAAATCACTCGTCTCATCTTATATATATACGAGACATACACAAAGTATTCCAAAAAGTACCTCATTTGGAAGAACATTGCGAATATTGTTGTAAAAAAGTAGTAAAAAATGCTCGGTTTGTCGGTATTGGATTCAACAAATGGTGATATTAGAATTGCAAGCATCGCAATGAGTGAGAAAGTTATGATATACTTAGGCTTACAATTCCATTTGATCACATCTTTATAGTGAACTTGTAAAGAATTTAGTGCATTACTGAAATCGTTAAACTCGACGCTATGTTTTAATGGACTCAGTGACGTAGAGGAACAACCGGCTATAGTCATAACACTATACAATAATGACATCACATGTTCCTGCAGAACACCGGTCACAGAGTAAATCATGCAGAATGACAACGCAAAAAACAAATCGAAAGCCACTCTTGCACACATTAATATTTTCACAATTTTGCTGGACACGGAGAAATATCTGTACACTCCTACTAAAGATTCCAGATTGTGTAGTATTGCCGACTCGTGATACTTCATGGTTATTTCGGTTAAAGTATTGCTGATTGACATTTCATTGTTGTGTCTCTATCATTAACTTTTAGAGACCAAAAGTCACATAGGCAGTTTTATATTTCCAGGTGGACTTTACTGAAGTGAAAGCGTTAGTCAAATAATCATGGCTTCCGCGTACTTAAATAATTGCCATTACTGAAATTAGTTAGCAAGGGAAAGTAATTGGTTAAAAACTTAATACACTTACGGAAGTTGACTATCGTCGGGTATCACCTTTAATTTACGAGTGCACGTAATTTCAAATTTCATTTCAAAATGGCGGTCCACGGCCATTTTGTAAAACTTTGTTTATTTAATTTTGTTTAGTCTCCAGTTTGCACTTAAAAATTGAGTCACACTAAAGTCGTGACTTGTGTAGTGACATTTGTCTCTATAATGTATAAATAATAGCTATTAAGGTGCCTAATTGTTTTTGTAATTGGCCGTGTGGCGACGGCAGAGTAGAATACAATTGTCACCACCCCAAATCTCTCCCGTGGGTGTCATACAAGGCGACTAAGGATAAATCATTATGAGGAATGGGCAGCAGCGTTCCTCTTATACCACCTAGCAATAGCAATGTACTGCGACTTTTGTGCCCGATAAATGGCAATAGACTCGCTAGATTACATGGGACTTAATATAATTGGCGAAACGTGGTTGCCAGTTCACCTCTGCCTACCCCTTCGGGGATATAGGCGTGATTAATGTATGTATGTAATTGTAATTTCACAAATTGCACAAATAGTGCGATTTTTAAATGTTTACCGATTTAGCTCGATTATATAGCTATTCATACCACCATAACGATGATTATGTATCTATAGTTCCACAAAATACCCCGAGTGCCTTTCTTTTTTTTACCACTCCAACCAACCAACCTACTAACATACCCAAATAACGAAGTTTATTTAAATTTGTAAAGGTCTTAAAATAAAGTTGTCTCGAAACTTTTAAAATACTCTTCATTCGTTTACAAAGTTGTTAAGTTAATAAATAACAAACCAAGGAACAAATTGTTTAATCAAATTCGTACAGTCACTTTGAAGAATTTGTGCTTTGTATCAAACACATTAAGGTTGACAATCGATTGAAAGTATTTAACAGTTTGTATATTCTGACGTACACGTCTGACAATGAAAAAATCGAATAATATATAAACTACAGGAGGCTTACCACCATCTCTTAACGCGATCAAGTTTAGGACCTAAACTCAGTAGAATCGCTAATTCGTACTACGACGCTATCTACGTGACATTGTTTTGACGTCCGCTTTTGACAGCAATTGAGCTTAGAGTTGAATCGTAAACTCTATATCATTCGTTCAATTTATATGGAGAATTCATACCATGACCTTCGTAAATAGCATAACCTGACACGCTGATCTGTCATTCTAAGCAATCGAATAAAAGTGACATTTCTGGAACCTAAAAATGTCTTCTACAAGGAATGTGTAGGTTAAACGTGCAATTTGAAGTGAATTTTGTTGTTTTTATTGAATTAATTATGTTGAGGCTCATTAAGTATTAATTAAACATCTTTATATTAACAATTATCAGTGTTTGAGAAGTGAAAAAATAATGTGAAGAGTTTTCGAAGGGAAACAATCCAGTATCACCAGTATGTAACCCTACAAGATGTTTGGTATGTTCCAGCTATAAACCAAGAATCTCTTTTCGGTTCTCGCACTCCACGATAAAGCTCGTAGTAGCGTTTTCTCTTCCACATTCAAAGAATGCACAGTTTTTGGTAATGGAGAAGACTGTTTGAAAGGAAAACGACATAAGCACGGCGGTTTATTCAGCCTCCAAGTCGAAAACATACTGCCTGAGAAACTCCCAGAAGTCTATGCGACGTATAAGGCTCGTTTAGTCACTGCTGGTAATGAATCAGTTTCACCTAGACATCGAAAAATGTCAGATAAATTGAAACCCGAGGGAGACACTGTCAATAGTCCGGGCAGTTGTACCCGGATCGTAATGAACGTACTTTCGAGGGAGGAATGTAATACTAAATTACGATCATGGTGATCAAGAAGAAGCAGATGATGGTGAAGAGTTTCATGGCGCTGAATGCCTGCTACCTAGTCGTTATAATTTTCATGATCGCAGACAGATCCAAAGCCCAAAGAAATATAATGATGATGATGTTTGCCTTTCCAAAACACACCCATCGAAGTTCTCTAATGCGGTGAGACGAAATGGTCGCGAATAATGGCGAAAGGTCATCGTTTGGATGCCCCGGAAGTTGCCAAAAGGCAAACCGCACAAGTGCAGGTAGTGGTGCAGCGTTTTAACCACGCTTTAAGTCACTGTGATAAGTGGCTTAGGATTAGGTCTCAAATACAGTGTAGATAGTGAGTTAGTGAAAAATAGATATTATTGTGAGTGATTTATTTATTAGTTCGTTTCGTAAATATATTATTTTATTGTGTACAAAGCCTCGTGTTCTGAATTTCCGAATTGCCTGGAGCACTACACTGAAAAATTTATTTCTACAGATTGTGTTAACATACATACACAAATCACGCCTATATCCCCGAAGGGGTAGGCAGAGGTGAACTAGCACCCATGTTTCGCTAATTATGTTTAGGTCCCATGTAATAGGTCGCGAGCGTATTGCTATTTACCGGGCACAAAAGTCGCAGTACATTGCTTGATGGTATAAGAGATATAGGGTGGCCATTCCTCATCACTGATTTATACTTAGTCGCCTTGTACGACACCCGCGGGACAGATTTGGGGTGGTGGCTATTGTATTCTACTCTGCTATCACCACGCGGCTTTTTGTCAGAATGTGTTTCATTTCATACAGACATACATAAATCACGCCTATATCCCCGAAGGGGTAGGCAGAGGTGAATTAACACCCACTTTTCGCAAATTATGTTTGGTCCCATGTAACAGGTGGCGAGCCTATTGCCATATATCGGGCACATAAATCGCAGTACAAATTTTTCATCTATTTTATTAAATTATTAAATTGTTGATAAGATTTCCTACTACAAGAATAAATTCCTTAATTAGGTACATTTAGGTATTCTCAGATACATATAGCCGTGTGGTGACGGCAGAGCAGCACACAATTGTTCAGAACCATTAAAATACAAAATATTATGATAATTTACATTTTTCTCCAAAAGAATATTATTGGTTTTAAATAGTTGCTTTTGCATAATTGCTATTGAGTTTAGGTAGGACTAATTGAATTAGTAATTGTTCACATGTGTGGGGGCGACCTCACATATTATGTCCGCCCTTTTCTTTGTACCATTCATTCACTTTTCTAATACCATATTACACGCACGATAGTCATTAAATTACTAGCTTTTTATTTGCATCTTTACAATCTCAATTCCTGTACAGCGACTAAGGGTAGGTAAAGACAGCTATGAGTAATGGGCAGCAGCATTCCTCTTTTACCATCTAGCAATATACTGCGATTTATGTGCCCGATATATGGCAATAGGCTAGCCACCTATTACATGGGACCTAACTTATTTGGCGAAAAGTGTGTGGTAATTCACCTCTGCCTACCTCGGGGATATAGGCGTGATTTATGTATGTATGTATGAAAATACATATAATAAAAAGCCTTTTAGGTAGAATCGAGTTTTTATTTCAAAAATTTTACAGGAATAAAAATTGTTTTCTTCAAAGTAATTAACTTTTAATAATCAATCAAATAAAAAGTGATGATACTTGTAACACTCTTAGGTACAGTTGGTTCCTCAAGATTTCCTCCGCTCGACTCAACCTCAAGGAAGAAGTTGTTATGTCAAAACTTACTTGAGGTGTTCCCTCCTAAGGCCGAGTGGAGGAAATCTCGAAGAACCGACTATACATATGGGTGTTAGTCTTTTCTCTCCATCATTGTTCTTATAGATCAGTCATTTAATAATCACAGTTACATTGTTTATATCAATAAAGGCAGGGTTATATTTTTTTTATCACCATATGGGACACCCTTAATGTTTGTCTATACTAAAAGGGCCAGTTACCCTAAAAATATTACTTAATGCTAAATTTCTATAAAATAGTTTTGTTATAGTAATGGCTTGACATTGATATTTTTAATTTTAATTATAAATTCACTTAACATATTTAACAGATTCCGCCCCGGTTTTCCGACGGCCGGTTCATCATTGGACTGTTCGCCGTCAGGACGATTTACCTTTTTACGTTTGACCAACAGTCTTTTTCACCTATGGACATTTCGCAGCCAAAAGTTTTCATCTACGTCACTTCCAACCAACACAAGTTGTTAAATCAAAGTACTTATTGGTTTGATAGCGTGGTCTTTGGGGATGTTCGTTTCCCATGATACGGTCAGTTCGACTGGAAGTACACGCTTGAGTAGTCTCGAGTAAAGTACCTAATATATCCGGTCTAGATCTTGAAACCGCTACTACGTCATTTGGTATTTTGTAGTGTTTTTCATACGAGTCCATCAGAAGAGTCAAGTCCGGAGCCGAACCTGAAATTGAGTACGGTTTGTGATTCGATTTCGATGTTGAGCCATCATCATCATAAACAGCCTTTTAATGTCCCCACTACTGGGGCACGGGCCTTCCCTATGGATGGAAAAATATAGTGAGATTGGGCCATAACCCACCACGCTGGCCAAGTGCGGGTTGGTGGGTATTAACGACTGCATATGCAGCCGGGGCCAACGGCTTAACGTGTCTTTCGAAGCCCGGATGAACTCGAGATAATAAATTTTTGGTCACCCATCCAATGACTGGCCTTAGCGACATTGCTTTTACGCAATCGCAGGCCAAGCGCGCTATGCCACTGCGCTAGCGAGCTCCCTAATGTTGATCCTTGGTTGGTGAAATTTACGAAGCTTTTGTTGGTTGTAAGTTTCCTTTGTGCTCTCGCAACCGTTATAAAATAGTAATACAATACTATTTTATTACGGTTATACAGAGCTCGCTAGCGAACTCTGGCGAAACTCAATGTAACACTTACTGCCGCACTCAGAGACGTCAAATAACTTTAATGAATACCTAATGTCAAAAAATTTCAAAGAAATCTAGACCCTAAACCCGGCAAGAATAGCGACTAGTTTTGAATTGTCATTTTTTGACATTAAGTAGGTACTCATCATCGTCAATTGCCGTCTCTGAGTACGGCAGTTAGTACTTTACTTGCCTTGCACTAACCTTTCGAGTCTTTGGAAGCCTCATCGTATGCATTTAATTTCTCTATAATGTTACTCCACATCCTTTTCGAAAACTCTATCGCTTGCGAGGTTTTGTTATACCCGTCGGGAGTAATCTACATATTTTGATCCAAGTGCTTCCAAAGTGCTTCTTACTGGGTATAACTGACTCTGCGACGAGGCCTCGTCGCAGAGTCAGTTATACCAAACTAAAAATGGTATAGATAGAAAGACCACTTGAAAGAAAACTTCTTATTTTTCATGGCTTACATAAATATTTTATAGCATAATTTAAGCAATTATTAGATTTAAGCCTAAGAATAATATGATAAATATCTTATAACTTACGACATTTTGTCATATTTATTTTGATTTAGTTGAAAAACTTAAAAATCTAATTTTAAACACCGCGGGTCTCACTCGACTCAATTTCATGTGCCAACGGTGTCACCACATAAAAATGACAACGTCAAACAAGATAAACATTTGGTGTGAACATCTTACAAAGTCACTATTCCGTATTCAATTTATTTTATCAAAAAGAATATATATTGAAATAATAATATCTTTTTATATATTTTTGTTAATACATGATACATAATATATATATTACTTAATTCCCACACAATAAAGTATATTTTTTCAAATGTTTAAATGACTCTTCAAGAAATACGGTTTTTACCGGTAAGAAAATACGCAAAAGTTTTTGAACGCACTTCGGCATTAGTAAACTGAGACAGCTATATGTCATTTTTATATAGCGCTGTTTCTTTCACTCTGTAACAGACCAAATGCGGACCAGCGGCATCTTTCGTTCATTCAAGCGATTTTTTAAGCGACACGTTTTAAGAAGATGATGGTACGAATTAAAACGATGCAGTTTAGGAACCTACACTCAAAGGACAGGAATAACAATCGCTTTTAAAAAGATGGTGGTAAGCCTCCTGTATTGCTTAAAATTGGCACAGACTATATTAAAGGTATTATCATAACCCAATAGGAAGGGATGGGGGCCCTTCCTGTTTGGGGTCGGCGCAGTGTGTTTTCTATCTCCACTTCATCTCATTATTCAGGCGGCCGGCTTGGTCGAATGCTCAGATTGTTGGGTATTGCTGGAGGTCCCGGGTTTGAATCCTGGTAGGGTCAAATGTTGTGATATATATATACACAAATATTTGTTCCCGAGTCATGGTTGTTTATATGTTTATGTAGTATATTTTCAACATCTATGTACATATTATATTAAAAATATGTCCGTCATCTAGTATCCATAACACAAGTTCTTAGGCTACTTACTTTGGACTAGATGATAGGTGTGAGTGTAAAAATATTTATTTATTATTCACGCCCATTAATTATATTATTATCTTCTTTCATATCTACCTCACACAGTTCATCCATCATTTTAGGGGTCTTCTTCTACCTAGACATCATCCACTAAAATTCATGTCCCTAACTTTTTTTGTTACATTCATTACATTAGGTATTTATTATTCATTGGTTTTCCAATATACCTGGGAACCAGAATGTTCTCTTATATTTGCACGAGCACTACACTTCTTCTTCTTCTGCCTGCCCTGTTCCCAGTCTACCTGGGGTCGGCGCTGTATGTTTCCTCTTCCATTCATATCGGTCAGACGTCATCAAGCCATCCACTCCCTTTTGATTCGCACGATTTTGCACGAGCACTACACATTTAACTTTAAATAAAACAACTTTCAACATAATTACAACTCAGTCTCCCCGTGCAAACGGCTCTGCGCTGTAAAGCGATCGGGGGGCCTACCGCCTAACTCGATTGCTAAAGCAAAAGCTATAGCTTATGACGTCATGCTGTAATTTCGCACGAAATGTACTTTATAATGTTTTCTTATATTTGCACGAGCACTACACATTTGAAATAAAACAACTTTTACGGATAAGACTCGCGTATAATTTGATGTTTGGCCCGTGGTCACGGGGGAGTCCCCCCGTGACCACGGCCACTGTAAAGTGTCGAAACGTCGGGTTAAATAATTAATATGCCAAACACCAAATTATACGCGAGTCTTATCCGTAAAAGTTGTTTTATTTCAGAAATGTACTTTAACTATCAGGGATAGTTTTGAACGAATGATCACCGAATGATTTTGTATGCATTCGGCACAAAATCCGTACTGCCTAAAAATTCAGGATGGCTGCTATAGCCGTAAGCAGTGCATTGCAATATAGCTATTATCAGCAATCGAGTTAGGCAGTAGGCCCCCGGATCGTCGGGTTAAATAAAAACAATGCCAAACAACTATGTACGCGAGTTAAATCCGTTAAAGTTGTTTTATTTCAAATATTTGAGAAGTTTTAGCGTAGTGTAGTGCGTACGGTCTGGGATTTCAGTAACTAACCAATGTTCGTTAATGCCGGTCATAGGATGGTAATTAAAAATATATTAATTTAGTACTCTTGCCCTTCTCCCATTTTATTTAGGATCGGTGCAATATGATTTTCGTTTCTTTCATTTCTGTTAGCTGCCATTCATATTAATGCCATTTCTCACGCAATCAATAAATCGTTTCTTTATAACATGTCCACACCAAACGATTCCCTTTTATCTTCTCTGTCAATAGTGCTACTTTCTCTTAAACACTCATTCTTCACTTTATCCGTTCTCGTCTCGACGCATATCCATCTCAATATTCTCTTTAGCTACATGTAATTTTCTTACATCAGTAATCTCAGAGAACATTCGAAACCATACATGACAAGTCTAACAACGGAGTTATATGGATTATACGGAGTAATATAATTTCTGTTCAACTACACGACATTGTTGAACTGCAAGGCAGCGATGATGTAAGTGACAGTCAGTGATAGAATCTGGGGCACCATCGCCATGTCCACCGTCGTGGTGGAGAGCAGATTTGCTTCCAGAGGCGATAGGGTCACCAGCCTCATCAGGTCCGTCACAGCAATGATATCGGGGTCGTTGGGATCTGAAATTTGATTATTTCCATAATCATCATCATCATCACTAGCCCATTATTGTCCCCACTGCTGGGGCACGGGCTTTCCCTATGGGTGGAAGAATATAGGGAGATTGGGCCATGACCCACCACACTCGCCCAGTGCGGGTTGGTGGGTGTTAACGACTGAAGATGCATCCGGGACCAACGGCTTAACGTGCCTTTCGCAGCACGGAGGAACTCGAGATAATAAATTTTTGGTCACCCATCCCACAACATTACAATTGATACTGTTAAGGTTTTGGCTTTGTTTTTACAGCAGGCCGCCTGCCTAACACCACTTAGAGTATGCTGTTATCAGTAGTAGGGCACCTGAATATTGAAGAACCTTCAGGTGCCCCAAGTTGCTTATTGGTCTACACCGGGTGTTGTGGATCACCCTCTTTGCAGGATAGTTTTTTATGTTTTGAATTTGACATGTAAAATATTATTGTATTTTGATATTCGAAAATTGTTTTTTTGACAACAGAAATAATGTAAGATTACACGAATGGACACGAACTTGCTTATTTAATTTATATTTTAGTCTATTTCTTACATTAAGTTGCGACCGTGACAAATTAATAAATAAAAATGGAAAGCCTCAGAAAACAACGTTCGATCTCACGCAGATTTTACACTCTTGCGGAACGAGACTTGGAGGACGCTTTCGAGGAAGGTTCCAGTAAAGATGTTCATGCTATGTACAATATTGCCAAACAGAAGGCCGAGGAGTTATTTAGCGTGGGCGACCAGATCAAAGAGCTGTGGTTTAGAGACACAGAAGCGAATGAGGAAACTATATTTGCTGACCTCCAAACCGCAGAATCATACAATTCCAGATGGAAAATTCTGAGTACTAAATATTGTCGTAATTATGCCGTCGATGCTGACGCGATCCCCTATGATGCAGCCACAGTAAGGTCGCAATCTTATAAGAGTAACGCTGGTTCAGTTAAGTCGCTACAAAGACGTTTCGTATTGCCAAAAATAGAATTACGTAAATTTGACGGCGATATTAATAATTGGATAGCGTTCTGGGGGCAATTTTCAAAGATTCATAATTACCCTGATATCGATGACGGCGACAAGTTCCAATATTTAGTGCAAGCGACTGAACCCGGATCGAAAGCAATGGAGCTTGTTAGAGTTTTCCCCCATATGCCAAAAATTATAAAAAAAATATCCTGCAAAGAGGTTGATCCACAACTTAATTTATATTTTAGTCTATTTCTTACACCGGGCAATCCGCATGCCTATAAGGATCCGCCTATTTATTAGCCGTGTGGTGACGGCAGAGCAGAATACAATTGTCCCCACCCCCCATCTCTCCCGTGGGTGTCGTAGAAGCCGACTAAGGGTAAAGACAGCAATGAGTAATGGGCAGCAGCATTTCTCTCATACCACCTAGCAACATAAATTTGTACTGCGATTTATGTGCCCGATATATGGCAATTGGTTCGCCACCTATTACATGGGACCGAACATGATTGGCGAAAAGTGGGTGTAAATTCACCTCTACTTATCCCTTCGGGGATAAAAGCGTGATTTCTGTATGTATGTATGTATTTTAGGTTCCATGTGATAGGGGGAAGCCTATTTGCCATGCACCGGATTTCGTTCTTGTTACACCACCTAGCAATATACAATACTATTACCATCGGGAACGTTTTTACCTTCCAAAAGTACGTATTTAAGAACGTATTTACGTTTGTAAAGGGAAATAATATCGGGTAGTGATAGTTATAATAATATCTTTTCATCCCCCCATCTCGGAAAAAGCGTTTTTGCTCTTCGATATCTGAGTGCAAAAGCCGTTTTTATCCTCGAGAGGATAAAGTAAATTTGAATTTAGAACATCGTGTACAACTGCAATATGTTCGTGAATACAAAACATAATTTTTTAATTTGCTTTTAATTCTCTCTGTTTTTTTAGCCATACAGCCATGTCTTTAGTATATTTATTTCATATTAATATGAATAAATGAATGAGTGAAATTAATGTATGAAATTAATTTTACATTAAAATATGGGTGTCACACATTTTATCGCATCTAGGGAGTGTTTGGCGCGAATTGAATGATACCAGAGTTCATGATGGCGACTGATGAGGTGGTGAAAACCACTTCAAAATTCTCAACATCAAACACGTCACAAGACTTATTTTCAATGATTCTGCATAATTTCACACAATCCCGGATGCTTGTGTGCATCAAAACAACACCACTTTCACTGCACAGTCTGCACAAAATCCACTTTGAAAAACATCATTAAACCTATTGGACCTCTATGGTGTCGAATTTATTAAGCAACCTTTTTAATTTGTTAAAAATTCAGATTCGGAACCTTCTTGGTGTACTTTTTTTTATTAATTTGCTTTGCACGTACGTGTCTGGGTGGATGTTGTGGGTGCGTCTGGGTGGATGTTGTGGGTGCGTCTGGGTGGATGTTGTGGGTGCGTCTGGGTGGATGTTGTGGGTGTGTCTGGTTGGATGTTGTGGGTGTGTATTTGGTAGGATGGGTGTGGAAGTGTCAGGGTGTTAATATAGTTGACTGAAACTTTTAATATTGCGATTGTAAATTTTTTGCATTTTGCCATTTCCTCGCTGAGGGGGGATGAAAAGTTACGTGTTGCACTAGACTTGTAACGTTGTCATTTTGTCACTTGTCAAAGTCGTCAAAGTCAAAATTGACAAACTGACTGACAGTGACACTGACATTAGTTGTCATAATAATTTTGGGTTTGCAAAGAGAAATTGGCATAATTGGGGACTTATAAAAAAAAAAAAAAAAAAAAGGAAAAAGTTCAGATAAGAGTTGCTTGGTTTGGGTGGTTATATAACCCCCAAGTGTTATAAAAAATATTACTTCACTTTTTCCTTGGTTTCCAGACAATAATTTTGTATTTCGGCAGGTTAGGATTTTATTTAGTATTTATTCGGCGTTTAGGTTTCGTTAGGTCTTCAGTGGTCATATTTGTTGCCTAAAATTCCCTTAGAATCGATTTTTTAGAGATCGAAGAAATTGTCAATTTGTCAATGTTATCTTGGCTGTATGATACAGAATCGTTGCCCTAGTCCGGCCTAGTAGCCTTAAAGAATGTCAGGATTCGATTGTCAAACTACACGGCCAATGACGAGCGCTTATTTTGAAATTCGGAAGTGGATTTCATTCCGTTTTAAAATTCCTAGCGAGACGCTGTAAAATTTTGACGGTCTTCTTATCTTGGTGGAATTTTCCAAATTTCAGAAGAATTTTATAAATATTATATCGGAGCAAGAAAGTGATTCTCCGAATAACAGCTGTTATTAAAAGGAATACATACTGTGTCACTGACCCGAAAGGTAAACATAATGAAATGTCATAATAGGAAAGTCTCGTCTTGTCATTTTTTCTCTGTTCTAAATTCGAAAGTAAATTAAGTACATAATTTAATGCCGTAATTGTTGTGTTTCGTCATCATTTTGCATATATTTGGATCGGCAAAGTCGGTTGAAAAACCGTTGCTCGGACAATTCTCTGGATACCTTAAGTTGTATGGACAAAATTTCAAAGTAGAGTTTTTGGCGATTTTCGATATTATTTGATCTAAATTGATTATTAATATCGTTTCTTTTTAACCTCATAGGTACTTGCTGCCGGCTCGAACGTGTGCGATAGCGTTCGTCGGTGGTAATTCAGCGAAACCTGTGTATATTAGTTGGTGTTCATGTCAATTTTAGGCTTTTGATTAGGGTGTTTTTCGCATATATTGAGACGTTTTATATTGCACAACTTCAGGGTCCTTTGGTACGAGTAAAGAGACTCCAGTTAAAGCTGTCTTGATTGTGGACTGGACCTAGCGGGTAATCCTGTGAGGAATTGCTACTCCCTACTACACTTCTCTACAGTCAGGTACCTTACTAACCACCAGGCGGCTGAAGGCTCGGAGATAAAGATAGACTTCTATAGATATAGACAGATTAATATAATTTAGATTCATATACTCGTCCCACTCGTTATCGACCAGAACGACTCCACCCGAACTCCTTGGTCTTGGTTCTTTTTAACTACCGCTTATGTAAATTTTAAATTATAAATTGTGTTAGATTTGTATTAAATTGAAATTATAAATTTACTACTGTCCAACTGGTTGTTTTTATTTTATTGTCACCATTAGGTATATTAGGTAGAAGGGGGGAAATCTAAATTATTATTATATAGGAACACATAAGCAGAAAAAAATCAAGTATTACATGGCGCCCGAACATTAGGAAAAAGGAGGTTCTGTTACTTTTTATTATAGTCCTTGTTTCTGGTCTAATTTGCTCAGAGGAGGCTGGTCGATGACGGGCAGGATAAGAGGTTAGTTTTTTATTTTAGGAGTGTTATCATCATTGCTATAAACTTAAACCTAATTTGTATAATTTTCTTGTGCTATAAAATATTTTAAACAGGGATATCTTCACTATTATACAGGAATTTTACATGTTAATGGAGAAACTGTAAGTTCTGTTCGATATCTGGAGTGGTTTCTTTAGTTTTTTGCACTGCATTTTTTTTTTATTTTACTTTGCAATTTTAATGCTATAATAAGCTAGGTGTAATTAGCAGATTACTTTACTAAATTTCTTATAACCTTTTTACTGTGCCTGCGCATAACAGTGCACTATCTTGGTTCCTTTGCCTGCCTTTCCACACTTTTTTTTATCTTTTAAAGTCATATTGACATTAACATATAAATAAATAAATTAGGTTATTTGCATCATGGAGCAAAGACCAATAACTTTTAATTTGCTGTTGAAAGATGAACTTGAGTATGAAGTTAAGATTAGGGGTGCAAAGCCCACAGACACAGTGACTGCTTTGAAGGCACAGATTCGTTTACTCAATAGGGACCTGCCCTCTGATGAGGTATTGGAATGTGGTGATCTAGATTTTGTTTCAGAATTAAGAATTGTGCAGAAAAAGCTAGATGATCTGGATAAACTTGTTTCAATATCTTCATCAAAGGCAGGCACACTAAAAACTTTGAATAGGATTCAGACCCTTGCACACCATTTATTCCATCGAATCAGTCGGCTGGATGTGGGAGAAGAGATGGACAGCGACTTCTCTTCCTCATTGGCCTCCTGCCAGAAGCGTTTAGACAGTGTTTTGGTAAAAATTGATAACATTTTACACACATTTAAAAGTAGTCTTACACAGGAAAAGCCCGGTGAGCAGTCACCTAGCAGGCCACAGGATTCAAGTGGTTTGGTAGGAGATTGTTCATCTGTTCATAAACTTGGCATAAAATTTGATGGCAAAACATGTGTGAAAGCTTTCTTGCAGCGCTTGGAGGAGCTTTGCTTATCAAGGGGTATTAATGATGGTAGACTTTTCTGTTCAGCATCTGAGTTGTTTTCCAATGAGGCTTTGTGTTGGTATCGTGGTGTCAAGTCAGATGTCAATGACTGGTTTGAATTAAAACAATTATTATTAGAAGAATATTTGCCTACTGATTATGACCACAGATTATTACAGGAAATTCGCTCTAGAACTCAAGGTGCTGAGGAAAGTATAATAAATTACCTCAGCATAATGCAAAACTATTTTAGTAGGTTATCTAAGCCTTTAATAGAAGAGGAAAAATTAAACATTGTTTTATTTAACATTAGACCCTTCTATACCTCCCAGTTAGCATTGACCCCAATTGAATCTTGGACAGAGTTAAAAAAGAAATGTAGATTGCTTGAGGCAGCGCAGGAGAGATGCAAACATTTCAGTGAACCTATTAGCACAACTACTTTAGCACCTGACTTGTGCTACAAACAAAATGTTACATCTCAACAGAAGGTTTCTGCAGTTCAGCCTATAAGAGGTGATTTCTGTGTCCGTTGCAGAATCAATGGTCACAGTTTAAAGAATTGCAGGGCACCTTTTGTTGTGATTTGTTATAGTTGTGGTAAGAGGGATGTCACTGCTAGGACTTGCCCTAATTGCAATGCTAGGAAACCTATTTTTGATAATAATGTTTCAAAAAACTTGAAACAGTGAACTGGCGATTAGTAAATAATAATCTAAATTTCCCTAAATATAAAACTAGGATATTTTATTCTAATAGACATGACTATAATAAAATTAATACAATAAAGTCTACATGTCTTTCATCACCAGTTCACTCTATACATACAGATATACGTCCATATTTAAAAGTAAATATCTATGATTTAGGATTCAGAGGGTTGTTGGACTCTGGTTCGGAAATTTCAATAATGGGACAAGATACAGTAAAACATTTTATTAACTTTGCTAATATACATACTTCACATAACTTACAATTCATTAAAACTGCCAATGGTTCTTCATCTCCTGTCACTGGCTACATGTTTTTGCCGGTAACAGTTGATGGGAAAACTTGTGTAGTTAAATTTTATATAGTACCAGGGGTCACTACTGGTCTGCTTTTTGGTCTAAATTTTTGGAAGGAGTTTAATATAGCACCAGAGGTTTTAAAATTATTGAAGGGGGGTGAATTTTTTAATGTAAATGAGCAAGTAAACACTGTTATAGCTACTGATATGGCATTACATGATTTTGATTCATTATCTGAGGAGGAGCATAGGCAGGCTAGGGAGGTCATCTCTCAATTTGAAGATATTTCAGCTGAAAAAATAGGTTTAGGCAGGACACATTTGGTTAGTCACATAATAGACACCGGTGATCATGCCCCCATAAAACAGCGCTATTATGTGGTTTCTCCTGCCAAGCTGGCACTGATGAATGAGCATTTGGATCAGATGCTTAAGGATGATGTGGTGGAGCCTAGCAGCAGTGCTTGGAATAATCCTGTCACATTAGCCATGAAAGCTGATGGTTCTTCTCGCTTCTGCTTGGATAGTCGAAAGCTTAATTCAATTTCAAAGCATGATGCTTATCCTATGCCTTATATAAGCCATATTCTTGACCAGCTTAGGGATGCGAAGTACCTCTCTTCCATCGATTTAAAATCTTCATTTTTTCAAGTGCCTTTGCATGTAGACTCTAGGGAAAAGACAGCTTTCACCATTCCCGGAAGAGGTCTCTATCATTTTAAAGTTATGAGCTTTGGTCTTACTTCAGCTCCGGCTACGCAACAGCGTTTGATGGATCGCTTGTTTGGCCCAGAGTTTACTGGTCCTGGAAATAATATTAATATTAATTTAACTAATAATAGTAATAATAGTAAATTGTTCGTCTACGTCGATGATTTAATTTTGCTATCAAGTAATTTCCAGGAGCATTTGGAGTTGCTCCAGTTGGTGAAGGACAGGTTGAGTCATGCTGGCCTCACCATTAACATGGGAAAGTGCCAGTTCTTCAGAAAACAGCTTAAATATTTGGGTCATGTAGTTGATGAATACGGTTTGCGCACTGATCCTGAAAAGGTGAAGGCTATAGTAGATTTTCCCACCCCCACAAGTAGAAAAGAGGTGAAGAGTTTTATGGGAACAGCATCATATTACCGTCGTTTCATTGTAAATTTTAGTAACAGGGCAGGGCCGTTGAATGCTCTTACATCAACTCGCAAAGGCGCTCCACCGTTCAAATGGTCAGTCGAGGCGGACAGGGCGTTCAACGACCTAAAATTGGCATTAACCACTGCACCAGTATTAGCATGCCCCGATTTTTCCAATGAATTTGCAGTGCATTGCGATGCATCCGATTACGGGCTGGGAGGGGCCTTGACACAAACCATAGACCATGTCGAACATCCCATTGCTTTCTGTAGTCGATCTCTTTCGGCAGCGGAACGCAACTATTCAGCAACTGAACGGGAGGCATTAGCAGTGGTGCATGTCGTTGAACATTTCCGAGCGTATTTAGACAATGGCCGTCCTTTTAAAATTATTACAGATCATGCTAGTCTGAAATGGTTTCTAAATCTTAAAAATCCAACTGGCCGTCTAGCACGTTGGGGCTGTAGACTGTCACCCTATAATTTTACAATTGAGCATCGCAGTGGCTCAAAGAATATTGTACCAGACGCGTTGTCCCGTGCAGTCCCAGTAGCACCGGTAGACATTATTTCCACAAACGACTCTTGGTATAATAATATTGTACAACGTTGCACGGATAAGCCACGAGCTTGCCCAAATTTTCAATTAGTAGATGGTAGGTTAATGCGTTTTACGAAAGGCACAAATAAACTAGGTAGTGATTTCCAATGGAAAGAGGTAGTCCCATTAGAATTTAGAGAGGTTATAATTTTACAAAATCATTCTGTACCTACTGCTGCACACTTGGGTGTGGCAAAAACATATAAACGCTTAAAGTTAAGATATTTTTGGCCTGGTATGTATAAAGATACCGCGGACTTTATTAAAAAATGTACTGTTTGCAATGCTTATAAACACAGCACACTGGCAACACCGGGATTTATGGGTGAACCTAAAATTTGTTGCAGGCCATTCCAGTGCATCAGCATAGATCTAGTTGGTCCACTGCCGATGTCCCGTCAGCAAAATATCTATCTGCTAGTTGTGGTGTGTGTATTTAGTAAATATTGTTTAATGTTTCCATTACGTAGGGCCACCGGCAAAGTTATTGCTCAACGTTTGGAGGATCATGTATTTCTTGTGCACGGAATCCCTCAAACTGTAATGTCTGACAACGGTTCACAATTTGTTAGTCGAGAGATTCGTTCTATGTACGAGAAATATAATATTCCCCAAATACACTTGGGACCCGTGTACTGTCCTCAGGTGAATACCGTAGAGCGTTATAACCGTACAGTGATCACGGCGGTTGCGTCTTTCGTTGAAAGCGATCATAGAACTTGGGACGTGAATATACACAAAATACAGTTCGCAATGAATACGGCTGTGAACGAGGCGACCTCGTATACACCGTTCATGCTCGTTCACGGTAGGGAAGCCGTTGCGGATGGCAACATTTATAGTGAATTCACGGATACCGATGAGTTAATCGTGCAACCACGGGATGCGTATATCAGTGATCTAGGTCATCTCAAAGACGTCTTTGTGAATGTAAAATCATCTCTTCGCAAGGCTCATGAGCATAACGTACGGTACTATAATAAAAAGCGGCGTGATATTACGTACAACGAAGGTGATAATATTTGGAAACGTACATACAAACAAAGTGTTGCAGATAGATATTTTTCGGCAAAATTAGCTCCCAAATATGAGCTATGTAAAATCATTAGAAAACTGTCTCCGTTAGTGTATGAACTTGAGGACGAGAATGGCAAGTTCATAGGCAAATGGCACATAAAGGATTTTAAAATTTTAGATTCGGCATCAAATGACTGATGTCACACAGTAACCTTTTTTCTCTTTTATTTACCTTTTAGCATTATTATACATTTTGCTAGATTTTTTTTTCTCATTTACCCCCGTGTGTTGGGCGGGCGTAAGAATTCCTACACTGCCATAATTCCACCCGGCATGTCGTAAGAGTCGACTAACGTGGGTAATAGCACTCGTAACAACAGTTGGTGCGGCGGGTGTCCACCACCTCTGTGCCTCGGTTAAGATTCTCTTGTTTCCCATCTTTTCCCACTTAACGTAACTTTTTTCCAAATTTTGTAATGTAATTCTTTTTCTAACATTTATAATTTGGGGAATACACAAGAGAGTTTTAAACCGAGACACAGGGCGGGCACCGGCTAAATGGGCGTGGAGTTAATTTTACAACTTGCAACACTAGGCTTTCTAGCTTTGTGGTTTTGTGAGTTGTGTCGCCATCTGGTGGCATTGTTTTGTATTATCTCGTGAACATTTGTGCCTCTCAAGCATGCTTGTATCGCGAAATAATATTTTAATTATTCCAATCTTATTATTCGGTTTTTACCGTGGAATGAAATTTTCTTTTACATTTTAACATTTTACCTACTGATTAACTTAAATAGAAATATTTTAGTGTTTTTGCACGTTTCATTTTAATAAAGTTAGGACTTTATAGTCGGGATTATGGTTTGTAGAATGTGGGGTGGTTGGTATGACAGCTGTCATACTCGTACACATTTCTGTCTATCCTTTTCGCACTTATAGCATTTAGATATTTGTTGCCTGCTGTCATATCGATCAGGCTGGGTTTTGCGAACTATATAGTTCTCGGAAATTTGAATCGTTTTAAATTTTTTTTTGGCAAAGGAATTATTTTAGGGGGTTTTCAGTATCCGTTTCAGTCGTATAGGTAGGAAGGTAATGGGATTCGGGTTTGACGTGGGCGTCAAGCACGAATTCACTTACGTGAATTCTTTCGAGGGAAAGGGGATATTGTAACGTTGTCATTTTGTCACTTGTCAAAGTCGTCAAAGTCAAAATTGACAAACTGACTGACAGTGACACTGACATTAGTTGTCATAATAATTTTGGGTTTGCAAAGAGAAATTGGCATAATTGGGGACTTATAAAAAAAAAAAAAAAAAAAGGAAAAAGTTCAGATAAGAGTTGCTTGGTTTGGGTGGTTATATAACCCCCAAGTGTTATAAAAAATATTACTTCACTTTTTCCTTGGTTTCCAGACAATAATTTTGTATTTCGGCAGGTTAGGATTTTATTTAGTATTTATTCGGCGTTTAGGTTTCGTTAGGTCTTCAGTGGTCATATTTGTTGCCTAAAATTCCCTTAGAATCGATTTTTTAGAGATCGAAGAAATTGTCAATTTGTCAATGTTATCTTGGCTGTATGATACAGAATCGTTGCCCTAGTCCGGCCTAGTAGCCTTAAAGAATGTCAGGATTCGATTGTCAAACTACACGGCCAATGACGAGCGCTTATTTTGAAATTCGGAAG
Organism: Cataclysta lemnata; assembly: GCA_963931975.1. NCBI lineage: Eukaryota > Metazoa > Arthropoda > Insecta > Lepidoptera > Crambidae > Cataclysta > Cataclysta lemnata. Next base: position 3,067,252 of record OZ008344.1, on the reverse strand, counting down.
TGGATTTCATTCCGTTTTAAAATTCCTAGCGAGACGCTGTAAAATTTTGATGGTCTTCTTATCTTGGTGGAATTTTCCAAATTTCAGAAGAATTTTATAAATATTATATCGGAGCAAGAAAGTGATTCTCCGAATAACAGCTGTTATTAAAAGGAATACATACTGTGTCACTGACCCGAAAGGTAAACATAATGAAATGTCATAATAGGAAAGTCTCGTCTTGTCATTTTTTCTCTGTTCTAAATTCGAAAGTAAATTAAGTACATAATTTAATGCCGTAATTGTTGTGTTTCGTCATCATTTTGCATATATTTGGATCGGCAAAGTCGGTTGAAAAACCGTTGCTCGGACAATTCTCTGGATACCTTAAGTTGTATGGACAAAATTTCAAAGTAGAGTTTTTGGCGATTTTCGATATTATTTGATCTAAATTGATTATTAATATCGTTTCTTTTTAACCTCATAGGTACTTGCTGCCGGCTCGAACGTGTGCGATAGCGTTCGTCGGTGGTAATTCAGCGAAACCTGTGTATATTAGTTGGTGTTCATGTCAATTTTAGGCTTTTGATTAGGGTGTTTTTCGCATATATTGAGACGTTTTATATTGCACAACTTCAGGGTCCTTTGGTACGAGTAAAGAGACTCCAGTTAAAGCTGTCTTGATTGTGGACTGGACCTAGCGGGTAATCCTGTGAGGAATTGCTACTCCCTACTACACTTCTCTACAGTCAGGTACCTTACTAACCACCAGGCGGCTGAAGGCTCGGAGATAAAGATAGACTTCTATAGATATAGACAGATTAATATAATTTAGATTCATATACTCGTCCCACTCGTTATCGACCAGAACGACTCCACCCGAACTCCTTGGTCTTGGTTCTTTTTAACTACCGCTTATGTAAATTTTAAATTATAAATTGTGTTAGATTTGTATTAAATTGAAATTATAAATTTACTACTGTCCAACTGGTTGTTTTTATTTTATTGTCACCATTAGGTATATTAGGTAGAAGGGGGGAAATCTAAATTATTATTATATAGGAACACATAAGCAGAAAAAAATCAAGTATTACAGACTGCAAAGATTTTTCACCTTGTGCGCTTTTGATTCCCTCGCTGACGCTCAGGATTCTAATTATAGAATCCTTCGCTAGCTCGGTAATCAAAATTGAGCACGCGGTTAAAAAGCAACTTTGCACTCACTTATAACAATCCCATTCGGGAATATATATATATGTAATTTATGTTTGTCATCATCAATGCCAGTTTAATTTCTTAAATATTACTCTATTTAAGAAATCAAATTAAACGTATACTACTGTATTCGTGCTATAAACTTACCTATGAGCATGTGCCCCTTTTTAAATTCCTACATGAGTTTTTGATTTTTTGGCCATATGTAACAGCCATCAACATCAATATTATGTATAAGAAAACATATAGAAACATGAGCTCTTTGTATAAGATTTCCGAACCGTCCTGTAAAATGACGTTTAAAAAGGTTGATCAGTTTATTAAGAGTATTAATGGTGCAATAGGAGAAGCTGAATATCGTATCGTACACAGCCGGTACACGATACAAAAAAATATCATAAAAATCACTCCAGACGACTGTTTCGAAGTCGATATCGATATCGGTAATCGATACTGCGTCTATCACATAACACATACTTAATCAACCACGGCTTATTATGCTTACTACAATTAAAAAACTTACCGGATATATAACAAAATCCTTTATGAGGTCGCTGATTCCAAAAATAAAAAATAAGACAACCGTATTCAAGGTAAACAGCATCTGAAAAAATAAAATATACAACGTAAATACATAAATAAAAAACATAATTGAACAACTTGGCAAAGTGTATATCAACCAGAAATAAAACTAAAATTTCAATAAAATGTACCGCTTCAAACCCTATCCATGTGAACAAAAAAAAATTTAATTGATCTCTTATGATATCTATTTGATATCTGTATGGACACACATTATTCATATCATTCACCTGAGTTTTGAAACATATATTCATTTGACTGCAACACAAATGTAACGTTTGGTAGTTGGTTCTCCATACGTGCACATTATCTTCCAGTGCATGATCCAACACTTCGTTTGAAACAATTCTCCTTGTGACGGAACGTACAGATGAATCAATACCTTCCAGAAGAGTTTTGATTTTAAACACGATCGAAACATACAAGTATATTTCTATAAAGTATCTGATTTCATGAATGCTCCCGATTATTCTGAAGTAAACGTCGTAGGCGACCGTGAAATCTCCAGGGATGACATAATTCATTTTTCCGGTAATTTGAATTGTAATTGCTGTCAGTGATAACATTAAAAACACAGCGTTAATGACTGAAAGTTCATTTCTGACTACAATGTCGCATTTGTAAGCATCGCTTAGGCGACCAAGTTGTTTGTTCAACTCAATATAAACTTTACTATATTTTATAGGGAAGTACACAGCGCAAATGGCAGTAGAATATCCCAAGAACGCATGAAACATTGAAGATAGGATCTCGTGCTCTTGCAAAGAGCTTTGTATTATTAGAGATGCGAAATAGTAAGAACACGCTAACAAATCAAATGTTACTTTTATACACAACAACATTTTAGTAGACCTGGAAAACATTCCATAGTTTCTGTGTATTCCAGCCACAGCTTCTATGAAGTGCATTACAGTTGACCACTTAATATACATAATTGTGAAGAACTTTTAGATTTTAGACTTAATTGTAGACTTTTAGATTTAGAAAACTTCAAATTTAGTTACAGGCGTAACGGAAAACAGTTTCTTTTTTTAAAGCTTTTATTAGAAACGTCCGGTAGTTACTGATATTGGTAATTGAATGGTTTTATTTAATCTACACAAATGTCATAAAGTGCCTAACATGAAACTTTGTATTTAATTTTATTAGTTTTAGTTTCGATACAATCGTCTGGGCTTGGTCCTATTTTTATTTGGGTTTGAGGCAATTAAGTTAAATGTTCAGAACATGGGGCCGTTTGAGACAAGTAGGTAATCAGCATGTAGCATATTTTTGTTTGTTTCGTTGTATTGTCTCAATAAACAAAATCACATCTTGATCCTTTATTAATTTACGAGTTTTTATTATTTTTTAGATTGTTTCGCCACCCATTACATGGGGGTCATATCTTATTAAATAAATAACCAAAGTAATGGTACCTAACTCAGGAATCCAGGGCTTGAAAAAATGTCTTATAATAACTCTCATTTCATCATCATTTTCACCACACCAGCCTTTTGACGTCTCACTGCAGGTGTACCTAGGCACACCACGCTGACCCAGTGCGGCAAAATGGCTTAACATGCTCTCCGAAGTATGGAAGAACTCACAATAAATAGTTTCGATCACCCATTCAATGACCCGCCTTAGATAATTTTATTTAGTAAAAACACAAAAATAAGCTTTCATTTAACTGCCCCGATTTCTCAGTGACAAATTTGTACATCGTTTGCCTCCAAATATAAGACAAGACTGTCGCCCCGAGTATAATGAAAGTGACGCCAATAAATTAACTTCAGTGAAAACAGAGCTAACAGAAGAGTCCTTTTATATTTTGCGCCCGCATTTTCGCCGCTCTCCAGTCTAGTGGAGAGCACACAGTTATTTCGAATGTAAACATAAATTTGACCTAAAATAACAAGAACCAATCATTGTCAAGGCGTTAATTCCGCAGATCCATCATTTGCTCAGGTCCAGGCGAGCGTGAAACACAGTGTGATAGATTCGCTACGCGACGAGTATTTTCAAAGAAAAATAGATTTGAAGCGAAACGGCCCGCTCTGAAAGTGGATAGATATTAATAATCCGCATTCAGACGGCTTAGGTTATTATCTGGATTACGCTGTGGGTCGGGATCAGAAAAAGGCTAATGCCCATTAATTGAACATTATAATGAATAACTGTTAGAAAAATTAGTACAAAGAAAAATATGTTACAATTATTGTCCTGCATTAAGGCAATAATTTTTTGAAATCATTCTGAATGTTTCTTTGTAATTAGATAATCTAGCACAAATAAATATCATCCCCAATGGTGACGGCTAAAGATGAAAACAGTGATGAGGATTTGCCAATAGAGCGTTCTGATCAAACCATCTAGCAAATATACTCGTGACCCCCCTAGAAGCCCCCTATTACTTCGGACTAGCAAATGTGGGGGTCTCTTCCTACCACTTCGGGGATAAAAAGACGAACTGGACCTATGTGTAAGTGAAAATAGGAGCTTGATGGCGTAGTGGCTACCACACTTCGCCTGCAAATAATGTAAGGCCGTTCATTGGATGGGTGTTCAAAAAAATATTTTGTTTCAGAAGGCATGCTTAACTGTTGTTCCCGGGTGTATCTGCAGTCGTTAACACCCACACACCCGCACTGGACTAGGCTGGTGGGTTTATGGCCCATTCTCCTTATATTCATCCAGCCATAGAGAAAGCATGTGCCCCAGCAGTGGGGACATTAAACTCGGTGATAAAGATGTTAATATAAAAATATAGTTTCCAATTATGAGTCAGAAGTTGTGTCTTATTATTACGATTCTGCTGATGAATGCTATTTTTCTGTAAGGACACCAAGTATATTATTTTCTATTGTGTTATTTTCTCTGTTTCATGAACAAGCCAAGCAAGTGTAATTAATAAATATTATAGTAACTTTGATATTTCATATGAAAACACTGATAATTTATTACAAAAGATGACGTGGGTATAGGTCTATCAATTTACATTATTACCTTCTTACCCGTATTTTTTAAAATACCTAATAACAAATAATGTTTCTATTGCATTTTTTTTTTTTTTATGTACTTTTTTATGTTTTGAAATTAATGTCTATGTGCGTGTTTTCATGAAATAGCGGATCTTTATTTTTAACGAGAACTCGACAAATTCAAATGTGGAAATAGCTTCTCACTAAATGTTCTAACGTAAAACTCTAACGTTCTCTTTTTACTTTGTGTAAAATTTTGTCTGTGTTATAAGATATTATTGGCATTTCGCCGTCGGTATGTATTTCCTTTATATAAGACTAGTGGTCGCCCGCGGCTTCGCTCGCGTTAATGTTGGTTATTATAATTATATTAACCAACATTATAATAATAATTATAGGCTATGTAATAACCGATACACTCACACCTATCATCTAGCCCAAAGTAAGTAGCCTAAGCACTTGTGTTATGGATACAAGATGACGGACATATTTTTAATATAATTATGTATATAAATATTGAAAATATACTACATAAACATATACACAGCCATGACTCGAAAACAAACATTTGTGGTCATGACAAAGTTTTGCCCCTACCAGGATTCGAACCCGGGACCTCTTGGCCAATACCCAGCTATCTGAGCATTCGACCACGGCGGCTGTATTAACGCGCCTCGACTATAATAAAATCGAATATCCAATACAAAAAGATTTTTTCAATTTGAGTCAGTGGTTCCTGAGATTAGCACGTTCAACCAACCAACCAAACAAACAAACTCTTCAGCTTTATAATATTATAGAATGTATAACAGGTCACTTTTTATCACTGCAAAAATTTTTGAATCAAACTGAACAAATTTCACTATGGGGCAACTCCAGATTCACGAAAACGATAAAAAAGTCACCTGGTACCTATATAGGTAGTGTGGTATATAGTATAGACATCAACGATTTATTACATAAGTAATCATTAATCTAGGCGTGTGCCAACGCTCCGCTAACCGCTTATTAATAATCGTCCCGGGAAAAAGACCGGAACCTCGGCCCATAAAGCAAAACAACAATCACGCACCATCGCAATATAGCGGTAATTCGCCTAATTTCCCTGTGTGCGATATATTGCCTCAAAACAAAGCAACGATTTGTCCGCAACAGAAATTACCTTAAGCCCCTTCGTACACTAAGCTACGCAAATCTTCGATATTCCACGATTTTAGTCTCTTATATAGGGCCTGTTTCACAATCGACGTGTAAGTTCTGAAAAGCTTACTTGGCAGTTCAATTGACCTAAATTTCATATTGCAACTGTCAAATGATCTGCCAAGTAAGCTATTTAGAACTTACCCGTCGATTATGAAACAGGCCCTGAGTCCCTTAGTGAACTAGTGGTAAATATGGTATAGCTATTCCGCATTTTGTCTTCGCATCACAAACGTGATTTTGAATGCGTAGAAAAGAGACAAAACTCTGTATAAAGAGTTTTTTAACAAGGCCTCAGATTGATTAAAAAGGCCTACCGCCATACAAACCAATTGAGGTTCGTACACGAGACGCATCTCCGACATTCGTCCCGCGATTCGATTTCTACGGCGGTAATCGCTTGGAGACTAAAACCGTCGAACATCGAAGATTTGCGTAGCCTAGTCTAATCTTCGAATACCCTAGATTTGCGTAGCCTATTGTAATCTTCGAATATCCTAGATTTGCGTAGCCTAGTGTACGAAGGGGCTAACGCTACAAGCGTACGGCACATTAACGTAATTCGGTTAGTGGCAAGTCGTAAATAAACCACTTCGGTGCCATATCTGTCCGTTCCGAGCGAGTGGGCTGGACAGTGCTCACCGAAGACACATATCGGGCGTAATAGTAGGCTTCGAGACTTTTTGAAATAGGTTCTCAATTCTGGGAGGTTAACGGCAATTCCTCTTTCGCTTCGAGAATATTCCAACTTGGACCGTCATATTACGAATTTACGCAGCAAGCAGCTATTAATTATCTTTAAAAGATTTTTTGTTGGAGTGGAATGCCTTTACGCACCATACCAGCAGCTAGCTAGGCGACTGGCGTGTGTGGGACTCGCCCGGCACACAAAGCGTCGGAAATACACACTAAGCCACTTCGGGGTTCCCCCGAACCCTTTAAGCGGGGAGAGTCTTGGTTCTGCTTCGTAGCAATGCACCAGTCTCCCCAGGGTATCTCGCTTACGCCAGCGTCGCTTTGGTCAGCGCCGAGGAGATGTCCGGAACACTGGACGTCCCCCCAGACGGAGTGGCCTGTGCTATGCATACATGGGGGCTAACCTATGTGTGCAGGCCACCGTTGAGGGGCCTAGACCTCAGCCCGTCCGCCTCTGCCGAAAGGGAGCGGCAAGAGCATCGTCTTCCCGCTCCCTATCCTCCCCTTAAAAGCCTATAAATTTCATCAATATTATCCTGCCCTGTTCCTAGTTTATCTGGAGTCGGTGCAGTATGTTTCCTCTTCCATTCATATCGGTCCGACGTCGTTAAAACTCAATCTCTCCTACTGGAGGGGTAGAAGTTAGGCAATGATGGCCAAATAATGGGCAGCAAACTAGCAATACACTGCGATAATTATACTAATATGTTTTTATCGAGGTTAGATGGCAATAGACTCACCCTCAATTACATTGGGACCTAGCTTAATAGGTGAAACGTGGGTGCTAATTCATCTCTGGGGATTTGGACTCTTTGGGGATAATGGCAGTGATTAATGTATTGTATGTATGGGATGATTGTATGTATACATCAATCTTTTGCTGCACGCACACGTAGAATCTACTCTTGAAGTTTGCCATATTAATTAAGTTCACCTCTATGAACGAACCTTAATTAAATTTGTATGATTCCATCGAATTTCTCTCTTTAAAAATGCACAATATTTGTAAATCGGTTATTTAAATATGGGTGTGACGCTGAGAGCCAACGAGGCTTAAGATTTCTCATTAAGTCTGCAATAATACGTAAATACAAGGCTGCTCTGTAATCAAATAAATAGAACGGAATTTGTTGGCTCTTTGAATCGGGGGACCATTTATTTAGATATAATGAATAGCTGAAATAATTTTTTTTCTTAAGGTCGTTAATTAATAATGGTACTAACAGCAGTAGTATTGTAAATTAAGAGTTGCTAAACAACGACAGACTACTTAATTTTTTTAAAGCCTGTTTAATTAATAATTGTGCTTTTTGAAATAAAACAATCTTAACTATTACTTTATTGTGAGGACACCTGTCATCTTTAGTCCCCCCGTGACCACGGCCGCTGTAATCACTTTACAGCGGCCGTGGTCGAAACGTCGGGTTATATAAATAATTTACCAAACACCTAATTATACGCGAGTCTTATCCGTAAAAGTTGTTTTATTTCAAATATAAGAAAACATTATAATAATTGTGCTATCTCGGTTTTTAGACGACAGTGCTGTAAATTAAGAATTCCTAAACATTGCTGCCTGATCCCGATTAGATTTCTTACAGAGAAAAAAATACCGAATCAGTCACTGTCAGGTTACACTGCAATCCAGGGAGGCCTTGATTGGAACCGTGATTGATGTCCCCAGGTGACGTTACGACCGAACAAAGGATACAATATCCGCTACTTAAGAATACAATCGAAGGCAGAGAGCTTTGCCTGCGGGGGGTCGGCGAATTCGTCCATTTTTAATTGTTTCCTGGTCATGGAGTAAATATTTGTTGGTCTAAAGTTTGAACTTGTTCAATTTTATTTATTAAAATGTAGTTTATTAAGAATTTTTAAAAGCCTCCGTGGTAAAGCGTCCACCGGAATCAAGATCCCGAGGTCCCTGGTTCGATCCCCAGGGGAGTAAAAATTTGTACTTGGTTTGATTAGTGGTAGGACTTTTCAGGTCTTATCAAGTCAGCCTGGCTACTTACCACCATCTTATCAAAATCTGTCGCCATAATAATAATGTTCACAGCATTATTGTGTTCCGATGATATGTGATATGATAATATAGCCAGCCTCTCTGTGGTTGAGGATTCCATGTGAAGCTCGATTCCTTATCGTCACTTACCATCAGATGAGATGAAGGCCAAGAGCTTCCCTGTCTAGCATAAAAAGTATAGTGTAGTTAAATGTACTCATCACTATTCATCATTAATTTATCAAAATTTAAGGTGTCAGACGCTTCCTACTTTTACGTTGATTTTCATTTAAAATACTTTGCAAAGAGGTCCGATTCGGGTTCGTTACTCGCATCATGACAATAATTTTTCGAAATTTTTGGACCTCTTCTTCTTTTTAGTATTTTTTCTAACATTCATGTTATGTCCAAATTTAAATCAAAATACAATTAAAATAATTATTTAAGCACTCGCACGCAGCGTGTCGCTGCTTACATAGAGCGTGTCTCTGCTTACACACAGCGTGTCTCTGCTTACATACAGCGTGTCTCTGTTTACACACAGCGTGTCTGTGCTCACACAATTTGTGTCGCTGCTCATACACAGTGTATTACGGCTTAGACTCAGCGTCGTATCTCTAAGTATTAACTGCGAATATACCCTCATTTGCAAGCTGTTGTCTAATGCTACCCTTGCAGATATACTAAAAACAAAAAATCATCTTCTTGTGATAATGTCGTTATGTCGATCGGATCCATCATATCAACTCCACTGTGTTGTGGAGTGAGCAGCCCCATAAACCTGCACTTGGGTTACAAGGCCCAACCGCTGGCACTGACTTCCCATATCTGCCACATTTTGGACCCGGCACCTACACGATGTAAGGAAAGCTAAGAGTTTTTGTCTCTTTCACGTTATTAGCTTTGCTTACCAAATTACCCTCCCTCCTGTGGTACCTTATCCCTCCTTCTGTGGTGTTTCAATACGTGGGTGGTCATACGACAACATTCGAATAATTTATTATTGAATGCTTTTTATTAAAGTGTTGCGGTATACTATGGAAATAAAATGTAATGAATTGGCTGGTCAATAACTCCCCCTCCTACCGCGACTGAAATAATTGTCTGTGTTAGTCGACTCATTATAATCACATTATTGTATTGTTCCGGCTGATAAAAATAATTAATACTGATGTGGATACTAAAATGTTTTAAACAGACGTAGACATTTATTCGTTACTTTGCTTGCGAACGTTTCCGTATCTGAAAATTATAATATAATTAGATATACAAGTTTTAAAGTATATAAAGACGGCGATAGATATGAAATTGAAACAGTTGACTGTTCTATTGTTTTTAGAAAGTATTGTAGGGATATTTAGACAGTATAAACTGTCCTCGGCCATAATAAAGCTTTTGATATGTGTGCGAATAGGTGTTGATGTGTTGGTAAATATCTATCTTGTGACCAGCGCCATCAAATTTAATGGCGAATTCGACATGTACACCTTTATGTACTTAGGAATTGGTATAACACAACACCTTACTTACATTTACTTTCCTATTAAATCTAGTGGCACCTTCAACAAACTAAGAATTACCTTGGCGAAACTAGAGACGTCCAACAACTGCATTTCCGTGAAAACTGACATAGTGAAGTATCCCCTAGTCATCTACTCAATAGCTGGTAGTTTGTCGGTAACGTATATAATATGTTCGGGGCTTAGTTTTCGGTACACTGATTACAAGATTATTTTATACGCCGCTGTATCTCAAGTGTACGGTGTCCTGTACAATGTACAATACAATTTAGAATACTACATGTTCACATCGTTAGTGTGCAAAATCAAAACTCACATAGAAACCTTGAACGTAAAGTTCAAATGGTTATCAAATGAAATTGTGTTATGCGACAATGGTAGCATTTTCAAGAAGAAATTAAGTTCTCGATCACTTGAAGAAGATCTTGAATTGTTGGCGAAATACTACAAAAAAATCATTGCATAACGCGTGCTTTAGTACCCAGGTACGTGATAAGTTAAACTGTTCAGCGTACAAAATTAAACCTTAAAGTAAAGATATTTAAGACTGTGTATCATTTTTCTTTAACTATGGCGTCAGACGGAGCAGTGGCGTGCGAAATTGGTCTGCAGATGCTCAATCTAACCCACGTTCGATAATGCCAATCATTGGATTTGTATTATATCGCTTATTAAATAATTCATATATTAATACTTCTTAGATTCACAGCATATTATCTAAACCAAAGTATTTTATCTATTGTTTTTAAAATGCATTGCCTAGTGGTGACCAGTTTCGAACGGTCAATACCATATTAGAAGATAGTATGGTTCCATTGTTTACTTTTCTCGCATCAAATAGTACGAAATATTTCTGATCAATTATTTACGTTTCTGAACAAATTTGATTACAGATTCTCCTTACTGTGACTGGTGCAGTTATATTTCAGATTATGGCTGTTACTACTACCATAAGAGATGTATTAAAACCGGTAAGATAGTTTTGGATAAAAAGAAAATATTAAGATTCTTAGGGTGTTGCCATACTAATCAATCCACGATTTGAAGTAGATTAATAGGACTGTAGTGTACTTCTTCGTCTCCCTGCCATGTTCCTAGTCCAGATAAATTGTCTATTTCCGTGCCCGATAAATAGCAATAGGCGCGCCACCCGTTACATGAGACCTAACTTAATTGATGAAACGCGGGTGTTAATTCACTTCTGACTACCCTTTCGAGGATATAGGCGTGATTTATGTATGTAGGTTTATATGTTAATTCTAATTTGATCAATTTAGAATTTCTATCCTTTTTGTTTTGTTTTTCAGGACGGTGTAAATGTATTCTCAAATCAAATATTGATGCTATATCTTTTTGTGAATATTTCATCAGTTCTCACCACAGCAGCTTACAGTCAACAATTGAACCAATCATCGACCAATTTAAAGAGAACTTTGGCAAAGCTACACAATGCCCTTGACTTCTGTACGTGAGATGAAATATTTTATATTATTTTGAAGTATCTTCTTCTCCCTGCCCTTTTCCCAGTCTATTTGGCATTATTTTGAAGTATATTTCTATTTAGAATTGATACTCAAACGTCTTCAGTTGATTGTCAACCTTACTTTTTTTGAGGTTCTTTCAATACCATTTAATAGCACAAAAACTAATTGACACACAAGGTTATTTATGCATGTAGGTAATTATAGAGGTAAAGTCTATTGAGAAAATTGTATATGTCACCCACATGTACAATGTGTCTGAGAACCTACCCACAGTTGACAACGCACACGACGAAGGAGGTTGGGCTCCTAGTCGGGCATGCACGCAAGACAGGCTTTGGGAATGAATGGCTCTACTGTAGCTGAAGTTGTAGGGAATCATGCGAGCTGTAGGAGCAGCGTGTACATTTTTTGTGGGTAGTCTTGGCGCCTTTTACACGTCGAGGAATCCCACATACCCCGTCGATCTTGGATCGATGGGGATTGTGGAACTCTGCATTTGGACCTGGTTAATAAAAAACAGGTAACTGCGAACCCGTCCTTAAACTATCCCGAACTCGGTGATGGAAGGCGAAAGCATGAGTGCGTAAGTAGAATTATTATTGTTGGTTTCAGATTGGATGCGGGAAGAAAAGAGATCAGTGAACGATCTGATGAGGCTGGTGATGATGCGGCCGCCACGGATAGAACTGATGACCACATTGCCTCTAGATATGACCCTGGTGCCAATCACAATGTCAATCACAGTTACACATATCATTGTGACTTTGCAGTTTACTAATATACTTTAAGCAAAGATAAGTGTAACGATGGATTTGTAAGAAATGACTACTATAATAGTAACATTACCAGCCATTTTAGTACAAGCCAACATATAATTGGACAACATTGCTTTAACGGTCTGTGTTGCGAACTTTTCAATTTACAACAATTGAAAATAAATGAAACACTTCGTGGCTTGTGATTTTTTTCTCCGACCGATATCGTAGCTAAAATGTATTGTTATAGAACCCCAAACACAGTCTGACCACGGAAAGTTCTAAACACCACTAATACTAGTCTTACCTATTTGCCATCACAAAACAGTTAAAATTAGTAGAAGGAGATGTTAAAAAATGGCCCATGTATTTGTGCACTATATCAAAAAATTGATGATTCTGGGAAAATTGCAAATAAATTTATATAATGTATAGTTTTTTTGGCTTAAAAACATTTTAAAACCTATCTAATGTCAACACCACTTTAATACACAATGTCCACTCTGAACCAATTTTTGAATGATTGAAATAAAAGTTTGTCTGACGCCATTGATACCCCAAGCACTCCACGAGTGCATGTGCTATGCGTGCGAGCACCTTTTCTTTTTGTGATCGTACTATAGATAGATTATACATAGGTATACATTTTTTCTATAAGTATTTTAATATTATTACATACATACATACATAAATCACGCCCATATCCTCGAAGTGGTAGGCAGAGGTGAACTAGCACCCGCGTTTCGCCAATTATGTTAAGTCCCATGTAATAGGTGGCGAGCCTATTGCCATTTATCGGGCACAATAGTCGCTTACACAAAAGTCGCGTAATTTTCTTTTTTTTTTTTGCTTCTTTTTTTTTGTTAAATTCTCCCTATATTTTTCTTATTTGTTGTCTGTGTTGTCTTTGTGCTGGTCAATAAATGTTTTTCTTTCTTTCAAATAAAATACGTACGTCAATGTTATAAAGTGACATCTTCTTTCCACCATGACGGTAGGCTAGGCTGTTGTATTGCAATCTAGGCCTAAACATAAGAACAACAGGTCACTAAGCAGAGCTTAAAAATAGGATTTTAACAATCAAGAAATGTTTTATAAATAATTGCCTACATTTTGAATAACTTTACAAATATATGGGCAAGAGAACATACATTTTGGAATATCTCCTTTGGAACATTTTTCTTTGCAACAAACTTTCACACAGTTTTGCCTTTTATGGTGACGGCAGAACAGAATACCAAAATAAGTATCTCGCATAACAAGCTATATAGACGTAGATGGACTTACACTATGTGAAGAATGAGCAGTACACTACGAAAAGCATGATTCAATCATCCGTCATATTGAAAGAGTGGGTAGTCAGTTTCCGTCAAAGTAACTTATATTAATTTTCTGCTTACTATGTTGAAACGGAAATAAGGTCACTACCAATAAAAACTTACCGCTTGAGATATACTTGTGCTTTTAGAAAAGTAATAAGTAAAAATATGAACAAGGAATTGTACATTCTTTTGTTTGTCGAGACCATAGCAAGCATTTATAAAAATATTCGTGTATCAAAGAAGAAAACTAAATTATTTATAGTCGCTGCTCACATTTTCTATTATGTAGCTTTTTCAAAAACGTCCTAATATTTTTGCTTACTATCAGTACTATAAGAACTTTGTCAAATTAAACCAGGAGACTTTTTGGTCACTGCAAAAATTTTTGGAATTCGTTCAGACCATCAAACTGAACAAATTTCACCACGGGAGCAACTCCAAATTTACGAAAAAATATCAGCTGTTTCATACAAAATGATATACCTACTTGACCCAAATGTATGAAACAGCTGTTCTTATGAATGTGGATTTCCCATAGTGAAATTTGTTCAGTTTGATAGTCTGGACGAATTCCAAAAATTTTTGCAATGACCAAAAAGTCTCCTGGTATATCCACATTATATGAACAAAAATAGAACAAAGGTGTCCTAAATTATTATAAGAAATTCAACATATTGAACTCCTCCAAGTGCTAAAGGGTATGCGAACCCGGATTTAGATTTTACATACATATATACATACATAAATTACGCCTATATCCCCGAAGGGATAGGCAGAGGTGAACCAGCACCCACGTTTCGCCAATTATGCTAGGTCCCATGTAATAGGTGGCGAGCCTATTGCCATATATCGGGCACTAAAGTCGCAGTACATTGCTATTGCGAGGTGGTATTAGAGGAACCCTGCTGCCTATTCCTCATCATTGATTTATCCTTAGTCGCCTTGTACGACACCCACGGGAGAGAATTGGGGTGGTGACAATTGTATTCTACTCTGCCGTCACCACACGCGTTTAAATTTTAGTATCCTAATTGTTCCTTTGCTAGCCAAAATCTCATGTCCAATTCTATTTAGACCTAGTATTCTGCTTCCTGGCTTCCTTTTCTCTTCCCTACCCTTTCTGCCAATCCAATTATTATTGTGTATGCGTGACTAAGGGCGCGCCTAGTCTCAAGCGTGCCACTAAAAGCCCTGGGAGTAGGCGTACCCAGAAAGAGGCTAGCCTTATCCTGGCATTCGGGACTCTACCAGGGTCGAGTGGTTATTTCCTTGCTACGCAATGGACATTGTTGGACAGAGATAAAAACCAAATTAATTAACTAGGTACTTTGTACAGCGTAAGAACAAATACCATAAATTAATTTTTTTCTGATCATGACGTAACCAGTACTTAGCCTAAATACAATCCTATATACAACTTTAATGTATAAGGCAGAACTAATAAATTACCAAAATTGTCTAGCTTAAGAAGATCGTCAACAAAATTACTTTGATTATTACGAAAGTACTTAGTATCACATACTTCCCTGGAGTATGACTAGTGCGTGTTGACACATTTTCAATGCGTGACATGAATATAAAAGGTGCAAACGTGATTTTATTTCTAGAAGTTTTTGTGGGGATACACAGAAATTTTCATATCGTATCCAAAAATATACAAATTTTGATATGGATCAGAGTAGTGTTCGATTTGATTATGTGTACATCTTATTTCACTTCGATATTGGAGCTTGGCCTAATGGTGGATCGGTCAGTCGTATCTCCGTTATTTTATGCAATCACAGGACATTTGACGGTCTCTTGCGCAATACTACTTCCTATAAAGTACAGTGGAGTATATATAGCTTTAAACAGGGAGCTGGACAGCTTGTACGACTCTTATAAGCATGTAATGGCTAAGCAAACAGAGGAATCAATTATCACTTTATTGTTTATGATAACCACATTGGGACCAGTCATAGTAACATTATCGGGAGAAACAAATTATAAAATTCCTGGAAAGTATTGTGTTCCATACGACATATTCAGCAGAATTTTTTCAACTATTATTGAGATAAGATATATTTTAGAAATGTATTTGTATGTCACGGTGATGTTCAAAATTAAAAGAGTATTAGCATGCCTCAACGCTTCGATACATGCTGCGAGAAAAGAAATACTATCAACGAAAGTCCCAAGAGAAGCTACGGCTGTAAAACTTCCGTCGTATGAAGTCAATGTTTGGAGAACAAATTACCAAAAGCTGCTTAAGTGTTGCCATCAAATGAATAGGTGCTTCAAAACCCAGGTTAAGCAATTATGGATCTTCACTTGGTACTGTATTTAAAAGTTTACCAACATCAATAATCAGCTTGTGTTTTCAATGTTTTAGATGGTAATAACTCTCAACGCGGTTGTTGTATTTTTTATTTTTGGCACCAGTGGAGTGGTCAAAGATTATTTCGATGAGGTAAGCTACTATTTTGGTAAAGTTATACTAGTGAATCAAACAATCTTAGATTCTGGCCTGGGAGTAAAAAAATAACGTAGAATATATCATCCCTGACTGCTTGGGGCAAGCTAATGATAGAGCGCAAACCACTAAAACACAATGGCCGGCGGTAAAACGTAATAACTTGTCATCCCAGACACTCTCTGTTCATCGATCGTCTGATAAATATCCAAATTTTCTCTGTTTACACTTTGTCAAAACATATACTGTAATAAAAAGAAAAAGCCGTTACTTGTCAAAATTCATACAGATGTTAATCAGATTAGTTGTGCTTCTACGGATATTTTAGAAATGTTTAATTTGAACACTTGGGTTTCCTATTTAGATGTGAAAAGCATTATTGCTACGCATCTAGATACAGTGAAAGGTTCTAAACATAATTATAATCCTAATTTACTAAGGATTAATGTTTTTGAGGAACTACATTTTAAGTACAATAGGTGGCATAGCGGATATAAAGCCCTAACGTATGCATTCAGTCATAATTTAGACAGATTTGTTATTATAATTCATAGCAAAAGTGCCTTGCAACATGTGGCTCGATGTGCCTCTGGTACTAGCAGAGGAACACCGATAGCCTACGACATTTTGAAAACTTTCCTGGATCTAAATAAAAAGAACATTAAAATAAAATTGCAATGGGTTCCAGCACACGTGGGACTGGTGGGAAACGAGGAGGCTGATCATTTGTCTAAGTCAGCAGCTATTGATGGTACGCACTATAATTTTAAGCCTTATTATTTAGAGAGTATTGGCGCATTCAAAATTAAATGTTTTAATGAGTGGAAGGAGTATTTTGATGTTAAATCTCTAGAAAAGGGTATATGGTACAAAACCATACAAGCAGAACCTCCTCGTATCCCCTGGTTTGAAGATTGTAAATTAAATAGAAGTTGTGTAAAGTTAGCGTTAAGACTGCGTGCATTATCCATCGGCAAAATTTGCATTCCTTATGAAAAAAGCACTTACTGATAAATGACCAGTGTGCGACAAAGTGGAGGATGTGCAACATTTGCTTATGGATTGTGTCAAAAATAAGAATGAGAGCGATTTGTCTCTGAAGGAATATAATTTAAATGCTTTGGATACGGGTTTGACGCAAAGTATTTTGGCAGAACGCAATAAGCATTAAAGAAAGCAATAAAGTTTTGCCGATTGGTTTTGTTTCTGCGGGAACAAAGCTCTCTCGGCAGTTAAATAATATATGTATTACAGGTATAAATATGTGTGTGTACGTACATGGCTTGCAACTTTGTAAATATTTTTGTAATAATCACTGTTATAGTAATTGTAGTAATAAGGTACAACGGGGTTGACATATCCTTTAGGATAAAAACCCCTTTCAAAATAAAGATATAAAAAAAATTCTTTCACGCTGGACCGACCCCAGTTTATCTGGGACCAGGGCAGTAAAATGATGATACTAATTCATTATTCTGCTCATTTCATATAATTATATAACCTAATGATAAAGCATTCATGGTCGTGTTATAGGGAACTTAAATCTCAATCTTCAGCAAAGTTTATTAGATTCTTATAACGATTCAAATTAAATGCTACCTAGCCGTGTAGTGACGGCAGAGAAGAATACAATTGTCACCACTCCTGCCTCTTTTGTAGGTGTCCTCTCCTAAGAACAAGGGGACTTACTGACGCACTCAGAGACGTCAAATAACGTTAATGAGTACTTAACGTCAAAAAATGACAATTCAAAACTAGTCGCTATCCTTGCCGGGTCTATGGTCTAGATTTGAATGAAAATTTTTGACATTAAATACTCATTCATTCAGCGATGATGAGTACTTAATTTGACGTCTCTAAGTGTGGCAGTACCTGCCGCACTCAGAGACGTCAATTAACTTTAATGAGTAATAAATGTCAAAATTTGCATTAAAATCTAAACCATAGACCCGGCAAGAATAGCGACTAGTTTTGAATTGTCATTTTTTGACGTTAAGTACTCATTAACGTGAATTGACGTCTCTGAGTGCGGCAGTAAGAGTTACAATATATCGAGGAATGGTCATCAGCGTTCCTGATGCACCATCTAGCAAATTACTGCTACTAAAGTTCTGTTTATGTGAGTGGAATTCTTTGCTCACCAGTGTGTTACGTGGATTCAACCTTAGTATCTGGTAGTCTAACAACCATAACTAAAATTTTCTAAATATGCTACTTATTAAATATAATAATATACAATTACAGGTATTGTATGACGAAAATTATAAAGCGATGGAAATAATATATCTTGCATTTTATTTAATATCGTTTTTAATAACAATAACATATGGGCAAAAGCTGCGCAATGCCTGGATCGACTTGAAGAGATCTCTTGGAATACTACAAATAAACATAATTAACGGTAAGTATCAAAATGGAAGCAAGTGTACACTATTCGCAATTGTACTATGTGCGAGGAGAGTTACGGCCTATTCTTTCTTTCCATATTATTTCATGCTTAGGTTAAGCCATGAGTATCTATAATAAGATCATGAACAGCTATCAAAATTACGTCACACGTCAATAAATTCTAAATCACATCGATAATACTGTAATTTTTTTTTTAATATTGGTTTTGGTTTATTGGTTGGTATTGATTAAGAATATAAACTTAAATAGAAATGGGTATTGTTTTGTAATTTCTAGATACCTGTGATATTGACGTGCATGCTGTACGAGATCTGTTGCGGCTGGTGAGCGTTTCGCCTCTGCAAGCTGATCTGCTGTCCACCCTGACGGTAGACATGAAGATGGTTCCTATGGTTCTATCACTGACTGTCACCTATACAATTGTAGCATTGCAATTTGATAATATAGTGTAAGAGACAACCAAAAAACAGCAACAAAGACTACAGTCTTTGTTGCTGTAAAGGTTTTTTGTGCCGTGCCGTGGGCCAATAACTTAATAAATCATAAATAAACATTTATCACACTTACACACGGATCATCTAACCCAACTCAAACGCTTGTGTTGTGGAATCTAGATTATTTAATATGAAGCGTCATTCTTTAATCGACTAATTAAAACCTAAGGACTGAAATAATAATAACACTAATCAATCCAGGCGAGGCTGCTCGGTTGCCGGGCTTAAATGAACTGTTAAATTACATTATTATTTAAAATACATTTTGAAGTCAAAGATGAAGAATATTTTCTGATAGCTTTAGACATAATTATGTCGAGAGTCATCGGAAAATATTATGCACTAATATCCTTAAATTATCTTAAAACTTTAATGTAATAAAAAAGTATATATTATATATACAAACCTAATTTATTAATTACTTTGTATAAGGTAATTATATACAAATATACTATGTATAATACATTATTTTTTTATCATGACGTAACCAGCTACTTAACCTAAATACAACCCAATATCATATGAGGCAGAAGTAATAAATTACCAATATTGTGTATAATTTAAGGAGATAATCAACAAAATTACTTATGATTACTATAATACTTGTATTACATAGCTTTAGACTTCCCTGGCGCATTACTAGTGCTAGACATTAGTTTAGTTCTTACATTATATTTGTGTTGAGACATTTTCAATACGAGACATAAATATGAAACTTGCGACCGTGATTCTATTTCTAGAAGTGTTAGTAGGAGTACACAGAAATTATTATGTCTTATCCAAAAATATACAAATTTTAATATGGATTAGAGTTTTGTTCGATTTGATTATGTCTGCATCTTATTTCATTTTGATATTGGTGCTAGGCCAAATGTTGGAAGAGTCAGTCGTATCTCCTTTATTTTTTGCAATCTCAGGACATTTGACTGTCTCTTGCGCAATACTACTTCCTATAAAGTACAGTGAAGTATATATAGCTTTAAACAAGGAGCTGAGCACCTTGTACGACTCTTACAAGCACGAAATGGCTAAGCCAACAGAGGAATCAATTATCACTTTAATGTTTATGGTAACAACTCTAGGATCAGTAATAGTAGCATCATTGGGAGAAACTAATTATAAAATCCCTGGAAAGTATTCTGTTCCGTACGACATATTCGCCAGATTTTTATCCAGTATTATGCAAATAAGGTATCTTTCTGAAATATACTTGTACGTCACGGTGATGTTCAAAATTAAAACGGTATTAGCATGCCTCAACGCTTCGATACATGCTGCGAGAAAAGAAATAATATCAACGAAAGTCCCAAGAGAAACTACGGCTGTAAAACTTCCGTCGTATGAAGTCAATGTTTGGAGAACAAATTACCAAAAGCTGCTTAAGTGTTGCCATCAAATGAATAGGTGCTTCAAAACCCAGGTTTCGTAGATTTTGATCTTAACTTGCTATTGTATTTAAGAGTTAAGCAACACCAATAAGTAACTTGTATTTTTAATGTTATAGATGCTAACTGCTATCAACTCCCTTGTTGTATTTTTTATTTTTGGCATCAGTGCAGTGATCAAAGATTTTTTTGTTGAGGTAAGCTATTTTGGAATGGTAATACTAATAAATTATACAATCTTCATGCCATTCCCGTCTCGTCGGGGATGGCACACAAAGAGGATTGGTGTCAGGCAGCTTTCCTGCAGTATCGATATAGAATGTTATCATCCCAGATATGAATGGACGACTCTTCTTTAACCCTGCGCTGACCGTAGTTAATAAGGGACCACAGCAGGAAAATGGTAATACTAATTCATTAGATATTCTGCTAAAAATTTAATTGAAATGCGCGATTTATGCACTTATGCTGGTTTAAATTGTGTTTACATATACAATTAACTAAATTTATTTTATTACTTTCATTAAGGAGTATTTAATTGTCCATTTATCATGATTTATTGAGAAAGCAAGCATTTCTATTTCTGTTCCATTCATATCGGTCAGACGTCATCAAGCCATCCACTCCTCTTTGATTCATATCATCTATTACACCGGAAAGGCGGTAGTAATAAATAAATAGGTAGGTACATAAAAGAGACGGAACTGACCATGTCGAGAGACCGATGAACGGAGAGAGTGATTGGAATGACAACATTCCAATCCATACTGCTCTAAGTTTTGGCTTAGCTTTTACAGCCGGCCGCCTGCTTGACACTAACCCTCTTTGAGTATGCTGTTGTTCGTGGTTTGCCCTCCACCGTTCGAGTGCCCCAAGGTGCTTATTGGTATACACCGGGCAATCTCCCTTAGTCGCCTTTTTCGACACCTAAGGAATGATTTGGGACTAGCACATTCTACGTTATTTTTCCGCTTACAGGCCAACATAGAAGACAAATATAAAGAGGTGATGGCAGTATATATTGTATTTTACATTTTATCGCTTCTTATAACAGTAACATATGGGCAAAAGCTGCACAATGCCTGGATTGACTTGAAGAGGTCTTTTGCAATGCTACAAATTAACTTAATTCAAAGTAAGTATAAAAATGAAAGCAAATATCTGTCCGTCTGTCACCAGGCTGTATCTCACGAACCTTGATAGTTAGACAGTAGAAATATTCGCATAATATAATGTATTTCTGTCGCCGCTTTAACAACAAAAAGTTTTAAACAGAACATAATAAATATTTAAAGGGGCTCCTATACTAAATAATTTCTGAATGAAATGATGGATGAAAATAACATAAAAATTAATATTAATAAGACTTAAAGCTATACAATTTGATTCTTATAAATCTAAAAGATTGGACATTAAAATACAATATAATGCAGAAATAATAAATTTAACAGACTCAAGCCCATTATTAGGCAAAACATTAGATGAGCACTGTAGCTGGCAAATTCATGTCGACATTGTTTGCAAAAAAATTAATAGGTTTGTTTGTATTTGCACTAAATAAACTTAGAAAAATTGCTTCCATGAAAATAGCTTTAGATGCTTACTGGCTACGTATGCTCAGTACTCCGATATGGTACAATAATATGGGGTAATAGTGTTGATTTCATTAGAGCCTTCAGATCTTAAAAAAGTGTATACAGGGCATTAAGACGCAGCAGAGACCCATTTAAAAAAATTAAATATACTAAACCTTACATGTTTATACATTTCAGAAATGTGCTTATATACCCTAACTTCTTTACTCAATTTAGCCAGATAAAAGTAAATGTTCGTAATTGCAGACAAAATGTGCTAGCTAATCCACAATGTAACTCAACTCTATTTATGACAAATGCATATTACATGCCTATTAAAGTTTATAATAAGCTGCCCGCAGGTATCAGGAACTTACCTATGAATAATAATAAATTTAAAAACAATTTGAATTGACAACAATTTTTATTCCATAAAAGAATATTTCGAACATAAGGAGTAAGTGTTAAAATCTGACAAATATACCAATGTTATGTACCATATTTTATGACTTCTTATATTTTTACTTATGTTTTTATTTAATTGATTTGGGAAAATGACAAAGAAATGATTTTATTGTGACATTTGATGAATTATTACTATACTGGATACGGACTTTAAATATGAATTGCTATTATTCTATAATTGTACTTTATTAATTAATATGTGTATGTCAATTCAAAATTGCAATTAATATTGTAACTTCTTGAAATTCTGGAAACATTAGCCAGTCTACTAAAATTAAAGTATGATACTGATGATCAAACTGTAACCTATTTTACAACCATTATGTAACTCAGTATTAAGCAAATAAAGACTTCTATTAAATTCTTCTATACAACAGATTGTTTTAAGAAAGCACGCCAAAACGGCACCACTTCGCCACTAGATGGCGTTAAGCAGTCGTTTCGCACTTGGTCGGTTTTTTGTTTAAAGTATTGGTTTTTATTATTTAGAAATAAATTAAAGTAGAAATTGGATTGTTCTGTAATTTCTAGATCCCTGTGACATTGACATTCGTGCTGTCCGAGATCTGATGCGGCTGGTGAGCCTTTCGCCTCTGCAGGCTGTCCTGTTGTCCACCTTGACAGTAGACATGAAGATAATACCTGTGGTACTATCACTGACTGTCACCTACATAATTGTGGCATTGCAGTTCAGCAATATAGTGTAAGAGACAATAAAAAAACCTTTACAGCTAAAACGACACATTACAGTGCCAATAAATAAATCATGAATAACAATTTTCTATCACTCACATCGATCACCTAAACCAAATCAAGAACTCAAGCACTTATATTATGGAAACTAGATGACCAAGAAATACACGTTATAATTATTAAATAAAAATATGCAGAATAATCTCTCACTACGAAGGACACGCACAGAGAAAGAGGCAAATACATTAGAACTTAGATGCGGATTTCAAACCAAAATTAATATTATTACCTTTTTAGATACACAATGCTCAGTACCAACGCAAAAATGTAATATTGTCGAGACTGTAAAAACATGTGATTGTGAGATGATTGTGTATTATGTATTTTCTTTCTAATATAATTACATTGTTAAAATCCTAATAATTCTTTTAATTTGGTCATGGTCAACTTTTGATATGATGAAAATAATGCGTAATTATTTGATCGCTTACTAAATAATCTAAAAGATATTACATTTTACATATTACAGATATCACTGACGAAAAAGAATCCTCCTAATAGTGTAAGTAAGTTGAAACGCACAGTTTATATATTATTTTTATTTTAACACTCACACCTTTCATCTAGCCCAAAGTAAGCAAAATTAAGCACCTGTGTTATGTATACTGGAAGAAAGAAACATTTTACTATAAACAACAATACATTATACAAATGTGATCATCTTAAACATTAAACTGTACCAGGCGTGAAATCCAGTTTGGTTGTGACTATACAACCAAACTGAAGTTCTCCGGCAATCACGGTCTGACCATTCGACCAAACCATCCGTCTTATAATTATGTTAAATAAAGATCTATACTTAAGATCGATGAATAAAGGTCACCGCTCATTAGAGCCACCCAGCACCCGACCCGCGCTGCCTTGTTGCTCGACTTCCACACGTTGCTGGTAGGAGCTTTAGGTTGGTCAACCAGTGGACCTTACGTCACTGTACCTGGAGTCACTAAGATCATCACCACCAGCCCTTTAATTGTCCCCACTGCTGGGGCACGGGCCTTCCCTATGGATGGAAGAATATAGGGAGATTGGGTCATAACCCACCACGCTGGCCCAGTGCGGGTTGGTGGGTATTAACTACTGCCGATGCAGCCGGTACCAACGGCTACACGTGCCTTACGAAGCACGAAGGAACTCGGGATAATAAATTTTTGTAACTGTACTTGGAGTCACTAAGTTTATACCTACAATAAATTAAAACTCCCAACTTTTAAGATAATTCTTTCTTTATCCATTTTGAAGCAAAAACTATACGTCCAGGACGTTTGAAAGAAAGGCTGGAAAAAACGGCTTTGCCGACCAAGTCGGTCTGGAGTTGATAATAGTGAACGCACTTCAATACAAATCCAATATAATGATAATCGCTCCATTCGAGGGGTGCAATTAGGGTTCCGGGAGGCTCTAATAAGATGTGACCTTATACTATAAACATTAATTAAATTACATTTGGGTATCAATAAAAAAACGAATATTATTATAATTACTTAATAATATAATAGAAGCGTATTGTTAGATTTTTATTTTTCTAATATAGAAAGAAATTCAGACTTCAAAAAAGCATACGACTAGGTCGAAAAGGTTTTCCTCCAGCAGATTACAAAGTATTCTTGCAATGCGATAAATTTAAATTCACATACATACATACATACATAAATCACGCCTATACCCCGAAGGGGTAGGCAGAGGTGAACTAGCACCCACGTTTCGCCAATTATGTTAGGTCCCATGTAATAATAGGTGGCGAGCCATTTATCGGGCACAAAAGTCGCAGTACATTGCTATTGTTAGATGGTATAAGAGGAACGCTGCTGCCCATTTCTCATCGCTAATTTATCCTTAGTCGCCTTGTACGACACCCACGGGAGAGATTTGGGGTGGTGACAATTGTATTCTACTCTGCCGTCACCACACGGCTTTTACCATTTTACTATTTATTTACCATTTTACTATTTATCCAATCATATTAACCATTCACCATTTTACTATTTATCCAATCATAATCGTAATCAACATACCCCAATGCTAAGTGTAATAGTATCTACCTTTATTATCCTTTGGTGTTACGCAAGGCTATTAAATAAGCCCTTTATAGAAAGCATTACTATTATTTAATTATAATTATTTGTTTACTGCATAATGATTAGTGTAAACAGATTACAAATGTTTCCTCCGTTTCAATCTATTCCTCTTCATCACAAAAGCAGCTATTCACCCTATTCAATCTAAATAATTTATCGACCAGACAACTTTTTCTGATGACCTTCCATTCTGGTGTGGGAGAGAAAAAATAACGTAGATAATGCCACCCCAGGAATGCCGTAAAAGTCGACTAAGGTACAGGGCCTGGTACAGACCAAAATAAGCTTGGTAACGCGAATGTTAGAGGGTAAACCACCAAAACAACATACCTAAAGAGGGTTATTGTCAGAGAGGCATCCGGCTGGAAATCATTGAGCAGCATGAATTAAAATGTTGTCTCCATATTACTCTCTCCATTTATCGGTCTCCTAACATAATCCTTTCTGTTACTTTTCTATTTTATTTCATCACTTGCACCTTCCCGCTGTAATTGATGAATTATATAAATAAAAAAGAAGTGGATGGCTTGATGACGTCTGTTCGAAATGATTCAATGAAGATAAATATTGTGCCGACTAAACTAGGAACAGGTCATGAAGATGAAGAATCTTTTCTTATGACTCTCGACATTTATGCATTGATATCCTCAAACTAAACCATAAGTATAATGAAAATAAAAAAGTGCATACAAACCTGATTATTCTTCATTAAATACTTTGTATAGGGTCAGTACAAACGATGTATTACACATTCCTTTTTAAATTGTAATCAGTTCCTAAGCCTACAACCCAATATATAATATTGTAAGAAGCAAAAGTAATAAATTACTAATATTGTGTTTAGTTTAGGAACATAGTCAACAAAATTACTGTAATGATTACGATCATACTTGTACATTACATTACATTAAGATTTCCGTGGTTAGTTACTAGTGCGTGTTGAAATATTTTCAAAACGAGACATGAATAAGAAACTTGCGACCATGATTCTATATCTAGAAGTGTTTGTAGGGATACACAGAAATTTTCATCTCTTATCCAAAAATATTCAAATTTTGATATGGATCAGAGTAGTGTTCGATTTGATTACGTGTACATTTTACTTCGCTTCGGTATTGGTGCTAGGCCTGTTGGAAGAGTCAGTCGTACCTCCTTTATTCATTGCAATCTCAGGACATTTGACTGTATCTTGCGCAATAATACTGCCTATAAAGTACAGTGAAGTATATATAGCTTTAAACAAGGAGCTGGACAGCTTATACAATTCTTATAGCCACGTAATGGCTACGCGAACAGAGGAAGCAATTATTACTTTAATGTTTATGATAACAACTCTAGGATCAGTAATAGCAGCATTATTGGGAGAAACTGCTTATAAAATTCCTGGAAAATATTGTGTTCCGTACGACATATTCGCCAGATTTTTTACCATTATTATTCAAATAAGATATATTTTTGAAATGTATTTGTACGTCAAGGTGATGTTCAAAATTAAAAGGGTATTAGCATGCCTCAACGCTTCGATACATGCTGTGAGAAAAGAAATAATATCAAAGAAAGTTTCAAGAGAAACTACTGCTGTAAAACTTCCGTCGTATGAAGTCAATATTTGGAGAATAAATTACCAAAAGCTGCTTAAGTGTTGCCATCAAATGAATAGGTGCTTCAAAACCCAGGTTTCGTAGTTTTTGATCTTAACATGGTATTGTATTTAAGAGTTTACCAACATCAATAAGCAACTTGCATTTTTTATGTTTTAGATGCTAGTAACTTTCAACTCCCTTGTTGTATTTTTTATTTTTGGCATCAGAGTAGTGATCAAAGATTTCTTTGTTGAGGTAAGTTCCCATTTTGGAAATGTGATACTAATAAATTATTCAATCTTCGTGCCATCCCCGACTCATACAACAGCATTGATTACCCAAAGATGATTCGTGTCAGGCAGACGGTTGGCGTTAAAACGTAGCCCCTTGAGCAGTATGGTTAAGGAATATTATCATCACAGACACCCTCTCCATTCATTGATATGAATGGGAGTTTCTTCTTTCATGCTGCGCTGATCCCAGTTTATTTGGGACCACGACAGGAAAATGATGATACCAATTCATTATTCTGCTGAAACATTAAATTGAAAGGCGCAATTTATGTATGTAAATTAGCTTAAATTGTGTTTCACATAGACAAGAACTAAAAACGTATATTTTTTGTACCATCTGCTCAAAAATGTATTCTAGGTCAATTAACCTCAACTTAAAGTTATTCATTCTAGGCCTGTACAAAACATGGGATATAATGTTGTACTGACCACATTTATATTTTTACAGGTTGACGACAAATTTAAAGAGACAATGACAGTATTTCTTACATTTTATATATTATCGCTTCTTATAACAGTAACATATGGGCAAAAGCTGCACAATGCCTGGATTGACTTAAAGAGATCTCTTGGGATATTTCAAATTAACATAATTCGCGGTAAGTATCAAAATGGAAGCCAGTGTACACTATTCACAATATAATCGTATGTGTGAGCCAGGACGAAGCAAGTTTGTACTACGTGAGCCAACCAATATTCGCAAAGGTTGAAAATGAAGTTAATGATCAAAATAATGTATAAACCTTTGTGTTTGGGTTCGAGCGTTAAGTCTTTGGTCCTTGCTACATATTTTATTCTACATTCGCGTGAAGAGTTGCAGCCTATTCTTTCTTTATAACTTCATCCTTAGGCCTAAAGTGAAGATCTTTATTATGATTATGAGCAGTAAAAATTACGTCAAATTTCATTTAAAATCGCATCGGTAAGGCCTCGTTAAGGCCCGTACATACACACGGTTTTTCGCCGTCAAAATCTAGGGTAAATTTGCCGTGTGTAGGCACGGTCATCAGTGTTGTATGGGTCACTATGGAAGTTTAAGGACGTGCACGGCGCCGTCGCCGTGTGCGCCGTGTTCGCCGCGTCTACGCACGGCGTGATTTGTATCACTGTTGTATGCCAGTCTATGGCCTCTGTTCCACGCCACGATCGTAGATAACCGTAAGACATGTTAGCCGTACATTTGAACAACCGTGGCGTGGACATGAGGCCTAATTCTGTAATTTCTTCAAAGTATTGGTTTTGGTGATTTCGAAATAAATTAAAATAGAAATGGGTATTGTTTTGTAATTTCTAGATCCCTGTGACATTGACATTCGTGCTGTCCGAGATCTGATGCGGCTGGTGAGCCTTTCGCCTCTGCAGGCTGACCTGTTGTCCACCTTGACGGCAGACATGAAGATAATACCTATGGTGCTGTCACTGACTGTCACCTACATAATTGTGGCATTACAGTTCAGTAATATAGTGTGAGACAGCAAAAAAAACCTTTACAGCAGAAAAAACACGTTACATTGTCATTAATAATTAATAAACTAACGTTTCTGATATAAACACGGATCATCTAACTCAACTCAAACCCTCGCTTGTGTTGTGGATACTAGATTAATGACAAAGAAATACACGTTATAATGACACAATAATAATAATCATTTATTGTCAGGCTACATATGAACGTAGATTATATTTATAAATACTGCAAATAAAGATTAACTTATAGATACTGAGAGAAGTAATCGAAAGATGTGGAAACGATGAAAGACGTGAAAGAAACGTTAAATGAAATAAAAAGTAAACAAAGGAAATATATAAAAAAATATACAGAATAAACTCACACTACGATGGACACACACACAGAGAGAGAGAGAGACAGACAAATACACTGCCATTTAGATGTCAATTTTAAACCAAAGCTAACCTTATAACTTTTATATACATAACGCTGAGTACTAACACAAAAATTGAATAATACATGTAGTGAATATGTATGCGAGCGAGATGGTCGTTATGTTGTATTTTCTTTTGGGTGAATATAACATTGTTGTAACACTAATAACTCTTTTAATTCCATCATGGTTAACATTTCAAATGGTGGATAAAGCGAAATTGTTTGATCATCTTCTAAATAATCTGAGGACTGAAATATAACAGATTCTGATATGGCTTGTGAAAAAATAATATAGGAAAATTGAAATGTACCCAAGGAGGGTTGGTGTCAGGCAGGCGGCCGGCTGTAAAACTTAAGCCAAAACCTTGAGCAGTATGGATTGGAATGTTGTCATTCTAATCACTCTCTCCATTCATGGGTCTCTCGACATGGTCCGTTCCGTCTCTTTTCTATACATTCATTCATCACTAGCACCTTTACGGTGGGATGGATAATATGAATCAAAAGGGAGTGGATGGCTTGATGACATCTGACATATGAATGGAAGAGGAAACATACTGCGCCGACCCCAGATAGACTGGGAACAGGGCAGGAAGAAGAAGAAGATAGGAAAATTGAAATGCACCATTTCTTGTTTCAAAATGTGGTCATCTCAAACATTTACCTCTACCAGCCTTGGAATCCGGTTTTGCCGTATAATCACGGTCAGACCATTCGACCAAACCCGTCTTATAATTATATATATAAAGTTCAATACTTAAGTTTAATAATTAATAATAATTTAATATTCATCAAACTTACTTACTTAATTAATATATGCGTCTTCTTCTTATAAATCCAATAATTCGGTTATTACACCGAAAAATAACATTTAGATTCTCGCCTCGCTTATCTACGTCAACCCAACCCATTTCCTCTAAAGATGTGTGTTAGAATTGAAAATTTCCCATGCTTATTTTTCGTCTCAACCTCGCCTTGACGGCGGAAAAGCAGCTTTATGTCACCCCTTGGTGAGACGAGACTGGTATTGTCCACAGCACTGCAGGCTACCGCAAAATGCCAAATCATCTCAATACACTTTGTGCTTTACTACCAACTAGTTAAGGTTAGCAATCGATTGTAGAATTTTGTCTGCCTTGGGTAGTCTGGAGTACATTCTACGCTATGTTTGGCTGTCAGACCAGCATCCTTCTCCTATACAACATGTAACAGAAATAACGCACACCCTGAACACTACCCATGCTAACTTACCCCCGAATACAGAAAGGACGCTCAAATTTTTAGCACTGCTTAAAAAGTTAAGTGGTTTGTCCACTTAACTTTTTAAGCAGTGCCTATAAAACGTAAATTTTGACAATACTTAGGTAAATGTTATACAGGACTCAAACTTTGAATAGTGTTTCTGTATTCGGGGGTTAGTCATATGAAAACAGCTATCATCATCATCATCATCATCATCACCCCTTTAATGTCCCCACTGCTGGGGCACGGGCCTTACCTATGGATGGAAGAATATAAGGATATTAGGTGGTGGGTACCACGCTGGTGAAAACAATTATGATGATATTAAAATTGTAAAATTCATTTTGCCGTGTGGTGACGACGGCAGCGCAAAATACAACTGTCCCGTGGGTGTCATACAAGGCGACTAAGGGTAAAGACAGTAATGAGTAATGAGCAGCAGCATTGCTATTTATCACCTAGCAATATACTGCGATTTATGTGCCCGATAAATGGCAATAGGCTCACCACCTATTAGGTACATGAGACCTAGCTTAACTAGCGAAAAGTGGGTGTTAAATCACCTCTGCCTCTCCCTTCGGGTATTAAGGCATGATTTATGTCAAATTCATTTTCGAATTTTCCTTACATTTTGCTTTACTGACAGAACAATTTGTATGGCTCCCCATACAAATTGTTAAAAAAAACTAAAATAAAACAAAATTAACTCAGCTAGGAGTAGGTACAGTGTTCGCACTGATTATGAGCAGTCCCGCTTACATGCCCCGCACAATGTAATTTAATGAAAGAACGCTATACCCCAGCGTGTGTCCTTCGCGTCACATCGCAATAAATAATAATAAGCAACCGACTTTTCAAATAAAACCTCTCTTGTGAAGAATACATGGATTTTCGCTCCAGTGCCTTCGCAGTGGGCGGCGCGACGCGGTAGAAGCTCTTGGATCAGTAATATAATATTTATCTACAAAGATTTTGGTGGTTAGAAAATGAATTTTTAAAGAAAGAATTTTTCTAACCACCAAAATCTTTGTACTAATTTTTCTAACATTTATATAATGTTAAAATTAAAATCGAATAGTTTATAATATTTATCTGTCAATATATTATTACTGGAACCACCAATACGTTGGCACCTTGGTCTCGATAATATTATTATATTTCGCCTTTTGTAATATACATACATATATGACGGCCGCCTTGGTCGAATGTTCAGATTTCTGGGTATTGGCCAAGAGGTCCCGGGTTCGAATCCTGGTAGGGGCAAACTTTGTGATGACCACAAATATTTGTTCCCGAGTCATGGTATATTTTCAACATTGATATACATAATTATATTCTGCTTAGGCTAAGGCTACGTACTTTGGGCTAGATGATAGGTGTAAGTGTAAAAAAAATATTTATTTTTATTTATTTTTTATATTTATTTGTTTACATAGACATAAACACATAAATCACGTGTAGATCACCGAAGGGATAGGCAGAGGTGGAATTACGCCCAGTTTTCGCCAAATAAGTTAGGTCCCGTGTAATAGGTGGCGAGCTTATTGCTATATCTCGGATACATAAATCGCAGTATATTGCCAAGTAGAATTAGTTATTAGAGGAATGCTTTCTTTACCCAAGCAAACACAAAAGTTGTCTATTCGCTGATGATTTTTCGATTGTTGTCTCGAATAACAGTGACTCGGATTATAATGAAGAAATAAATAAATGTGTTGCTGATATAATAAACTGGCTTAATGCTAACAACTTGAAGGTAAACATTAGTAAAACCAAATATATACAATTCTTAAACAAAAATGGTAGAAAAAAGCATTTAAATGTGACATATAATAATTTACAATTGACAGAATCGAATGAGGCTAAATTTTTAGGTTTAATAATAGATAATTACTGCTCGTGGAAACCCCATATTGACCACGTTTGTGAAAAAATTAATCGGTTTAGGTACGCTCTCTGGAGGTTGACAAAACTAACCAATATACAAACTGCCTTAAAAGCATATCATGGCTATGTGGCTTCTAATTTGAGATACGGGGTCCTACTGTGGGGAAATTCAGTAAGGATCCAAAGAGCGTTTATTGCTCAAAAACAATGCATCCGCGCATTAAACGATGTACCCCCTTTAACAACCTGCAAACCATTATTTCCAGAAATGAATCTACTAACACTTCCCTCAATATACATTTACGAAGTGTGTACTTTTGCTAAACAGAATCTAGATTTATTTACAAAGAAAAAAGATATATGTAAGTTCAGAACCAGATATCCAAACAAGTTACTTCTACCGCACATAAAGACGGATATATGTAGAAGAAATAGTTGCTCTATGGTGGCCAGAATATATAATAACCTACCAACAGAAATGTCTAATTTGCCTACGAATCTATTTAAAAAACAATTGTTTAAGTGGCTAATCAATAAACGCTACTATACTGTTACTGAATACTTAAAAAATAGTAATTAAACGTTTGACATTTACCTTAAATATTTTGATATTGACATTTGCAACATATTGTAATTTGCTACATATTGTGACTTTGATTTTGTAATGTATTTTGACATTTTTGGCTAATGTTTTTCTAATAACGTAACTTGACATTTTATGATTATCATTTATTAAGCTCAATTTTAAGTAATATTGAAATTATGATTATTTTAACTATTGGGAAATTTGTAATTAAATGTAGGTAGGTAAATATTATTATTTAATGTAATTTTTGCAAGCCAGAAATGGTAAATGTGCTGTACTGTAGCGATTATTCTGAAACATACCACCTTTGTGATACTCACATTTGTGCAAATAAATGATTTGATTTGATTTGATTTGATACCCTTAGATAGTCGCCTTGTGGACACCCACGGGAGAGGTGGGGTGGGGACAATTGTATTTTGCTCTGCCATCACCACATGGCGTCTTGTAATATACAACTCTCATATACCATGCCGATTTAATTATTGTGTAATAGACGATATTAAAATTTTATATTAATTCGAGAAATTTTTGTGTTACAAGTCGTAGTAGCGTTTTTCAATTATAAATTCTTAAATTATAGGTATGCTTTTCTTTTTTAAATAATTAGATACAAGATGTGACCCACATATAAGCTCATTACGTACGTATGTATCTAGAGAATTGTGCCGCTAAGCTCGATGTATGCCGGCTAGACTGTACAAGTACAATACAAGTATGAAACTGACGTATCAAAGAGCAAAATAATTTAGCGAACGTCGCGTCAAATGTAACTGCCGCACTCAGAGTCGTCAATTAACTTTAATGAGAATTTAATGTCAAAAATTTTCATTCAAATCTAGACCATAGACCCGGCAAGAATAGCGACTAGGTAGTTTTGAATTGTCATTTTTTGACGTTAAGTACTCATTAACGTTATTTGACGTCTCTGAGTGCGGCAGTAGGAGAAGCTGACATTTGTATTCTATGCATTTGAATAGATTGGCCACTTGGCTAGAGGGGCAGGATACCTACCCGTGTACACAGGATTCGATACGACAGCCATACTATTCGCAAGGGCTACATGCGGCCGAATGTGGCATTTAGTCGATTCCAATCGCCTTGCACAGTACCTCCTCTCATCTGCCTTGCTCTTTGTAATCACCACCGTATAACTAACCTTAAAAGTTGTTTCCTATTACCCCTAAAACGTCGGCACAGACAAATTCGTTTCGAGTTCCTCCCAAAATACATACACAACAACAGACCACAGCTAAACTAGAGCCATTTAAAAATAAACCTTACGGTGAAGCGTTAAGCTACCTTATCTTCTAAGGCGGCGCGAGCCTGCTAGCTGTCAAATACGTTAAGTAGGGTCTGCACTCACCGCAAACACGGTTATAGCAAAACATCTGTAAAGGATTCTATTCGCTATAAACAGATTCGTGAGAACGTGAGAGATGGGGTAATTAAAGAGGCAGCTGGACCACGTAACGCGTTTCCGTACGCCTTTCAAGTATCTTCCTGTTGGATACATCGCACTGCGAGTTGTAAACGCTAAATGGTCGATAAAACAAGTACTAAACTAAATATAAAA
Source organism: Cataclysta lemnata (assembly GCA_963931975.1). Lineage (NCBI taxonomy): Eukaryota > Metazoa > Arthropoda > Insecta > Lepidoptera > Crambidae > Cataclysta > Cataclysta lemnata. The sequence continues at coordinate 3,032,869 of OZ008344.1, read as the reverse complement.
TGATACAAAATTATGTCGAAAAAAATAGTTCGTTTTTTATATTAGATGTCAAATTTGAAGTGCCAAAATATACTGAAAACAAAGTGATAATTAATTCAAACATAGAACACGTCTAGACCACTGCGAAGACTATTGTAAGAACAAATACAATGTCGCTTTTGGGAATTGAATTAAGTCTTACTTTATTCGGTTTCTAGTTGAACTTATTTATGTTTCTCATTATTTGGATTGTAAGAAATGTTTGCCTGACCTGAACGCAACTCAAAAAATACTTAAGAGACAATTCATATTCTTTCTGCCCTGTTCGTTGTTTATCTGTTTGCTCCTATATTCACATCGGTCAGGAGTCACCAAGTCGACTGCCTTTTGATTTATAATCTACCACACTTGAAAAGTGCTAATGAGGACTGAATATACAGAAAAGTGATGGAGATCAGAGAACCATGTCGAGAGACCTATGAAGGAAGAGAGTGATGGAGGTGACAACATTTCAATTTCGCTCAAGGTTTGAGAGCCGATGAACGGAGAGCAATGCTCATTACTACTCCGTTGAGATGTCAGGTGGAAATTTGGATACTCCAATACTACCATACCTGTAGTATGGGGGCAATGATAAACGTGTCTTGCTTCCCACCTGGACCATGACTCTTTTCCTATACGTATTTAATATAGGATATGGAACATAAATAATACACAAAGAATACATTAATAGGTCTACATACGCACCAGACTATCACGAATGACATACATGTAAAATCCTTCTTCTTGTAATATTGTTTGTGGTGAACAGAATAAATAAATAATAATGATAAACAGAACGGCATGCTTTAATTAGTATTACCGGTTAACAACGACTTCCCCTACAATAGAAATTGAAATTAGAAAAACATAATAAGACATAAAAGAACATTTAGGTACCAAATTATCTTGAGTCACCATTCTAAATAATGAAAAGCAAACTGTTTATGTCATCAGTGGACGTTTATATTTTTAGTAAAGTAAAATTGTACCTAGAAGATTTCTTACTTATGATAACAGTTTAAGTGATGACAAGGGCTCCAGGGTAGTCTCACTTCATTTTTTTGCCGAAGACACAGGAGCTACAGGAACTTCAGGAACTACAAAAAACCAGAAGTAAAAAAATTAAATCATATATGCACGGATACAGTTATGATATACAAGGAGTCACTGATACTACTTACTTTAGAGTCCCTAGTAGGGATACACAGAAATTATTGCCTATGCAGTAAAATGGTGAGAATTTTAATCTGCACAAGAATAACGATCGATTTGATGGTTTTCTGGTCATACTGCATTGCTTACATCTTCACCGGACTTCTATTGAACAAAGCATTTGTCGCTCTGATGTTTAGTGTGATGACCTTAATAAGTTGTACTACCATAACACTATTTCCTTTAAAGTACAGCTCCGGGTTTAATGATTTGGATAATACCCTACGCGCTTTGCATGTTTACTACAAAGACCTTGTGAAATATAAAAGTTTTAAGTCAAACTATACTATATATTTCTCACTCATTACTTTAGTGGCGGTTATTATATCACCAACGCTTGAAACGAGTATAAGAGCCCCAACTAACATCTATGAAGGCATCTACTATGTATATTCGAAACTGTTTGCCGCTCTCTTCCAAATGAGATACTTTTTGGAATACTTCGTGTATGTCTCTTATGTATCAAAGTTGAGAAGTGTTATATGCTGTCTAACATTATCGCTGAAACGTATAGAAGGTGACATTAGTCGGAAAAACCAAGTGCCGGATGAGAATGCTGTTGGAGTAAAGGCAGATCGTTGCTCTTACGAAAACGAGATAGCTACTTTGGCGACACAGATACAAATGTTGATTAGATGCAACAAGTTACTGAATTTATGTTTTGGTAAACAGGTAAGTAGTAAAGTACCTACATCGCTTCTATTTCTATAAAAGAAGCACAAATTAAAAATGTTTCGCAGTCATAATAAGTCATAATGCTATAACCCCTGTGGTGCGTTATAAATTTATCAGGAGGCACTTAAAATGTATTTATACTCAGGCTTCGTCCGAAGGGATTAGCAAATTATACTTATAGTAGCGCCTAGAGGATCGCCAGTCACGCACTTTATTTGAGGGTAGACTGAAAACAAAAACTAAAAAATTCTCTGTTCACCCTTGTTAGCACCGGTCGGCACTCCAATCGTCATTCGCTTTATAGTGCTCGCCACCATCGCACGTGTTATTATAATCGTTATCATGCCAGAACGCAAAAGTGACGTCAGTATTGAAAATTTATTAAAGAAATTCAGAAGGTCGAGAGAATAGTGAAACGTAAGTGTCGCAGTCGGAGCCGATCAATATCTCGGTCGGAATCTTCAGATCGATATTTTTCGGAAAACGAAGGTAAATATTTTATCTCGTTACTTGATTTTAATTACTATAATCAAACACTTAGTTATAAGATTACATAAAAGTTAATAGCAACATAATTGCAAGCATTTAATTTTATTACTATCGTATCTACCTATCTGTAATGGAGTGTTTACGTATAATCATATTAATTATGAATAAATACACATCAAAAAGATTTTTTGTCTTTTGTTAAAATGGGTTTGCGTGCACATCTTTGGAGTTGCACTAACCGAAATCTACAGGGTGACAGCAAAAGTCGACGTATTCCTTGAAAGGGGTTATAGCACAGGTCATAAGCGACAAAAAAAGCCCAATTAACCAGGGGTTTACAACCAAAAACATCGAGCTACGACGGTTTTAAGTTTTGAGATTTTTTCCGACATGTTACCAAAATTTTTTTTTTTTAATTAACTACATTATTTACAATGACAAATTCATTGATTGCGGAAAGCTGAAAAATGGGCAGTTTATTTTAAATAAAATTGTTGTCAAAAACTTAAATAATTTTGGAAATAAGAGGTCTTTATTGACAATTAATAATTATTATTAAAAAGTTATATATTTTTATCTTCCCTTTTTTATGACTGGTTTACGTAATTTTCTTTGGATTTGTACTACCCATCTTTCGGGAACCATTCGGTTCGGACACGGGTTACATAGTTATTTTCCTTGTGTGTTGTTACGAAAAATAAATTAAAACGGTATTTAATTACATTGTGAACTATACTTTGGTATGGAAATACCCACATAACAGAAACATTTATTATGGTGATATATGGGTTTGCGTACTTTTCATTGGATCTGTACTACCCGAATTAATAATATTTGTACAAAATATCATTATTTGCTTTCTATTGCGTACTTCTCTTTGGAGCTGTACTACCCAAAATATAGTTTTGCGAACAGTACTTTGGTCTGTTTCTTTACTATAGGTACCACTAAATTGGTCGTTTTCAGAACAAGAACCTGTTGAAGATTGTGCCGATGTTTCTGAACTGCTCGACGGATGTCTCGAAGGATTCGAGGCCGTTCCTGGACCCGCTTCCGAGATAGTTGACGCCGTCGCCACCGACCCCATAACGGACACTACTGACGCTGTGGGGTCCGATGCTGCTGGTCCAAGCACGAGCTATGGACCATCAACTAACCAAGAGATTGCTGACGAGTCCGAATCTGTAGATTCAACCATGAACAAGTACTTACTTGAAATATTAGGAGCAGATCCAACGACAACCTATACCTTCGGAGCTGAAATTCAAAAAGATTAAGCTGTCTATTTGGAACATAATATATTTCAACAAAAGGATTGAGTACGGAACTCTGTAAGGAGATCACTGATAAGTATTTGATACCTGAAAACTGCAGGCTGATTAATGCACCAACTTTGAACGCAGAAATTAAAGCAGCAGTCACAGAGATAGTGGTGAAACGCGACAAAAATATCGAATTGCGTCAAAAGCAAATAGCCGTTGCCATTTCATGCCTAAGTCAGACAATTAATAGAATGTTGTCGAGCAGCAACGCTGATCCAAACTTGGTTAAAATGTTAATGGATACAGAGCGCATATTATGCGATTCACAGTACAATGACTTGATAGAACGTAGAAATTTTATTCTTTCTTCTTTGAAGAAGGACATGAATGAGCAACTACGCAATACCAAGCCTGATAGCCTATTGTTTGATGAAAATTTGTTGGAAACAATAAAAACAGCTAAGGCTATTAATAAATCGGGCGCCGATTTAAAAAACCCAGCTCGTAAGCCACCGACATCGGTGATTAATAAGAAACAACCGGTTGCTATAAACATGAGGAATTTAAACTAGGAACCTATGCTAGGCCCATACCCTGCTCGGAAACCGCCGAATCCTCCGAAGACACAACGACCTTCGAACAAGAAGCCGCCGTCGAACTCATCGAGAGCGTCGCATCATCAGCCGTCGCGAGGTCGCCGCTAGATGGGGTAAAATATGCAAGCAGATTGTCGTCATTCTATGACCAATGGTCAATGATTACTAAAATCCCGTTGGTTTTACCTTACATTAAAGGATATAAGATTCCTTTTATAGCCCCAGTTTGCCAATCAAACACTCCTATAGTAAAAGAATATTCAGCAACCGAAAAATTTCATTTTTATGAAGCAATAGATAATTTATTGTCTATAGGCGCTATTTCTAAATACGAAAATACAAACAGTCAATTTTTGTCAAGTGTGTTCTTGGTACCGAAGTCAAATGGTAAATTTTGCTTTATTTTAAATTTAAAGAACCTAAATAAATTAATCCAAATTGAACATTTCAAAATTGAAGACTTGCGAACTGTATTAAAATTAATCACAAGGAATTGCTTTATGACTAAAATAGATCTCAAAGATGCTTATTATTTAATTAAAATTCATCCTGATTCAAAAAAGTTTTTAAGGTTCCAATTCGAACAGAAACTATATTAATGTAATGTATTACTATTTGGCCTCAGTACAGCACCATTTATCGTCACAAAAATGATGAAACCTATTGTTCGCTTACTGCGGTTAGCTGGTTAAATATCGGCTAATTATTTAGATGATTATTGGCTAATGGGACAATCCTACAAAGATTGTTTACGTAATACATCATTGTCAAAAAAATTAATAACATCTTGTGGCGTTCTTGTAATGCGACCGCCTTTGTTGTTTGTCTATGTTTGACAAACACAATGTTTTTCACTAAGTGACAGTTGTCAAATAAATTAGATGAGAATTTTATTCCGAGCTAGAGAGTATGGTTATTTTCTAAGCCTTGTAAATATTATTTCCGATTTATTTTTACTGTCCAGTTTGTATATATTGTAACCGTGTACATATTTAGAAGTACAGTCAGTTATTTCTATGAACCCTGCCTTTTACTACCACGGAACACATCCGCAACCACCAAGATTGCACCCGGCCATACAACTTCCCAAATTGGTGACCCCGACGTGATCGTCAAGAGCTTTGGGTGTAATATAATTGGCAATTGACCGGCGCGGGATGGGAAGCTGCGTTGGACATGCGGATGGCCACTTCGAAGAAATTTTCGTCGTGTGAAACGGTACCACATCCCAAGCTGTGGCGTCGAGCGCCCCCTGGCCCATTCACCGTTTCCTACATTCGCCAGTTCGAGTGACGTCTCCGCGGGAGTTGCAGTTGGACACATGCATGCATTGGACTAACTGCGCATTATACCATTTGTGCACATCGCTCACGCAAGTACTATCGGCACCATTATTTGGAGTATTTTTTTTTTAACATTTTATTATTATTCCAAGTAATGATTTTTAGTTAGTTGTGTAAAGCGTGTTCGGAGTATTGATTTTTATGTTATTTTATGACAATTTTTTTTTTTTTCAATTTGTGTAATGTGATAGGAAATATTTCATTAGTTTTTCGTGTGTATTTTTCGCGTGGTTTGAACAATTTGTTTACATTGTCTTTTGTTTTTTATGTGTAATTTTGTCTGCATATTGACAACTTATGTTGTTTTTTGTTGACATGTCGACATATGAATTTTTAGACGGTTGTGTTTTGTTTTCGCCACATCACGCGCCCACGGAATAGCAATTTTTTTTCTGTCCGTTCTCTCTCTATTTTATACGAATTAATTTTAATTTACTTTTGTTTATAATTTTAGTAGCGTGTTTTCGTTTATAATGGCTGACGAACTACGTTCGCGTTTGGCAGCCCTTGAGGCAGAAAATGCAGTTTTGCGTAATCTGTGTGACCAAAGTATATCCCAACCTCAACGGGAGGGCGAGGTATGTCGCGTGAGTGTCAAACTTCCCCCTTTTTGGTCTGATAGGGTGACAGTGTGGTTCGCACAGGCTGAGGCACAGTTTTTGCTTGCTGGCATCAACACTGATGCCACGATGTACAGTCATGTCCTTAGCCAGATTGACCACAAGATTGCCGGCGAAATCGAGGACATCGTTGTCAACCCTCCGGCTGAAGGTAAGTATCAGAAGCTGAAGGAGACCTTAATCAGCAGACTTTCGTCATCAGAGGAACAGCGAGTGAGGCGCCTTCTTAGTGACGAAGAACTCGAGGATCGGAGACCATCCCAATTTCTCCGTCACTTGCGCTCGCTCGCGGGAACGTCTCTCTCGGACGATAACATCTTGCGGCAATTATGGTTACGTCGTTTACCACAGCACGTACAGGGGATTTTGGCTGCACAAGCTGACTTATCCCTTGATAGAATCGCAGATATAGCTGACAAGATTTTGGAAGCTCAGCCTAGTTCTTCAAACGTATATGCTGCTGCTGCTACGCCTTCGATCGACCTCGTTATGGCTCGATTAGACGAATTGACTAAGCAAGTTGCTGCTTTAGCGACCGGCTCTTCTGTTCGGTCTCGAAACCGTTCTTCTTCCAGAAGCCAGTCGACATCACGCAGTAGCACGCCTGGCAGTAAACGTTGTTGGTATCATCGCACATTTGGTGTGAAGGCCAGCAAGTGTATTGCTCCATGCAATTGGGCGTCGGAAAACCACACAGGCAATCAGTAGCGGCGGCATCTGATTGCAAGTCCATCCAACATCACGGCCGCCGTCTATTTGCCACTGACCGTATCACAAAGCGTCAATTTTTGATTGACACTGGTTCGGATCTTTGTTGTTACCCCCGCAGCTGGTTGTCAGTTCCGCGAAAATCTTCGGACTATGAACTTAACGCCGCTAACGGGAGTAGTATTAAGACATATGGCACTATTCATTTAAACCTCAACTTTGGTCTTCGACGAGCATTTGTTTGGGATTTTGTTGTTGCTGATGTTACGACAGCGATCATTGGCTCAGACTTTTTAAGTTATTACCATCTTTTGCCAGATTGCCGACTCAAGAAGTTGATGGATGGCGTAACGAATTTGTCAGCACCCGCTATTGCAGCAATGTCGGAACAGCTTAGTGTCAAGGTTGTTGTTTCAGGAGATTCCAATTTTGTTAAACTGCTCGCCGAGTTTCCAGAAATCACTCGGCCTCCTGGAATCCCTCGTAATGTTTTGCACAATACCGTGCACTACATTAAGACTACGGATGGCCCGCCTATTTCGTGTCGTCCTCGTCGTCTGGCGCCTCAGAAGTTGATAGCAGCAAAAAAGGAGTTCGATAACATGATCCAAGCTGGCATTGCACGTCCTTCTAAGAGCGCCTGGTCGTCTCCGCTACACATGACCTTGAAAAAGGACAGTAGTTGGCGACCTTGTGGCGATTACCGATCCCTTAACGCCAGAACTGTTCCTGATCGGTACCCAGTCCGCCACATAAATGATTTTGCTCATAATCTCGCAGGATCTAAAGTTTTTAGCCTAATAGATCTCGTGAAAGCATATCATCAGATCCCGGTATTTGAAGAGGATATACCGAAGACAGCCATCGTTACCCCGTTTGGCCTCTTCGAATTTCCCTTCATGACCTTTGGCCTTCGAAACGCTGGTCAAACTTTCCAGAGGTTTATCGATGAGGTCACACGGGGTCTTGATTTCTGTTTTCCGTACGTGGATGACATTCTTATTTTCTCTGCGGATGAGGCTCTCCACTGCGAACATCTGCGTATCCTCTTCAAACGCCTTCAGGAGTATGGAGTTGTCATTAACTCATCGAAGTGTACTTTCGGCGTTCGGGAACTTACCTTCCTTGGTTTTCATGTCAGCCCAGAAGGTACAAACCCTCCTCAGGATCGCGTTCAAGCTATTTTGGATTTTCCAGCTCCGAAAACCGTCCAGGGCGTGCGTCGTTTTCTCGGTATGTTAAACTACTACCGTCGATTCGTACCCCAGGCCGCGCAATTTCAAGCTCCATTGATTGATGCAGTAGTTGCCACAAATGGTAAAGGCAATAAACCATTCACATGGTCGCCTGAACTACTGGAGCAATTTGAAGTTTGCAAACGGAGTTTGTCCAGGGCTACGCAATTGCAACATCCGGTTAATGACGCACCTCTTGGACTGTTTACAGATGCATTTTCGGTACATATTGGGTCCTGTCTTCAACAGCGAGTCGATGGTGAGTGGTTTCCTCTTGCTTTCTTTAGTAAGAAACTTACTAAAAAGCAGACAGAGTGGCCGACTTACTATCGAGAGTTGCTGGCGGTGTACGAAAGTGTAAAGCATTTCCGCTATATTTTGGAGGTTCAGAGCGTCACTATTTATACGGATCATAAGCCATTGCTGTACGCTTTCGTACAGCGCAGGGAGAAACTGCCCCCTGCCCAATTAAATCAGCTATCTTTTATCAGTCAATTTACAACTGATATTAAGTATATTAAAGGTGAGGACAATGTCGTGGCTGATGCCTTATCACGAGTCGAAGCTATTGCTCTTGAACAGGACTATGAAGCCCTCGCGAAGTCGCAAGAGTCAGATAACGAACTATCAGACATGCGTCAGAGCTCCAGTCTCCAGTTGACAAGCGTCGTCGTTCCTGGTACAAACGTTTCCATTTTTTGTGATGTATCTACAGGCAAGCCACGTCCATATTTGACCCCTTCTTTTCGCAAAGCAGTTTTCAATAAGTTTCATAACTTAAGCCATCCTGGCGCACGTGCAACTGCCCGCCTTTTGACAGAGCGTTACGTCTGGCCTTCTGTCAATAAGGATTGTAAGCAGTGGGCACGCGCTTGCGAGGCTTGTCAACGAGCTAAGGTCTCACGTCACAATTCTTCTCCGTTAGGTGATTTCAACCTTCCATCTGGTCGTTTCAGTCACATACACATTGACATTATTGGTCCTCTACCTTTATGCAATGAGTATCGCTATTATTTGACAGCTATTGACCGAGTAACCAGGTGGCCTGAGGTTTGGCCTATGCGCTCCATTACCGCAGAAGAAGTGGCTGACACCTTAACTAGAGAATGGGTTTCGAGATTTGGGGTACCATCAATTATCACGACAGACCAAGGTACTCAGTTTGAGTCTGACCTGTTTCGTCGACTGATGATTCACTTTGCCACTAAACGAATAAGGACCACATCTTATCACCCATGTGCTAATGGCATGATCGAGCGAGTACACCGCCAGCTTAAGGCTGCTCTCATGTGCCATCATGATTCTTGGGTGCGTTCACTTCCTTTCGTTCTTCTTGGCATGCGTACCGCGTTCAAAGAGGACATTAAATCCACAGCCGCGGAGATGCTCTATGGAGAACCTCTTCGTTTGCCAGGTGAGTTATTTATTTCATCAACCCCATCAGATGTAATTGATAACCCATCAGATTTTGTCGTACAACTACGTCGTAAGATGTCAGTTGTAAGACCTATTCCTGCATCTCGACATTCATCACCATCAACTTTTATTTTTCAAGATCTTTCTTCTGCATCACACGTTTTCTTAAGGGATGATACAGTTAGACGTCCTTTACAGCCACCTTATACGGGTCCTTATAAAGTTGTTAATCGTGCCAGCGATGGCAAAACTATGACTTTGGACATCAAGGGCAAAAGTGTTGTCGTCAGTATCGATCGTGTGAAACCAGCTTTTGTTGAACATACTGTCACCCATCCAGAGCAGATTGCAAAGCCTGTGCCTTCTGTTCGCTCAGGGCCAACTCCGGCCATCGCTACCGCGCCGTACACTACTCAGTCTGGTAGACGCGTCAAATTTAGATGTTTATAATTTCTACTAGGTTTTCCTTCTCCGTGGGGGGGTGGTGTGGCGTTCTTGTAATGCGACCGCCTTTGTTGTTTGTCTATGTTTGACAAACACAATGTTTTTCACTAAGTGACAGTTGTCAAATAAATTAGATGAGAATTTTATTCCGAGCTAGAGAGTATGGTTATTTTCTAAGCCTTGTAAATATTATTTCCGATTTATTTTTACTGTCCAGTTTGTATATATTGTAACCGTGTACATATTTAGAAGTACAGTCAGTTATTTCTATGAACCCTGCCTTTTACTACCACGGAACACATCCGCAACCACCAAGATTGCACCCGGCCATACAACTTCCCAAAATCTCTTGGTTTCTTAATAAACGAAGAAAAAAGTTCGATGATACCTAATACATTATTAGGATTTGTGCTTAATTCAGATAACTTCCAGATCACGTTGCCTACAGAAAAAATTGTCCGTATTAAAAATGAATTAGAAATATTTATATCCCTTAAACGATGTAAGGTTCGCGAATTTGCTCGGTTCATCGGAATATTAGTGTCCATTTGTCCTTATATAGAATACGGTTGGCTATATACCAAGCTGTTTGAACGTATTAAATACTTAAATTTGTTAAAAGATGATAATTATGATAAATATATGAGTATTCCAGTAGAAATGCATATAGGTCAGGTGACCTACAGTGGTGGCATAACGCAATTCAAAAACCGTTTAGTAAAATAAGACAGGACATGATCTGGAAATTTTCTCAGATGCCTCAACTACGTGGTGGGGGGCTGCTTGCGGTGATAAGAAGGCCAGCGGGTTATGGTCAGTTCAGGAACAAAAGATGCATATTAATTACTTTGAGATTAAAACAGAATTTTTTGCACTGAAAGTGTTTGCTAATAAATTAGATAAATTTCAAATTTTACTCCGGATTGACAACACGACTGCTGTCTCATACATTAATCGAATGGGGGGCATTCAGTTCACCTCACAGAGGTTACTAAGGAATTATGGCAATGCACAGTGGGACACGCTCCATACAAGGGCGGTCATAAATAGTTAAAGTCATGTTACTATTAATACATTGTATTATTTTAGTGACTTATAGTTATAAAAGTGTTTTAGGAACATTAAAATGAAAGAAGTACATGTATTTACGGAATAAAAAACGTTAACTTCAGTAAAAAACAAATATAAACAATAACATACTTTTACCTAAATTTATCATGCACTCAAACACTTAAAAATTGGAATGTAAAACATATATTTTAAATAAAATAAGAGTCAAAACATTGATAACATTATTTAATTATAATAAAATAATAAAATAAATAAATTAAAATTAATTAAATACAAAAAAAACAAAACAACTAACAAAATACAAATAAATTATTATTATTCTAACAATATTAAACATGTAACAATTCTATTACACTTTGTGACAGAGTATTTTTCTTTTTAGGGGGAAGTTTAAGAGAAGCTGCAACTTATGAGAAACGACCAATTCACGATTGTCGATCTGAATAAAAGTAGGTTGCAAACTTTCAATTTTATCCTTAAAATAAGCTTCCTCTTGCAAAGACACTGCTGTGCTTTCTTTCAAAAATTGAAATCGAATAGGACGGCAGTACCTAGTGGAAGAGGGTCGAGGATTCTTCCATAAAATTTTACAATTATCTTCAGCTAATTTTACAATAATTTGAAGGGGTACGTATAAGATGTTACAAACAAACTACTATCTTCTAAAGTTGAATCTGAAAAAAAATGTTTGTATTCACTATGTCCAGTGCTGCCATCGAATCCCCATTTCCCAAGTAAAGAGATATTAGACAAACAATCATCAGGAATCTGATCTAAGACCTCTTTTTGAGATTCAAGGATTCGAGAAGCTGTGTGATCAAAAAGACTTTGTAATTCAACTTCAGCTGAAGACTCGGAAACAGTTATATTAGAAGGGTAACATCTCTGTTTCGCTTTAGTAATTTGTTGGTAACATGGTAATACATTAGGAGAAATCTTACTATTAACAAAGTTTTTAATTAATAAGTACTGATGTTTTGTCAACTGAGCATCAGTCACATCATCAGTGCTAACTCTAGATATACACGAATCGAATGAACAGTCTGAAACATCAAGCAATGCACTCACAGTAGAATCATCAGACTTTGACAAATCAGCTACTCTCCGACGTTTAGTCCTTTTACTACATTGCGTAAAAGGTTTTCGAGGACGTGAATGACACGGCGACGTTTCAGACGGAGTACATTGCTTATTGTTTTTCACAAGTTGAATTTTTTCAATAACATTAAACCAATCGGAATTCTTATATAAAAGCTTGGTTTATTCCCTTTTACATTTTTTCCAGAATCGAGCAATAGCTTTACATAAATTATTAATAATTTTCTCTAAATAATGAATATCAATGTTCTCAGCATCGTTCAGAGTAGTCAACAAACTTTGTAGGACTTGACGACACTTTTCCGAGTCATTATCGGTATTGACAGTTAGCCATATTTCAAGAATATGCATTCTTGAAAACGAGCATATATATAAATTACCTAAAACAAAAAAAAACGGTTAAAATTCAGTCACAAAACCTACACAAAGCACTAAGACTAAATAAACTAATTTCGTAGCAAATGCTACGAGATAATCTGGCAACCGTAGCACCCTTGTCATCGCCAAAAGGGCAGATAAGGGCAGCCAAGTTTTAATTTTCCTAAGATAAGAAAGTCTAAAGATTATGGTGCAATATACCTCCATAGTGGGAGCGAGTGGGAACATATTTAAAAGTTTATTCAAACTTTGAATATTAAAATATAATACTCCAAGAAAAGTCGCCTCGTAGCAATGACATACTAAAGAAAATATATACTAAGATACAATAAAAATAAAAATATTAATTATTACATACCCTGTTCTTGGATATCCATTTCAGAAAAAACTCACACAGCACTCACAGGTCCCGCAATGACAACAAATGACATCACGCTTTTTAATGACTCACTGATAACAGTATTTACGATTGGCGATGCGCTCTCTTTGAATGCACAATAGATAATGAAGGCGCACTCTAATTACTGACCTATTTATAGTTTCAGAAGGTACCGCAACTATCCAATGTAACGACAAGGAATAAAATGTAAAACAAGAAAGCAGGTTTTTAAGATTTATGACCTATGGATGTCCCACAGTGCAATGGTGTGAATGCCGGGATATTTATATTTTAGCTTCATATACAGTGTGGAAAGAAAGCATGGGCACTGGAGGGAAGTACCTTAAAACTTTAAAATAGGTCAATTTGCTGAAAGAAAACATTCCTTTTACTACATTCCAAAACATAACTGCATTCTCAGATTTCTCAAAAGCTTACCCGAACCGGAATCGAACCAACTAATAAAATAAAAAAAAATTGACCCTCGCCATTTTATTTTACTAATCGATGCAGTCGATGTTAACGATAAATTTTCTCTAAGAAACATTGGGTCTTAGAACAAGAAGAAAAAACATTATGATATCTAACATTTATTTTGCTCTCGAATCAAATCAAATTCTTATTTTTTTATTGTTGCTCGCGATTTTGTTGGTAATTGGAATTGAAAAAAGAAAGTTTGAAAATGGAACGTTTAATTTGTTAACGGTGGAGCATTTTAAAGCGATTTTGAAATTCAAACGAACATCTTGATAATTTTTATTGATTTGGTTTTGTTTTGTCACCATTTCGTAATAAGTGTTTCTAATTATTAATATATTGGCGTATCAAGAGCAATTTGATTTAATAGAAGCATACATTTCAAACTGCGATATTTATAATTTAGCTATTCAGTGGTATGGTGAAAGTTATCCGAATGGACAAATTAATACCGTCGAGAAAAGTAAATAAATAAATATATTTTCGATATGGAATTTATGAGTTAAATTATTGTCTCTTGCCAGGTGTTACTTTTCTTCCATATTTGTTTATACATCTCTGAATTCTAAAAAAATAAGTTTCTCGTAAGGATTGAGAGTATTCGAGAGTAAAAGTAAAATAAACTTTAGATTTCATGTTTTTTTATTTATATGACCATGTTATGTTTCTCAGAGAAAAATTATCGTTAGATAACATCGACTGCATTGATTAGTTAAATAAAATGGCAAGGTTATTTTATTTTTATATTTTTTAGTGGGTTCGATTTCGTTCAGTAGGTTCAGGTAAGTTTTTTGAGAAATCTGTAAATGCTGTTAGTAAATTAAGCTATTTTAAAGATTTAAGGTACTTTCCCTCCAAGGCCCATGCTTTCTTTCCACACTGTATAAGTTCATTAGATAACAAAATAGCAGATTCGGAATCCAGACGTATACACCCTGACATTGAGTGGGAATTTGCAGACTGGGCATACAATAGGATATTGTTGTCATTTGGTGTACCAGATATAGATTTATTCGCCAGTCGAATAAATAAAAATGCCCACGCTACGTTTCCTGGCATAGAGACCCAAATGCAATGGCAGTCAATGCATTTACCATAACTTGGACAAACTTCTTCTTTTATGCATTCCCACCTTTCTCAATGATTTTAAGAAACTAAGAAAAATTATATCTGATGGGTGCACAGGTATTATGGTGGTGCCATTGTGGCCTACGCAACCCTGGTACCCAGTGTTCAAAAGCCTTTTGTTTTCTGATTTAGTTTTTCTTGAAGCAAATAAAAACTCCATAAATTTTTCTTGTAGCAAACGCAACACCCACAGTAATCTTACCCTGGTGGCAGGTATATTATGCGGACAGCGTGGTTAAGAAGTGTACCACCATCTGCAATGGAGATTATGACAGCTTCACTGTCTGAAAACTCTTTTAAGCAATACGAAGTTTATATAAAACGTTGGTTTATTTTTTGCAATAATCACAATAATGATTTATATACTGCGTCCGTCCCACAAATTATTTATTTTCTTACTCAGCTGTATGAAGAAGGACTTAGTTATGGCTCTTTGAATTCATGTCGTTCAGCCTTGGCTCTATTGATGGTCAACAGCCTTGCTGCAGATGATCGAATCAAAAGATTTTTTTAAGGAATATTTCGTTTGCGTCCTGCCTTTGCGTCGCACCTTTACCAAAATATTCCGTAACTTGGGACACATCTAAAGTAATTAATTACTTAAGTCATTTATACCCTAATGAAACTTTAAACCTAGAAATTATATCGAAATAACTTATAACTTTACTGGCCCTATTAACTACACACCGGGTGCAGACGTTTTCTAAAATAAATATTTCAAATATAGAAACACTCTCTTCAAGAATAAACATTAAAAACCATGATTTTTTAAAAACTACTCGGAAAGGTTTTATGCAACCAATTCTAGTATTACCGTTTTTCATTGAAAAACCGGAAATATGTAGATGGCTAAAGGTGACTTTAAATGATTGTGGGATTGACGTTTCAGTATTCACAGCACATAGTACTCGACACGCCGCTACATCCGCGGCTCACAATTTGGGTGTCAATATAGACCAAATAAGAAAGACCGCTGGATGGAGTGGTTCTTCTAGTACATTCTATCGGTTCTATAATAGAACCGTAAGTAATGTCAATCCCGAGGATGATTCCCAACTTGCTAGAGCAATAATTAATAATTGTTAATTGATTTACTGTTGTTTTGGCTTTAATTATTGATTAAAAAGTTCAGTTTCACTCTCTAAAAGTCTACAAGTATTATTTGCTAATCCCTTCGGACGAAGCTTGAGTATAATTAATGATTAAACGAACTTACCTTGTACGTTAAGTTCTATCATAATTATGCGAGGGCTTCGTCTGAAGGGATAAGCCCCCATCCTCCCCAATGATGTATGTATTCTTTTTATTACCCATGTATCTGATATACTTTATTCTCAGAAAGATTTTGGTGGTTAGAAAAACCACCCTCGGCCACCCAAGACACACGACAGGTGTCTTGGGTGGCCGAGCGGTCAGGCACCTGCCCGGATAGCAGCGGACGCGGGTTCGATTCCCGCCTCAAGACCATAATTTTTCGAAATTCTTTTTCTAACCACCAAAATCTTTCTACTAATTTTTCTAACATTTATATAATGTTAAAATTAAAAATCGAATAGTACTTTATTCTCCTCTAAACTAAATGACGGTTGGAGTGCCGACCGGTGCTAACAAGGGTGAACAGAGAATTTTTTAGTCTTTGTTTTTAGTCTACCCTCAAATAAAGTGCGTGACTGGCGATTCACTAGGCGCTACTACAAGTATAGTATGATCACCAGCCTTTTTAATTGACCATAGGCAAGGCCTGTGTCTTACCTATGACACGACACATGCCTTACCTATGGATGGAAGAATGAAAGGAGAATGGACCACCGACCACGCTGGCCCAGTGCGAGTTGCTCTTTCAATCTTTTTATCGAATAAAAAATTCTAGTAGTACATATTTATTTATTTATTAGGGGTTAAAATATGAATTTGCCGTTTTTACTAAAAATCTAAATTGTTTATTTTTTATTTTATGACAAATTTATTTATGGAAATAGTTCCCATTATTATTTACACATTGCTGCTATCTAATCGGAAGGTCATTTGTGCCTTTGCGATAGAACTCTGGGGATCTAGACTGCACAAACTGAGTGAAATCATTTTGTACTGAATCTTGGGAAGAAAACTTCTTGTCAAGTAGATAATTGTCCAAATCACGAAAAAAATGGTAGTCCGTTGGAGCAACGTCTGGCGAATACGGAGGATGACGAATGGTTTCTAACTGCAGTTCCTAAAGGGTCAAAACGGTTTCTCGTGCTGTATGAGGTCTCGCGTTGTCATGGAGCAATAATGGTGAAGATCAATTCATGAGTCAGTGCTGTTTTACTGCTAGTTTTTGCCAACATTGTTCGGAATTCGGCACAATAGACATCTGACGTTATTGCTTGACCAGATCGAAGAAAACTATAGTCAATAACACCACGCTGACATACATACATAATTTACGCCTATATCCCCGAAGGGGTAGGCAGAGGTGAGCTGGCACCCACGTTTCGCCAATTAAGCTAGATCTCATGTAACAGGTAGCGAGCCTATTGCCATTTATCAGGCACAACATTCGCAGTACTTTGCTAGGTGGTAGGTATAAGAGGAACTCTGCTGCCCATTCGTCATCACTAATTTATCCTTAGTTGCCTTGTACGACACCCACAGGAGAGATTTGGGGTGGTGAGACTACCAAAAAGTTACCATTACCTTTTTATTGGTAAGTTTTGCTTTAGGACACTCTTGTGGCGTTTGACATGGTGTCAGCCATTGCATTTTTCTTTTACGGTTATCATAAAGAATCCACTTTTCATCACATGTCACAATTCGATCCAATATTCCTTCATTTCTGTACCGACTCAACAACAACACAAGTTTCAACACGTGTTTCTTTCTGCAGATCAGTCAAATCATGAGGCATCATTTTTTTTTTTTTTTTTATTGATTTGCCGCAGGTGCCTTACCCACAATATTGACTTATTTTGGGTAAGGTAACGTTAAACCATGCTAATTCCTGGGTAGTTTGACTAGGATCGGCTTCCACCATCTCTCTTAATTCATCGTTATTCACCTGGATGGGCGGTCTTCCTCGTGGCTCATTCTTGAAGTCGAAGTTTCCATCACGAAAGCGTTTAAACCAAAATCTCACGGTGCGTTCATTAGCAGACCCCTCACCAAACGCAACATTGATATTTCGGGCTGATTTTGCCGCGTTACTTCCGTGCCAGAACTCGTATTCAAAAATCACTAAAATTTTCGCAGTATCCATCTTTCTTGTCTTACTGCCGCACTCAGAGACTTTAATTAACTTTAATTAGTATTTTATGTCAAAATTTTTCATTTAAATCTAGACCATAGACCCGGCAAGAATAGTGACTAGTTTTGAATTGTCATTTTTTGGCGTTAAGTACTCATTAACGTTATTTGACGTCTCTGAGTGCGGCAGTAAGTTGAATAACAAAAACAATTGAAAGTCGAAACTGAAATGTTTCACATTTTAAAAAAAAGAACTTCCAAAAAAAGGTACCACGTGAAAAAAGTTTCATTCGAAAATCTCTAACCATGGATGTTCTACGTCAATTCAAAAAACCTATTACGGCAATTTCATACTTTAACTCTTATGTAATAAGATAGTCGATAATATGGTAATCAATTCTCCGTTCATGGGTCTCTCGACATGGTCCGTTCCGTCTCTTTTCTATACATTCATTCATCACTAGCACCTTTACGGTGTGATGGATAATATGAATCAAAAGGGAGTGGATGGCTTGATGACGTCCGATATATGAATGGAAGAGGAGACATACTGCGCCGACCCCAGATAGACTGGGAACAGGGGAGGAAGAAGAAGAATTGTGTTATTGTTATTGTCGTTTTTGCAAATCAAGCTAAACTACAGTCAAAAATAATCTGAAAAATATTTTTTTTGACGTAATGTGGAGTTTGTTGGTTTACCAATAAAATTAGCTATCGTTATGCGTAGAATGTCCTGAATCGCGCAAGGCTTGGAAATTTACTGCCTTCTTTTTGTAGACTGATCATCTATCAAATCAAAACGCAGTTTTTAAAAAGAAGTAGATTCAATTTGTAATTGTTTAATTTTTTTTTTTCAGATAATAGTGTCAGTAACCATATCTGTCATATATTACATATTTGGCATCAGCGTTGTCATAGAAACAATGGCGGTAATATTTTTTCTTTAACATTAGTACATAACTGTGCCATAATGCTTAAAGTAGCTGGAGACAAATTAAATTCAACAAAGCTGTAATGTTTTTCAATTGATAAAAATGTAATAATAATACTAACGTTTACTACAAAAACAGAAAGTTGTTTGGAATTGATATTAACATCATATTCATAAACCGACACATTCTTACATGGCGAAACCATTCTGTTCTAAATTTACGGATAATTATAAATAAATAAAGATAAATTTCAAGACATAAAAAAGTTCAATTGTAAATTTATATTAGAATTGTTAACTATTCAACAGGCACAAATTCAGGATTTGACTCAAAAATTTTTGCTCGTTTATGTGATTTTATACTTTCTGGCTACATTTGAGACGATACGTAACAGCCAGCAGATGAGCAATGCGTGGACAAATTTTAAACAGACATTGGCGAAACTACAGCTCGTCATGACACTTTGTAAGTAATAGATCTATTACAAAATCGTACAGTGCTTTAATGAACATGTAATTGGTCCTTCGAGCCGGATATGAACTAGAGGACTATGGATGTGACAATTGAAGGTGATACCCAATTTATTATGTCTCTTTTTTGGATTTACGCTGTTCTTTGCGTGGATGGTCCTACGTACAAAAAAATAATAAAACTAAAAGCGTTTAAACAGTTTGTTGTTGTCACTTTTATTCTAAAAACATAACCTTTTTGGCTATACTTCTGGCTGTCTAACAAACTGATAAATTTTTCACAGTAATTTTTAGTAATATATTTTTATTTTTACTTTCTATGACAATAAGCTTAATAATGATTTTCTCATTTTAGATCCAAGCGTCCCAGAGCGACATGGAATACACAACCTGCTTCGCCTTGTGAGCTTAGAGCAACTGGATGCAAAGCTGATGTCAACTCTGCCTCTGCGCATGTCTCTGATGCCGTTTATAATGTCACTGTCTCTCACTTATATCATAGTGATGTTGCAGTTCAAAAATGTTGTTTAGTCCATTTTCTTGATTTACAAAGTATATATACAGGTTTTCCAGCGCCGATATGTCAGTACGGGTCGGTACTGATAGGTATTTATTCCGATCCGATTAATTCCCATCAAGAAAAAATGTTTTGAACTTTTTCTAAATTATTTTTCTTTGTGATAGGCACCGAACAAACTGCTCAATAGAAACAGAGAAATCTCTCCTAAATGACCATCGTGTATTCTGTACCGACCTGTCCATACCTGTAGCCTGCTTCGTTATGCTACCACCCACCCTATTTAAGTTAAAATTGTAAATTCCTACACTGTATAATTAAAATAATAAGTAATGATAAATAATAAGTTATACATAAATTAACTAGCAACTTCACCACGTACAAAGAGAACGAAGGCATGTATAACGGAATCATCGTCATGATCTTCCCTTTCTGTTCCCAGGTTTTCTGAGAACGGCACAGTACGTTTTCTACTCCATTCCATTGGTCAGAACGCGAGACTTATCCTTAATTTTATTTCGAATGTATAGAAAAGAGATCAAAAAGTACCATGTCAAGAGTCTGAACGGAAAGAGAGTGATTGAGATGGAAACATTCTAATCCATAAAGCTCCAGGTGTTTGCTTAAGTTTTACAGCCAGCCTACTAACCTAACACAAGTCCACCTATTGGTTTCGCTTAGGTAGTCTCTACTGTACGGATGTAGTAGTCTCTAATCTTTGAGTAAGTCTTACAATCTGCTCCATTCAGGGGCCTGGTGCAAATTGAAGTACCCATAAATATGCCTTAAGGTGTACATACATGAGAGTGCTCGCTTTAGCCATGTGTCCATTTTGGACTACCTTCCACTACATAAAATGAAACATGTACATTTTTGAGAAATATGAACCACTTTTGAGAATAATGAACATGAACATTATTCTCAAAAGTGGGTACTTCCGTATATCTTAATCTGCGGACGTTTGAAGACCAGCATGTATCAATAGTTTATTAAGTATAAAAGTTATCGATTATTATTGTTTTTATATTATACGCATATTAAGTTCCCATCATGTTGCAACTTAATTTCAGTTACCTAATACATTACAAAAAACCAATTTCAATGTAACCTGACTATAAAGCTGTCTCTATATATAACAGTTTCAAATATTATTTATCATTGTAATTGCTTGAAGCTAAAACCGTACGCAAATCGATATTGAAACGCTTAGTGCGTTTTGTATAAATGACAAATGATAGTGTATCCTTCAATTTTGGATAGTACTTGTTGTTTTCACGTTGTATCCAAATGTTATTATATTTCCGGCGTGTGTGTTAGAAACTGGGTTAGTGAGTGACTCACTAGTGTAAGCTGTAGTATTTAAGGAAGTAATATTAGTTATAATGATAAAAGATTTAAGAGTTCTACTGTTTTTCGAAGTTTTAGCTGGCATATTCCGAAATTTTCATGTATCCCGAAAAAGAACTAAAATTTTGATTTTTATCAGAATAACTGTGGACTTTATCATGTGTACAAGTTATTTAATCTTCTACTTTAAATGGAACACAACTGTCAATGTACCACTAAAATTAATTTTTTTGATTTCTGGAACAACGAACTGTATTATACTGTGTCTAGTTCCAATCAAATATAGTTCCATATTTATTACTTTGTATAATAATGTGTGTCACTTACACGAACATTACAAATCCGTCACAATTTATTACCAGATGAGTGATGTGGTAAATATTGCTATTTTCTTAGTAATAATATTCATGTCGATCTGTGGAGCTATCGCAGGGAATCAAGTTAAAGACTTCAGTTTTCCAACAATGTTTATTTTTACAATTAGCGCTATTATATACATTTTCAAGTATTTCCTTGTACTATACATTTACATGTTGCTTATGTCTAAAATTAAGAGTCTAATAGCGAGCCTTGACTCTGCTATCAATCTCACCATACAAGAAATTATCGTCAGGAATATAGACGCAAAAAACTTGTTACCAAAAAGATCACTTGAAGAGGAGATTAAGTTGTGGGCGACACATTGTCAGATATTGATAACTAGTAACAGGCTTTTGAATATATGCTTCAGTGAACAGGTTCGTATTTAATATTTAGATTTTTATTTGCACATTATATGTTAGAACAATATTAGAGTATAAATAAGTATAATAATAAAAAGGACCAAGTCAAGAGTACCCGAAACCGACGATAATGCATGAACAGATTAATGCGATTGGATGAAGCGAAAGAAGTATGTAAGGATACGATCCATCAAGTGGAAATTAGTGATCTGTGCCTATCCCTGTGGGAGAAAGCTGTGACAGTTTGTATGATAATTTTCGAAAAAAAATCTGGCATATTCTTATTTGTTATCACTTTGTATTAAAATATTTTTTTAAATTTGAATAATAATTGTCATAATCATCAATCATGTTCGTCGATGCAGTGTAATCCTACAATAATAATAAAAAATTAAATGAATACAATCCTTTAAGTATTCATCATAAAGATTGCAGTGCCGATGTCTACTTATAAGTTAATTCAGAGATATCTTACTATACCTATAGGGGCAAGAACATGATTTCTTTTATTTTAATCATCCACTTAAATTATAACTTAGTCTTTCTATACAATTATTCATCATGTCTCTCTTCTTGCAGGTAAACAAATACACAAGCATTTTGACTGGAGTCTGGTAAGCATGGTTGTTGAAAGAATTGGTACAATACATAATAATAATATTGAATTATAATAATACATTAAAATATTAACACATATGATTACAATACATTATAATTATTTGAACATGTATATTAGAATCCTGATTTTATATTTAGCTATACTACACGTATAATCATATTCAATGTTTGTTTCCAGAATTTATTTTTTGTGTTATCTTCCAATCTATTTTTTATTACTGGCATTGGTTACGCGATAGGCGAATTTGTTAAGGTAAAAATATAGCCCCTATGAACTATAACCATAATTATATAGATTGAATGTTTGAAAGGGAGCCGTGTAGCTCAGTATGCACATGTTATGGACATTGGAAGGGATGTCACGTGTGTGAGTAAAAAGATATGGATATGAATTTTGATGGATGTCAAAGTAGAGGAAGGTCACTGATAAGATGGATGGATTTTGTGATGTGTGATAATTATGGGTGTGGATGAGGGGACGACTAGCGACAGAAGCGAGTGTAGAAAAAGGAGATACTGTGCTGACTCCAAAGAGAATGGGATAAGGGCAGGGTGATGATAAATTGCATAGTTAAATTCAATTGTGTTTCACAAAAATCATTGCATATAACACGTTGTTTTTCAGAATACGTCTCAGGACGCTACATACAAAACGATGATTGTGCCGATAGCCTCCTGTTTTGTGACATTAATTTTATTAGTGAGATCTGGTCAAGATCTGAGCAACAAATGGGTTATCTTGAAGAGAACTCTAACCAGGCTTAACAATGTCTTGGTAATTTGTAAGTATTAGTTAAAACTATAATATTTCTAGCAAACCTTGGTTTGTTCGGGATTATTTCCCTGTTTTCTTTATCTTTAGTAAATATCATCCACCTAAGGTACTTTTTTATATTTCGAACAATATAGGAATGTTTGTGTTTAGGTTCATGCTTATCAGGACTATGATACTAATTTACAGGCCTTAAGTTTTATTGTACATACATACATACATACATACATAAATACATAAATCACGCCTATATCCCCGAAGGGTTAGGCAGAGGTGAACTAGCACCCACGTTTCGCCAATTATGTTAGGTCCCATGTAATATGCCTATTGCCATTTATCGGGCACAAAAGTCGCAGTACATTGCTATTGCTGGGTGGTACAAGAGGAACGCTGTTGCCCATTCCTCATCACTGAAGAGATTTGGGGTGGTGACAATTGTATTCTACTCTGCCGTCACCACACGGCATTATAATATTGTTTTATTGTAAACCTTGATAAACGTTTGTTCCTGTAAAAAATAGTAAGTCAATTTCTGTCAGATTACGCAAAGATATTTATTTGAATTAAATATTATTTCTCACAATTTATTTAAATAATCTTTTTAACTATTTTTTTACACAACCCGGTTATATTCTGAAGTAGTGTAATAATTTTCCTTTCAGATCCTCCTGTCTCGGAAATGAAGTCGGCGCGTGATTTGATGCGCTTGGTGCGCCCTGAGCTGCTACAACCAAAGCTGCTGTCGACAGTACCCCTGCATTTGTCGCTGGTCCCCATTACGCTGTCCCTCACAGTCACCTACGTCATTGTCATTTTGCAGTTCACTAATATCATTTCATAGTGTGGTGTCAGAATACAATTTAAATACACAATACATAGGAAATAAACAAAAATTATGTTTTTTTTGTAGTTGAATATTTTACATAATTTTGGTGTCTCCAGTGTTTTAGACAAGTTTGTTTTAATTATTTTTTACCAGTTCAATTTACTCGTGTAAAATGTTACGTAATTTCATTAGTATTATAACCCTGCCACACATCCAAATACAATATTATTATATAGCAGTCTCTTTCTTTGGTCTGTCTATCCCATGTCCTCCTTGATACTACTTCAATTTGTTTGTCAAACTTATTGATGTTGATATTTTATGTAAACTGTACTGTTTATGTAAACTGTATTTAAGTAAAAATGTACATACATACATAATTCACGTATATATCCCCGAAAGGGTAGGTGAACTAGCACCCACGCTTCGCCAATTATGCTAGGTCCCATGTCTATTGCATGTGGCGAGCCTATTGCCATTTATTGGTTACAAAAGTCGCAGTACTTTGCTAGGTGGTAGGTATAAGAGGAACGCTGCTGCCCATTCCTCATCACTGATTTATCCTTAGTCGCCTTGTACGACACCCACGGGTGAGATTTGGGGTGGTGACAATTGTATTCTACTCTGCCGTCACCACACGGCCAAAAATTGATGTGTATAATAAATTTAATATATGTGAACCAATGGCGGATTGTGTTATTTAGACAGAGTAATAGATGCCCAACTGGAAAGAAAATTAAAAATATAATCATTATTTTGTTTCAGATAGGAAAATTTTATATTAGTGATGTAATACAAAAAATTTTAATAAATTTTGAAAAATCACCTGACAATGTTGTTTTCGACTAATGTCAGCTTTTATCCGTTTAAACGGCAATGTCAGGCAGCAAAATAATATAACACTTATTAAGGTCTGATTCTCAAAGTAATAAATGCTTTGTTCGATAGAAGATCGGTGAAGATGCCGTATGTCCAGAAAACCATGAAATCGACTAGTGCATTAAAATTATCACAGCTTTACTACATACGCAATAATTTATGTATGTTAGTCATCATTCTAAGTAATGAAAAGCAAACTGTTTATGTAATTACTGACACACTGGTGGACGTGTATCTTTTAGTAAAATTCAATAGAGATATAGATAATAAATTATGTGATAATAAATTAAGTGTCAAGACTCACAGATGTGTCCGAGGCACTTGTGTAAGCTGTTGTCTTTGTGGAATAATAATAATTATGAAAGATTTAAGAGTTCTATTGTTTGTCGAAGCTTTGGCTGGCATATTCCGAAATTTTCATACCTCCCGGAAACGAACTAAAATTTTGATGTCCCTTAGAGTAACTGTAGACTTTATCATGTGTTTAAGTTATTTATTCTGTTACTGCTATTGGACTACAACAAATGTGAATATGCCACTGCGATTCAGTTACGTGGTTTCTGTAATATTTAACTGCATTATACTGTTTGTGGTTCCAATCAAATATAGTTCGATATTTATCAATTTGCATAATAATTTGTGTCACTTACACGAACATTACAAATCCGTCACAACCTATTACCAAATACATGATGTGGTAAATATTGCTCTTTACTCAGTAATATTATTTTTATCTGTCTTCAGAACTATCGCGAGGAATCAAGTTGACCGTTTCAGTATTCCAACAATGTTGTTTTTTACAATCAACAGTTTTATGAACGTTTTCAAGTATTTCCTTGTACTATACATTTATATATTACTTCTTTCTAAAATTAAGAGTCTGATAACAAGCCTTGACTCTTCTATTAATCGCGCCATACATGAAATTTCTGGAAGCAAACATTACCTACCACTTGATCACGTCAAGAATATAGACGCACCAAGCTTGTTAAAAATAATATATTGTGCCAATGGTATATCACTTGAAGAGGAGATTAAGTTATGGGCGAACCATTGCCGAATATTAATAAATTGTAACAGACTGGTGAATATATGCTTCAGTGAACAGGTGAGTATTTTTTATTTTGTTTATGAGTTCCAATTTTTATTTGAATAATAATTCTCCCCCTTTACATCATATTTGCTCCAACAAATATACAGGCATATTTGACTTGAGTCTGGTAAGAATAGTGGCTGATTTGCGAAATATATTTTTCTAATATTTTTCCTGCTATTCAATCGTATAAAATGTTTATTTACAGAATTTGTTATTTGTAATATCTTCAAATATATTTTTTATTACTGGAATTGGTTATGTAACAGATGAATTTATTAAGGTAAATATAATATAAACATATTTTGATATCTATACTTAAAAAAAGCATAATTGTTTAATTCAATTCAATTGAATTTTAATTACCAATGCCTACCTACGTTGGTTTTCAGAATACGGCTCAAGATAGTGCCCATAAAACTTTGGCAGTGGCACTAGCCACCTGTATAATAACGTTAATTTTACTAATGAGATCTGGTCAAGATCTGAGCAATAAATGGGCTATCTTGAAGAGAACTCTAACCAGGCTCAATAATGTCTTGGTAATAAGTAAGTATTGGTTTAAAGCTATAGTTATAGGGAACCTTACATGTTTATTCGAGACCATTTCCCCGTTCTTTTTATCTCTATTAAAAGTCATCCAGCTTTTTAATATATTTCGAACAATATAGAAATTATTGTTATTGGTCCATGCTTACCATGCATGACAATATTAATTTACAGGTTATAAGTTTGTTGTAAACCTAGGTAAATGTCTGTTTCTGTAAACATGTACCTAAGTCAAATATGAAGATATTAAGATAAGATAAGATAAGATAATTTTATTTGCCAGAACAAGAGTATTACATTGGTCTTGAATATATTATAATTATCATCCTTACATGTTCCTGCCGCAAAAACCAGCATGCAAAAATTAAATTGTTTTAAAATTATGGTCCAGTTACATTTAAATTGTCATTTAAAAAATTAATAAAAATTGATATCATACACTATAACATTATTTCATTATACATTAAATAGAATTAAAATAATAACAGATGTCAGAAAGTACATTAGAATTATCATTATATATTGAGTTAAAATAATTGGTTGTTAAAATATTTGGATTAAATTTTAATTGTTACACAGCCCGATTATGTTCTGAAGTAGTGTAATAAATATTTTTCTTTTCAGGTCCTCCGGTCTCTGAAATGAAGTCGGCGCGTGATTTGATGCGCTTGGTGCGCCCTGATCTGCTACAACCAAAGTTGCTGTCGACAGTACCCCTTGATTTGTCCCTGGTCCCCATTACGCTGTCCTTCACAGTCACCTACGTCATTGTCATTTTGCAGTTCACTAATATCATTTCTTAGTGTGGAAACACCAATACAATTAAAACAAGTTTTTCATCTTCGTATTCTAGTTGGAAATAAATATCAGTGAACTTATGAACGTGTCCAATTTTTTTGTATTTTTGTGGATATACGTAAATTTTTGATGGTTGAAACGTTTATATAATTTTGGTCTCTCGTGTTTTGAACGAATTTGTTATAATTTATTTCATTAAGAAAACTAACTTGTAAAAAAATACATAAGTAATTTCATTTGTCTCTTGCCGCTCCCCTCCGGCGCAGGCGAAGGAGGCGAACTCATCTTCGTCCTCCCTAGGTTTGTCAAGGGTGGCCTGCACACATGGGTTAGCCCGCGTGTGTGCATTGCACAGGCCACCCCGTCTGGGGGATGTCCAGGTTTCAGACATCTCCTCCTTCGCGCTGACCCCGGCGTAAGCTGGGAATCCCTGGGGAGAGACTGGTGCATTGCCACTTTCCCCGCTTAAAAGGCTAGGAGGTGTTGAGAAATGAGTTTTGTACCAACGTTCTCTAGCTCTATGCGCAATTACGATTGTGTTATTATTGCTGTTTGCCATTAGAAAATTATTGATTTGTCGTGCGTAATGTAATGTGGTGTATTTTCGAGAATATAATATTAATATGGTTACAAATATGGTTTCAATAAGTTTCTTACTTTAACATGGTAGCAGAGCATAAACAAATAATAAATAAATATATTAATTAAGTAAATGGAAGCTAAAATAGGAGAAGTGGGCATTCAGATATTCGATGGTGCGAATAACGAGAAATGGAAATTTCGATTAAAGCTGTTGCTACAAATGAAAGCATGCCAAGAAGCTGTCGAAAATGATGCTAAGCCGGAAGGTATGATAAACACTGAATGGACAAAAATTGACTTAAAGGCGAGAAATATTATAGTGAATAGCGTAAATAATGCCCAGCTTGATATAATAATGAATGAGAGTACGGCTTACGGAATGATTAAAAAATTTGTCGAGATGTATTTAATAAAAGGCAGCGCCAACAAATTATTGATCAAAAGGAAAGTTCTAGAAACAAAATTCAAAGATGGCGACGATATAGTAGAATTCATACAAATTTTTGAAAAACAAATTAATGAATTAAAAACGCTAGAGAAGTCGTTTCAGAAGAAGATAGACTGAACTATTTATTGCTGGCACTACCCGAGAGCTTTGCCCATATCGTGAACATAGTAGATGCGATGCCAAAAAAGGAGCAGACAGTAGAGTACAGACGTGAAGTCGAAATTATTACTTGAAATGAAAAAGAAACAGAACGAGCAACAAGGGCAGACATTCAGCATGAATCAAGATGGGTCCAGACATGATAATTGCTTTGAATGCAACCGCCCCGGACATTACAGAAAAGACTGTCCAAAATTAGCACGCCGCGGTAATCATAATCGTGGTAGAGGACGCGGTTATGGAGGCGGACGACGAGGAACACACAGAGGATTTAGAAGAGGATATAATACTAGAAGGGCATATATACAGGACAGAGTAGCAGCACCAATGAATTTTATGGATTCAACGTCGAAGTAGAGGCGATGACAGCTGGAGCAGCCGAAACGAAAGCGGACATAACATGGTTGTTGGACAGTGGATGCAGCGACCACATTATAAATGATGAGAAGTTTTTTCATTACTATAAAATATTAGAAACACCAGTGAATATTAAGGTAGGTGATGGATTTTGTCTTATGTCGGAAAAAATTGGAAATGTAACAATGTACTGTAACGTAGGAGGTAAGACAAATAAAATTGATGTTGCAAATGTATATTACGTTCCAAATATGAAAAAGAACCTATTAAGTGTTTCGTGCATTGTAAATAGAAATAATACAATTCATTTTAGAGGAGATATAGCAAATATATATAATGTAGATATAGGTTTAATGGCTATCGCACGCAAGAAAAACAGACTGTATGAATTGGATGGCAAAGTAAATTTAAATGGTGGTGGTACTGTAGCATACACGAGTGGTAACTTTATGTCAGAAAAAGAAAAATGGCATAGGATTCTAGGGCATCCTAACTTTAAGAAACTGAATGAAATGTGTAGGCACAAGGTAGTAGATGGGTTACCTAACAATTTAGATGAGGGTTACGTGCAATGTGAAATTTGTCTAATGAACAAGATGACTAATTTACCGTTTGGAAATCAAATACGACGGGCAACAAATATATTAGAGATTATCCACACGGATATGGCAGGCCCGATTACGCCAACTGGATATAAGGGGCAACGCTATTTCGTGACATTTATAGACGACTATAGTAGAATAGCTTATGTATGCACAATAAATAATAAGAGCGATGTTTTTAAATGTTTTACAGATTACGTACATATTGTTGAAACTCAAACTGGCAAAAGGGTGAAAGAAGTTAGATGTGACAATGGCGGAGAATATATAAATAAAGATTTTTACAATTATACAAAGCAAAAAGGAATTTACTTGAAACCAGGACCAGCCTATACACATGAGTTAAACGGGGTAGCTGAAAGATTTAACCGAACCATAATGGAGAGAGCGAGATGTCTGCTTATAGAAGCAAAGATAAACAAGAAATATTGGCCAGAATGCGTGTTAACTGCAGCATATTTAGGAAATAGAATTTTGACAAATACATATGAGAGGAAGACACCGTACGAAATTTTTATCGGAAGGAAGCCAAATGTCAGTAATTTAAAAATTTACGGGTCACAGTGTTATGTAAGAATTCCAGACGAATTAAGGACCTCAAAATTGAACCCAAAGGCTATGAAAGGTATACTAGTAGGATATACAGATACGGGATACAGAGTATTAGTAAACGACAAAATTGTCATTAGTCGTCACGTTACATTTATAGGCATAAAAGAAGAACAGATAATAAAGATTGTAGATACAGAAGATGAAAATGAAGAACTTTATGACAGTGTTGGTGATTCAGGAGAAGAAACTAGTAGAGCTGAAACTGAGGAGGTGACTGATGTTCGACCTAAAAGAGATGATGAGAAAAATGCCAGAGAAATATAAAGATCATGTTGTATATATAAACCTTAGTGATGCATCGGTACCAGATACGTATGATGAAGCGATGAAAAGTCCGGATGTAAATAAATGGAAAGATGCCATGAAAGAGGAACTGAACAGTTTGGAAAAGAACGAAACATGGATATTGGTTGATAAGCCAGTGGATAATAAAATAATAGATGTGAAATGGATTTTTAGGATTAAGTCAAATGGAAAGTATAAGGCAAGATTAGTCGCACGAGGGTTCCAACAGATGTATGAAGAAAATGAAGAAATCTATTCGCCAGTAGCGCGTATGACGACGATGAAAGCCTTATTATCAGTTGCATGTGTAAGAAGATGGAACATTGAACAAATGGACGTAGAGACAGCATTTTTGAATGGAAACATTAAGTCTGAAGTTTATATTTACCCACCTGATGGATATTGTACCCAGAATAATAAAGTATGCAAACTTCAAAAAGCTCTCTATGGGTTGCGAGAGAGCCCACGTGATTGGTATGAATATTTTCACGAATTCATGTCTAGTGTTAATTTTAAAAGGTCTGACTATGACTATTGTTTGTATACAGGATGTGTAAATAATGTAAATATATATCTATGTCTGTACGTTGATGATATTTTGATTTGTGGAGAGAAAAATGACGCAATTGACGAAGTGAAAAAGTTATTGAACAATAGATTCCGAATGAAGGATCTGGGAAAGGTGAAACAGTATCTTGGAATAGATATAGATTTTGAACCCAAAGAAGGAAGAATGACTTTGAGTCAAGAAAAGTACATTGCAAGTTTGGCTGAAAAATATAACGTGATGGAATCGAAGAATTACGAGACACCAATGGAAATGAATTTAAGCTTTGAACCGAGCAAAGACGCCAGTGCAACATTAAAATACAGAAACTTAATTGGAGCTCTTCTGTATGTTGCGAGTGGAACACGACCAGATGTATCGTATAGCGTTAACTATTTGAGTAGGTTTCAAAATAGTTATAGTGATACGCGTTACAAGTATGCTTTGCGAGTTCTTAAATATTTATAGTATACAAGACATTTAAAGATGAACTATGACGCCAAGTATGAAGAGCAAGTGAACGCTTATGTAGACGCCGATTGGGCTGCAGACAAATCTGACAGGAAGTCGACGACAGGAATTTTAATTAGAGTTTTTAATAATCCAATTATGTGGAAATCACATAAACAAAAGATTGTGTCAAGAGCATCAACTCATGCCGAGTATTACGCGTTGGCAGACTGTGTTGAAGAAATACTTCCGTTAATAGGTGTGTTAGGTGATTTAGGTGTTGAGATTAGGGAGCCAGTCAAAATTTATGAAGACAACAGCGGGGCTATTGCGTTGTCAAAGAACGGAAAGTTTTGTAAGAACTCTAAGCACATTGACATAAGCTATCATTTCGTATATGACTACGAGAGAAAGGGTATTATTAATATAGTAAAGGTTCATACTGAAAATCAATTAGCGGATATATTGACTAAGGCTTTAGGCAAAATAAAATATCAAAAACTTAGAGACAAAGATTTTTGGTGGTTAGAAAAAGAATTTCGAAAAATTATATATTATATAATGTTAAAATTAAAATCGAATTTAAAAACTTACTGCCGCACTCAGAGACGTCAATTAACTTTAATGAGTATTTAATGTCAAAAATTTTCATTCAAATCTAGACCATAGACCCGGCAAGAATAGCGACTAGTTTTGAATTGTCATTTTTTGACGTTAAGTACTCATTAACGTTATTTGACGTCTCTGAGTGCGGCAGTTAGAGAGTTAGCAAATGTTAAATGAATAAATGTCAGTTAGTGCTTTGATATTGTTATGTGTTCTAATAATGATATGTTGTTAAAAGTTATGTTTATGTTATGAATTATTAGGTTTAGTTGCTGCAAAACTCAAGGAGGTGTGTTGAGAAATGAGTTTTGTACCAACGTTCTCTAGCTCTATGCGCAATTACGATTGTGTTATTATTGCTGTTTGTCATTAGAAAAATATTGATTTGTCGTGCGTAATGTAATGTGGTGTATTTTCGAGAATATAATATTAATATGGTTACAAATATGGTTTCAATAAGTTCCTTACTTTAACAGGAGGAACACCGGAGTGGTTTAGTGGGTATTGCTGATGCTTCGTGCGCTGAGCGAGTCCCACACACGCCAGTCAGTTTAATTTCGGTTTTTATAGATACAATAAATATGCTCAACTGGAAATCGACGCATTATCAAAAACGTTACAACATAAATATTATTTGTTTTCTATGTAAAAACGAAAAACACGAAAAATGTAAAAATCAATCATATCAGACAGCATTACACTAGTTAAGGTCATTGTACACTAAATATCAAGGCAATAAATGATATATTATTCAACAAAAGGTCGGTGAAAATGCAATATGTGCAGTAAACCATCAAATCGACTGTCATTCTTGTGCAGAATAAAATTCTTATACTGCAATCGCAATAATTTCTGTGTATCCCTACTAAGGACTTTTAAAGTACGTAGTATCTTTGACTCCTGTATCATGACCGTATCTTTGCTTATAAGATTTGAAGCTTTTGTTTGGTTCACTACAGGTTTTCTATTATTCATGTTTTGTATTCAGTAATAAAATACCGCAGTCAAACAACTTCTGAGGTAACTTTACATTCTTTTTAATAAAGTTTCTAAATGGAAATTACAACACTAAGGGCCTGTTTCACAATCGACAAGTAAGTTCGAAGTAGCTTACTTAGCAGGTCATTTGACAGTTGTAATATGAAATATATGTCAATTGAACTGCAAAGTAAGCTACTTCGGACTTACCTGTCGATTGTGAAACAGGCCCTAAAATTATTAACACATAAAAGAACAGATAGGTATAAACTGTTTATGTGCTTACTGACATACCAATGGACGTTTATATATTAGTAAAATTTAATAGAGTGAATAGATGTCTTACTACTGATAAAAAAATTTGTAACGCACTAGGCTAAGCTGTTGTCTCTGAGGAAAAATAATCGTAATAATAAAAGATTTAAGAGTTCTATTGTTTGTCAAAGCTTTGGCTGGCATATTCCGAAATTTCATACCTCCCGGAAACGAACTAAAATGTTGATGTCCATTAGAATAACTGTAGACTTTATCATATGTATAAGTTATTTTCATCCCACCATCTCGGAAAAAGCGTTTTTGCTCTTCGATATCTGAGTGCAAAAGCCGTTTTTATCCTCTAGAGGATAAAGTAAATTTGAATTTAGAACATCGTGTGCAATGAGTTTGTGAATTCAAAACATCATTATACCTATTTATTTCTACCTCCATGGTGCCGAAATTATCATGCAACCTATTTTAATTTGTTAAAAACTCAGACTCGGAACCTTCTTGGAGTACTTTTTTTGTAATTTGCTTTGCGCGCGCCATTTTCTTTTCACGACATAAATTTGTTAAAATCTAGGAGTTCCGTGACGGTCAATAAGCTTGGCGTCAATCTTGCTTTAAACATTTTGATCGTCTACAATGCTTGCTTGATGCTTGAGTCAAGCATTTAAAAGCTTTTTAGGTTTTTTTTATTTGTTTACGCTAGCAACGGAACAAAAACATACAGAAAATCAACATGTTTGACTCAAGCTGATTGACCGTATCGGAACTCTATTAGGGACGGTAATATTTATTAGGTTCTTACAGGTGTGTCTGGATGAATTTTGCGGGTGTGGCTGGGTGGATGGGTGGGTGTTGGAGGTGTGTCTGGGTGAATGGGTGTTTTGTGGGTGTGAATGGGTGTTTTGTGGGTGTGTCGGAATGGATGGGTGAGTATTGTGGGTGTGACTGGGTGGAAGTTGTGGGTGTCTGAATAGATGTTGTGGGTGTGTCTGGGTGAATAGAAATTTCGTGGGTGTTTCCGGGTGAATGGGTGTTTTGTGGGTGTTTCTGGGTGAATGGATGTTTTGTGGGTGTTTCTGGGTGAATGGGTGTTTTGTGGGTGTTTCTGGGTGAATGGGTGGTTTTTGGGTGTTTCTGGGTGAATGGGTGGTTTTTGGGTGTGTCTAAGTGGATGGGTGTGTATTGCGGGTGTGAATGTTGTGGGTGTTTCTGGGTGGGTGTTGAGAGTGTGTTTGGGTTAATGGGAGGGTGTTGTGGAAGTTTCTGGGTGAAAACAGAAACTGTTGTGATTGTATTTTTTTTTGTATTTTGCAATTTCCTCGTTGTGGGGGGATGAAAAGTTACGAAAGTTACGTGTTCGTGTTCCCTCGCTATCGCTCAGGATTCTAATTTTAGAATCCTTCGCTAGCTCGGTCATCAAAATTGAGCACGCGGTTAAAAAACACAAAACACTCACGTACAACAAATAACTATTATTCTGTTACTGTTTTTGCGCTACTACGAATGTGTCTAATAAAAAGCCTTAACTCATCTAATAATCCCGCGATATAAGACATTTGTGTAAGCAAATAGTAACCAACCAATTGACCACGTCAAGAATATAGACGTCACATACTTGTTACCAAATATATCACTTGAAGGGGAAATTAAGTTATGGGTGACACATTGCCAGATATTGATAAATTGTAACAGACTGATGTATATATGCATCAGTGGACAGGTTAGTATTTTTATTTTGTTTATAAATTTCAATTTCAATTTGAATAATAATCGTTATCACTATCCTCCATAACATCCTATTCCATTCAACAATTCAACAAGCATATTTGTCTTAAATCTGGTAAGAATGGTCATGTGGGCTATGAGAATTTGCAAAATATATTTTTATAATAATATTTAATCCTGCTATTCAATCGTATGTAATGTTTGTTTACAGATTTTGTTATTGTAATGTGATACATTTTTTATTACTGGCATTGGTTACGTCACAGATAAATTTATTAGAATTAACTTGGAAATAGAACTTTAATAGCTTAATTAAATTCAAATGTGTTTCAGAAAATATTATTGAAACATATCATCTAATACGTTGTTTTCAGAATACATCTCAGGATAGTGGCCACAAAACTATTTTAGTGGGGCTAGCCACCTGTTTTGTAACATTAATATTATTAATAAGATCTGGTCTAGATCTGAGCAATAAATGGGCTGTCTTGAAGAGAACTCTAACCAGACTTAATAATGTCCTCGTCATTTGTAAGTAGTTAGACAATTTTTTTGGATTTCTAGCTTAAATCCGATTCGAGTTATATTCTTACACATTTTCTTTTGAATAACAAAGTCTCTGTTTGTGCCTTTTTTGTAGAAACTGGTTTGTTGTTGATGCAAAATATAAAAATTATTAAATGCTAAATTACTTTTTATAGCAATAATGATGTAATGATTGTAATTGTACTTTAGTCGTTAAGGTCATACTTATCATAACGATGATAGTTACTTATTTACTGTTTTTGGGTTTAATATTAAGCTTGGAACTTGCCCTTGGCAAATGTTTGTTTCTGGAAAACAGTATACCAATTTCAGATCAATATTGATTTGAATTAAATCTTTTTAACTAATTAGCTACACACATCCCAGCTATGGTCTGAAGTAGTGTAATATTATTCCTTTTAGATCCTCCGGTCTTTGAAATGAAGACGGAGCGTGGTTTGATGCGTTTGGTGCGCCCTGGGCTGCTACAACCAAAGTTGCTGTCGACAGTACCCCTTGATTTGTCACTGGTCCCTGTTACGCTTTCCTTCACAGTCACCTACGTCATTGTCATTTAGCAGGTCACTAATATAATTTCTTAATGTGAAAACAGGAATATAATGGTAAATTGACACTTTTTTCTCGTCTTATACAATTATGAACTACATTTATCATTTAAAAATTAATATCATTTTCATGGTTGAAATATTTACACAATTCATCGATGCTGCTTCATATTGTAGTTAAATAATTTAATGGTGATATTCATTTTATATTATTATTATACTAAACTGTAAAATCATGTAAAAACTTAAAAATGTACTCAATCAATTATTAAATATGTGGAGCCGATGGCAAATTGTGATTTTTATTCAGCCTAAGAATAGAGGGAATGATTTGAAATTGAAAATTGAAATCTTTAACTTCTGGTAATTATCACTTTGGAGAGTACCTTGCATAAAAAATTTGAAGTATTTGGTTCATTCACATTTTTATGGCTCCTGAGGGCCTATCCAAGTGGCTTATCTATTGGAACGCATAGAAAACAAAAGTATGAAACTGGCGTATTGTTTGCCCTGGAAAACGTCAGATTCATGCATTCGTATTCTTCTATGCGTTCGAATAGAAAAGCCACTTGGCTAGACCCGCTATTCTGTGTGTAGTAAAAAATGGCTGCAGTCAAACAACTTGTGGACCCAATACCACTCGGCGTTACGGTCTAGTGGTAGTCGCCCGGATTGCGGAGGCCCCGAGATCGGATTGCATATCAGAACAATATTTTTGCAAATTCGGGACAATTCCCGAACTATTCAAATAAAAATTATAATGCATATTAAAATTATAAAAAA
The DNA here is from genome assembly GCA_963931975.1 of Cataclysta lemnata. NCBI lineage: Eukaryota > Metazoa > Arthropoda > Insecta > Lepidoptera > Crambidae > Cataclysta > Cataclysta lemnata. The sequence continues at coordinate 2,996,080 of OZ008344.1, read as the reverse complement.
TAATAACATTCAAAAGAACAGTTAGGTACAACAATTATCTTGAGTCACCATTCTAAATAATGAAAAGTAAACTGTTTGTGACATACCAGTGGACGTTTATAGGTGTTTAGGTAATTTAATAGAGTGAATGATATGTTATTAATGTTATAAATATAAATATTGTTGTTATGTTAATTGTAATAACAGCTTAAGTGACGACAGGGGCTCACAAATGTGTGTAGCGTATTTGTGTATACTGTTGTCTTTGAGGAAGTAATATTAAATAAAATGATAAAAGATTTAAAAGTTCTATTGTTTGTCGAAGCTTTGGCTGGCGTATTCCGAAATTTTCATGGCTACCGAAAACGAACTAAAATGTTGATATTAATTAGAATAACTGTAGACCTTATCATGAGTATAAGTTATTTTTTCTGTTACTTTTTTTGGGTTACTACGAATATCAATATACCAATGAAATTAGTTTACGTTATTGATGGGGTGATGTTCTCTATTATACTGTTTCTTGTTCCAATCAAATATAGCTCGATGTTTATCACTGTGTATAATAATTTGTGTCACTTACTCGAACATTATAAATCTGTCACAACTAATTACCAGTTAAGGGATCTGGTAAATATTGCTATTTTCTTATTTATCTTACTAGTAACGCTCATCGCGAGTATCGCGAGTAATCAAGTTGATCACTTCAATTTTCCAACAATGGTGTTTTTTAAAATCGGCAGTTTTATGTACGTTTTCAAGTATTTCACTGTAGTCTTCATTTACATATTGATTCTGTCCAAATTTAAGAATCTAATAGCAAGCCTTGACTCTTCTATTAATCGCGCCATTCAAGAAATTTCTGTTAGCACACGGTACCAACCACTTGACCACGTCAGGAATATAGACGCAACAAACTTGTTAGCAAAAAGATCACTTGAAGAGGATATTAAGTTGTGGGCGACACATTGCCGGATATTGATAAATTGTAACAGACTGATGAATATATGTTTCAGTGAACAGGTTAGTCTTTTTACTCTGCTTATAAATTCCAATTTGAATAATAATCACCATCATAGGGCCTCCTCTCTTCCATCTTATTTGAGATCAGCGCGATTAGTCCTTCATTTTGAATTATCTAAGCCACTTAAATACTTATAAGAGTGTCATGGTGATGATCACTTTACTTACAAATCTGTTCAAAGACATTTAATCATAATAGAGGCAAGAATAAACGCAGTTATTAATACTCAGAAATCTTAGTGATAATCATCGAATAACAATTCACAATCATTCATCATGTCTTGGAGCCCTTACAGGTAAACAAATTTAATTAAATTTTTTAGCAAACATAATCTTTGTTTCCAGAATTTATTATTTGGATTATCTTCCAATCTTTTTTTTGTTACTGGCATCGGTTTCGTGACAGGCGAATTTATTAAGGTAAAAATTATCATTTTGAACTTTATAGTTAAATTCGCTTAAGTTTGGCCATAAATCTTCATATCAACCAACAAGTTATTTTTCAGAATACGTCTCAGGACAATATCCATAAAACCTTGTCTATGACGATAGTCGCCTGTTTTGTCACATTAATTATACTACTGAGATCTAGTCAAGATGTGAGCAATAAATGGACTATCTTGAAGAGAACTCTGACTAGACTCAATAATGTCCTGGTAATTTGTAAGTATAAGCTTAGAACGATTTTTAGCAATCCCGAATAAATTTACAAAAAGTTTATTGGGCATCCTGGTAGGGTCACCTTTAGTGATGAACACAGAAATTTTATTTATTTATTTATATAATGACAGCCACATGGTAAATATTAAGCTATGTTAATTTTGTTTCCAAGTTAGTTTTGTTTTTTCAATATCCACATAATATATTATTTTATTTTAATATAATAACTACAGGTCTTCCTAAAAAAATGTTTTTTAAAGGAGTATTTTAACGACTCTGTTTTTTCTTCTTCCTGCCTTGTACCCAGTATGGCGCAGTATGTTTCCTCTTCCATTCCATCACACCAGAAAGTTATTATCCTAAGAGCCCGCGACAGCCAGACCTTCGTTATTTTATAAAGGCTGTAATTTTCTGTATGTATGGTCCATATACAGGTAAGAACGATCCCCGCTTATGAAACTTGGCTTACTTTGGCAGGTAACAGATAATAAACATACATACATACAAAGATTTTGGGGTTAGAAAAAGAATTTCGAAAAATTATGATCTTGAGGCGGGAATCGAACCCGCGTCCGCTGCTATCCGGGCAGGTGCCTGACCGCTCGGCCACACAAGACACTTATTAACTTGCCGAAATTCTTCCAACCTTTACACTTCACGTTGTAAGCCAACGGGTACCCTCGCAATGTAGAAATAAATTTCAAACATTCCAAAGCAGATATTTTTACAAATACCGTGCGTTGTTTCTAACCCCAAAATCTTTGTACTAATTTTTCTAACATTTATATAATGTTAAAATTAAAATCGAATAGTTTATAAAGCAAACCCAAGCTTAACCGAACGCACGGTATTTGTAAAAATATCTGCTTTGGAATGTTTGAAATTGGCGTGGGATATAGGCGTGATATAGGCGTATTTAATTCTACCTCCATGGTGCTGAAATTATCATGCAACCTTTTTTAATTTGTTAAAAACCCCATACTCGAAACCTTTTTGGTGTACTTATTTGGAATTTGCTTTGCGCGCGCCATTTTCTTTTCACGTCATTTTGTTAAAATCTAGGAGTTCCGTGACGGGTGTGGCTGGGTGGATGGGTGTGTGTCTGGGTGAATGGGTGTTTTGTGGGTGTGTCTAAGTGGATGAGTGAGTATTGTGGGTGTGACTGGGTGGATGTTGTGGGTGTCTGGATGGATGTTGTAGGTGTATCAGGGTGGATGATGTGGGTGTGTCTGAATGGATGGATGTGTGTTCCGGGTGTGTCTAGATGGATGTTGAGGGCGTGTCTGGTGGATGAGTCAGTGCGTGGATGTTGTATGTGTGTCTTGGTGAGTGCGTGGGTGTTGTGGGTGTATCTGGGTGAGTGCGTGGGTGTTTTGTGTGTTTATGGGTGAATGGGTGTTTTGTGGGTGTTTCTGGGTGAATGGGTGTTTTGTGGGTGTTTCTGGGTGAATGGGTGTTTTTTGAGTGTGTCTGAGTGGATGGGTGTGTATTGCGGGTGTGAATGTTGTGGGTGTTTTTGGGTGGATGGGTGGGTGTTGTGGTTGTGTCTGGGTGTATGCTGTGGGTGTTTCTGGGTGGATGGGTGGGTGTTGTGGTTGTGTCTGGGTGTATGCTGTGGGTGTGTCTGGGTGGATGCTGTGGGTGTGTCTGAGTGGATGTCGTGGAAGTTTCTGGGTGTAAAACAGAAACTGTTGTGATTGTATTTTTTTTTTGGCAAGTTCCTCGTTGGGTGGAAGAAAAGTTACGTGTTGCACTCGAGTGCAAAGATTTTTCACCTTGTACTCTTTTCATTCCCTCGCTATCGCTCAGGATTCTAATTTTCCTTTGCTAGCTCGGTCATAAAAATTTAGCACGCGGTTAAAAAACAACTTTGCACTCACGCACAATAATAGTAGATTTTCCATCAAGTGCACAAAACGTATCCTTTTTGTCCGAGACTTTTAGCAGCCCGAGCCGAAGGCGAGGGCAGATACTAATTTCGAGGATAAAAATGGTTTTGTGGATGAGTTAGAAACTCTGCTTTTCACTTTGATTGCGAAGAAATAAAACAGTACTTTACCTTACTTAAAATTCAAACTAAAATGAGTACAGTTTTTAATACTGAAGGAAATTGACCATTGATCCCCCAGACCTATACAGGTCTGGGGGATCAATGGGAAAAACAACTATTAAATTAATTTTGAAATAATAATTTTATTAAATTAATTTAATAACCTACCGTACCTACTTGAATTAAAATTTTAATATCTTTTATGTCTTAAAAACACTAGGCAAATAAATATAAGTAAATATTATAAAATAACAAATTCTATCTCTGAATTTCTTAATTTGTTTGGCTGCATGGCTCATTTTCTTATCCTTAATATAGACACATTTATGAGTAGATACGTTAATTCTCTAGAGCACAAAATTCGATTTTGTGCAGCCTATAACCTGCACAAATAAGCACTTTCAGAGCATGAGAAGTGAAAATAACTATTTCCTTTCAGATTATCCGGTCTCGGAAATGAAGTCGGCGCGTGATTTGATGCGCTTGGTGCGCCCTGAGCTGCTACAACCAAAGCTGCTGTCGACAGTACCACTGCATTTGTCGCTGGTCCCCGTTACGCTATCCCTCACAGTCACCTACGTCATTGTCATTTTGCAGTTCACTAATATCATTTCTTAGTGAGGAAATGAGTTAAATTTGATTATTTCATTAAGGAAACAAACATACTCTTGTAAACAATTATATTAGGTTGGGGAAAAAGTTTTTTCGCATTATAGTATGTATAAACTTGTAATAAAATCTCTTTGGCTATACTATTTGTATCTGGCTGGTTTTGGTATCATTAAAAGTTTAAATTTTAAAGAGCATAATTCCAAATTCAAATTAGGAAAATGTGTGATTTTCATTTGTTTTTCGTACCGCCAAGATGAGAGAATCTAATGAAGAAATTCGATACATTTTAAAATTTTACTACAAAAAAGGTAAAAATGCAACACAAGCCGCGAAAAAAATTTGCGATGTTTATGGACCTAGTGCAGTGTCTGTGAGAGTAGCACAAATTTGGTTCAAGCGTTTTCAATCCGGAAATTTTGATGTCAAAGATGCACGTCGCTCTGGTCGCCCTATTACAGATAAAATGGATGCCATTTTTGAAAAAGTGGAGCAAGATCGGCATGTCAGTAGTTACGACGTAGCTGAAGAACTGGGAATTGACCACAAAACAGTTTTGGCGTATTTGAAAAAAACTGGGTACACAAAAAAGCTCGACATTTGGGTACCTCACGAGCTCACTGAAAGAAACCTAATGAACCGTGTACTCATTTGTGATTCTTTATTACGACGTAATGAAACCGAACCATTTTTGAAGAAGCTGATAACTGGTGATGAAAAGTGGATCACGTACGACAAGAACGTGCGAAAAAGGTCGTGGTCAAAGGCCGGTCAGGCTTCACAGACTGTGGCGAAACCCGGGTTAACTCGCAACAAGGTGATGCTGTGTGTGTGGTGGGATTGGAAGGGCATTATTCATTATGAGCTGTTACCACCAGGCTGGACCATCGATTCTGAAATTTACTGCGAACAACTGATGAGATTAAAGCAAGAAGTTGAGAGAAAGCGGCCGGAATTAATCAACAGAAGGGGTGTGGTTTTTCATTATGATAACGAAGACCTCACACATCTTTAGCCACTCAGCAAAAATTAAGAGAGTTTGGCTGGGAGGTGTTAATGCATCCGCCGTATAGTCCTGACCTTGCACCTTCAGATTTCCACCTGTTTCTTCAGAATTCTTTAGGCAGTGTCAGGTTAACATCACGAGAGGACTGCCAAAACCACTTGTCGCGGTATTTTGACCAGAAGTCCCAAAATTTCTATAGCAATGGCATCATGTCCCTACCTACAAGATGGCAAAAAGTTATCGAACAAAATGGTACCTACATACTTTAGTTGAATGTAAATAAACTATATTAAAAAATGTTTTGAATTTTCTTAAAAAATGCGAAGAAACTTTTTCCCCAACCTATATTTCATTAGTCGTATAACTCAGACTTTCAGTAGTATAACTATTCAAAGACGTTCTTTCTTGTATATTGGTCTCATTCTTTAAACTGTCTTTCCTTGATATTATTTCGTATTGTATATTAATTTTAATTTCTTAATATAGATTACATTTTTATACCTACTGTGTTGGAATAAAAATGTACAGAGTCATTTATTAATTGCGTAACCAATGTCAATTTGTATTTTTATAGAACCTAGGCATTATATTCAAACGTAGATTAAAAACAGTGTCAGGAATGGACTCGCTGGGCAGCAATTAAGCTAGGTTCCAATAGGTGGCGAGCCTATTGCCATCTATCGGGCACATAAATTGCAGTACATTGCTTAATTTCCACCTATTGGGTACTTTCCTCTTATATCCAAGAGGAATACTGCTGTCTTTTGCGCATTGCTTTTTTAACTCTTAGTCGCCTTTTACGACACCTACGGGAGAGATGTGGACGGTGACAATTGTATTCTGCTCTGCACACACAGGTGTCCCACACTAAATAATCCTTTTGTAGAAGTACTCTGTAAACTAACTTACCTACTGAGGAAGTACCGAGTACTGAGGAACAGCTATTGTTGAGTTTCATGATAATAGACAAAGCCAGGAGTTGGACGATAATAATTTTTAACTAATAAATAATTTGAGTGTGTCCATTGCTTTGTTCTTACAAAGCCACCATTAAAGTACTCTCTTTACTTCCCTCTTTTTTTTAAATACCCTAAGCTGTTAGCCGAGAGGCCTTTACAGCACCTAACGGTTTTTTTTGGGGGGGACGGCGAATCTCTCTTCTTCAAAATATGCCTAATAGTTATTTGTTATACGTGAGTGCAAAGTTGCTTTTTAACCGCGTGCTCAATTTTGATGACCGACCTAGCGGAGGATTTAAAAATCAGAATCCTGAGCGTTAGCGAGGAATTCAAAAGAGCACAAGGTGAAAATTCTTTGCACTCGAGTGCAACACGTAACTTTTCATTCCCCCTCAGCGAGTGTTACGGCCTCTTTTGTATCTTTGTTAGTTTTATACTTTGACATTTGTAAATTAAAAACATAGGAAAAAACAAGTGAATAAATAGAGTCTTTCAGTAATACCAAACCAGACATTGTTTGTTTTACTTATTATTTTACACCGATTAAATAAAACCACGGTGCAATTACAAAATTAACATATTGTTGATTCAAACAAACCACAACAATAAGATGGCGACCGTGAACGAATTAAAAAAGAACCGTAAAATAGCACGCTTTGCATTTACCATGGCTGTCAAGAAGCTAGAAGAGGCTATTGCGACCGATAAACCAGGTCTCGAGGGCTTGCTTGGCACATTAAAAAATAAAGCTGACCAATTATTTATAGTGGATACCAAATTGCAGTCAGCAGTTGTGTCGGAAGATATGTCGGAGGAGGAAATGTCGGTTTTGTTGGACATTGAGGAAACCATGGATCGTGAGACGCATTTTATTAACCTCAAGATAAAATGTGAGTCAATTTTATTATGTAATAAAGACAAATCTGTTCCCGAACCATATTCTGTTAAAAAGAAAATTCAATTACCAACTTTGGAATTAAAACAATTTGATGGAAAAATAGAAAATTGGATCGGATTTTGGGGCCAATTTAGGAAAATTCATCAAGACTCACTATTAGATGATGAAGACAAGTTTCAGTACTTACTGAAGGCTACAGAGCCGGGATCACCAGCAAGGGACTTAGTTGATAGTTTTCCTCCTAGTGGTGCTAATTACCACAAAGCGATACAGGATTTGAAAACTAGATTTGCGAGAGACGAGCTCATTATTCAGCATTATGTGCGTAAATTATTAGAACTTGTCCTTTCCCAAACGCACGGCAAAGAAACCATAGACTTGCGGGTATTGTACGACAAGCTAAATACACAGCTCAGAGGTTTGGAGACTTTAGGTGTTACAAGCGATAGATTTGCAGCCATGTTATACCCACTGATCGAGTCGACTATACCGGAGGAGATTTTGCGACTTTGGGAAAGATCAGCCAAACACACAGATAGTGACGAGCTCGAACAGTTGATGGCTTTTTTAAAATCTGAAGTGGAGTGCGAAGAAAAGGTTCAGATGGCGAAAAACAGTGTTCGTAGTGCGCCACATAGTTGTAATAGTTGGCATTGTGAGTTAAATTTTAATAGGGACTATAAGGTACAAAAACAAATTGTAAATATTATGTGCCATAAAAATTCAACTACTTTATTGCAAACCATTTTTGTTAATAATATTTTATATCCTGATAAATGTGTTAATGTACGAGCATTATTAGATAGTGGGTCGCAAAAATTCTATATTTCTAAGCGAGTCGCTATAATTCTAGGCCTCAAACCAATAAGTCAACATGCCATTTCTCTTTGTCTTATTAGAGGTATCGAAAATCATAATTTATACAAATGCTATGTTCAGGATATCGATGTTAAGTATGAATTTGTTATTTCGGCATTGGATAAAAACGTAATTTGCGGTTATTTACCGAAGTTAAATGATTTAAATGTTTATAAGTTTTTACGAAAGAATGATATAAAGTTTAATGATTACGTTAGCGATAATTGTTTTGATATTTACGAATATTTTGTTGCTATGTATACGAAGCTTGGGCGGGTGTTGGAAGGGAATGTCGTTTCTTCCAATAGGTATTTGTCTTCCATCTCCAACCTTACCTATAGTTTAACTATAACGGCACAATGGTGGGACATGGAAACGTTCGGTTTTAAAGTTCCTATCGATCCGCATCATCGTGGACCGGATCACCGTAGTGGGAAGTGTGGGATTAGTGCATGATACATTTTGTATGTGGAGACAATTTCAATTGAGTTCGAAATTTTTGACAATTCTAGACCAATAAGTTACATTGTTGAGGATGTGGACATTTTATTACAGCTTACTTAATTTGAATTATAAAATATTCACATTGTAGTTTTTGTTGTATAATAATAATTATAAATATGTTTTTTCTTTTCTTTTTTGTTGCCGTTGGAGGATGTTACGGCCTCTTTTGTATCTTTGTTAGTTTTATACTTTGACATTTGTAAATTAAAAACATAGGAAAAAACAAGTGAATAAATAGAGTCTTTCAGTAATACCAAACCAGACATTGTTTGTTTTACTTATTATTTTACACCGATTAAATAAAACCACGGTGCAATTACAAAATTAACATATTGTTGATTCAAACAAACCACAACAGCGAGGAAATGGTAAAATACATAAAAAATTACAATCTGAATAGTTTCTGTTTTCACCCAGAAACAACACCTACCCACAACACTCACCCATCCACCCAAACACACCCACAGTATACACCCAGACGGAACCACAACAAACGCCCACCCTGACACATCCACAACATCCACCCAGACACACCCACTAAATCCACCCAGACACACCTACAACATCCACCCAGAAATACCCACAACACACACCCATCCACTCAGAAACACCCATAAAACACCCATTCACCTAGACAGACCCACAACATCCACCCAGACGCACCTGCAACATTTATCCAGACTCACCACAATATTAATATATTTTCATAATAGGTAGCATAAATAGGTAGAATTAAATAGGTAATGATGTTTTGAATTCACAAACTTAATGCATACGATGTTCTAAATTCAAATTTACTTTATCCTCTAGAGGATAAAAACGGCTTTTGCATATCGAAGAGCAAAAACGCTTTTTCCGAGATGTACATACATACATACATAAATCACGCCTATATCCCCGAAAGGGTAGGCAGAGGTGAACTAGCACCCACGTTTCGCCAGTTATGTTAGGTCCCATGTAATAGGTGGCGAGCATATTGCCATTTATCGGGCACAAAAGTCGCAGTAGGTATATAGCTAGGTGGTGTAAGAGGAACGCTGCTGTCCAATCCTCATCACTGATTTATCCTTAGTCGCCTTGTACGACACCCACGGGAGAGATTTGGGGTGGTGACATTTGTATTCTACTCTGCCGTCACCACACGGCTTTTCGAGATGTGGGGATGAAAAACACTTTTTTGCAATACGCCGATAATGTTTAACTTGATGTGTTGGTGAATATATAATCTATCTGTAATCTATGTGTTATAAGATAGCCAGCCCCTCCGAGGTTGAGGGTTCCAGGTGAAGCTCCATCTTCACTTATCATCACTTACGATCAGGTGAGATGAAGGGCTTCCTTGTCTAACGTAAAAAATGCACCTATCAAGGCTAGAATATACAATAAAACCACAGAAAAACTAGTCTCTCTGATGGCTGCAATTTTTCACAGCCGGACGTGGCAATGGCGTTAATTATTCAATATGGCCATAGATAGACAGACACTTGGCAGTTTTTGCGGCAAACGTCGGAGACTACTCCCGTCAAAGGGGCGTTGAACCGTGAAATAGGAATCTCAATCGTGGGATATCAGGTTTTATACAAGACGTTGCTAAGGCGCATTCACTAGTCTGGTCTTCCATGCTGGCTTGCCCGGCTAGCATGACGACTGTAACACGATATGATAAAGGCATTTATCGCTTTGCCCTGTCAAAAAACAATGGATTCTTGACAGTTCTATATATATAAGCGATAAATGGCTTTATCATGTGGTGTTTCGACCGTCATGCTAGCCGGGCAGGGAGCGAAAAAATATCGTAGAATTGGCCAGTTCCGACTCATCCCATAGGTGTCGTAAATGTCGACTAAGAGAGTTTGCCCGGTGTGGAAGAACCTTAATGGTGGACCATTCAGGTGCCCTAATGTTCTTATTAGTCTACAGTCAAGTGGTTTGCCCTCCAGAGCAAACCACCAACAATACCATACCCAAAGAGGGTGGGTGTCAGGCCGGCACCCAGCTGTAAAACCAAAGCCAAAACCTTGAGCAGCATGGATGGGAATGTAGTCATCCCAAGCAGTGTCTCCATTCATCGGTCTCACGACATGGTCCGTCTCTTTTCTATACATTTATACACTAGCACATTTACGGTGTGATGGGTATGAATCAAAAGAGATAAAACGGGGACAGGACCTGAAGAAGAAGTTGCCAAGGCGTATAAATCTTTATTTCCTCTAGGGGAAGGCGACCCAAAACAGATATGCTGCCTCAAGTGGTACCCGCTCGTGTATTAAATTCATTTTCAAAACGGCTTAGCTTTATTGATGCTTCCTTGAGAGGACATCTGAAAATTGAAATTCCGATCTGTCTCGTTAACCGTACCTGCATACATACATAAATTACGCCTATAGTCCCGAAGGGGTAGGCAGAGGCGAATTAAACACCCACTTTCCCCCAATTAAGTTAGGTCCCAGATAATAGGCGGCGAGCCTATTGCCATCTATCCGGCACATAAAATCGCAGTATATTGCTAGGATTAAGAGGAATGCTGCTGCCCATTACTAATCGCTGTCTGTATCTGTAGTCGCCTTGTAGAACACCCATGGTAGGGATGGGAGTGGTGACACTTGTATTCTGATCTACCGTCACCACATCGCTATCATTGTACCTCATCATCACATCATCATCACCAGCCCTTTAATGTCCCCACTGCTGGGGCACGGGCCTTCCCTGTGGATGGAAGAATATAGGGAGATTGGGCCATCACCCACCACGCTGGCCCAGAGCGGGTTGGTGTGTATTAACAACTGCAGAGGCAGCCGGGACCACCAGCTTAGCGTGCCTTCTGAAGCACGGAGGAACTGGAGATAATACATTTTTGGTCACCCATCCGATGAGCGGCCTTAGCGAACATTGCTTAGATTACGCAATCGCAAGCCAAGAGCGCTATGCCACTGCGCTAGCGAGCTCCTCTCTCATGACTGTACCTGACCTATAAAAAATATTACTGACTTGTCTAGAACTTTCGTAAGTTCAACACTGGAACGTGTCTAAGGCGGCTCTTACAGAATCTTACTGGGCAGACTGAGAAGTAGGAGTGCGTAAATGAATGTTAGCAATTTGACATGTTGTGAAGGGCCCCGTAAGCCTACACTTGGATCAAAAGTCCAAAACGCTGCTACAGGGACAGGAGCTCGCTAGCGCATTGGCATAGCGCGCTCGGCCTGTGATTGCTTAAACTAAGCAATGTTCGCCGAGGCCGGTCATGGGATGGGTGACCAAAAAATTTATTATCTCGAGTTCCTCCGTGCTTCGGAAGGCACGTAAAGCCGTTGGTCCGGGCTGCACTGGGCCAGCGTGGTGGGTTATGGCCCATTCTCCTTATATTCTTCCATTCGTAGGAAAGGCCTGTGCCCCAACAGTGGGGATACTAAAGGGCTGGAGATGATGATGATGCTGCAGGCTTCCCTCTCTGCCACACAATGGCACACGCAAGGTTTATCCGTTTAATGCCAAATGTTTTCGTCTCTAGGCTAGAGTCTACATTTTAAAAATCGTATCGAAACATGCCTGTTTTTCTTTAATGCAGCCCGCAACTCTACTATATTCGGAAAATACTCCTGGTTTTGGAACGATGGATTTCTTTCCAATAACCTAGTTTCACCTGCGTTTTTGTTCATGCTGTTAATTAACACAGTGTGCGGCTTGAATTTATATTTTAATGCATCGGCTATACCTGCAATACACGCCTCAGTACAATGGAATAAGAGCTGGAATGCAACGGGCGTGTATTTAGTGCTCATGCGACGTGATTTTGTCATAATTAAATTGGCTTACGGACTGTCTCATATTTTCCTAGTTAGATTTCCAAGTACGGTGCAGTCCCAAGTGAAAAACTTTTATTGTACTTTGTGTATTTCCACACATAACTTCTTTAAACTTACATACATGCATAAATCATGCCTATATCCGCAGAAAGCAATAGGCAGAAGTGAATTGTTATAACACCCACGTTTCGCCATTAATAGGTAAGATCCCATGTAAAAGGTAGCGAGCCTTGTTTTACACTTATTTGTAATATATTCATAATAAGCAGCATGATTTTAACAATGTTACCAATACATTCAACAATTAAAGTTGTTGAAAATTAATTTTGTTGATTAATTAAATTCGATTCTATAATAATCATATTAATCGTACCTACTTATTTAATTTTAGTTATCTAAATTCTCTAATGCTTTATTGTGTAAATTAATAAAAAATAACAATACAATATTAAGTGAAGAACTTCAAACAGATTTCGGTTCCATGTAAATTAAATTTTATTACCTACCGATTTGATTTTTATTTATTTTCCTTTGTGTACATTTTAATATTTAATTTTGAACGAAATCCGTATCACTCAATGCACACAGATTGTGATAATTTTAACACGCTTTTTTTCATGACCGGAATAGTTATTTGTTGTACGTGAGTGCAAAGTGGTTTTTAATTTAAAAAAAATTAGATTAAAAAAATTAGAATCCTGAGCGATAGCGAGGGAATCAAAAGAGCACAAGGTGAAAAATCTTTGCACTCGAGTGCAACACGTAACTTTTCATCCCCCCCCAACGAGGAAATTGCAAAATACAAAAAAAAATACAATCACAACAGTTTCTGTTTTCACCCAGAAACTTCCACAACACCTTCCCATTAACCCAAACACACTCTCAACACCCACCCAGAAACACCCACAACATTCACACCCGCAATACACACCCATCCACTCAGACACACCCAAAAAACACCCATTCACCCAGAAACACCCACAAAACACCCATTCACCCAGAAAAACCCACAATACACCCATTCACCCAGAAACACCCACAAAACATCCATTTACCCAGAAACACCCAAAAACACCCATTCACCCAGAAACACCCACAAAACACCCATTCACCCAGAAACACCCACAAAACACCAATTAACACAGAAACACCCACAAAACACCCATTCACCCAGAAACACCTACAAAACACCCAATCACACCCAAAAAACACTCAATCACCCAGAAACACCTACAAAACACCTAACCACACCCAAAAAAACACCCAATCACCCAGAAACACCCACAATACTCACCCATCCATTCAGACACACCCACAAAAACCCATTCACCCAGACACACCCACAAAACACCCATTCACCTAGACACACCATCAAAACACCCATTCACCCAGACACACCTCCAACAGCCACCCATCTACCCAGCCACACCCGCAACATCCATCCAGACACACCTGTAAGTACCTAATAAAAATTACCGTCCCTAATGGAGTTCCGAGACGGTCAATCAGCTTGAGTCAAGCACGTTGATTTTCTGTATGATTTTGTTCCGTTGCTAGCGTAAACAAATCAAACAGACCTAAAAAGCTTTTAAATGCTTGACTCAAGTATCCAGCAAGCGTTGTAGACGATCAAAATGTTTAAAGCAAGATTGACGCCAAGCTGATTGACCGTCACGGAACTCCTAGGTTTTAACAAATTTATGACGTGAAAAGAAAATGGCGCGCGCAAAGCAAATTATAAAAAAAGTACATACACCAAGAAGGTTCCGAGTCTGAGTTTTTAACAAATTAAAATAGGTTGCATGACAATTTCGGCACCATGGAGGTAGAAATAAATATGTATAATGATGTTTTGAATTCACAAACTCATTGCACACGATGTTCTAAATTCAAATTTACTTTAACCTCTAGAGGATAAAAACGGCTTTTGCACTCAGATATCGAAGAGCAAAAACGCTTTTTCCGAGATGGTGGGATGAAAAAGTAATTTTCTCTGAATGGGAAAATGAAGCGTCTACAGTCCGCGTGCAGAATGTCGCTGGCAGATTGTCGGATTGTCCATTTTAAGATCTGTCGAGTTATATTGTGAAAAATTAGAGACCTGCCTCTAGAAGATGGGCAATCAATTCCCACGAATAGAATACAAATGTATGAAACTGACGCGTTACAGAGAAAACACGCCATATTGTTTACTATGCCGTTTCTTGCCGTCCTGTCAAAAAAAGAGAAGTTGTCAATAATAATAATTGATAATTATGTTCCCCATTCATACTTTTTTCAATTCTTGTCATTTCGTATTCTATCAAACCATTTTGAGTCGTCATAGTCACCAGCTTTTTAATGTCCCCACTGCTGGGGAACAGGCTTTTCCTATAGCTTGAAGAATATATGCCGTGTGGTGACGGCAGAGTAGAAATCAATTGTCACCACCCCAAATCTGTCCCGTGGGTGTCGTACAAGGCGACTAAGGAAAAATCAGGCATGAGGAATGGGCAGCAGCGTTCCTCTTATATCACCTAGCAGTGTTCTGCGACTTTTGTGCCCGATAATGGCAATAGGTTCGCCACCTATTACATGGGACCTAACATAATTGGCGAAACGTGGGTGCTAGTTCACCTCTGCCCTACCCCTTTGGGGATGTAAGCGTGATTTATGTATGTAATTTTATGTTGAAGAATATAGAGAGGCCCAGTGCAGGTTAGTGGGCTTTAACGACTGCAGATGCAGCCGGGGCCAACGGCTTAACATGCCTTCCGAAACACGGAGGAACTCGAGATAATATATTTTACCATCTTGTCACCCATCCAATGACCGGCCATAGCGAACATTGATTGCGAGCGCGATATGCCACCGAGATAGCGAGCGATTTTGAGTTGTATTTTGAGTAGTTTTTATTGAGGTGTGCGATATAAGTCTAGAAATCCTTACGCGGAGAAACATCAGACCCAAACCCAATGCCTTATCTTGCCCATCCCTTACCTTTGAAACGTACTGGACTAGTTAATAAATTTATTGCACTTGTTGTGTCAAAATGATACGCGCTCCGCCCTGCAGGCCGACGGGAAATGCCCGTTCGCTGCCAAGAGATAAATTCCGTTCCGGGTGTCCCCGTAACTAGCCACTACTCTGTTTTCCTTTTCGACCGTTGTACTGTGTACCGTTGGTAGTGTCACATGAGTAGATAAACCGAACAGAGCAAAAGCTTCCTAAGAACCCTGTCGTACTAATCCTGACATTATGCAACTGGCTGAGCGTCATAAACCGCTTTTTTCCATTCTCGCCGCGTCTCAATTTATAAATGTAAAATTGCTAAAAATGTGTCGTCACACTTTTCTCACAAATGTGACCAACCAACCAACAATGTGACAAGGACGGGGGAGGGGTCAAAAAATCACGAAATTAGTGTGACGTTCTTTATGGATGACGATGCTTTATGGATGATAGTGCGGAAATAGCTTCAGTCTACGAGGGGTGCGGTCGACACCGTGGCGACTTTTTGCAGAATGTTAATTAAGCGGCATAAAAAAGCTGAGCTGAGGAGGGGCTCGCTAGAGCACTGGCATACCGCGTTTGGCGTGTGATTGCGTAAACTAGCAATGTTCGAAAGGCCGGTCATGGGATAGGTGATCAAAAATTTATTATTTCGAGCTCTTTCGTGTTTCAAAAAGCACGTGCCCCATTGGTCCCGGCTGCATCTGCAGACGTTAATACCCACTAAACCACACTGGGCCAGCGTGGTGGGTTATGACCCAATCTCCCTATTTTGTTCCATCCATAGGGAAGGCCCGTGCCCCAGCAGGCTGGTGATGATGATTATAAAAAAGCTGGTGAATATTGGGTGTTTTATGTCTGTCAAACGTCACTCACTTTATTTAGGATTTCAACAAGCCACGCTATTGTCTAAACTTGTTTATGAAAATGACCTGTCCCAACTTCGTTGTTGGCAAGGGAAATTATCCCCAATCTTCCAATTTCTTGTCCTAAGTGTGCGTTTTCACTGCCATACCCTTCTTTTATGTCTCAGTAAAACGCGGCCCTGATCTGCGGACGAAGCTAATGACAGATTAACTTTGTTGGGCCCTTCTTAAACTGTTCGTATTTGTGATACAAACTTTCTTGTATATTATTATGTTACAGACAAAACCACTCTTACTTATTTCAGAATGTTATAAAAAGGTAGTTAGGATAAAGTATTTTATAAATGTTAGAAAAAGTATAGTCTTCGTGGAAAAATTTCATTCAATAATTGAATTGATGGACGGGCTGTGTGTGCACCCAAACCCGCTATTTTCCCCAAAATGTAAAGACTAAATAAACCTTTTATGAAAACCAAACCTACTTATCTCTTCTTTGAACAAAGTTATATTTAAATTCACAAAATTGGGCATTCTGGAAGAGATATAATAACATTTTAAAAACTGAATACTAAAATTAATACACAGTATTGATTGAATTAATGTATAGAAAAGTGATGGAACAAACTAATGAACAAAGAAGGGGAACAATCAATAATAAATAATCTGTAATAATATTATTATTTAGCAAAATTTATTCAATTTAAATTGATAAGCAATAAAAAATAAACCCTGATTAGTTTATCTCCGTCTTAAATGAAAATGAAGAAACATTGTAATAACATGTGTTGTCATAAATTTCATAGGTATTACAAAAATAATTCTTATATAAATTACAATGTGGCAATTACTTAACTGCCATCTTCGAAAATGCTATTAATGTAAGTAGTTTTCTTCGTTTGTTTACACGGCTTTTAAAATATCCTCCATTAGACATTATCAGTTGTGACGCTAATGCAGGAAGACAGTCAAACGTAATAATGATTAAGGAGTTGAACATTCTGCTTCTTATAGAATCTTTTGTAGGCATCTACAGGAATGTTCATAATTCAAGAAAGAAAAACAAAATATTCATATTCTCTCGAGTAACTATAGATTTGCTGGCGTCCCTCGTTTATTTTGGTCTGATCTTCCAATCAATTATAAATATAAGCATCACAATAGGTATGTTTTATGCCGCCTGTGGCATTTTAAATTGTATCTCAATGTCCTTGTTTCCTTTAAAATACAGTGAGGATTTTGCCAGTCTTTATAAAGATATCTGCCACTTGCACGAATACTACAAAGGCGTAGTATCTTATTACAGCGCGTGTGACATAGTAAATATCGTTGTCTTTGCTTTTATTTTAATCAAATCAATCTTGGAATGTATAATAACATCTGTTACTTTTGTGAAACATTTTGAAATAACTTACTCTTTGGTCATGTCTATAACGGGATTAATTTTGACAGTGAAATTTTATATTGTACTCTATTTCTACATTTCTATTATATCAAGAATAAAGACATTGATACTATGTGTTGAGTCTACAATTGATTGCGCAAGGATTGAATTTGACGTCACTAAACAGTTACACCCAAATGTGAATCAGAACAACGTAGAAGTAGGTGTGCGTCAGTCGTATCTTGAAGATATTAGGTTGTGGAAGATGCATTGCCAGTTGTTGATTCGGTGTAGCAACCTGATGAAAGTTTGTTACGGCGATCAGGTTAGTAATTTAACATTTACACTAACTTTTTGAGACATTAATGAAGAACCCGTGAGCTTAACACGTGTATTTAGGTGTTTGACGGTAAGTCTCCGTGACAAAGTGAAATTGTTAAGGGTTACTTTTTGGTTATTTTTTCGGTTATTATTTGGAGTACAAGGCCAGAAAATATCCGCACAAGGCAAAATCATTATTTCAGTATGACTAACCCTATTAGGGAGCGCTCACTATTATAAGTGTTCTACTTGTTACCTTACGAGGAACCCTCACTGCCATGATATGCTCACGGCAATAAAAACTATTCGGAGTTAGTACAGTAAGACTAACCCCAAATTATTTGGAGTGCGTTGATTATGACTGACACTCATAGGGATTTCTATTGTGAATGCTGTAATCTTACAAGAAACTCCGAGTGCTATGATATGCACAAGATCAGCAAACTTCTTCAGTCGCTTCTTAATGATATAAAGGCCAGGAATTATATTTGAATTACTTTTTTTCAGGTTTTTTTAATTCTTCTTTATGCTGGTATGCTCTATGTTATTTGTATCAGTAACATACTAAGTGATTTCATTAAGGTAACAGTTAACATAATATTTATTAACATTTGGTATGTTGATACTGTTCAAGTCTAAATTAATCAATAGATACTTACTTATAAAATTTTCTATATTTTTTCAGAACAATCCCAACTTTATGAAATATAAGGCCATGTTAACAAGTCTTGTTGGCTATTTTATAATATTGTTTATATATCTGTCCTTTGGACAGAGAATGAGCAACGCATGGATAAAACTGAAAAGGTCTCTAACAAAATTTAACAACAACATTATAACCTGTGAGTTTTTATTTACACAAACGCATTATGGATTAGGTATAGAAGAGGTTCTTGATATTTTACGAATGGTCTTGCTCACAAGACATTGACTTCACATTTTTATTAATATGGACAATATTGAAAAATACTACAGCTTGTAGCTAAAACCATTCACCGGTGTCAGACAGCTTCTTGAATATAAAATAAACACAATCAAAAACGTGTCGTTTTGAAAATAAAGTCCCAACTCAGTTTTGAATACACAATGTTTCGATGTAGGTATTATATGAGTTATGCCTTTTTTCAACAAATAAGCGGAATGGTGATTTATCATGTATAGTACACACATACATAAATCACGCCTATATACCCGAAGGGGTAGGCAGAGGTGAACCAGCACCCACGTTTCGCCAATTATGTTAGGTCCCATGTAATAGATGGCGAGCCTATTGACATTTATCGGGCATAAAAGTCGCAGTAGGTACATTGCTATTGCTAGGTGGTATATGAGGGACGCTGCTGCCCATTCCTCATAATTGATCTATCCTTAGTCGCCTTGTACGACACCCAGGGGAGAGATTAGGGGTGGTGACAATTGTATTCTACTCTGCCGTCACCACACGGTAATGTATAGTGTTTTCTTTTATATGACTATGTAGAATAGTGGAAACAGTCAAGCTTATTACAATAAATTATTCATTTCATATTAAAAGTTATTTTCAATTGAAATAATAATGCTGTCTCTAGATCACATGTCTCAGCACTATACTTTTCACTACCACGTGTTTTTCATTCACAAACAATTATTAATATTTGTAATATTTTCAGATCCAGAAATTCCTGAGATGCGATTGAGCCGTGACTTATTGAGACTGGTGAATTCATCAGAAGTGCAGCCGAACCTGTTTTCCACGTTGCCAGTGCATATGTCACTGATGCCCGACATCTTGTCAATTTCAGTCACTTATGTGATATTTATATTACAGATGAACAATATAATAACTTAGTTTTATATTCCGTTTCATATTGCTCTTGAGCGTGTTAGAAGTTAAATATAATATGAGCTATTAACACTGATCTCTATTATACAAGTACGCTGGACTGAAGGTTGTCATCCAAAAAATAAAGCCAATTTGATTATCGCCATCTTGGCGCTGATGGCACTGGTGTGCGAAGGTGAACATCCTCAGAACTAATATTATAGATGCATTTGTAATGTCAAACACAAGCAACAAACGTCAAATTTAGTACCCTTGCCATTCGACGGGGCGCTTCAAATCGGCTCAAAAGACATTTGTCATTTTAGTAGAAGTATACCTGCGTACTTGTTTATTAGAGGTCAGTGGCTATTAAAGTCTAGTGTGGGTTTGGAATCTCGTCGTAATGAGTGATTTGTCAGCGAAGTTAACAAATTTGGACTTGTTTGATAAATGCAGTCGCAGCAATAACGTAGGTCAAGAAACAGCAAGATTTTAAATAATAATGACATCGTTACATTAGTAAATGTTAATAAAAGAAATGAAATTACATAATAATAATAATATGATTTGATAAAAAGAAATGAAAATTAATATGATTTCTTTAAATTTTTATGAATTGTACTAAATTACATACCGTCTACGTGACCATTTCCTTTTGATTTTTGTATTTCTGTTTCACACATCCTTTATTAGTATCCGGACAAATAATGATTTGCTTAAGAAATATTTGAGGAGGTGTTTTTTAAAAGTTTTTTACTTGTAATAGTACTCCAACCAATTATAAGTTTTTGATTACCCACCATATTATTATTGCTACATTTCTTTTCGCAGTAATAAAATTTTAACCAGACAAACATACATTATGCCTATTTATCCCCGAAGGGGTAGGCAGTGGCGTATTATAATCCACATTTAATCAAGTATTTTTGATCCCATCTGCCTTTTGCCATATTTCGGGCACGTAAATCGCGATATAGTACTACGTGGTATTCAACCGGGACGCTGTTCCTGTTTACTGTTTTAACCCTTGTTGAGAGATTTGGGTTCGTGACAATTGTGTTTTTCTGCCGTAACCACAAGAACAAGGAAGTAATAATCTTAAAACCATAACTATACACACTACCAGAATAAGGCTAAGTGCATATTTAATAATTTTTACAAGGTTGAACCAAACAATTACCTAATATTGGTAATACAAGTGGGTGGCTGATGAACATAATCTACACACTTAATATTATAATGACTATTTGACGTCAGCGTTGTATTAAAGACAGTCATTACTTTGAGTATGCCGTCCGCGGCCAAAGTTGGCATTTAAAAAGTCAACATGAGTTTAAAAACTGCAAACGTTGTACCTTTGGTGGAAGCCGTCGTGGGGATACATAGAAATTTTCATGCTGTATCCAAAAGCGTCAAAGTGCTAATATGCATAAGGGTGATATTGGAATTGATGGTGTTAACGGTATATTTCGGGGTAGAGTTATACCTGGGCAAATTGGAGGAAGAGTCCGTCGTGTCTCCTTTGTGCTTCGCTATCTCAGGTCATCTGACAATGACTTGCACAGTACTGCTTCCTATAAAATACAGTAAACTGTACGCAGAACTCAATAAACAACTGGATAGTCTGTACGACTCTTATAAGCACGCAATGGTTAAGCGAAAGGAGGATCTTTTCATAGGCGTGGTCTTTCTAATAACCACCCTGGGTTCGGCCATGATAACCTTGTCTGGTGAAGTTGGTTATAAAATTGCAGGAGATTTTAGCTTAGCTTACGACATTTTCAGCAGAACGGCTTCCAGTATTTATGAGGTCAGATACCAGTTCGAAATATATTTGTACGTGACGGTTATTTTCAAAATAAAAAATCTATTGGAGTGCCTCGATTCGTCGATAGATGTAGTTGCTCAAGAAATTATGTCCGCTAATGAAATCACAATAATAAAGAATCGATTGCACGAAGAGATCGTCACTCTATGGCAAAGAAATTATAAAAATTTGATTAAATGTTGCAGTAAAATGAATCGATGCTTCAAAACCCAGGTTCGAGGATTTTCAAATGCACTAATTTAATTTAACCTAATGTTTACCTAGACTAATAATGATTAAGTCGAAAGAGCGTATCGAATATTCAGTTCAGTAATAATTCGTTTACTCACATTGTTCCTTCACCTTCTGAATTCAGCAAGCAAGCATGCACCATGCAAGCAATCATACAGCATGCAGCAGGGGAATCCGTAATTTTATCGCAATTAATTTCAACGATTTTCATTACTCATAAAACGAATCGCAGAACTTTTTTTTCAATATTTAACAAACCCTAGAATTTAGATCGCATTTTTAGAGTTATATCGTATTTTCAAGAATTGTAATTTTTCAAGTCCATACATATATGTGGCCAAAATATTAATCATAATGTGGCTATAATTTTCAGATGCTACTCACCGTGAACGCGAGTGTTGTGTTTTTTATTTTTGGCATTAGTGAAGCTATAAGGGATTTTTTACTGAAGGTAATATAGTAAGTTGCTTAGGTAATATTTATACTATAATCCATAAAAGCCCTATCGTTATTCAAATATATAATATATTAGAATGACGACAGGCATATAATACCTATTTACTGAATAAATACAAAAGTTACAATAGCTTGGGGTCCACGGACTGACCCCAAGCGCTTATTGGACGCTAAGCAAAGCTCTATTGCTCTTCCGACCTAATGTCGGTTTCAGGGGAGTACAACAACCGAAGGGCAGGAGAACCGGTCGTATGCACAGACCCATAAAAATAAATGTGTTTTTTTTTTCAATTAAATTTCGTTAATGTGATCCGGGGATCTCGTATCTCATTTCTCCTCCCCTGATCCTTACAGTGGTCACTATACGGTGTTACATATAAAAAAATTGGTTCAGTTCATCTCTTTCGCGTATCCCCTAAGGTCTTCTATAATTGCCCTTATGGTCTGTTGTACGTTGTGTGTGTGTCTATCCAAAATACTGAAGTAATTGTAATTTTTACAGGTATTGTATCAAACTGTTTACAGAGAACTAATGCCGATATACCTCTCGTTTTATGTAATGTCTTTTCTAATGACAGTAATATATGGGCAAAAATTGCATAATGCTTGGATAAACTTGAGGAGGACTCTTGGAAAGCTACAACTAATTACACTTTGTGGTAAGCGTTATATCCATAGCCTAAATTAACTTAAGCACGGTTGTGCCATGTGGTGACGGCAGAGTAGGATACAATTGACACCATCCCAAATCTCTAGCAATGTATTGCGACTTTTTGTGCCCGATAAATGGCAACAGACTCGCCATCTACCCACATGGAAATTAACATAATTAGCGAAACGTGGGTACTGGTTCGCCTCTGCCTACCCCATCGGGGATATAGGTGTGATTTATGTATGTATGTAATTTAACAGTAAGACACTTCTGCGAAGAAGGTGGTTAGAAGTATCGAACTAGTAACAGTTAGATGTTTGTAACCAACTTCTCAGCCCATAAGTGCCCCAATTACTGGTGCATATGAATTAACTAAAACGAACCCCGTCAGCAGAATAGACTAAGGATTTTTTTGATAATACAGTTAACATTTTCTTTTCAGTATTCTTCTCCCTGTCCTTATCCTACTCTGAATAGGGTCGGGACAACATGTCTTTTTCTTCCACTCTCCTCTATTAAACGTGAGCTCAGCATGAGCTGAGTTCATTCTGAGCTCGCTCTCACCTCCTCTCTTTCCCATATAATCTTTCACACAATCCATCCATCGCTTCTTCGGTCTTCCTCTCATTCTAGGTCCATGCACATCCATACTTAACATAGCTGTAGTTACGTAATATTCGTCCCTCCTCATCACATACCATACCACGCTAACCTATTACTCCTCAATTTTTCGATCATCGTCGCTATTTCAGGCTTCATCTAACGTGCTTATTTCTAATCCTGTCTTTCCTAGTCACCCCCCACACACCCATCTCAATATTTTCATTTCCGCTGCATGCATTTTTCTTTCATCCATCGCTTTCGTTGCCCAACACTCTGATCCATACAATACAACAGGTCGTATTATGGTTTTGTATATTTAATTAACCCTTATTCTTAAGTATTTTTCTAATTTCAGGTCATTCTAAATCAAACGTCGATGATGTACGGGATCTTGTGCGACTGGTGAGCCTGTCGCCTCTGCAGGCAGATCTGTTGTCCACCTTGATGGTGGATATGAAGATGATACCTATGGTACTGTCACTAACTGTTACTTACATCATAGTGACATTGCAATTCAATAATATAGTATAATTGAAAATTATAGTATTAAAGTAGTTTATGTAATGTAATTATGTACTATACATGAATAAAAATCCGGATTACTTGGAATAGTAATAATAGTAGTAATAGTTAATTATAATTAATATTTATTATTTGATTTTAATTTTAACATTATATAAATGTAAGAAAAATTAGTACAAAGATTTTAGTGGTTAGAAAAAGAATTTCGAAAAATTATGATCTTGAGGCGGGAATCGAATCATAATTTTTCGAAATTCTTTTTCTAACCACTAAAATCTTTGTACTAATTTTTCTAACATTTATATAATGAAATCAAATAGTTTATAAAGCAAACCCCAAGCTTAACCGAACGCACGGTATTTGTAAAAATATCTGCTTTGGAATGTTTGAAATTTATTTCTACATTGCGAGGGTACCCGTTGGCTTACAACATGAAGTGTAAAGGTTAGAAGAATTTCGGCAAGTTAATTAGTATCTTGGGTGGCCGAGCGGTCAGGCACCTGCCCGGATAGCAGCGGACGCGGGTTCGATTCCCGCCTCAAGATCATAATTAATATTTAGTTTTGTTTCACGTAATATAATTCGGCTTACTTGATTATAGCTAATTTATTTCACAAACTATACGCATACAATTTGACGGCCACTTTGGTCGAATGGTCAGATCGCTGGCCAGATGACGATTATTGCTCTACACCTGAAAACGGAGCCTTTAAAATGACAAATCATTCTTTCGCAAAAAAAATAATTTCTATGATGCTGTCCAAATCACCTAGGTTAAAAATTCTAGGTTAAAATTAGATATTTTATGTTATTTTACCAATACAATGTCTAATTTTATAGTCAAAATATTTTTATACTGAAATGAAATATAATGAGTTGAAGATACACCTACGCAATATAGAGTAAGAAATTAAAACACACCAAATGTAAGAATAACATATTGAAATTAAAGTGCTGCTTTTAATTTTGTTTAGTAGCAGAATTATTAACTAGTATTAAGTGTTTTCTTTAGGGCAGTAATACATTAATAGTAGTTAAGGATTGCTATTGATAATTGAAACTTTAGCTGGCATATTGCGAAAGGAGATGTTCCAAAATGTATGGAGTCTGGCCTATTATATTTGTACAGTTATTCAAAATGTAGGCAATAATTTATAAAACTGTTCATAAGTGGTTATATAAATAAGCACTGTCTTTTGGCATGTTGTACTTATGTTTAGGCGTCATGGCGGAAGGAAGATGTCACTTTATAACATTGACGTACTATTTTATTTGACATTAGATGGGTACTTAATTACAGATGTATGGATGATTTTAATGGTTTTAAAATGTTTTATTTAAGCCAAAAACCTATACAACATCTATCATGATTCCCGAAAGGAGAATGAAATTGTAAAGGGTATCCCAGTGTTTGTATCTTGCCACGCGCGCGAGTTAATTTCTTTTGTTAATGTTTTGGGTAATGAGTAGTGTCTTAGTAATCTTAAATCGTTCAAATTGAATCTTTTGGATAGTTGGTGGGCTTTGTTTTGGTCCCAAGTGTGGCCTAGTCTTCCCCAACATGACCTAAAACCATTCGAAGGGTCCACCAACAACTGTGGATACAACGTACTATCGAAATGTGCACCATTTCGATACAGTGTCCCGTCAATGGAACTCTTTCGATACAGCGTCCGTCAATGAATGAACAAAGCAATTTGAATGAATGAAGCGATTTATACGTTTAAAATTTTATTAGTCTATGTAACGGTGCTTAATTTAAATACTTAGATTTGAGTAAAATAAATTTTAAATTAAAATTATAAATACAATATCTATTTACACCTTTAATAATCTTAAACTAATATAAAAAAAAAAAATCATAAACTAAACCTACTATTTACAAAAGTCAAAATCGTTAGAAATATCATGCGCGCGAGCGATGTTATTCATACGAGTATAGCTAGATTTGTTATACATCGATATCGGGCCGACCGAACGATGATGTACCTGAAATCGTATGAGGGAATTTGCTAACATTCACCGGCCATACGTCAAGACGTTTGCTACTTACTTGCTGGAGTTACAAAATTATTGCTATCGATATTTTATATAATTATCACATTAATGTTATTTTTACATTGAGACCTTTTAAAACAAAAGTTAATGAAATAATTATTAGTGCGTGAAATCCCCGATCGGGTGAGTGTTGCAAATTATTTTATTTACTGCTTAGCTGTAGTTAGTTGTAAATCATTTTATATTAATACAGTATAGTATTGTGGTTAATGTATGTAATTAATTCTAAACCATATTCATCGTAGTAACTGCTTTTGTCGTTGAAATTCTCCACTGTTAATAATGGTGGCGGATCTGTTCAATTCTACCTCCATTATAATAATAAATATTAAGTTAATTTAAATAATGCACTAAATCAAGCCTTCCCTCTTATTATATCTTTTAATCATAGAAATTAGTTTAATAGTCAATATTTAATGTGCGATACTAATATTTATTCATCATCTTAAACATTTTAAGCATCCCAAAAATTCATTTATGTAAAAGCTTAATCATTTTAATTGTTACCATTCATTTTAATGAGATTGCAACATCATTGATTGCTAAATAATAATGTACCATCTTATACTGCTTATCGGCTTTGCACTACTTCGCGTCAATGATGTTGCAGGCACTATAGGAAAATCGGACAATTTCTAAAACGTCCAATCACTGATGAATTCCAGGGATCAAGTACTGGCTTCGCTTCTATCAGCACTAGTCTACGCTACGCTGGAGTGTCCCTGAATTTTAACCACGTGACTGCCGACAGCCCACTACCCACCCATCGTGACGCCAAGTTCGGGTGCAGCCAGTTAAGTGGTACCCCATAGGCGGTTCATAGTGTGCACAGCCCAAAATAAATTCACGACCCTGCGATTTTTACTTAACTGCCTACTGCTGTATCTGTTTAGTGTTTACTTTTTTATAGAATTGTAATAAATTAATAATTTTAAAGTTGTTATTATTTTATTCTGCCAGTCTAAACTAAGCAAAACGTTACATCTAGATTCTTCATAACATAGGCAATACACACGTTCCCAATTAAAATGAGTTCAGAGAGATAATTAGCGATTAAAGTGTGGATAAAAATAGTCTTGCCTTCTTTGTCAATTTTGCTTCTTACTAGTCACAAAGAAACAGAGACCACAATAACGTACCGATAAAGTGATACCATAAATCATATACGACTAACGACCCCCGCCTCGGCTTCGCAAAACGATAAACGCTTGCGGTCAGTACATACAATGCTACAGGGCGTGGCGTTATTTTTTTTATACCTGAATATGTTTAATGAGCTTAGATGAAGTGAAAGATGTAAGGACAGTAAGTATTGGAAATAAGGATCTCTGCCTACCCCTGTAGTGTGATGTATGTATGTATAAATATGACAGGGGGTACAGTGTGCTTCGCAACTCAGGGAAATTCCGTTCCCTAGACCTCCTCGTGACCCGTCTGTCTCATCATCGTCATCATCATCGACTGCCTTTTAATGTTCCCACTGCTGTGGCACAAGCCCTCCATATGTATAGAAGAATAAAAGGAGAATGGGCCACCCAACACGCTAGCGTGGTTGTACGGATTAGTGGGTATGAACGGCTCCAGATGAAGCCGGGATCAGCTTGACGTGCCTTCCGAAGCACCGAGGAACACTAGGTAATGTTATTTTTGGTCACCCATGCAAACACCTTAGCAAGCATTGCTTAGTTTACGAAATCGCAGGCTAAGACTGCGCTGCCTCGCGCAGGCTCCTCTCTTACATAAGATACAATGTATGTTAATACAACTATTTTATGGGGTGAACAACTCATCTTACGTACATTCATAATCTCCGTAAATATTTACGGCATAAGGTAGAGTATTATTCCTGTTCAATTACTTCGGATTGATCTCATTAATAGCAATGAAAAGAACACAACATTATTGACATCGAACCCTTGAATCGCAAATCACAGTTCGTTAACTCTTAGCGTGTTAGGGGTAACAACATTAAATAAGAAATATGAAAAAAATGGGAATACTATCTAAAACGAAAACTTTTTCTATATAATTATTTCTATACACCAAGGGTACAGTTGGGAATTTCAATTAACACGTGACTCTCCAAGGCAGCATTCAACGGCTAACGGGTACCTATACATATAATTCATTTTATAACGTGGTCTTCTTATACACTAAAGGATCGCGATTGCGTAAACTAAGTATGTACCTAATCTTGGCTAAGGCCGTTCAAAGGATGGGGGAAAAAAAAATTATGTCGAGTTCCTCCGTGCTTCGGAAGACACGTTAAGCTGTTGGTCCCGGCTGCATCTGCAGTCGTTAATACTCACCAAGCCGCACTGTTCTGGCCCATTCTCCCAATATTCTTCCATTTCTGAAGAATATTGGGAGAATGGGCCTGTGCTAAAAGACCTGTGCCCCAGCAGTGGGAACATTAAACGGCTGGTGATGATGATGATGATACACAAGAGTATACACTTTATCCACTATTGCCAGTTTGGGCCCGCTTCCCCTTGTAGTGATTGTGAATACATAATCATGACCTTATCAAAGGCAGACAAAAACTGGTTGTTTAGGAATATTATGTTTACGACCTTTGGGGACATGTGTATTGATTAGTTTGTAACGACCAAGATGTTTCTAGAATATATTATCGTATAATTAATAGGTATGTGAATTAGGTATAAACACTCTTAGTCACATTGAGATACGGTTGAATATCGTACTATACTGCTACAAAGGAAGGCGAAGTTCTAAGTAGTTCCTAATTTCAAGGAAGGACTTGACACAGTTTATTTTCAGTTACAAGTGTTGTATGTAGTACAACTTCGTACCGCACTTATGTGTTCTAGAACTAGAACCATAGAATATCAAATGACAAGTAATAGGACCCAAGCTTGACGGCTTAGTTAACTTCCAATAATAATAAGTACATACATAAATCACGCCCATATCCCCAAAGGGGTAGGCAGAGATGAACTAACACCCGCGTTTCCCCAATTAGGTTAGGTCCCATGTAATAGGTGGCGAGCCTATTGCAATTTAGCGGCCACAAAAGTCGCAGTATATTGCTAGCTAGTATAAGAGTAACGCAGCTGCCCATTACTCATCGTTGTACCCGGAGGAGAGATGGGAGATGGTGACAATTGTATTCTGCTCTGCCGTCACCACACGGCTAACATACATCATATTTACTTCATGTGACGCAGCGTTTTTAACGTTTTTAGATATATTAGCGATAAGAAATCAACAATTTAAACGCTTCTTCACAGTCTCTAAACTAAGTATCATAAATCACCGATTCCAGTGGCAAAATTTGTTCGAAAGCGTCGTAAACGGTTTTATGGGCGCGATTAGCTTCGGGAATCCAATAAAAGTCATATTATATTCGTGTTCCAGTCACCCTAGAGAAATTACCACAATGGTGTAAACTAATAACTAATGGTATAGGGCAAATTACACAATCATTTTTTTTAACAAAAATAAAATTATGTCACCTCCAAAGGTCTTAAACAACCGAACGCCAATGCGTAACAAAAAGTTGCACATGTACTTTGTAACTCATAGCATTTATGTTTAAGAGCCGCTTTCGTACATACAATTTCAACTTTCACTTGAAAACAATCTGAAATTAAATTAATACTGACAAATTATAAAGTTTACACTGTCGGTTTACTGTACGTTCGTTGCGGTTAGGGCCGCCGCCCGGCTTCGCTCAGTTATTATTGTTAGGAATTTGTGGCACGGTTTGTCTGATCGGAGCGGAAACAACAGGAATTGTGAAATGAAGGATGTTTGAGTGGTTCCAAGAAGCTGCCCAAGGCATGGCGATCTTTTAACACAAGGCGAGTAGGTTAATACCAGTAAAACCAGTATGTGTTTTGGGAGAAGCAATAGAATCACTCCATTTAGCAAACCTAGGAAAATGGAGTGATTCTATTGGTTCTCCTCAAAGACATCCCTCGCAACGCATCCTCGCACATCTCTGGTGGAAACGCAGCCTAGTTGTAGCCATCGTGCGATTAACGAGCCTGGTAAATGGCAATAGGCTCGCCCCCTATTACATGAGACCTAAAGGTGCAAACATAAAGATACAGATTTTCCAGTGCCGATGTGTCAGTAAGGGTACTAATAGGTACGGGTACTGATAGGTAAGGGTACTGTTAGGTGTACGGGTACGGGTACTGATAAGTACCAATCAACGTACTCAATGGAAACAAGGTAATTCTGTTGTCCTTAGTGACCCTTTTACACACTAACATAGCTGGCGAAACGTGGATGTTAATACCCCTCGCCTACACTTTCGTTCGTACGCATTTCACTTCGATAAGCCAGACAGTCTGAATCATCACTTCTGAAGATAATACATAGGCGTATTCTAATGAAGAAAAATATGAAATCAATACTGAGGATCAAATCTCTCCAACAAACATGGCTAAATGAAAACAAACACAACGCAAAAAGGAAAAGCATGTAATCCCTATTCCATTTTCAAATACCTCTAGCCTCAGAGGCATCAAAATATAAGGTCTGCATTAAAAAATACGTGTAAGCTAATAGTATTTCGTCATTTTATAATACCTACCTACTTCAAAGTTTTGCAAACATAAAATCCCTGAGTAAGAGTGTTTTATCTTGTCCCGTTGAATTTACTATCATTAGAATTTTACATATTTCTTAGAGATTTTAAGTCGACGCCTCTCAAAGAATCTTACAAAATATGGTTGCGCACAGAGAGATGTTGGGGCAGAAAGGTCCTCGAATGGCGGGATACGAACTACGCAGCGTTGTTAGAGTCTGAGGGGCTACTCTTTAAATTAATTGGAATCGGTTATGTGTTGCCATCTCTCTCAAACGTTGCTATCATACCTAATGAGTGAGAGTGACTGGTAGATTAAGACTTGCAGAGTTAGGTCGCTGTTTGGGTCTTACAAGGTGGACCAACTATATTTAACAAAGGTCGCGAGAAATAGCTGGGTGCGGGCAACGCTGTATCGGTTTGGAGATTCTTGGGGGACGTCTATACCCAACAATCCCGCTACAAAGCCGACCGGCGACCTGGCAAAGGTCGAGGGAAGCCGTTGGATGTAAGCAGCGCAGCGATCGGTTTGAAGCTCTTTAAAGGAGCCTTATTATGCCAAACAGTGAGCGTCTCTCGACTGAAATGATGATGATGAGAGAGAGAGGGTGGCAAAGGTGACTGTCAAATCCACACTTGGGTCGCAAGTCCCAAGCGCTGCTCACTTTTTCTATCTTCAGTATTTAGACCCATGGTGACGTTGCAAATGTACATACATACATACATAAATCACGCCCATATCCCCGAAGGGGTAGGCAGAGGTGAATTCTCACCCGCGTTTCGCCAATTATGTTAAGTCCCATGTAATAGGCGGCGAGCCTATTGCCATTTATCGGGCACAAAAGTCGCAGTACATTGTCAGGACGGTAGTATAAGAGGAACGCTGCTGCCCATTCCTCATCACTGATTTATCCTTAGTCGCCTTGTACGACACCCACGGGAGAGATTTGGGATGGTGACAATTGTATTCTACTCTGCCGTCACCACACGGCGTTGCAAATGTCCACTTCTATAATCAAATCTCTATTCGAATATCACTCTTAAATCAATTTTCCAATGCAAAATAGACAGCATTTTCTGACTGCTCTACACAGCATACAACAAAATGATCATAAAAGCAGTTTTCGAGTTTTTGCTTTACGCTCTACCTAAACGGCAAACTATTCAAACTTCAAGGAGCCGTATTAAAACTAGAACTAAGGTTGTAACCTCCGTCGTCCGGTTCGGATTTCGCTATTTTCCCGTACCAAAACGCTCGCGCCAGGCCTGACACACCTGACACGATAAAACACAACGTTTTTTGTTATGCAGATGTGTCGTTAAACGGGACATATGAAACCGGCAGCCGGGCAGGGCTTTGCTCGTTTTGTTTGGCCCGTGTGTGCAGTAAAAATATTTTCTAGCCATAATGGCGGAAATAGTAGGCACCCTGCACGCGAGTCCCGCGGAATAAAAACTCTTTGCCTCGCTATAATATTAAAAATAGAACATCTACTTGTATTGTTTTTATCCCTGTATTTCTATTGATTTATCCCCGAAATGGTAGGCAGAGGTGAATAACACCCACGTTGACAATTTGTTACGTCATATGTAATGGGTGACGAGCCCATTTCCATCTATTACTACATAGCATTTATTATGACGGCCGCCTTGGTCGAATGCTCAGATTGCTGGGTATTGGCCAAGAGGTCCCGGGTTCGAATCATGGTAGGGGCAAACTTTGTGATGACCACAGATGTTTGTTTCCGAGTCATGGTTGTGTATATGTTTATGTAGTATATTTTCAACATTTATATACATAATAATTATATTAAAAATATGTCCGTCACTCTAGGCTGATAGGTGTGAGTGTAAAAATAAAAATATTTATTTATTATTATTATTTATTATCTATCGGACACGTAAATCGCAGTTTATGAGGACGCGTTGAACATGATTTTGAAAAGAACATGATTATAAAAATAAAGAAAAAAAATGCCCGTAAATCTAATAAAGCGTCTTTTAACTGCAGTCATACTACTTCCGTGTTTAATAAATACTACTACAATTTCTTAAATTAAATTATACTGTTTAAAAACACAAATCACAACTTTTCATCCCCGGAGAGGCAAGTGTAAGGTAATACAAAGATAATAGGGAGACACCCGTTGTTTTAAAATTATAGATTATGAAATTTATTAAAAGATATGAAAATTTACATAATTGGAATGTATTGAATTTTTTCCACTGCAATTTTAAACTAGCATTAGAGATGAGTGCCAATCTGGAGGAAGTAGACCCAAGGTGGGTGTACTGTGATTATTTAAAAATAAAAAAGCATTAAATCCTATAAAGTATAAACCTTAATATTATATTTCTATCGCTGTTCTTTTGTCGCATTTTTCCTCTATCATAATAATATTTATAATGAAGAATGGCACTCGACATTTCCCCTAAGAAAGCCACTCAGCCAAACCATTTCCTGTTCTCGTGTTGTGACAAGTATAGTACCTATCCATTGTATAGTAGGTAGCTATTATTTATGTATGAACTTTGCTGCCTATTTGTACCTACTATGTTTTGTACACTCAAGGAAATAATTTCAAAGAAACTTCAGAACAAGGTAAAAGTATGATTTTTTATTTAGTGCACATTGTTACATACATACATAAATCACGCCTATATCCCCGAAAGGGTAGGCAGGGGTGAATTAACACCCACGTTTCGCCAATTATGTTAGGTCCCATGCGGCGAGCTCTTTGCCATTTACCGTGCACAAAAGTCGCAGTCCATTGCTAGGTGGTACGCTGCTGCCCATTCCTCAACCTATTTTAACCCTTAGTCGCCTTGTACGATACCCGCGGGAGAGATTTGGGGTGGTGACAATTATATTGTACTCTGCCGTCACCACACGGCACAGTTACTCATTTAAATAAATAGATGGCTCTGAAATTACAGAAAAGAATACTGTATCCGTTTTCATTTTATATCTTCTATTTATGATTATGCTCTCTGCCTACCCCTTTGGGGATATAGGTGTGATTTATGTATGCTTGTCGCTTCTCTATTTCACGCATATGTTACTACTACGTCTATGCAAAACCTCTAATTTTGTGCGTTTACAGAAAGCCTACGGTAAACGCTGTCACACCGAATGTGCGATTTATATTGTTTTAGGGTTTCACGGGTGAATATTATAAGGTTTTGAGTTACCTTCCACCAATTTTACCATTTTAGACTATGTTTCTTTTCATATTCAATTAAACGGCATCTTTTATTGGCGATTCATTTTAATTAATTCCAAATATGTTCAACAGTTTATCTAAGAAGATAAACATAACCTTAAAAGAGCTTAAAATTAACAAATCAAAGTACACTATAGAAAATATTTTATTGTTAAATAGTTATAATTGTGACAAACTAAAAATTAAATTGAGTATTAATATTATTTGAAAGATATTAATTGTTTGGCCAAACATTTTTATAGTCATTTATTATAACACCCTGGCAGCCTTTTTTAATGTTATATTATATTTTTATACGTCTTATCTGTCACTTATTCTTTAACTCTGAAAATAAAATTGTGGCGTCAACAGCCGTTTAATGCTGTCTATTTTTCTCCTTCTGTTTCTATATTGATGACTGTCAGGGAAATCTGACAGGAAACGAATACATTCTACACACCACAGTCAAAAGTAACAAAAAGCATTCTGTTCAGTCCAGTTCTTTTTGTTTGGATTAGGACAAGCAACGGGAATAGTTTTGGTTGCCATGTATGTACTAATGAAAAACGCAGCTGTGTCGAAATGTCGGATGCTGTCATTATCATCTTTCACTCGAGTTTCCATATTATCTGGAATGGGTGGAGTATGTTTCCACTTCCATTGACATCGGTCATAGAGCCTACTTTTTAATTCATGTCATCCAACACACCGGACAAGTGCTAGTGATTAATGAATGTATAGAAAAGTGAATGGAAATTCCATGTCGAGAGACCGATGGATGGAGACAGCCATTTGGATGGCAGCATTCCAATGCATATAATTATTGGGATATAGGTAAGAACGGGAATTAACACGATTAGGGAGGAATTTATCATTGATCATGCAACGCGAAAGTTTAAAAGTGAAAAAAGGAATTATTGGAATGACAACATTCCAATTCATACCATTCAAGGTTTTGGCTTAGGTTTTAAAGCCCACCTAAAGGCTCCTCATCATCACATTGATCATAACAACTCACCGCAAGAAGAAAGCACATACTCTTGTTTGTCTACGAACTTATAAATAACAAATACTGAATAGAAAACTTCTCCGAGAAAAAAATCTCGACGTACGGAACCTCGTTACAACGTTAGCAATAAAACTCTTACCGGATACTCTCAGCAAAAAGCGCTTCATGACAATTTGCGACAGAATCATAACTAGGCATTGTTGAAACTGTATTCAGTTGAATGCTAAACATTTTTCGTTACCTTCGTTTTTGGCGCTCTGCTATTTTTGTGATTCCATTTTACTGGCGTACAATTTTTATGCCGTATGGTGACGGCAGAGTAGAATACAATTGTCACCATCCCAAATATCTCCCGTGGGTGTCGTACAAGGCGACTAAGGATAAATCAGTGCTGAGGAATGGGCAGCAGCGTTCCTCTTATACTCGTACAACCTAGCAATTTACTGCGATTTTTGTGCTCGATAAATGGCAATAGGCTCGCCACCTATTACATGGGACTTGACATAATTGGCGAAACGCGGGTGCTGGTTCGCCTCTGCCTACCCCTTCGGGGATGTAGGCGTGATTTATGTATGTATGTATGTATGTATGCAATTTAATTCATGTTTTAAAAACAATTGAACACTATTTTGGCTATAGCCTATATTTAAAGCTATGTTTAAAAGTAGATTCGGTTCTGCTATTACGAGCTATTGTTTGCATAGTAAATTTTCACGAGACAGTATAAGGTTAATTTAGTTCTGCCGCGAAATTCCTATCATTCGGTTCTAAATCAGAAAAACAGAAAGTAACCCCCTAAGAGCGTCTTTATCATGATTATATTTCTATGAGGCGATTAACTGTCATTTGTGGCTGCGGCATCGCTAGCCCAAGGACAGACTAATGAGAGGCTATTTCATGTTGCGAAAGCTTAAGGGATCTCGATTTGTAAGACAACGATCTTATCTATCATCGCAGGGACAAGGAAAACACACTACGAGGAAGCGATGAAAGATCTGAAAAAGCTTGTGTTTTATGGATAATATGCTTTTTTCCTTTGGACCATGATATATACATACAAAAATCATCCCGGAAGGGGTAAACGGACTCAGAGTCAAAGTCAAAATTCGTTTATTTTATGGATCGTCAAGACGCTAGACATCGAAAACCCGTGTGTCCAAGGGAATTAAAGGGAGTGCGCAGCATGCCTCAGTCTATAATGATAGGTCTTCAAAACCCGCTCACCCACGTTCAATACCAAAACTTGTTTAAATACAAAGACTTGAATTACCCATGAGTCGCCTATCGCCAAATTGCAATCTACTGTCAGGCGGTACAAGAGGAACGCTGCTCATTACTCAGCCCTGTCTTACCCTTAGTCGCCTTGTACGACATCCGCGGACAATTGGCAAAGCAGATGTTCCAAAAAGAACCATGTACACTATCTCAAAAGATTTAGAAAAAATAAAATGAGTCTAGGAAAATTGCAAATACATATAATGAATTAGAATTATAAATTATTATTGAAATGTTTTATAAATTATTGCCTACATTTTAAACGACTGTACAAATATATGGGCCAGACTGCATACATTTTGGAACATCTCCTTTGTGGTATTTTGGTTCCTGTTCCTAAATTAGTTGCGAAAACAAAACAATCTTAAAGTTTAGCACTCGAATTTACGTTGCAACTTGAAATACAGAAAAGTGGTGATAGTACCGCTAACAAATGAGGTAAGACACAATCGTAAGGAAGTAAGTACACGAGCCGGCTCCACAATATGCCGAGCAATGTCAGGTCGTTTTTCTTCGTGTGTGTTAGTGCATGAATATGTAATTGGCTCGATGCGTGTACCAAGTGCCGCATTTCCTATCTGGGGTCACTTTTTACAAGACCACCCAGGTAAGCAATGCATTTCTAAGGAGTTTATACATGTGGACGACTTCATTGTTAGAAACTTTTTAATTTTACAGTAGCTGCTTCTTCTGCCGGCCCTGTTCCCAGTCTACCTGGGTCGGCGCAGTATGTTTCCTCTTCCATTCATATCGGCCAGATGTTATCAAGCAACCCACTCCCTTTTGATTCATATCATCCATCACACCGTAAAGGTTCTAGTGATGAATGACTGTATAGAAAAGAGACGGAAAGTACCATGTCGAGAGACCGATAAACGGAGAGAGTGATTAAAGTAAAATACGTCTAATTATTAAAGAATGACAAAATAAAAAATATGTCTTGCTTAAAAGCTGTAAAATCAAAAAGATTTTCAACAATCAAAAATGATTTGACGTGGGTGCTAATTCACCTCTGCCTACCCCTTCGGGGATATAGGCGTGATTTATGTATGTATGTAAAAATGATTTGACAGTGGTTCATACAACAGAAAATTAAAGTATCCCTCAAACCGAACGTTCCTTAAAAAGTAATCCAAGTGCAATAAAACAGGCCAAGCAGGGGTGCACAACTATTTAGTAGTGCTCAAAGTGCTAATAATCGTAAATTACATGTGCGGAGTGCACGTAAAAGATGTTACTGAGCTGCTTACTGGCCGTAAACAACCGTAAGGTTAACGTGTTCAGGTGTCGCAAACCTTTTTTGTTTCAGTAGCTTTCCGTTGACTTAGGGAATTTCATTTCTTTTTATATTTCTCCCTAGAAAAAAATACCAATTTTTTTTAAGGAATGTAATTTAGTGTAATACTGAATTGTATCTTACATCTTATCAAACAATAAATTAGGAAAACAAAAATATAAATGAATAATTAATTGTAAGTTGTACAGGCAACAGCACGTCAGACTACCACAAAAGGGGAAAATTTCTCAATCGATTTTGTGCTCTATTATTACCATATTAAGGTTGACAATCGATTGAAGAAATTTGACAGTTTTGGGTTGTCTGAAGAGCCGTTGACTGTACCCAAATTTTGACAGAATAAGTTTTCTCAATGTGTTGTTTTCTACTTTATAATGTCAATGATAATAATAATATAGATAAAAAATAGGAAATATTTGACAGTTTTGCGTAGCTTTCTTTGTTTTTGAAATATCACAAACCGTGTAAACAACACTATTGGTGTTCTTCAGTGGCTTGTATCACCACTTTTGTTGATAAAAAATCTAATCCAGTTGCAAAACAGTATAATATTATTTCATTTCTTGTTTAAAAATAGGATTCCTTGGAAAATTAATTTAATATTCCATCCGAGATCAGAACACGTTTGCAGGAAATTAAATTATATTGCAGGGAGTAAGCTGCGAATTGTGTTGCGTTTATATTCTCTGTTCTTCTCTTAAATTCGTTTTGACCACTATCCGAGGAAAAACAACCCTCGCTCTAATGACCAGCTGTCACGGCAGACCGAACAATGGACCAGCCCGATAGATTTCGTTATCGGCAAATTGTTTCCTGCTAATTGTTTCTGGGGGAATATCTGAAAGTATAATATAAATAGCTCCATTAATATCGCGTAGGGTATTGTCGTTTCAGGTTACACTGGCTGGGATTAAATTTCCGTATAGTCCAAAGCAGTAATTGTTAATTTAATAAAGTGCTTACAGGTAGGGCTGACTGTTGTTTGTCTTAACAGTACTGTCGTACCACATATCCGAGGCGTTGCTCTGGAAGTTTATTTCGTTCGATCGAGTCATTGGGTGTTTGTCGCTGTTATTATTTATTTTTTTTACACTCACACCTATCATCTAGCCCCAAGTACTAAGCACTTGTGTTATGGATACTAGATGACGGACATATTTTTAATATAGTTATGTATATAAATGTTGAAAATATACTACATTAACATATACACAACCATGACTCGGAAACAAACAATTGTGGTCATCACAAAGTTTGCCCCTACCAGGATTCGAACCCTGGACCTCTTGGCCAATACCCAGCAATCTGACGTACGTTTGATGACATTTTCTTGGAATTTTACGTTTGATGACATTTTCTTGGAATTTTACGTTTGATGACATTTTCTTGGAATTTTACGTTTGATGACATTTTCTTGGAATTTTACTTTTAAAAATGACCTGATGATTGTTGTGTTTAACTAACGTCAAAATGTGTCAGGTAATAGGTTTTATAGTGTGTGATGTGAACTATATGTACTGATAGTTATGGATTATCAGAACTAATTATGTAATGATAGACAATTTTAAATTTCAATCACTTATCAGGCTGTAAGACTGCGTGATTCTTTTGCTCGGCGTTAATTAGTAGTCTCCGTATTGACGGTACCCGTTTTGACGGATCCAACAAAAAATTATGCTTTGTTCACACATAGGCACTGTATAACGTTCCACGTATCCGTCATTACTGGATACGATGTTCGCACGCTCGCAGGATACCACCGCTACGAATGGACGTTGTTGTACAGATACATGTCGGATACGTATTCCCTTCATCCAGTATTCTATGACGAAACGGAATGTCATAATTCAACGGACCGACATTTTTTACTGTAACCTGAATACTGTGTCCTATGTGAAGTCGCTCATACAACTCTATACGCCATCCGATGTAAAAAAAAATCGTATCCGATAAAACGGAACAGTAAAACGGAGACCATGACTGTGTGAATGGGCTGTTATCTGTCAAAAATATTATTCCTCCTACATCAAGGCCAATATGCTCGTAGCAAGAAAGGAGATTCATACATTATTTACAGAGTGGCAAGCTCCGGATGTAGGACTAAGCCACCGATTTAACCCCTCTGTTTGGTTTTAAAATAGTTTAACAGGCTCGGGGTTTCCGCCGAAATTACTCGAATCCCAGGCCTTTGATGGAAATAGATTCCATTAAATATTTGTTACTCAGTTTAAAATGCTCTTGCGTACAGGCAGCGGTATTCTAGGCGATCAACAGAGGACTCTATCTTCGTTACGGTATACATCAATTTAGTTTGGGCTTAGGGAATCTGATGCTTGTAACGAAGGATTAGAAGGTGTTTGTAAGATAGGCTTTGAATTTTTGAATTCCGTTCGGAAAGCAGGTTGGGAGCGTTTAGCGCTACTTGAAATAATAATTTATGCGACAATTTTAGACTGAGATTGTAAATTTTACTGGTTTATTTAACATTCTAAGTTTAAGCATTTAGCCGCCTCAGTGGTCTAGTGGTTCGACCACCGGAATTAAGATCCAGAGGTCCCGGGTTCGATCCCCAGGGGGGTACAAAATTTTTACTCGGTTTGGTTGGTGGTAGGACTTCTTTCAAGCCCGCCTGGCTAGCTACCACCATCTTATCAAAATCTGTCGCCATAATAATAATGTTAACAGCATTATTGTGTTCCGACAATGTGTGATAAGATAGCCAGCCCTCTGTGGTTGAGGGTTCCAGGTGATCAGGTGAGATGAAGGCCAAAAGCTTCCCTGTCTAACATAAAAAAAAAATATTGTTAT
The DNA here is from genome assembly GCA_963931975.1 of Cataclysta lemnata. Lineage (NCBI taxonomy): Eukaryota > Metazoa > Arthropoda > Insecta > Lepidoptera > Crambidae > Cataclysta > Cataclysta lemnata. The sequence goes on along the minus strand of OZ008344.1, from coordinate 2,955,871 downwards.
ACAAAGCGCTATGAATTTATTTAGGTTGAGTACCTACTGATGCGTTGAGACTGAAACCCACAAACGTAGATGTTGTAGTGTGAGGTTAAATTTTCACAAAATAACATTAACATGCCCGATATATAGCAAAAGCATGTCTTACCTATTAATACACGGAACCTAACATGACTGGCAAAGCATGGGTATTAATTCACCTCTGCCTACCCCGTTCAGGGATGAATAGGCGTGATTTATAAATATATTTATTGTGGCAATAGATGTATTGCTACAATGAATATTTACAAAACCCACTTAATAGTTTCCTCCTGTATGTATTTCGATTTTTCAAATAAGCTCTCAAAGGCAAACTAGCATGTCATATGCAACTTGGAAATTCTTTCGAGTATAAATAAAAACGTAATATCGGTCCCACGTGCCTGGAATTGTGTCAAATGCATTGTTGAAATCCTGGCGCGCCTAGATCGTCTGAACATTTCAAGTCTTTAAATTGAAGTTATCTCCATTTATAGTGAGTTTCAACCCAATATAGTGGCCGCGTGGTGACGGCAGAGTAGAATACAATTGTCACCACCCCAAACCTGTCCCGTGGGTGTCGTAGAAGGCGACTAAGGATAAATCAGTGATGAGGAATGGGCAGCAGCATTCCTCTTATACCTACCACCTAGCAAAGTACTGCGACTTTTGTGCCCGATAAATGGCAATAGGCTCACCACCTATTACATGGGACCTAGCCTAATTGGCGAAGCGTGGGTGCTAGTTCACCTCTGCCTACCCCTTCGGGGATATTGGCGTGAATTATGTATGTATGTATGTCAACCAGTGGCGGAGCGTCCATATAACCCGATTCCCAACAGCCGTACCAAACGAGCGAGCATAAAAAAACATTATTATAATTCAAGTACAATACCATTTTATAAGCAAATAAAAAAAATCCATCAATATAATCTTATCATAACAGTATTAAACGCGCGCGAAACAATATGCAACACAGGTACATACAATTCGCTCCCGCTCTCTAGATTCCTTCAACTAACTCGCTAAATATCGAGTTATGGGCGCCTGCTATACAGCGCCTGCACGCACACAGACAAGCGTAGTCTTGTCAGGCGCACGCAACGCGAAATAGTACCTAAAGTTTGCCTACAAGCCGGCATCAAGCCGGCATTTCGGCAGCCTACGCGCTTATGCATCGATACACTACGACACACGCACACATTAGTAATAAACTCCCACGAAAACAAGTTCCGTCAATAGTAAATATTTTAGATCTTATTGCAATAGCCGTAAAAGCGGAATTTCTTTTGTGAACTGCACTCAATATCGCGGTCGTGCGCCGCTCCTGCAAGCCGCTCCGGACCGGGTTGAATTGTCCTTCCCTTATTAACACGGCTTTTGTTTGTATAATGATCTCTCTTTCTGGCTGTATAAAACAAAGCACAAGCACGCAAAAGTGGCAACGTTGTTCTCCGCTTCGTCACTAGATGGCGTTGAACAGTTGTAGCCGTGTCCTAGTAGGCGGTGTTAAAAGTTAATGCTTAAACCATAAGAGGCTTCATATAGTTGTGGCTTGCCTAACTTGTTTTTTCACGCCACGCCACTGATGTCAACCCAATATAAATTGTGTTAGTGAGTGAGATAAATCATCTTGTCTTGTCACGATTTTTTCCATTAGTTTATCACTATCACTAATAAAATTACAACATAGGTAATTTTATTAGTGATAGTGATAAACTAACCTCTTTAATTCATCGAATCGAAAGAGGATCAACAAAGATTCTTTTGAAAATCTACATTTCCAGCATTTATACATTTCTAAATGTTATTCAAATAATAATAAAAATAAAAACCAAACCACAATAATAACAATAAAAATTCAAATATAAAACAATTAAGATACACTTTTAGGTGAGGATATTTTTTTATGATTTTTATCATTAATTTGACTCTATTAAAATTATAAATAAAGTATAGTCAAACGTTTGAATACCGTAGGTCTTGCAAAAGCCAACCAAAACAAAGTGCCTTCTTTTTCTAAAATTTCAGCTCACCTTAATTCATTTCGTCAGACTCTCTCAATATTTGTCGTTTCTCCACCACCTCAAGGTCTAAGAATTAGACGTTCAGACGGCCATTATTTCTGACAACCATATTTTTAATAGCAGGTTTAGTGGGCATTTTAGTTACGAGTTTAGAGGCCCCTTAATGGCCTTTAAGAAAAATTTACGACCCACTTTTTAAAGAAATACTCCTATTATTATGTAAGTATTAAAACGCTTTATTTAACGACTGGTCCTCAATAGGGATTTGTGAACAGCAAAAAATATATATCTATTAATCTAAGAGATTTTTTTACGTCATTTTTAATAATTGGACTACTCGTATAAATCAATTGCAATTATGTAATTGCAGTTGATTAATTGTCCCATTAATCCAATAAGTCCAATGCCGGAGATGATCTTAATATACACTAAATTAATTATACTGAACTACATCCATTAGCAGAACGAACAAGATTGTGCTGAACTTATTTATAATAAATTAATTCGGTGTACTTCGTAAGCAGCTTAAAAATTAAGACTGATTAAGTAATAATGTTTAAATAAAAATCAAATAAGTAATAAATGTTGTGCCGACCCCAATTAGAGTGGGACCCTTCTTAGAAGAGAAAAATAAGTTTCACTACAAGAAGACGAACCGCTGCGCCATCAAGCTTCTCCAGAACTCTTTTTTACTACAAAGGAGTGTGTGGCTTCAAAGTACATAAAATCCGGCACAAAAGACCAATTTCTGCGTAGCTCTTGCACAGAAATAAAAATACAGGTTCCAATGAACATAATGTGGGTTTATTGTGCGTATAATAAATTGACAATTTTTTACACATCTTATGGCGACCGTGGGCAACGAAGAAGAAAGTGAGTTGCCCACGGTCGCCAACCTCTAAAAAATATATTAATTGTGGCTGTGTTACCAACAAATAAGGATAGAAAAATTTCAAAAAATATTTTTTGTCATGATGCGGGGTCGGATCCCACATCAGGACCAATAATTTTCTTAATTTATTTCTTAAATTATTTTATATTATTTTAACATTTTATTATTAATATTTTTTCTAAAATTTTATAACATATATATCAAATCATAGAATATAGTTTACTACCTAGTAATACTTATTGAAAGTCACTTAACAGTGTTCGTTTAAAGGTTAGAAAGCCGTACAAGTTAGCACACTTTCCTCCGCCAATTAATTTACAAGTTTTCAAACTTCCATGTTTAATAAGTTTCAGATTAAAACTGATATTTGTTGTTTTCGGCAACTTTTATACAAACAGAAAAGACCTACTTTATTAGAAAAATATAAAAAAAAAATTAAATTGAGTGTTGAACACAAAATAGAGTGTGGAATGATAAGTACTTTGCGAACTTACGTAATATATAATATTCTAACAAAGCATACTGACATTGTGTGACTTTTAAGAACTTTATTATTAAGTGCAAAGTATAATTTATTTATATTACATTCTGTAAGAAGCGAAAAATTATTATTACTGGGTTTTATCCGGCCTTGATTTGATAACGACTGCCCAGGGGTGCCACTGCGAGTCTTCATATGCCTAGTGATGGAAACTTAATCACTCGATACTTTTTAGATATTTTTGGCAAAATAAATATTTTCATAAGCTCTTAAATTGACAGTCGATTTTATTCGCTAAAAATATCATTACCTATTAGGACCAGGCAGAATGTTCTTTGAGCTCCATTACTTGCATACAGTTTTTGATTATTCTGTTCCAAGTACTAACTAAAGCAATAAAAGTGTTGATCTGAGGGAAACATCATTTATGATGGAACTAGATAACCTATAATGGTCAAGACTATTAATTGCAACAAAGACATTTTACGTGATTATTGACATTCCTATCGTGACGACGACTTCCTCGTTATTTTTTATGGTCACCATTATCTTTGATAATTTAATTGAATTCGTATTTAATTAATCATTAAAGAACCACCTGATTAAATAACCTTGTTCGTAGGACACCAGAGGAAGTTATGGGAAGGTTATGGTCAAAATAGGTAGTTGAAGTGTTGTTACAACATTTTGATATACACTAGTAATGAGGCTGAAGGTTAAGTTATACAAAGTTAAGGGTATTAATTAATTAATTTTTCCATTTGATTATTGATTTGAGTCATTTGATAAATGGAAAAATTAAATCCTAGGTAAATATTTAAATACATATAATCATGTAACTGTTATTTTTAGTTACAGTACAAACACATCACTATTGTATAATTTACAACTGCAGAAACGTTCGTGCTCAGATAGGTACTGAAAACGTAGTATTATAATATTATGTATACATGAATATGGAGAGATACGGATTTATCGTAGGTAAGGATCATAGTTCTTGATTCTAATACAATTTACATATATTCACTTTATAAATTAGATAATTACTGTGTTACATTATTGTGTTACCAAAATTATAACCCACTAGCTCAAAATTTGTAAATATCATAAATCTTATTCTTCTCCTTGCCCTACTCTACTCTCCCTTCTTAATCTAAGTCGGCACAACATATCTTCCTCTTCCACTCTCCTCTATCAGTGATCTCAGCATCATCCCCTCTACCCTCTATCCTCTTTCATGCAATCCATCCATCGCTATTTCGGTCTTCCTAGAATTCTAGGTCCATCCACATCCATACTACAACATACCTATAGGTACGTAACAATCCCCCCTACTCATCAAATGCCCGTACCACGCTAATACATACACGAGTTAAATTATGTTAACTTGTTTTATTTCAAATTACTGAAAATATTAATACGTGAACTACATAGTCCTCCGTAAAACAGAACAAATTTAACCACAACAATTCGTATTCGAAGGGCGAACTAATAACACCGTTTGGTTTTACGAGCCCAAAATTGCCAGGAATGTGTTTTCAGATTTAACATGAAAATCCGTTGCTTGTTTGCTTTGGTTTTCGATATCAACCAACTTTCGGGCACGAATGGTGGAGGTCAAATCATTAACAACAACAACATACGGGCTATAAAACCTTTATTTGACTTACTGCCTCACTCAGAGACGTCAAATAACGATAATGAGTACTTAATGTCAAAAAAACAATGACAATTCAAAACTAGTCGCTATTCTTGCCGGGTCTATGGTCTAGATTTAATTGTTTTTTTTTGACATTAAGTACTCAATAAAGTTATTTGACGTCTCTGAGTGCGGCAGTTAGTTAGTTAGTTAGTTTTAAATTCTCCCTATATTTTAGGGAAGGCAAAGGGTCTAGCCCATACAGCCAAGTCTTTAGTGTATATTTCATCTGTAGTCTTATGAAATAATGAGTGGGTGAAATGTATGAATGAAATGAATTTTACGTTAAAATATGGGTGTCACACATTTTAACGCACCTAGGGAGCGCTTGGAGCGAATTTAATGGTAACAGAGTTCATGATGGTGCCTGATGAATGTGCGGCAGTTAGGTTTACTATTGGAACGTTGTCTTATTCAAAAAACTGCTATTCGATTTTAATTTTAACATTATATAAATGTTAGAAAAATTAGTACAAAGATTTTGGGGTTAGAAAAAGAATTTCGAAAAATTATGATCTTGAGGCGGGAATCGAACCCGCGTCCGCTGCTATCCGGGCAGGTGCCTGACCGCTCGGCCACCCAAGACACTAATTAACTTGCCGAAATTCTTCTTACCTTTACACTTCACGTTGTAAGCCAACGGGTACCCTCGCAATGTAGAAATAAATTTCAAACATTCCAAAGCAGATATTTTTACAAACACCGTGCGTTCGGTTAAGCTTGGGTTTGCTTTATAAACTATTCGATTTTAATTTTAACATTATATAAATGTTAGAAAAATTAGTACAAAGATTTTGGGGTTAGAAAAAGAATTTCGAAAAATTATGATCTTGAGGCGGGAATCGAACCCGCGTCCGCTGCTATCCGGGCAGGTGCCTGACCGCTCGGCCACCCAAGACACTAATTAACTTGCCGAAATTCTTCTTACCTTTACACTTCACGTTGTAAGCCAACGGGTACCCTCGCAATGTAGAAATAAATTTCAAACATTCCAAAGCAGATATTTTTACAAACACCGTGCGTTCGGTTAAGCTTGGGTTTGCTTTATAAACTATTCGATTTTAATTTTAACATTATAAAACTGCTTCTTTTTTACAAATGCTTTTCTAAATCTGGGCTTCAAACCATTGTAGTTTTAGCTACCCTGGGAACTAATATAACTAGAGTTATCCTTATCGAACCCAAAACTTAAGTGCCAAGCCAAACCTTTGGGTTAGCGGGCTTCCGATAATTTCAATAATCGATCACAGCCATGCAATTATTAGTTTTACTCCATTCTCCGCAGACCCTCTACGCAAAATTTATGGTGAAATGAGGGTAGTGATTAATTTTAACACTATCAGTATTTTACACTAGATTGCTTTGCTTGGTTTCACTGTAGTAATTTTTGCTCAGATTATTGGGACATGGCTTTGCTATATTTCTACCGATTTAGCTCTAACAATTTTCGTTTGAAAAAAAGGAGAGTTATAGACTAAAGTAAACTAAATTCGGTGTCGTACAAGGCGACTAAGTGATAAGACAGCAATGAGGGATGGGCAGAAGCGTTCCTCTTATGCCACCTAACGCCTAAAAGTACTGCGATTTCCGTGCCGAATAAATGGCAATAGGCTCACCTCCTTTTTTTTAAATATTTTAAATTAATTGGCGAAACGTGGTTGCTAATTTACCTCTGCCTACTCCTTCGGGGATACAGGCGTGATTTATGTATTCCCTACGACGCCCTGTGGTGACGGCAGAGCCAATACAGTTGTTATCACCCCTGTCTGTCCCGCGGGTGTCGTACAAGGCGACTAAGGGTAAAGACAGCGATAAATAATGTGCAGCAGCGCTACTCTTACACAAAGGTTTTCGATGTCTAAGCGTCTTGACGATTCGTGTATTGTAATCATACCAATGCAAATGTTTTTTCGTATCTGGTATGATTAAAATAGAGAATTTTGATTTTCTTATACCATCTAGCAATGAACTGCTATTTTCGTGTTTCGATAGATGGCACCACCTATTCGCCTCCGGTTACAACGTGGGTGTTCATCCACCTCTGCATAAAAATAGGCGTGATTTATGTCTAGGACACCTACGTCCGGTACGTGGATAATGGACTGGCGACATCAGTATTCTGCTCTGCCCTCGCCAGATACAATGATTTGATTGATCAACAAGCATAAATACTAAGCACCGGTTATTGATGACTAAACAAATATCAATACCTATCAATGCTCAACTGAAATGTCGAAGTAACAAAGGTTTCTAAGGGTCTGGATAAGGTCAACCGACCGGTCTGTCCATTTCGGACGTGATGTGAAGACTTATTGCACAGCCCTTGTTTGGATTCAGCGGCTGTCAGTACCGTGAACCATAAAATTTGGGCACCAAAAGAGATTCTTTACCGTAACATATAACATATAACGTCTGGCGTTTTCATTCATTTCAATGAATCAAAGGAGCCTTTATATGTATACTTACATACATACCTACATAAATTACGACTGTATCCCCGAAGGGGTAGGCGGAAGTGAATTAACATCTACGTTTCGCCAAATTGTTTTAGGTCTCATGTAATAAGTGGCGAGCCCTTTGCCATCTATTGGGCACCTGAATGGCAGTATATTACTAGATGCAAATGACATCATTTTTGTTCATTATTTAAACATTTCATAAATGTTATCAAAAATAATACAAAGAAAAAATTGTTCACATTTCACACAATTTTTATCACATTTTTTCGCTTTATTATTATGAATATTCTCGGAAAATTTTGAGCACCTAGGCTTTGGGTGGGTGCTAGTTCACCTCTGCCTACCACTTCGGGGATATAGATGTGAATTATGTATGTTTGTACCTAGGCTTTTTTTGTGACTTCAGCATTATTATCATCATCAGTCATTAAATAACAATAGTTTGGTTAGTTATTTATGTAATCTCTATTTATTAATAACTAAATTTCCTGCACAATTAAAGCATTTAGATAGAATATTGAAACACAACGTGGATTTCAACATTCTATCTACAGTTAGAAGCAAACTTACTGAATATTTGTTGCTAGGCATTTTTGTTAAGGAAATTCTTCACTTAATTCAATGTTAGGAAACAAATATTGTTTCATTTGTTCCTGGCTCCTATTATGGTATATATTTCAAGAGCTATCTAATTTAATAATGGGGAGTGTTATTAAGTGGCGGAAATTTGATAAGGCATTTCAATGCCCCAGACGGCTTGATAAAAGTTAAACGTATTGCTTTTACATACATACATTTTCTTAAAACTCAACGGTGTTATTGTAAAAAGGTGTTTAGACGTTAAGTAGTATTTAAATCCGATGCTCTCATCGTCAAACATTATTGGCAAAAAAGCGACAAGTGAGAGACAAACTTATACACAAAATCAATATGTTAACAATCATTTGGTAATGGTGATGAATGAAAGAAAAATAGTTATTTGTTGTACGTGAGTGCAAAGTTGTTTTTTAACCGCGTGCTCAATTTTGATGACCGAGCTAGCGAAGGATTCTAAAATTGAATCACCAGCGTAGCGAGTGATTCAAAAATTAGAATCCTGAGCGATAGCGAGACAAAGAATCCTGAGCGATAGCGAGATAGCGAGTGCAAAGATTTTTCACAAGGTGAAAAATCTTTGCACTCGAGTGCAACACGTAACTTTTCATCCCCCCCAACGAGGAAAATGCAAAATAGAAAAAAAAATACAATCACAACAGTTTCTGTTTTCACCCAGAAACTTCCACAACACCCTCCCATTAACCCAAACACACTCTCAACACCCACCCAGAAACTCCCACAACATTCACACCCATCCACTCAGACACACCCAAAAAACACCCATTCACCCAGAAACACCCACAAAACACCGATTCACCCAGAAAAACCCACAAAACACCCATTCACCCAGAAACACCCACAAAACACCCATTTACCCAGAAACACCCACAAAACACCCATTCACCCAGAAACACACACAAAACACTCATTCACCCAGAAACAACCACAAAACACCCATTCACCCAGAAACACCCACAAAACACCCATTCACCCAAAAACACCCACAAAACACCCATTCACCCAGAAACACCCACAAAACATCCATTCGCCTAGAAACACCCACAAAACACCGATTAACCCAGAAACACCCACAAAACACCCATTCACCCAGAAACACCTACAAAACACCTAATCACACCCAAAAAAACACCCAATCACCCAGAAACACCCACAATACTCACCCATCCATTCAGACACACCCACAAAAACCCATTCACCCAGACACACCCTCAAAACACCCATTCACCCAGACACACCTCCAACAGCCACCCATCCACCCAGACACACCTCCAACAGCCACCCATCCACCCAGCCACACCCGCAACATTCATGCAGACACACCTGTAAGTCCCTAATAAAAATTACCGTCCCTAATGGAGTTCCGAGACGGTCAATCAGCTTGAGTCAAGCACGTTGATTTTCTGTATGTTTTTGTTCCGTTGCTAGCGTAAACAAATCAAACAGACCTAAAAAGCTTTTTAAACGCTTGACTCAAGCATCCAGCAAGCGTTGTAGACGATCAAAATGTTTAAAGCAAGATTGACTGACGCCAAGCTGATTGACCGTCACGGAACTCCTAGGTTTTAACAAATTTATAACGTGAAAAGAAAATGGCGCGCGCAAAGAAAATACAAAAAAAAGTACACCAAGAAGGTTCCGAGTCTGAGTTTTTAACAAATTAAAATAGGTTGCATGACAATTTCGACACCATGGAGGTAGAAATAAATATGTATAATGATGTTTTGAATTCGAAAACTCATTGCACACGATGTTCTAAATTCAAATTTACTTTAACCTCTAGAGGATAAAAACGGCTTTTGCACTCAGATATCGAAGAGCAAAAACGCTTTTTCCGAGATGGTGGGATGAAAAATACATTTATTTCATATAATACAATGAGCTTAATAATACTTCTATTTTCTATCTATAAAATCACAGTATATTGGTGGTATAAGAAGAACGCTGCGGCTCATTATACGTCGCTGTCCTTAACCCTTAGTCGCTTTGTGGGAAATATTACTGTTCACGCCTACTTAAGGCGTTCGTTATTATTCTCTTTAACTTAAGTATACAATGTTACCCACATTAGTTTTATAAAGTAACCGCTCAACTTAACGCTGCATTCTATAATAGTCTACGAATTGACTGCGACTCGACCGGATGCGTACTCGCTGATCCCGGTTTCCCGCTTTCTGGAACCTTCTCCGCCTGGAAGGCTTCCTACCGCTGATCGTTAAGGGTTTATGTGCTTCTTGAACCCACCGCTCGCGCTGTAAACTCATTGTGCAGTGCTGTCTTTAGTGCTTCATAATTACTGTGTGTGAAGTACTCGTACGTCTTTTACTACCCGCTGTCTTGGCTGATACCAGTCGAGGCTGGTCCTTCAAATCCCGCTCCATCTTCGAGGGCTGTTGAGGACGAGGAAGAGGTCTGCAGTGACACTACCCTGATAGTGCCGGGTCGGTGCGGTGAGTGACTGCTGAAGGTGAGTTGCTGTTTTCCATTCGTAGTAGTGGAGTGCAGCGATTCCCCTAGAATATCTATCTCCTCTTCAACAGATGCTAAACTAAACATTCCGACCTATGGTGATACCTTCTCGATGCTGGTTAGAAACTACGAACCATATTACTAGGTTTAGCGCCCACAATTACAATTGCAATCAGCTCTGCCATCACCCACGGCTGAAGTTAAAAATAACTTGAATTAATAAAGCAAATAAAGTAGGATATATTTATAATTAATTATTACTAAAATAACCATGCCCCGTTTCAAGACACAAATAATAGAGGCCTTGTTTCTTCCCGATTCCTAATAGGGTCGACTGGGTGAGATGTGTGTGAGGATTATGTTTTATTATATTTTATGCTACCTACACAATTTACGCAACGCTGAAATGCCTCTGTGGGTGTTTAAGCTATCCGATTTTGGCCTAATTAGGGAAAAAAAGTAGCTTGCTAGCGCGTAGTAATAGCCCATTCTCCCTATATTATTCCATCTATAGGAGAGGTCTGTGCCCAGCAGTGGGAACATTAAAGGGTGGGTGATGATGATGATGGTAATGAAATAAAAATCTTCTCTGTCGATGAACCACGGGCTAGTGAGAATGATAAATAATTTACCTTTGAACTGGACGACTATCGTACGACAAAAATCGTACCGCCTAAAAACCGATTTGCTCAATGATTGTTATTTTAAGCTTAGAATTAAAATCAATGCTCCAAGAAACATGGTGCTTTATTTGTTTACGTATATATTCATCGGTAAACAAATTAATATTCCGTCACCGACTCGGGGCCCGTATACAGAATAATAAGAATTGAGCAAACAATGTTTCCCACGCACCTGGATTTGATAAAAATAAACTTGCTCAACGCAGGTACAGTCACCAGCACGTCCAACTTTACAAAACTATCGAATATCTCCAACGATTGTCCACTTTAATTTGTTGGACATAGAGCGCAAAGTCGATTGAGAAATTTTTATATACTATTCGATTTTAATTTCAACATTATATAAATGTTAGAAAAATTAGAACAAAGATTTTGGTGGCTAGAAAAAGAATTTCCAACAAGTCTTGGTTTGCCGAGCGGTCAGGCACCTGCCCGGATAGCAGCGGACGCGGGTTCGATTCCCGCATCAAGACCATAATTTTTCGAAATTATTTTTCTAGCCACCAAAATCTTTGTACAACATTTTTATATATTGTGGTAACTTTACGTGTGGATGCCTGTACCTATGTGAGATTCGACCAAAGAATGCCTGCTTTGAAAGGAAATGTTCCCCAGTAGGTTTATAATTTATCTGGTCTGAGCTTAATTGCTAACTGAAAAGCCCTAACACGGACTAAATGTGGTTTAGGCTTACTGTCGTTTTAGTAAATCCGAAATCCTTCGAGATTAGACTAGTAATGAGGTTATTTTAAATTCTATTACTGAGACCTAGTATCAAATGATTTTCTTCCGTGCTGGCCTGGAAGCGAAAAAATAACGTAGAATGTACCAGCCCCAACTCACCCCAGGAGTGTAGTAAAAGTCGACTAAAAGAAGATTGCTCTTTGGGTCTGCTGTTGTTGGTGGTTTGCCCTCTAACATTCAGTTACCACAAGGTGCTTACACTAGGCAATCTCCCATGGTCTACTTTACGATTGCAAATTCCAAGTAATTGTTTCGCTTCTAGACCAGCATAGACAGCCTTTTAATAGTACTAAGGCCCGAGATCACCAACACATAAACAGATGATTATTATTTAACCGTCAGTTTTTGGCATTTTGTCATATAGAAGAACTGTCAAAAACTGACGGTTATCTTTTAATCGCTTCTTTTACGTGTTGGTTAACTCGACCCTTAATGGTATATACCTAAGCAAAAAATTACCGCCACATTCCGTAACATAAAAGAAACCAGATCAATGCCCCATTTTATCGAAAGTCTACAAAAACTGATAACAAACTCGGTCCCCTTAATTTGACCTACAGAGAACCAGCGGATTTACCTGCCCCTCCGACCGGTCGTAAGTCAAAAACTTCACATGTCTCACACCCGTGCTGGATTAGTTCGGGAACGCTTGGGAATGCAAATTACTTTCGGCCTACTTTTAGTATCTCGAAGGAACACTCGAAATTGAAAGTCGCTTCTCAAATTTGTTGATGGACAAGTGTGAACTTTTTCAGTGGAATATGGTTCTTGTCACTTATTCGAAAATACATTAATGCCTAGCCTTAACTGAAGCAGTTAAATTATGTTTGTAAGTTAACTTCCTTGGGCTGGTGTTCACCAAAACATAAACAGGTGATTATTATTTAACCGTCAGTTTTTGACATTTTACCATATGTAAAAACTGTCAAAAACTAACTTGTTGGTGAACTTCAACCTTAATCTTACAACCAAATTAATTTTTAACATGCATTATTTTAAATAACGCCTATTTATCTCCGAAGGGAAGCAGAGGTGTATAGACCCACGTTTCGTCAAACATGTTAGTAGGTTCCATGTAATAGGTGGCAAGCCTATTGCCATCTATCGTGCACCTAAATCGCAGCCCATAACTCATCGCTGTCTTAACCCTTATCGCCTTGTAGGACACTCGCGGGAGAGATTGGACGTGGTGACAATTGTATTCTGCTATGCCTGTACCACACGCTATTTTTTTAATTTCTAATAATGCCGTATTTTGTGTCACTTTCTAACTTCCTTAAATTCATCTCAAAGTTCTTATCTCTGCCGAACGAGATATTGAATAATAAATGACACGGAACTCACACAATTTTTCCCAATAACCATTCGCCGCTTCCCAAAAATCTTGCAGTGGCGAATGCATTTTAATCGCGTCAAGTGACAAAGCGTAGCGATATCCGGTGGGTGCAGACGCGGCAAAGTGCACATTTCGGGCGTAAAAGCCACGGCTCTATCGCATCGGGCAGCGGCTATAAGCAATTTAAACCGGTTTAATCCAGATCAGTCCGGTTCTTGCGCATTGTCCATCGAAGCGTCCGTGCTTAGTGAATTATTACCTCGCCAAAAAGGAATGAATTTACTCATTTATCACGGAAAGTGGAGCGTGTTGGGAGTATTGAGCGCTTGATTTGGAATTGCGGGAACTCTATTTAAAGAGGATGGTCATTGATGGGTGAGCAAAAGTTTCTCATCTTGAGATATTCCGAGCTTGAGCCTACTATAATAACGAACTTTTTGAGAAAGAGAAATGCAGTACCTATGTAATATTTATTAAATTTTAGTATTACAACGTGATATCTACGTATTTTACAAACATAACTAGCTAATGTAGAAAAAGAACAATTCTTGTAAAAGAAGTTCTTTTTAGTGATATGTATGTATTATAGTGATAGATGGTGAGCTCCGAACAAAAAAATACGTTTATTTTTTCCCTTACGCAGAAACCAATTTAGGTAGGTAATAATTATTAATCCTATTGTACGACACGTAGTGACAATAATTTATTCGTCTTCTTTTTTATAATTTTGTAATGACAAATAACGCCTAGCGTGAGTTGTCCAACGAAATATCCAGCCGGTATTATATTAATAAAATCTTTGAACCGAAAATCCGCAGACGTGCAATGCTTTTCCGGAACGGTGGCTGTGTCGCGAGAATTACGTACTTTGAGCGTATAAGCCGACGTCGGCTCTATCACAGTATACCCAGAACAGTAGCTTATCTGCGGCCTGCTGGCGAGTTATTAGCCTACTCTTGCATTGACGCTAGGGTTGTAACTAAAGCGGCGGCTCTTCTTCTCCCTGCCCTGTTCCCGGTCAGACGTCATGAAGCCATCAACTCCCTTTTGATTCATATCATTTATCACACCGTAAAGGTGCTGTGATGAATGAATGTATAGAAAAGAGACGGAACGGACCATTTCGAGGGACCAATGAACGGAGAGAGTGATTGGAATGACAACATTCCAATCCATACTGCTCAGGGTTTTTGCTTAGTATGTATAGGTTTTACAGATGGCCGCCCGCCTGACACCATCCCTCTTTGGGTATGCTGTCGTTGGTGGTTTGCCCTCCACCATTCAAGTGTTCCAAGATGCTTATTGGTCTACACCGGGCAATCTGCCTTAGTCGACTTTTACAACACCCATGGGATGAGTCGGGGCTGACAGACAGAATGGGCATTCTACGTTATTTGTTCGCTCCCAGGCCACCCAGCACTAAAGCGGCGACTGCGAGCACGAATGTGGCGGGCGAGAACGAGCAGCGAGTGAATTTGTACACGTGCGATCACACCGAACTCACGGCCCAGACTGCCGCCCCCATAATAAGCCCCCGTATTTCATGTCAATATGTGCGTCACACTGCGTGCCTACAAGGCGCGGAGGACGAAAGCATACATTCTAATGGGTGGCGGCCAGTTTGTATGAAGACGTATTACTGTTCTTGGTGCACTGTGGCTCTATCGACACTCCGCAGTGAGGTTGGAGGCATAATGAGGATCACTACGTGCTTTGTTCATTGGAGTAAAGTACTTATTGTACGTACTGTGCTATCTGGAGTTGGGTTGGGGACTTCTTACTATTGTTCGGTGTACTCGCGGCTTAAGGTCTGTATTATGAGCCGTGAATGCATTGCGCAATATGGTAATCAAAGTGTATATTATTTTTACATACATAAACACGCCTATATCCCCAAAGGGACACGCAGAGGTAAAATAACACCAATATTTCTCCAAATGTTAGGTCCCATGTATTAAGTGTCGAGCCTATTGCCATGTATCGGGCACGTAAATCGCAGTATATTGCTAGGCGGTATGAGAGGAATGCCCATTACCCATCGCTGTCTTTACCCTTAGTCGCCTTGTACGATGCCGTCACCACACGGTACTATGATATTATTTTTACCCCTCAGAAAACTCATTAGTCGTATGATAACAGCAGAGCAAAATACAATTTTATTGCAAAAATAATTTGTCAATGTCTTACTTACTTGCGTATTATTTTTGTTTTTAATTTCAACATTATGTAAATGTTAGAAAAATTTGTAGGTACAAAGAAAAGAGTGGCTTGAAAAAGTCCGATAAATTAAAGTCTTGATGCGGGAATCGAACCCCGGCAATCCGGGCAGATGCCTAAACCACTAGGCCAACAAAGACGTTTAACGCAACGTTAAGTTTAGTTGTATAACAGAAGTGAGAATTTGACCCCTTAACTAAACAAAGATTTTTTTCTCTAACAAAATAAGTCATTTCGTACCATTTATTCTTAAGTGCCTCTGGATACCACCAACTGTAAATTAAGGCAATTGAGAAATAATTTTCTTTCACCGATACGGTTTTCATTTATTACCAAGTGAAAAAAAACCTCATTAAAACTTGGCATAGCGTCAAAGAAACGATTATTAATTTCTTTGTGCTTGTTAATTTGAATGGAATTTCGTTTATCCAGTTCACACCTTCTTTTGTACAATATCTACTGTGGAATGTTGTCATCACAATCACTCTCTCCGTTGATTGGATTCTCGACATGGTCCTTTCCGCCACTTTTCTATACATTCATCACTAGCACCTTTCCGGTGTGATAGACGATATGAATCAAAATAGAGTGGATGGCTTGAAGATGTCTAGGCGATATTAATGGAAGATACATGACCATTTTAGTAATTGGTATACTGAACTCATTTTTGCTTCCTTAAGGAGGTAGGTGGAAATTCAAGTACCCTTGAGCATAGGAAAAATAATTTTATAAGAGAGAGTGCCCGCTTATGGAAGTATGCCCGCATTGGGCCGCTTTTCCCTAGGTTACTTTATTCGCGGATCAATTTCTATTAAACAACGAATTACTTATGCTACCGAAATAAGAAGAAGAAGCCTGTTCTCCTTGTAACAAAATATCGTGCTCATTTTGTTGCTGCTATTATTTATTATCTTGCAAGTAACCTTTTTAAAACCAAAATGTATATTTTTTACCTTTTTGCTTGCAAAAAGCTTCAGTTATTTTTTGACGTCCATTTTAATAAAACACAATAACCATGTCCCGTACTATGGTCATATAAAAAAATATAATATCAATTTGTAATTTATTAAATAGGAACTACAGACCGCAGGAGTATACTTATTGGCAGCAGCTTTTCTTATACTACCTGTCTATGTAACGCCATTTACGTGCCTGTTAGACAGCAATAATAGGGGGCGTACCTATCATAATTGGCGAAACGTGGGTGCTAATTCACCTCTGTCTACCCCTTAGGGGATAAAATGTATTATGTAACTTTTGTTGCCAGTGTATGATATTAAATTACAACTCGAAATGAAAACCAGAAGAGAAGCTTGGTAGGGTCATCCAACAGCAGACGTTACAGTTTCCCAAGAGGCCTTGAAGCGAATGCGCCATGTTACTACGAAACAACATCTGCAAGCGATGCAAACGTAACTTTTTGCTACATTGCGTGCCAAGCACCTTGCACTGCCAATCTGAAAGAATCGACACAGCAATGAATAGAAGACAGGATATTTTGATAGGAATTATATTTTATGCGACGAAAGGATTTCCAGTTATTTTATTTGGATATGGAAATGTTGCACGAGATTTTCGCTCGTCTTTATATTGATGCGTTTCTATATTCTAAAAGGAAAATATGTTGGATAAATAGTAACTATTAAGTAAATAAAACTCATACCTTTATTTCCAAAGGACAAAAAGTATAATATAGTAAAATACTTCTTTATACAATCGAAGCTAAGCTGTCTACGTGCATTATAGCAACATTTAACTACTTACAATTATGATTCGTATGCACTAATACAATTATTACACTAAAACTACAAGGGTGCAGGAGCTTGAGAAATAGCGTTAATCTAACAATTTCATAAACTAAGCAATGTTTCCTATGGGCCACTTGAGGGAAGGGTGATCTAAAATGTTAAGATATTAACAGGTAGCTGATGATGATAACGATCGTCTAATACTTGTGACGATGAATTGTCACAAAAAATATCGTTTCAAAATTTAATCATTAAAAGCAATGCGCCAACTACAGAACGATTCTGCTCTGTGACGACAACATTAAGAACAGAACACAGCTCAAAGCCATTTAGACCGTGTCCAGAAGTACGCGCGAGTGAGACGCGATTCGTTATGCATTGCTCGCTATTTAGCGTTATTACACGAAAACGCCGAAGAATTCGCGCGTAAATCGCCTCATCTGGACAGGCTTTTAAGCGCGTTAAGCAACTAGCTAATAAAGCTGCGGCTATCTCCGTCAACAGTTATTTCAGTGGTAAAATTTCCAACTACGCTCCGTACCTGTCTCCTTCTATATTAATAATAAACTGTGTTTAGTTTCACTTTGCTACTGCAGAACTACCTGCCGCTTAAACCGGCTTAGAACTGTACCGCAGCAATTTTCGTAGACAGTTGTAGCGAACGTAGCAAACAATTGAATGAAGAAAATGGGCAGAATGGGACATGACTCGCTACGCTCGCTGGCTCAATGCGGATTGATAGGTATTGACGACTACAGATGCACAGTAGTCGGAATCAGGGGGCCAATCCTCGCCATATACGAGATTATTTCAAACCCTTTCGAAACTCAGAGAGTTTCGAAAGGGTTCGGTTACTAAATCTCGAAATTTGAAATAAAATTTCGACCGCTGCCTACCACTCGAAGTAATTCGAACGAAATAAATTGTTCTCGATTTGTCCAGAATAGCTGATTCAAAAACGGAAAATTTTCGAATTCGAACTTTATCTCCACTTCTAAATTATTTCGACTGTGCGAGAATTGGCTTGTTGCGGCTTAACGTGAAGCATGGAGGCACTCGAGATAATAAATTGTCGGTCATAAACCTGACCGGCTAGCATGATCACCGGAACACTATAATTATGATATGGCCATTCATCGCTTTGAACTGTCAAAGGCGCCTTAGTCGAATGCTCAGATTGCTGGGTATTGGCCAAGAGGTCCCGGGTTCGAATCCTGGTAGGGGAAAACTTTGTGATGACCACAAATGTTTGTTTCCGAGTCATGGTTGTGTATATGTTTATGTAGTATATTTTCAACATTTATATACATAATTATATTAATAATATCTCCGTCAACTAGTATCCATAACACAAGTGCTTAGGCTACTTACTTTGGGCTAGATGATAGGTGTGAGTGTAAAAATATAAAAAAAAACTCCATAGTTTTTTGACAGTTCAAAGTACTTCAAAGCGATAAATGGCTTTATCATATCGTGTTTCGGTGGTCATGCTAGCCGGGAGGAATGGGAAGCAGCATCTAGCAAATTACTGCGATTAAAGTTCCTGCTGAATGGCAATAGCCGCATTGCCTATTACGCCTGCAATTTAGGGGAGAAATAGGGGAGAAATCATAGAGCATAAAGCTCTAACCTAACCTCACCATATAAGAATATAACAAATAAAACAACCTGTTTTATTATAGGAAGCGTTATTTAAATTAAATAATTTTTAAAACAATATTTTATACTTTTCCTAAGTAGCTTCGGTATTGTATACATTTCCTAGGAGTTGTATACAATTCCAGGATATCATACATCTCCGGTAACATATACATATATGTAGTGAATACTTAAGTCTTTACTTATAACTGAAACACAGGTGAAACCGTATATAGTGAAATGAACATTGTGACATAAAATCTTAATTCGGGGCACACTTTTTACAAAAAGCGACACATCTCATCATACTTGAGGCGGCGCATTTGCAAACTTTCCCGCGCAAAGCGTCACACGTCAGCCGGAAAATGCTTATCGCCACAATATTCCAAATTGGGCCACGGTGAAAAATGCTCAAGTGAATTTTCAGAATTTTTTCGCTCTAAATAATGCGTTGTTGCTTGGTGCGCGTCAAAATGGACCCATGCCACGTGCGAGCCCTGTTTATGTAATCATCAAATCAAACAGTGCATATCGCGTGAAGTTAGTTTCATTTTACTTGTTTTTTTTAAGGCACGATACCTTAAACCCTAACGGCCATATTAATAAACACGGTTTAAGTACAGACTAGTTACTCAGTGTTTTGTCTCTTTTCCTCGTTTTCAAAACCATGTTTGTGAGACGAAGACAAAACGCGGAATAGCTAATAATAAAAATAATAATAGTATATCTTAAATGCCAAGACATTACATAACCGCGAGATAAACAATCTTAGGGAATATTTTCTCCAGGTCGATGTGGGAATATCGACATGTACATAGAGATGTAGTTGCTGTTGACAATGGACTCACTCCTCTATTTTTAGCTAAAGAAAACTGGCGCAAACCTATAGTTCTTAGTGCAGCGCTGTGTGGCAAAGCAAGGAGTTACACAGCAGATTCTACCGAGCTCTCCATGGGCCCGACGTAGATTTACTAGCCTCAGTTTCCTGGCTCCGTTTCGGTGACCATTTTTGTTGAAACCGAAGGTTTTGTCTGTGCAATTACCGATGAAGTTGTGATGACGAATAACTACCGGAGGTTTATTCTGAAGGATGGCACTTTGGATGTTTGCCGATCGTGCCATGGCCCGTGTGAATCCCTTATACATATAATTCCCGGTTGTTCTCGTCTCGCAAATGGCGAGTATTTGCACAGACATAACCAAGTGGCCAGGATAATACACCAAGAACTTGCTTTGAAATACAATCTTGTACCATCCGAGGTGCCGTACTATAGATATGTGCCAGAACAGGCTCTCGAAAATAGCCACATGCCATATTGTATTGGGATCGATCTATCATTTCAGACAGGACTACTGGAGCTAATAAGCCTGATATTGTATTAATAGACCGACATGAACGCCGCGCAATAATTGTTGACATCGCTGTTCCTCATGACGACAACCTTGTGAAAGCCGAAAATATAAAGAAAACAAATATCTTGATTTAGCTCACGAGATTGTTGACATGTAGGACATCGATTCAGCAATTATTGTTCCGATAGTTATATCTGCCCATGGCTTGATAGCCAAGAGCCTCGATAAACATCTTAAGAGGCTCGCGCTAGGTGGTTTGGTCAAGAGTCAGATGCAGAAGGCAGTACTTCTGGACTCGGCGCGTATAGTGAGGAGGTTCCTGTCTCTGGATCCACCTGTGGCAGGGACCCTGATCTTGCTACCGATTGGGAACTGCATTTTTGTATTTTTAAATGTTATTTTTTTTGTAATGTTTTAGCAATCGTGGTTTTGGGTCACTGCGCAAACCATCAAATTGCATTCTAATTACAAAAGCTGTTCATTTATTAAACACGTATTCGGACCAACCCAAGCAGCTAATTACCTGTTTCGGAGTTTAGATAATTAAGCACTATTATAATTTATATTGCAGCGGTTTCGCAATTCAGTGAATTGCAAACATCACAATATGTTATTACGAGCTTACTTACCTGTACAGAACAATTACGTGGGGTCGTTATATTGCGACTTTTACACACATACATACATAAATCATGCTTTATCCCCGAAGGGGTAGGCAGCTGTAAATTAACATAAGCACCCACGTTTCGCCAATTAATATAGGTCCCATGTAGCCGAACCTATTGCCATCTGTCGAACACGTAAATCACAGTATATTGCTGGTAGAGATTTAAGAGGAACGCTGCTGATAATTGCTCCTCAGTATTAAGTCACTTTGTATAACACCCGCAGTAGAGATGTGACAATTGATTTCTGCTGTACCATCTTTTTTAAGAAAAATGTTGGCTAAAACATGAAACAACTATATCTACAACTTAGAACCAATAACCATCTTCATCACACAAATAATTTGCGAAGACAGGCTTTGAATACAGAACCTCTTGGCCAGTAGCCAGCGAGCCTAGCCTAACACTTGATCATAATTAATGTAACTAAAGGTGCTTCCAGACAGCAGTTGTGACAATATTATATTATCAATGGAATGCAAGTCCATAGTTTTATAGATGTCAGAAGCAGCGTTTGAGAGTTGAAAACATACGGGTACGAATTGAGTAACCTCCTCCGTTTTTCGTCGGTTAAAAAACAAAGTGTAGTGTAGGTTTACAAGGCCCCTTCACAACAAGTCATACTTACTTTCGCCACCGCCATTTCTCTCTCTCTGCCCAGCCATATTTGGTAAGATTTTGTGACAGCCGTCGACACACGTTCCAGTGTAATTACGAAAGCTCTAAACTAAGGTAAAATATAGAGATTAAGCTGGTAAGCCCCTTGCTTCCAACGCATACATACCAAGAATGTAGCCATTTTTTTTATTGGTTTGTTAAATCAAAGTACTTATTGGTTTAGTAGCGAGGTCGTTGGGGGTGTTACATTACTCTTTTATTTAAGAAAATAATATAACATATTTAACAGAGCACCTTTTAATATTTCTATAACTGCCGGATGAAGAGACAATTTTATAGAAGATGAGCAGTAATGACAATAGTAAGCATCTAGCCGTAGTTGAAAAATATTCTAACCTCAAGTCGAATGCTTCCTCACCACCGAGTGCTTATAAAAAAGGGTCTTTATGCGCGTTTACAAGTTACCAACTTTTCTTGTGCCAACCAAGTTTTGAATTTCAAACTCTAAATCAAGGCGGCGTGAGTCTGGTTACGCGAGCAGGCATGCAGATACAACTCTGTACTTCGGCTCCATTTGATTTCACGATTGAGTGATCCCGGATCGTATTGGGGCTCAATTGAACTCATAAATTGTAATCATGTCACATTTTAGGGCTGTTACCTGAAGTGCTTCTGTATACAGTTGACTTCAACTGTATCTATAGCCTATAGCGCCAGTAAATTATGAGATATGAAGCCAGATAATGTTGTAGACTATTAACGGCGGGTCCCAATATTCTATCTACAGTTAAAAGTAAGCTTACTAAAGTTTAGTTGCCTTGCATTTTTTATTATGTTACGATAATAATAAAAGTTGCTAAGCAACTAAGTTATAGGTAGTACGTCTTTCTTCAACTGTTGTAGAATCTTGGGACCCGCAATTAGGTTGCGTTTGCGGAGATAAAGCAAATTTCTCAAAGTTCGGTGATTGGATGGGTGTCCAAAATGTACTAATTCGAGCTCCTCCGTGCTTCTCCTGCAGTGCTCCTCCATCTACATGGTTGTGTAAATCTTTCTTCACACAATTATCCCCGAAGGAGAAACCAGAGGTGCATACATCTTCATCGTCCTGTTCCTAGTTTGTCTGGGGTCAGCGCAGTATGTTTCATCTTCCATTCATATTGGTAAACATCATCGAGCCAATCCACTCCTTTTTGATTCACATTATACATCACACAGGAAAGGTGCTAGTAATTAATGAATGTATAGAAAAGTGGTGGAAAGGACCATGTTCCGGGAACAGATAAACAGAGAGTGTGATTGGTATGACAAAATTCAAATCCATACTGGTCAAGGTCTTAACTTCGGGTTTTACAGCCGGCCGCCTGTCTGACATCAACCCTCTTTGAGTATGCTGTTTTTGGTGGTTTACCATTCGTTGCCCTAGGTGTTTATTGGTATTGATTGGGCAATCTCGCTTAGTCGTTCATTCCTTATTTTTTTGCTGTCAAGCAAGTATGGTAGATTCATCTTCTTAATATTATGTTCGTAATAAAATTCATATCAATAATAACCACTTTATACATTATTTATTGCTCTTGTCCAGAGTTAGTTTTCATGAAGTTGATCGTAACTAAAATATTACAACGTACTTTAGTTTTCGCATCGGTTTTCGAAGGGCTGCCAATTCTTATTTGTTCTGGCTGATGGATAATAATTGAATTTCCACGATATTTTCACCGCATTGGTACTCTGCGGTATTGACCGACTAAAGTGATTTACAAGGTATGGGAAGATCGGGTATGGTGGATACTTAGCAGATAATCGTCATTAAGAAGAAAGTAAATACCGTTCCTCTAATAGATTTGACAACATTGCATTTTTTCAACATACTTTTACTATGTTAATATGAAAATAGACCGAAAATGGAGACAACCATATTTTTTATTTCTATAACTTTGTTGTTCTCCTATGTAGAAAGGCAAACGTATTTATTCCTCAGTAGTTGTGACGTCACCGCATGTTTTATACATTTAATTTTTTTACTGTGTAATTAAGTTATAAAAAATGTAAAAATATATTTTCGAAGTCAGAATTAGAAAATAAAGAAATTGATATTTTTATTTTGCGGGGTTAACATTTTGGAAACGTTGTCAATTATGTGTTATTTAACAATTGTAAATAATACGACCACTACGACCCGGTTTCTCTTGGCTGATATCCAGCGCATCTGATCGTTCGACCGAACAGGGGGCCTACCGCCTAACTCGATTGCTGATGATAGCTATATTGCAATGCACTGCTTACGGCTATAGCAGCCATCCTGAATTTTAAGGCGGCACGGATTTTGTGCCAAATTCATATAAAATCATTTGGTGATCATTCGTTCAAAGCTATTGCTAATAGTTTAGGTGCATTTGGTGCGAAATGACAGCATGACGTCATAAACTATAGCTTTTGCTTTAGCAATCGAGTTAGGCGGTAGGCCCCCTGGTCATGAATCTGTGTTTGAAAGAGCTAATCTATCACATGAAAATCATTACACAATAAATCCAACAGGCAAACATAAATAACATAAAGGAACACTTTAATTGAGTTTTTATTTTGCTTTTAAGCGAAAGAAAACCATCGTCAATAGCTCCCATAAACAACGATTCACTAGGCCGCAGGTGAAGACAACAAAAGGTAACAAATTGAATTACCATTGTATCGACGTTTATGTCGCAAGCAGTTTATCGAATTCGGCATTTATCGGGCACGAAATTCGCAGTACATTGATATGTGGTAGGTATGAAAGGAACGCTGCTGCCCATTCCTCATCATCGTTTTAACCCCTACACCCGTATTCACAGACAATACTTGTTTAAGTAAAGAAGCAACACTGTGCGAAGAAAGACATTTCTCAATGCGTTTTGTCACTCAAGTATTATCTATGAATAGGTTTTTGGGATCTTGTGCGTTAACGCACCTCATAGTAATGTTTATGAATCCGGGTGTTAGTCGCCTTGTACGACACCCGTAGGAGAGATTTGGGGTGGTGACAATTGTATTCTGCTCTGCCGTCACCACACGGCACTGAAATGATAGTTATTTTACCTAAATACGAGTGATTTTGTTTAGATTAGCGCTAGTGTTATTTTTCACACAATGGCAAACATTACCTACTTGTTCCAAGAATTATAATTATAGGTAAATAAAACAAAAGCTTAACTAAAGGAAACTACTATTTTCTACTCCCATTTTGAAATATTCCTATTTAAAATTAATTTTTAATACATTTTTAACCAATAATATATACAATAAATTATCATACGACGCTATTAGCTTCGAAATTCGTCATGTCGCCTTACAATATTTAATTTTTCATAAAGCATTGTCAAGCACGTAGTTTGCTTGTCAAGCGTATCAAGCTTTTTCTAAACGGGCACAATTGCTTGGCATGCATTTAAAATTCACATGCTTGTTAATCTAGGCCCTAGGTATCATAACGTCTTTCGACAACCCTGCCCTACAACCAAGAGAACCTGTAATGTGTTAATTTGTATTGTGTTTCTCCCGCATTTGTGGCACTTAAATTTTTGCACGAGCTCTCAGCCGCTCGTGTTTTCGATTTTATAAAGGAATACTTTGAAAGTTTACCGAAGTTTATTCCAGGCTCATTTGAATAATAAGCCAATTCGAAATATTACATTGTGTGAAGTTCTCGCGAGCACTGTTATGCCTACAGACATGTGTTTGCGAGTTGTTCAACGGAATCACGTAAATGTGAACAAATCATTCGATGGTTGAGACTGTCTTGCATACCTATGTAATTTTGAATGAGTTGAAATATATGTTATTACTAGCTGAACCTGAACTAGCTGAACGTTGTCTTATCCTAATCTAAGGTTCTAGAAGTATATAAAAATAGCCTACAACCTATTTGTTCTAAGACCTCCAAATAAACACAAAAAATATTTCATAATAATTGGTCTAGCCATTTCGGAGGAGTTAGAAGACTAGATATTTCCAAAAAAAAATTCTAGACAATTCCAAAGTGTCGTGTGTTCCAAATTGAATCGAACCTGCGTCCTCCACGGAGAACGTCCTCTGTCCACCTTTTCTTTTGAATTTTTTGTATTACACGAGCAACCTCGTAGGGCTAAATAGTTTGCATCGTAAACAACAAGGACTGCTTTACGAGTTTTAACTTAGCTCAATAATAATATATTAAACAAAAATATTTTTTTAAGTTTTTATTGTAGGTACTGTTGCGACATTAATAAATCTGTTTAATTCCACGGCAGAGCAGAAGACAATTGTCACCACCCCCATATCTCCCGCGGGTGTCGTACAAGGCGACTACAGCGTTCCTCTTAGACTACTTAGCAATGTACTTCGATATCCGTCCTCGATAAATAGCAAGATCGCCACCTATTAAATGGGACCTAACCTAATTGGCGAACCGTGAGTGTTAATTCACCTCTGTCTACACCTCCGAGAATATAGGCTTGATTTATGTATGCATGTTTCATTCATAACCGAAAGGCCGACGCTGCGCTAATCCCCAGCAGCGTGGAAATCAAATGGCCGGTGATGATAAAGAGTTGAACAGGAACTCAGAAACCATTGTTAACTACTTAAAGCTTAACTCCGGCCAAGCGATTGTGGCTCTAACGAACACCGCATTCAATATAGAATGGAATCTAATATCATCGGTCGCCGATTCCACCGGGCTGATTAAACACCTTGTGACTAGTTCACTGATCAAGACGTAATTACTATAACGTTGATTCATTACAGGGCGTTTGCTGTATGTGACTATTGGTGACTGATACACTTAGTAGATACCTTTTGTAGCCTATTCGATTTTAATTTTAACATTATATAAATGTTAGAAAAATTAGTACAAAGATTTTGGTGGTTAGAAAAAGAATATCGAAAAATTATGATCTTGTGTCTTGGGTGGCCGAGCGGTCTGGCACCTGCCCGGATAGTAGCGGACGCGGGTTCGTTTCCCGCCTCAAGATCATAATTTTTCGAAATTCTAATATATTCTTATATTCATAGGGAAGGCCCGTGCCCCAGCAGTGGGCACATTAAGGGCTGGTAATGATAACAAGGGCTTATTCAGCATATTTTGGACTGGATGATAGATGAGAGAAGTGAGTGTAAGATGTATTTATTTATTTATATTCTTGAAATATTTCTCAATAAAAAACAAACAACCGAAACATTTTCCTCATACTTACCGAAATCCTCCCAAAAAAACATTTCGAACTGAGAAAAATGAATAATTTAAGTAATCAAACGTTTCCCGTCCGACTTACATCATAATAATTAAATTATTTAAATGCCGTGTGGCAGAGCATCAACGATAATTTCATCAAAAGTAATTTACATAGTAAAACCAATTTTCTATTTCTTTCTCCACGAACGAAAATAAAATGCGACGCCATACAACAACAAACAAGAAATTGTACACCTATTTGTCGTGACCTTCTTGTTTAAGAAGTATTGTATTTTAATTCATATTATGATTTCTAAAAGTAGCCTTAATTACATTAAAGACTTTCATTATTTTTGTTCTACCAAATAAATCACTTGAATACCTTGCTGGAAAAAACATAACAAATCAAAAACAAGGGGCCTAGACAAAGTAACATATCGACAAATATAACGAAGTTCGATAAAGCAAAATGTATGGGATTTGACGTAAGTCGTCGTGAAATCACGTGACCAAAACCGTCTTCGTAAGGTCCTTGTTATGTTGGTAGCGCAAGCTAAGACGCTGTAGATACCAAAGTAAATATGGCCGGTCGTGACGAACTTCGACACGTTATCGTTATGAAACGGTTGCCACTTGACAGAATTGTCAGAATAATTTCGAACACTATAAAAATGTAACAAAATCTTTGAAGAGGAAACATTTTTAGCCAACCCCCAGATAGCTAGACAGATAGAATAGTGCAGGAAGATAAATAAGGTAAGAAAGACACTAGGGAGGCTGTAAAACCTAAGCTAAAAGCTTGAGCAATAAGGTTTGGATTGTATCAGCCCGTCTTTTTTCTATTCATTCATTCATCACTAGCACCTTTCCGGTGTGGTGGATGATATTAATCAAAAGGGAGTGGAAGGCTTGATGACGTCTGA
Organism: Cataclysta lemnata; assembly: GCA_963931975.1. NCBI lineage: Eukaryota > Metazoa > Arthropoda > Insecta > Lepidoptera > Crambidae > Cataclysta > Cataclysta lemnata. The sequence goes on along the minus strand of OZ008344.1, from coordinate 2,928,104 downwards.
CCGATATGAATGGGAAAGGAAACATACTGCGCCGACACCAGATAAACTGGGAACAGGGCAGAAGAAGAAGATAGAAATAATTAACCGTGACTCTAGAAGAAATGTATGTATTCATCACAAACGTTTGCCCCTACCAGGATTCCAACCCAGGGCCAATCTAAACTAATAGCCAGCCAGTCCATTCGACCGAACCGGACGTCCAAAAATGGACTCTAAGCCATTCGCAAGTAAATTTTTAATAGTGTGAACAGGAGCAAGCCAGGCATTAGTTTGCGAACCAATTGTCAATTGAGCTAGGACAGTTCTCACAAATTAGTTTCAAGAAAGCTTTCTACATAATGATGATAAGGCGGAAACACGAATCGGAGGTATTTCTTCCAAAGAGTCTACCGCAAAATTGCACGCGGTTTACGCTACTTTACAGTTACTATTTGCATATTTAGCTTGTAAAGATGCATACCGGACCAGCCAAGGTGTAGACGTCTCCTACGGCAAGTTCTCTAATTATAATATCAAACATTCTGGAACACTACATGTCCTCAGCTTTCTGTTTAGTCGTTAAATCTCTATTAGAAAATTTTACATTTATTTATTTTATTTATTATGTTAAACCACATTTGAACAAAACTAAAACTCGGCCTAAACACTTTTTTGTAATAACCCAGTATAGTTGTAACCTATAGCAGAGGTGAATTATGACCCACGTTTCGCAAATTATGTCAGGCCCCATGTAATTGGGGGCGATCCTATTGCCATTTATCGGGCACGGAAATAGTACATTGCTAAGTGGTTTAATGTAAAGCCGCCCATTACTCATAGCTGTGTTAACCCTTAGTCGCCTTTTACCACACCCGCGACAGAAATTGTATCCTGCTCTGCCGTCACCAGTCATAATACGGTCCTAAATGTAAACCGTGGTTATTTAGTAATAATCAACGTGTATGTAAACATGTATCTTATCTTATCTGTTTCCAATAACGTTAATAGCCTTCAACAACGTTATCAGTTTACGCCAGTAGCTTTAATGTACTGTCGAATTACTAAATTAATGGCGCAACACAAACGTCGCAAGTCAGGCGAATAGTTGCCAATTGAATAACGGCCTTACCGCCACGGACAAAGGTATGTACAAACGACAACTTGTAACCCGGTTTGTATTGGTGTACACTATGCTAACTCGCTGGATTGTTTAATTAAAGACTGGAATTGAATTCAGAGTTGGACCAAACAAGCTAATTGTACGATGTGCATGTACTGTCAACGTGGCGTTAGATTGCGCAGACTTGCAATTTTGCCCGATTTGAATTGCAGCCGTAGTGCGTTTGACATAAAGACCAAAATCGGATCGGCATTTAACAGCTTTAGTGCACATTCACAGGCAATAGACGTATTAAAACAGATAACGTTTAGATAACGTTACGATCTCCATTGAACGAACTTTTATCTTGCATCAATTTTGATCTGAAAACGTTAACTTTGGTGTTAATGTGCTTACAAAATTTACCAAATTTTCCATTGCCATTGGCGATCCATTAATATGACAGTAGCCGTCGAACAAATGAGGAAAAAAATCCCAGTAGTTCTAAGATCGAACTATTGGGAAAAATTATTTTTTCACTTCTCATGCTCTGAAAGTGCTTATTTGTGCAGGATATAGGCTGCACATAATCGAATTTTGTGCTCTAGAGCATTAACGTATCTACTCATAAATGTGTCTATATTAAGGCAAAGAAAATGAGCTATGCAGCCAAACACAATAAGAAATTCAGAGATAGAATTTGTTATTTTATTATTTACTTAAATTTATTTGCCTAATGTGTTTTTAAGGCATAAAAGATATTAAAATTTTAATTCAAGCTACCTGCTTGAATCACCTACTTTCATCAAATTGCTAAAAGTCTCGGACAAAAATGATTCGTTTTGTGCACTTGATGGAAAATCTACTATTACTAGTTAGACGATCGAACTAGTGAAAATAGGATTTCGAGCTTGCTCGTACCGCAACAATCATCATCTTCTTCCTGCCCTGGGGGCCTACCGCCTAACTCGATTGCTAATGATTGCTATATTACAATGCACTGCTTACGGCTATAGCAGCCATCCTGAGCTGAACCATCCTTTAGGCGTTACGGATTTTGTGCCAAATCCATACAAAATCATTCGGTGATCATTTGTTCAAAGCTATCGCTGATAGTTTAGGTACATTTGGTGCGAAATGACAGCATGACGTCATAAACTATAGCTTTTGCTTTAGCAATCGGGTTGGGCGGTAGGCCCCCTGTTCCCAGTTTATCTTGAGTCGGCGCAGTATGTTTCCTCTTCCATTAATATCGGTCAGACGTCATCAAGCCATTCATTCCCTTTTAATTCATATCATCCATTTCACCGGAAAGGTGCTTATGACGAATGAATGTATAGAAAAGACACGGAAATGACCATGTCGAGAGACCGATGAAAGGAGAGACTGATTGGGATGACAACATTCCAATCCATGCTGCTCAGGGTTTTAGCTTAGGTATCACAGCAGGCGCCCTGCCTGACACCAACCCTCTTTGGGTATCGTACAGCAACAATCATGGGTGACATAAATATCTGTACGGATCGAAAGTCATGTGTCCAAGCATTCTGACCCCATATTATGTAAGCCGATTTCAGTTGCTTTGGTCTACCCGTGACTCTCACGCTTTGCTAATTATTCTCAATGAGTGAGAGAGACGGGTAGACCAAAGCAACTGTAGTCGGCTTACATAATAGGGGGGCTGGACGTCATTAAAAGCTGGTGGCGTACGAACAGCCCAGGTACCACGGGACGTGGACAAAATCTCCTCGGGGAAAAGAAAACATTTTCATCTCGCTCCAACTTCCACTAAATCCCGAGACAAAACACTGCCAAGTCGTGGAGAGAGATTTTGTCCACGGGGACAGCACTGCGCCAAAAGTTAGGGGCCAAAATGAAAATAAAACGCAATTAATTTGCACGGGCCCGCGACAGAGTCACATGAGTAGATAAACCGAACAGAGTAAAAGCTTCATAGAACGGCATTGCATTACCCCGAGATTATGCAACGGGCTGTGCATCATAAACCTGTTTTTTCCAGTGTCGCCGCGTGCGCGAGACCGGCCAGTAGTAACGCACACATGCCCCGCGTGTTTGTAGTAGTGCAACCGATTCGCGCGGTTGTAAGAAGGTTATTCTCTGTTCCGTTTATTTACTCATGTGACAGAGTGCAACCAAAACATAAATATTAATAAAATTGTAATGGCGCGCTCTGCAGGCGGCGGCGCGGGAAATGGCGATTTTAAAATAAAACAAAACGGTGAATGAATGTTGGATGGAAATGGCGACGTGCATGCGAAGTGTGGCGAGAAAAGTATTTGGGGAAACAAAAGGGAAAGGGAGAATGGATAAGGATACATGGTGGTGGAATGAAGAAGTGAAAAAAAGTTTGAAAGAAAAAAAGAAAGCGTTTAAGGATTGGAAGACTGTAGATGATCGAGATAGAGTGGAAAAAGAGAATAAAAGGGCAGTATATGTGGAGTGTAAAAGGAATGCTAAGCGGGCGGTTGCTAAAGCAAGGGGCGAGGTACAATATAAACTGTACAAGTCGCTGGAGAGCCCCCAGGGGAAGAATGACATATTTAAGATAGCGAGAGCAAGAGAAAAGAATGCAAGGGATATTGTGTATGTAAAATGTATAAAAGATGAGAGAGGAATGGTTTTGACGAATGATGAAAGGATAAAAGATCGCTGGAAGGAATACTTTAGAAAGTTGATGAATGAAGAGAACGACTGGCATAAAGTATTGATACAGGCCCCTGTCAATACTAAAGTGGTAGATGAAGTTTGTTTAGAGGAAGTAAGAATGGCTGTAAGAAATATGAAGAATGGAAAGACGACAGGGCCTGATTGTATACCTGTTGAAGTTTGGAAGTTTCTGAACGCGGATGGATGGAAGTGGCTGACTTTGTTCTTCAATAAGTTGTTACAGGAAGAGACGATCCCAGATGAATGGTGTAACAGTACGCTGGTGCCCATTTACAAAAATAAGGGTGATGTGCAGGACTGTAACAACTATAGAGGAATAAAGCTCATGTCACATAGTATGAAGATATGGGAGAAAGTGATAGCGAGACGAATGAGAGAGGAATGTAATATCACCCAGAACCAATTTGGTTTTATGCCGGGACGAGGAACAACCGATGCAATATTCGCTCTAAGGCAACTCTGCGAAAAATACCGTAGTGCACAAAAGAACTTGCACATGGTCTTTATAGACCTGGAGAAAGCATACGACCGAGTTCCGCGTACAGTTCTGTGGTGGGCTATGAGAGAAAAGAGAGTGCCTGAGAAGTATGTGAGGCTTGTGTCTGAAATGTATAGAAGAGCTAGTACGAATGTTCGGTCAGAGGCTGGCGTTACCGACAAGTTCGATGTGGCCGTAGGCTTGCACCAGGGATCGGCTTTAAGCCCGTATTTGTTCCTCCTGATTATGGATGCTCTGACATCGGACATACAGGAGGAGGCACCCTGGTGTATGCTGTTCGCCGACGACATTGTACTTGTCGGAGAAGATGCATCCGAGGTACAAAGTAGGCTGGGAAAATGGCAGGAGAGATTGGAGAGCGTCGGGCTTAAGATCAGCCGGACCAAAACAGAACACATGTTCTGTGACTTTGGTGGCCCCTCCAGTTTCTCCCGAATTGCCTTAGGTGGTGTGTTCCTACCAGTTTGCTCGGATTTCCGGTACCTTGGATCGCTCTTCCAAAGTGACGGTGATATTGACCGGGATGTAAGGAATAGAGCGAACGTAGGATGGATGAAGTGGCGACAGGTCTCAGCAACAATATGTGACCCACGGATGCCCCTTAAGCTTAAGGGGAAAATCTATAAGGCGGTCATTAGACCTGTTGTCATGTATGGATCAGAGTGTTGGGCTATGAAGAAGACTGATGAAAGAAGAGTGCATGTAACAGAGATGCGTATGTTAAGATGGATGTGTGGTGTGACACGGAGAGATAAGATAAGAAATGAGTATATCAGGGGAAGTTTGAAAGTAGCGCCAGTGACAGAGAGACTGCGGAGTAATAGACTGGGATGGTTTGGTCATGTTATGCGAAGAGATGAAAGCTATGTTGGCAGAAGAATGTTAGGCATGGACGTGGAAGGACGTAAAAGGAGAGGAAGACCAAAGAAGAGATGGATGGACTGTGTAAAGGAGGATATGATAGCGAGAGGGGTGGATGAGAAATTAGTGAAGGATAGAGAGAAATGGAAGAAGAAAACATGTTGTGCCGACCCCGCCTAGAGCGGGATAAGGGCAGGAAGAAGAAGAAGCCCGGAATCTTATTATCGTAAATGCGTTTTACTGTTGGGCTCTGATGGCCCGTTACCAGAATGTCCAGTCATCAAAGCTTATATCTATTTACATGTGGCGGGGGACTTTTTTTTAATACATACATAGATATGTTACCGAAAGAGGGTTGGTGTCAGGCAGTCGGCTGGCTGTAAAACCTAAGCCAAAAACTAGAGCAGTGTGGATTGGAATGTTATCATCCCAATCACTCTCTCCGTTCAGTGGTCTATATAATATTAGTAAATCTTCTTCTTCTCCCTGCTCTGTTCCTGGTCGGAGCAGTGTGTTTCCTCTTCCATTCATACTACAGGGGATTTGCTCTCTACGATTCAAGTGACCCAAAGTGCTTATTGGTTTACACCGGTCAAACTCCCTTAGTCGACTTTTATGACACCCCCGTGGTGAGTAGGTGCTGTCACATTCTACGTTATTTTTCCGCTCTCAGACCAGCAAGGTAGACTGAAATATTGGTGTGAATATTGTTGAATGTAGACCATAAAAAATAACATTAAACAACTTGCAACTGGACACAAATTTTATCAGCACCCGAATACAATCGGCGGCTAAATCTCATGTTCACTAATTAGGAGACTAGCATGGCCCTAATTAATGCTATAAATATCGGATAAATTTGTTCCGCGCTGTACATTTCCTATGTTAAAATGCGTTTGGCTGCTCTGTTGTGTACACTGTCAGTGGCATTTGTGAATGGTGAGTTTTTCAGTTTTTTTTTGCTCTACCTTCAGGAGACTAACTATTTACTGTAATAAATTTTAAGCAGCATGGCTATTTTACTGTAGTTTGGCTTGTAGGGTATACTACATACATACATACATAAATCACGCCCATATCCCCGAAGGGGTAGGCAGAGGTGAATTCTCACCCGCGTTTCGCCAATTCTGTTAAGCCCCATGTAATAGGTGGCGAGCCTATTGCCATTTATCGGGCACAAAAGTCGCAGTACATTGTCAGGACGGTAGTATAAGAGGAACGCTGCTGCCCATTCCTCATCACTGATTTATCCTTAGTCGCCTTGTACGACACCCACGGGAGAGATTTGGGGTGGTGACAATTGTATTCTACTCTGCCGGCACCACACACCATAGGGTATACTAACTACACAGTAATTCTATATTATATGACCCGGATTGGTAATAACTCCTATGTCATTTATTATAATAATTTAGTAATAACCTTGGAAGATAGAAGAGATAGAGAAGGCCTATGCCTAACTGGCTGACTAACATAAAAATACTATGAAGTGGTATAGGCATCTGCCCGGACCGCAGAGGACGCGGGTTCGATTCCCAATTTTTCGAACTTTTTCTAACCACTGTATTCTTCGTACTAATTTCTCAAACATTTATATAATGTTCATAATAAAATCAAAATATAATTATCACCTTCTTTCAGGTACTTCACTGTCATGGCCCAAGACTTACAGTTATGAAGCGATATTGTATGTGCCTGAATCTGACATCACAATACCATACAAAGTCTGGTAAGGTTACATATTTTAGATGACAATTAATAATTAATAACAGACAATACCAGAAAACGCTGAAAGGAAAACTAACTGCCGCACTCAGAGACGTCAAATAACGTTAATGGGTACTTAACGTCAAAAAATTACAATTCAAAAGTAGTCGCTATTCTTGCCGGGTCTATGGTCTAGATTTGAATGAAAAATTTTGACATTAAATACTCATTACAGTTAATTGAAGTCTTTGAGTGCGGCAGTATGTTTTGTAAACTGGCTGCATCATAAAATTTTAATAATGTACATTTTAACTTTAAATTTACATTTTAAGTCATCATAAAACTTATGGGTTGAAGTCCTACTTACGATGCTCTTAAAAATTTAAAGAAAGAATAGCACTTATTATGAACTATTTTAAAACGAGTGTTTAAAGCATAATTGGTGCCTATGTTATGCACGAAGAATTTGTAACTTATGTTATGCACAAAGAATAAATATGTGAATTGCTAAATAGTTTCGAGCCGTGTGGTGACGGCAGAATAGAATACAATTGTCACCTCCCCAAACCTCTCCCGTGGGTGTCGTACAAGGCGACTAAGGATAAACCAGTGATAAGGAATGGTCAGCACCGTTCCTCTAATACCACCTAGGAATGTACTGCGACGTTTGTGCCCGATAAATGGCAATAGGCTCGCCACATATTTTACATGGGACTTGACATAGTTGGCGAAACGTGGGTGCTAGTTCACCTCTGCCTACCTCTTCGGGGATATAGGCGTAATTTATTTATGTATGTATGTATTAAATAGTTTCGTCTGACAGGTCGGATGGGGATTCCGGCAATGCAAGAGTCGATTTTTACAACGGCCTTGACAAATTGTATCGGCGAAGATTATATGGGGCGAGCCAAAACTTTGTGTATTTCAAGGTGAGAAGACGATTTTGAAAAACTACACAAATACTATATTACCGTATTTTGTAAAACATCCTCTAATGTTAAAATTATGATTTTAACTTTTGTCAGATAAATCCTGAACTAAAAGCTACTGGTATCATGGAAGTATGTCATAAATTAAGACCCGAAGATGACACTATGTTGGAAGCATATTCTAGCAATACCTACTTGCCGAACTACGATTTTAATTATATGGGTAAGATGGATAAATTAAGGTATACATTATAATAATATCAAAACATAATATTTATTATATCTATCACAAATTAATAATTCGTTTAAATTAAACACAACATTTAAGTGGAGTACAACCATCAACCTGGAGTGCCTTAGGCGACCTTAAAAACAGTCAATCTAGATCGCTATCCGCGATCAAAACCCATGATCACAATCCCGATTGATTGTGTACGAAGTAAATTAGCGACCCATACACAAACAACCTGGATCGTGATCATTGATTTAGATCGTGGATCGCGATCGAAATTGACTGTGTATGAGGATGATTACAGACGATAATATTGGCATTAGTGAGAACTTGATCCTGATTTATGTAACAGGCTCAGAGCAGCTGAATGGGTGCGATTGTCAGAAGTGGCGGTATGTGACCACGACGGAGATATCCGGGTTCAAGGTTATCTCCGATCACACCATCTGGGTCACGTACAAAGTTGTCGGGGAGGAGGTCGCGACGATGCCGGTGAGGTAAGACAGGCCTAATCTCTTGCGAACTCGGAGTTCGCCGAAGTTCACTAAGCACCTATAGCGACGTTTACAACGTTTTAGAACTTAAGCGCTTCGTTATTGCTTTGAGAATCTCTTACTTTATTACAAGGGTGCCTAAACAAGTGCCAAACGATACAGTGCAGCGTTTCTATCGAACGAATGTCGATTATTGACAAGTACTCTTACATTTCGGTCGCCATTTATACGTCAGTTTCATACATTTTTTATATCGTTCGAATTGATTGTTACTTTATGACAAGATAATTATTTGTAATCTATTTTTTCATCCCCCCATCTCGAAAAAAGCGTTTTTGCTCTTCGATATCTGAGTGCAAAAGCCGTTTTTATCCTCTAGAGGATAAAGTAAATTTTAATTTAGAACATCGTGTGCAATAAGTTTGTGAATTCAAAACATCAATATACCTATATATTTCTACCTCCATGGTGCCGAAATAATCATGCAACCTAGGTATTTTAATTTGTTAAAAACTCATACTCGGAACCTTCTTGGTGTACTTTTTTGTAATTTGCTTTGCGCGCGCCATTTTCTTTTCACGTCATAAATTTGTTAAAACCTTGGAGTTCCAAAGCGGCAATCAGCTTGGCGTCAATCTTGCTTTAAACATTTTGATCGTCTACAACGCTTGCTTGATGTTTGAGTCAAGCATTTAAAAGCTTTTTAGGTCTCTTTGATTTGTTTGACCTAGCAACGGAACAAAATCACATAAAATCAACGTGTTTGACTCAAAGCTGACTGATCGTCTCGGAACTTCATTAGGGACGGTAATTTTTATTAGGTAGGTACTTACTGGTTATATAGGGCAAGTAGAAATTATTGTGGTGGGTGTGTCTGGATGAATGTTACGGGTGTTTCTGGGTGAATGGGAGTTTTGTGGGTGTGTCTAAGTGGATGGGTGTGTGTTGTGGGTGTGTCTGGGTGAAGGGGTGTTTTGTGGGTGTCTGAGTGGATGGGTGTGTCTGATTGGATGATTGTGTGTTGTGGGTGCGTCTGGATGAATGGGTGTTTTGTGGGTGTGTCTGAGTGGATGGGTGTGTTATGGGTGTGTCTGGGTGAATTTTATAGGTGTAGACGGGTGGGTGAGTTGTGGGTGGAAGGTTGGGAGATGTGGTTGTGTCTGGATGTATACTGTGGGTGTGTTTAGATGGATGGGTGTGTGTTGTAGGTGTGTCAGGGTGGATGGCTGGGTTTTATGGGTGTGTCTGAGTGGATGTTCTGGGTGGCTTTGGATGGGTGTTGAGGGTGTGTTTGGGTTGATGGGTGAGTTTTTTTGTATTTTACCATTTCCTCGTTGGGGGGGGTGAAAAGTTACTTGTTGCACTCGAGTGCAAAGATTTTTCACCTTGTGCTCTTTTGATTCCCTCGCTAACGCTCAGGATTCTAATTTTAGAATCCTTCGCAGACTCGGTCATCAAAAATGAGCACGCGGTTAAAAAGCAACTTTGCACTCACGTATAACAAATAACTATTGCCCGTTAGATTTCGCCCATGGTTTTTAGAGTTAATACAAATTTTCGCGGAATATTTGAAATGGAACGGCCTGCGACTGCGTAAACTAAGCACTGATGGCAAAGGCCATTCAATGAATGAGTGACCAAAATTACTATCTCTAGTTCCTCCGTGCTTCTAAAGGCACCCGTGATGCTCTAGTGGGGTATTAAATATATATAACGAGCCTATTGTCATCTATGCGGCACGTAAATAACATTATATAATAATAATTTATTTAACTTTCAAAAATATTACTATCACTTACATGTCTATTCATCAGTAACATAAACAAACAAGAATCTTTACATTACACATAGCGAACCATCTTTCCCGACCGTTTCCGGCTACCTACCACATAATGGTTAAATTAAGGTTAGATTAACAAGATGTCAATTTTCTATTATTAATAAAACATACAATATTTAAACATACTTGAATCATGTTTAAATATTTTATTATTATATTGCTAGGTGGTATAAGAGGAACGCTGCTACCCATTCCTTATCACTGTTTTCAGCCTTAATCGCCTTGTAAGGACACCCGTGGGAGAGATTAAGGGTGGTGACAATTGTATTAAGACGAAAGCTTTTAGTTTTCGAAGGATTCACCGTGCGGGTGCCAGGTCCATAGTGTGGCAGAGAAGGGAGTCAATGGCAGCGCTTGGGACTTGTGACCCAAATGTAGGTTTAAGGGATTAGTCAACACTCACCATCGCCACTCCGACTGCTCTCTCTGCCCAGCCATATATTTTGGTAACTTTTAACCTTCAATTCTTTCAGATACAAACACTATTCCACAGTTGGAAATGTCACATTGGACCAATACACGCACAAGTACATCAGTTTCAACTTCACGGATATTGACCAAGCAATATTCGAACTGCCTGACGGTATGTCTATTTTTAGCTGTCAAGTCAAACCGTAGCACTTCTAGAAGGAAGACCAGTACATTTTGCTCATTCAACGAACAAATTGTAATGCCTCAAAAGATCTACAGGCAGATAAATCTTTAGACACTAAGGGTGACTCAAAGAGATGGAAATTAAAAGTAACTACGTAAAAATAATTGACTAGTCAATCAAATAAACATTTGAAAATAAAACTATTCAAACTATCACTCTCAGATGACCCAAATGAGAGGTACTACTGACATAAAAAATTTAACGAAAAAGAATTAACACCTTTAAAATCTCACTAACTGCCGCACTCAGAGACGTCAAATAACGTTAATGAGTACCTAACGTCAAAAAATGACAATTCAAAACTAGTCGCTATTCCTGCCAGGTCTAGGGTCTAGATTTGAATGAAAATTTTTGACATTAAATACTCATTAAAGTTAATGACGTCTCTGAGTGCGGCAGTAAGTTAAAAAGGCATTATGACTAATTTTGAAAAACTACACCATGTTACTTTACCCAAAATAAATTATAGTTTTGTAAAAACTTTCGATTTTGATAGAAAAAATATGTTTTGAATAATGCAATTTAAAATTTCCACCAAAACGCCAAAATAGCAATGGCGTCTGTGTGACGTCACAATTCCGTAAAAAAGGCCAGTTTCTTTATTAAACTAGTGAATTTGATTGGCAAATAACATTTCAAAATGGAGACAACTAAATAATGGTGTCACGCGGCGTTTTAGCAAATATGGCGTTAATAAATTTTGTACTTTTATTTTTATAAAATAAATATCAATCACAAGTATAATCTGATAACAAGTGACTATTAACGAATCTCTTTATCCTAAATTATTATTATAAATTATTATATCAGTGATTCTTTGTTAGTGTCATGATCGACAGCAACAGAGCCCCAGTCACAATGAACTTTTTTTTACTTTCCCAATCTGTTTGACGATCAATTTTCAACTGCCGTGCAAACTTAAAGTAAGTTTGCACGGCAGTTGAAAATTGATCGTTGATAATTTCATACTGCAAGAAATGTAAAGCTTTAATAACTTTTTATTTGCATAGAACTACCGTGCACAGACGAGATATTACAATACGAAGACGAATATTATGACCCAATATCAGAATACATGAATCCATTCTACGAGCACCACAAGGTTACAAGAGCTTTTGATAGGTAAGTAATGCTATGAATGAGTGACCTCATTGGTCTTCTTACATAAGTATAGTCAATGTGGTATAGGCTCGACCCTTTAACATGGGATCTGTCACCTAGTGTCTTTATAATAGTGGATGCTGTATATATTAATTTGATTTTCACTTCTCATGCTCTGAAAGTGCTTGTTTGTGCAGGATATAGGCTGCACAAAATCAAATTTTGTGCTCTAGAGCATTAACGTATCTAATCATAAAAGTATCTATATTAAGGCAAAAAAAATGAGCTATGCAGCCAAACTCAATAAGAAATTCAGACATAGAATTTGTTATTTTTTAATATTTACTTAAATTTATTTGCCTAATGTGTTTTTAAGACATATAAGAGATTAAAATTTTAATTCATGTAGGTACGGTAAGTATTAAATTAATTTAAGAAAATTATTATTTCAAAATTAATTTAATACTTGGCTGTATAGGTCTGCAGCCCAAGCCTAATATCAATGGGAAAAACAATTTCCTTTAGTATTCAAAACTGTACTAATTTTAGTTTGAATTTTAAGAAATGTTAAGATAAATTACTGTTTTATTTCCTCGCAATCGAAGTGAAAAGCAGAGTTTCTAACTCGTCCACAAAAGCATTTTTATACTCGACATTACTATCAGCTAAAAGTCTCGGACAAAAATGATTCGTTTTGTGCACTTCATGGAAAATCTACTATTATTTAATAACAGCGACAATGTTTTGATTGTTTAATTGAATTATTTAAACCATGTAGATTATTTAATTTAAATTATTTCACACCAGTGACAATTTGTAACCATTTTTATTAAATAAACCAACTTATTATTTTATAGCATCAGATAGCTTCAGTTTCAGATTCTAATTACGGCATTATAATCTGTATATGGTTGAAAAAAGTAGCTTATAACGAGTAGGTAGTTGTAATTTGAACATTATGTAATGTTCTTGGTTTCCTGCGGTCCATTTTCATAATTTGGTTCGACAGATTAATCAGCAACTTAAAATACAGCTCGTATTCGTTGGCCGTGAATCACATCGTCGATTTATATGATAATGAGCTATAAATAAAGAATATTTCTTACTCACACACCTATCATCTAGCCGATTCTAGCCCAAAGTAAGCAGCGCTTGTGTTTTGAAAACTAGATTACGGAAAATCCATACATGATTGTATAACAATGATGAATTCGAAATAAAACAACTTTTACGAATGAGACTCGCGTATATTTCGGTGTTTGGCATTTAAATTAAATAATCACTTTTACGTTACTTCAACTTTAACGTAAATACAACCTTAGTAACGTAAAAGTGGTTTTATTTCAAATGTGCAGTGCTCGAGCAAATATAAATCTGGGTACTGACGTTACGAGGTGTAATGTAACATTCGCATCGAGCATGGGGACCGTACTATTGCCGCTGATTTCCCCGATACGTACTGACTGCATGAATGCTCTCTGTGTAACATGTTACATTACACCTCATAACGTTGGTCAGTACCCAGCTTTAGAGAACATAATGATTTACGAATATTGAAAATGTATTCAAAAATAACAACCATGAATCTTGAAAACTTTTTGCATACGTATAGCACAACAGGTGGACTTAAGACAATCTCTACTTGTCAATCGTTCATGACATAAATATTTTCTTCAACCAGGATACCAACGCGGGAGCTCTTGACTGATAGTCATTCGTCCAAACCAGTCGTGTCCACATTTTCGGAATCCTTTGAAGATCGAAATGGCTTTATCAATGACGAAAAACTACACAACTATGACGTCACCGTCGGGGAAGATGGAACCCGCATGGCCGATGACGCACATTTCGATTGGAGGGACTTCGGTGCCGTTAGTGAAGTTAAAGGTGAGTGTAGCAACAACAAAAAGAGCTCGATATCGCAGTAGCTTAACGCGCTAGGCCTGCGATTGCGTAAACTAAGCAATGTTTGCTAAGGCCAATCATTGCGTGGCAATGAAAATTAATTGGCTTGAGTTGGCCAGCGTGGCCACTGGGCCAGCGTGGTGGGTTATGGCCCAATCTCCCTATATTCTTCCATCCATAGGGAAGGCCCGTGCCACATCAGTGGAGACATTAAAAGGGCTGGTGATTATGATGAGTTGAAATCTTCTCTGTCGATTTCAGTCCAAACATCCATGTGCAGTAGCTCCTACGCTTTCGCTGCAGCGTCAGCAGTGGAATCAGCTTTATTCCTAAGTGGAAAACGCAAGAGAATTAGCGAACAAGCAATCATTGACTGCAGCTGGAGGTAATTATTTTCATTAGATTTAGTGCTATTTCAGACTATCCTGATAGTTGCAGTTTCATCATTATTTTCTTGTCCTATTTCCACACCGTTGCTAGCGATGAATGAATGTCTAAAAAAAGTGGAATGTAAAGGAATATGTCGAGAGACTGGTGGACGGGGAAGTGAGTGGGGTGATAACAATTTAATGGCATTCGCATTGAGCATGTTACGGATCGAGCATGTTATGCATCGAGCATGTTACTCATCGAGCTTGTTACGCATCGAGCATGTTACTCATCGAGCCTGTTACGCATCGAGCATGTTACGCATCGAGCATGTATCTGTATTCTTAAATCGGCGTAACATGCTCGTTTAAACTTTGTGCTCCATATTCGCCAGCCACTCTCAGTCAAGATGTTCGATTTTTTTAATACACTATAGATAGCATTTATATGGCTCTGTTAGCATGGGTAGTATTCAGGGTGTAAGCTAGTTCTGTAACATGTTGTAAATTTTTACTGTTTTATATCCGTTGTAGCGCTAAAGGAAATTTCGGATGTCGAGGTGGAAATTTAAAAACAACATTGGATTGGCTTCAACAACACGGAGCGCCTTATGAGGACGGGTACGGACGCTATTTGGCAATGGTGAGACATTTACCTAATTTTTTATATCGCCGTGTGGTGACGGCAGAGCAGAATACAATTGTCACCACCCCCCCATCTCTCCCGTGGGTGTCGTACAAGGCGACTAGACAGCAATGAGTAATCGGCAGCAGTATTCCTTTTAGGCCACCTAGCAATCTACTACGATTTCCGTGCTCTATAAATGGCAATAGGCTTGCCACCTATTACATGGGACCTAATTTATTTGGCGAAATGTGGGTGTTAATTCACCTCTGCATGTTTAAATAGTAATTATTAAAGTTTTGTTCGTTGAGTCTTCCTTGCTGGTCTAGCAGCAAATTGGCCCAGCCAATTAGGAAAACAGAATGGGCCCAGCCTCAACTCACTCCAGCCCCCGTAGCACGGGTCGCGGATTCATCTCTTTCGGGGGAAAGGAAATCTTTTCCTCTCGCTCTAACTCCCACTAAATCCCGAGACAAGACACTGTTAAGTGGTGGAGAGAGATTTTGTCCACGTCCCATGCTAGGCCTACAGAGGTGTGTAAAAGTCGACTTAAGGAGACGGCCTGGTGTAAACCAATAATGTGATTGGGGTGACCCAATTAGGACCAATTAGACCCACCCAAATTGTGAAGGACTAAGCACCAACAACAACATACCCAAAGAGGGTTGGTGTCGGGCAGAAAACCTAAGCCAAAGCCTTGATTTTTACAGCCAATAGCAACGTAAGAATTATGAATATTGTAATGTTTTGTGTTTTATTTTAGGAAGGTCTATGCAATGCAGCTAACATGACTAACGTTCGTCTTAACAAGTATACAAGAATAAAGAAGGATGTGAATTCCATAAAGGTAATGCAATGAAGAGTTTGTATACATCTTGATAAATACAAAAGAAGCATAAGTAAAAAATGACTTGACTTCGGGTCTATGGGAGTTTTCTGGACCCTGTTCTTAGCAGGTATAAGGGAGTTTTCTGAACCTGTGCGTACGGTACGTCTAAAGGAGATTTCTGGACCTGTGCATAGCACGGTTTGACCTGTGTATATCATCTGAGGAAGTTTTCTGGATCTGTGCATAACTCGTCTAATGGAGTTTTCTAGATATTATGTACGTATAATCGCATCTGAGGTCTGATCTATGGTCAGTATAATCAACCATAACGGCGTACTTAAGAGATGTTGATAGTACGGCTTAGCCTGAAATCCATCCATCACGTTACGAGTTGATAAAGGTTTTGATATTAAATAAAAAAATTGTTAAACAGTAGGAATAAATGACAAGTCCTGACTTTCGTTTCAGAGAGTTCTTCGTAAACGTGGTCCTCTACTATTATCTGTGGATGGAAGTCAAACGTCGTTTCGCTACTATTCTAAGGGCATTTATGATGACAAGAATTGGTAAACAAACATGTTCAATACTTTATCAGATCAATCTAGCCTAATTATAATTTAGCAAAATATAATTTGTCACCAACTCCCATCTCTTCCGCTGGTGTCGTACAATGCGACTAGGAGTTTAAACATTCTCCTTAAAAGGTGCAAGCAAACAGTGCTACAGAAGAGAATATATTAATTTGAAAATTAATTAATAGCACCAAGAGTGCCAGTTTAGACAATACCTATACCCGTTTTGCGTTGACTTCCCCTATACTACCACCTAGCAATACTGCGATTAATGAGCCCGGTTTATGGCAATTACATATGACATAACTCTGCGTATCCTTTAGGGAAGTAAATAGACGTTGTCATCAAAATTTATCATATTGTGTTTTACATAAAGTTTTTCTTTATGGTCTTTGACGAATGTACAATTAAAAGCTAGCGTATTTATTTTTTTAGCAACAGAATTAACATCACAAGACGCCATGCCCTCTTGCTGGTTGGTTATGGAAGGGAAAACGGATCTAACTACTGGATTATGAAGAACTCTTACGGACGACGTTGGGGAGAGCAGGGCTACATACGGATGGCAATGCGAAATAACACTTGCGGAATAATGGATGATGTGTATTGGTTACAGTTGAGAGCTTAATTTAATTTGATTGAATTATTTAAGCTGACATAAACGTGACGGACGAGTGTTCCACTTCTAATATTTTATTTGTATAATTCCCCTGTGGTATTGCTATTTGTAGTAAGTAAATAAGAAGTGTGGCGACAGCAGAGCAGAATACAATTGTCACCACCCCAAATCTTTCCCGCGGGTATCGTAAAAGGCGATTAAGGGTTAAAACAGGGATGAGGAATGGACAGTAAAGCGTGTCTCTTACACCACCTAGAAATGTACTGCGATTGGGACATGGGACCTAACTTAATTGGCAAAAAGTGGGTGTTAATTCACCTCCCATTTCGGAATATAGGCATGATTTATCGTATGTCAGTATGTGTAAAAAATTTCGTCGATAACTATTTATAAAAAGTTTGTGTCTTTCTATTGTTTTGGTAATTAGCAAATAATATAGAAGCGTGCCTAGATTTCTCAAAAATGTTTCAGAACTTATCCATTTTTTTAAATACATCAGCGTGCGCTCTCCACTGATTACGCCATTGTTCAAACATGAATATGCTGTATATCCTCGCTTCAACAAATAAAGCCGGATCCCCATCTGGGGTGTCTCATAATGATCCCCTAACAATAGCCGACGAGTTTGTCGTTCTAATTATGGCTGCTATGAATTCCAATTAGTCACATTAAACTTGTTAAGAATTCATGTACATCCGGCGATATACGAGTCAAGTATCTTAAGATATTTCGTCTCATTAATGGGGAAACAAAAGACGCGATACCGCTCGCGTACGCAGATGTAACTGAGGAATTGACAACATTTCATTTTTTCAACATACCTTTATTATGATGTTATATGAAATTAAACCGAAAATGAAGACACCCATATTTTTTATTTCTTCTGAATTCCGTCGTTTTCATACACAAAATCTTGATTGACATACCGGTCATTCTAAACAGACGTAAGTGCCAAATGACGTCACTGGCGTAGACGACTGGCGAAATCACTCTTGACTCGAAAAATAAAAATATTACTTG
Organism: Cataclysta lemnata; assembly: GCA_963931975.1. Lineage (NCBI taxonomy): Eukaryota > Metazoa > Arthropoda > Insecta > Lepidoptera > Crambidae > Cataclysta > Cataclysta lemnata. The sequence goes on along the minus strand of OZ008344.1, from coordinate 2,910,082 downwards.
TCAAAATTGACGAACTGGCGTTTCCGGTGTCGAAAATAAAAACATTTTATCTGAAATGTTTGAAATTAATTTCAAAGTCAAATACGTTTTAAATTAAAGTTTATGAAGGATTTTATTTTATTGCTACTCTAATATTGTTAATTTCGACGATGACAATTAATAACATTGGATTTGATTTATGACTGACATCTGTCATCATGTCTATGATAATTTTTTTATTCTTCCATCTAGGAAGGCAAACGTTTTAATCCATACATCCCCGCCCGTGACGTCATCGCATGATTTTTACATTTTATTTTTTTCTCTGTAATTAAGTAATAAAAATATTTAATAAAAATATTTTCGGAGTCAGGATTGGAAAATAAAGAAACGGTATTTTTATTTTGGGAGGTTGTCATTTTTGAAATGTTGTCAATTGTTGGAGTTATTCGGAAACAGTGATGGTTTAATTTTGTAGTGCGGTGTCCTAGTTCAGCAAACATAATTATGATGTGCCGTATGGTGACGGCAGAGCAGAATACAATAAATTGTCACCAACCCCATCTACCCGTGTCGTGCAAGGCGACTAAGGGTAAAGACAGCGATGAGTACCTAATGGGCAGCTAGTACCACCATGCAATATTCTGCGATTTATGTGTCCTGAAGATGGAAATAGGCTCGCCACCTATGCATGGGCCCTTTTTTTTTTTTTTTTTTTCGGAGTGGACTGCGTTCGGCACCATATCAGCCGCTAGCTAAGCGGCTGACGTGTGTGGGGCTCGCCCGACTCTTTCGAGTCAGGAATACCCACTAAACCACTCCGGTGTTCCCCTAGCCCTTCAAGCGGGGAGAGTCTGGGATCCGCCGTGAGGCAATTCACCAGTCTCTCCCCAGGGCCTCCCGGGCATGGCCACCTATGCATGGGTCCTAACTTAATTGGCGAAAAGTGAGTGACAATTCACCTTTGTCTACTTCGGGGATATAGGCGTGATTTATGTATGTATGTATCTATTGTGATGTCAGTACTGGTAGAACATGACATGTCATAACTCACAACCTAGGGATTTTTGCCGGGAAAAAAATTTCGGTTTTTATTGCGCTGGAGCATTGCTGCAGTCGTAAATCTATTGTTATTTCGTGTTTTAGAATTCTTCCGCAAGAGTTGTGTACTATAAAACAATTTTTTTAATGACTGTCGCTGTCCATTGACGCTTCTGAGTTAGACCATCAATTTGATAGGGTGACTGACTGCCGATATCATTCAAGTCTTCGACGTAAGTGTCCAATCAGCGTACCTACGGGCTAAACGGCCAGCTGGAAGACAAATTTAATAGATTGTGATAGGACCACCCTAATGGGGTTCCGAGACGGTCAATCAGCTTGACGTCTAGTACGTAGATTTTACCTTGCTTCAAAGCATTTTGATCGTCTACAACGCTAGCTTGATGCTTAAGTCAAGCCTTTATGAGCTTTTTATTCTATTTGATTTGTTTGACCTAGCAACAGAACAGAAACACACAGAAAATCCACGTCCTTGACGCCAAGCTGATTGACCGTCTCGGAACCCCTTAACACATCTAATGTGTGGCGGACATTCCCAGATTAGGAACTGATTGATAGAGGGTTACTAATTTTGGCGTGCACTAAATCCATTCCCTAAAGTTGGAGTACTAAATCTAAGTGAAGACTCAACCAAAGTGAACAAAACGGAATTTAATTTACGTAAATGCATCAAGGTATCCATTATGAAAAAAGTAAACAAAATTATTACGCAGAATAATAAAACAGACAATTTTCGAAAAATATGGCATGATAATGTCGAAATAATTTCGATATTCCTTCCCATTCCAAGGAGTCGCCAATACAAAATCAGATGCTGTCTCTATCATAAACTATTGATCAAAAAGGGATAAAATCACATTTAAATACTTCTTAAACAAGCACTCTTTTGTAATTTCACCAGTAGTGTTTCAGAATTGCTTCCCAAAAATACTAAGTAAGAAAAAACAGTGGTCCACTGTTTCGACATAATTCCTCCCTATTTTCTTGATTCTACTGACAGGGAGAATGGTCCCCTTTAAAAGGTTCCGAGGCGATTAAAGTCAATGTAGCGGCGTCAACTTTCGTGGAGTTCTTAATTTCAGGTCTACCTTGTTTCAATTAAGAAGCAATTTTCTCAAACTCAATTTTGGGGGTAAAGGGTTGGTAGTATTCTAATTTACTCGCCACATCAACCAAGTTACAAGGGTCGCCCAAAGTTTAATCTTATTCAGTCATACGAGGGCAAGATTAACTGTTAGACCGACGTCATTAAATAGACCGCGGACCAAGGTTCCTACCGGGAATTAGCGATTGGCTAATGAATTAAATATTTTGTGATACGCAACGCATTTCAGGCAAGTCAGAATTCATTTTCAACGTTATACCCATAGGACATTATGACCTAAAGTGAACCGAATAATTGAGTTTTTTTCTATATTTCATGGTTGATATTTGGCGGTGTAATAATGTCAAATAAACACTGGTACAAGCATACTTACGCATACATAAAAAATAATGGCCCTCCGCAATATATCCATAATTTTCTGACGTTATTTTCTATGTAGTCACACTTTTTCCAACATAGAATACTTAATGTCCTAGCTTTTCAGTATCATAGCCTGCTCTAATGGATGGAGGTCTTAAAATTCCCTGATGGAATTTCTCTGTTGTTTCCGCTTCGTTAGCCCGAGGTTATGTCGTGTTGATTGGCTCAGCAGCTGTCATGTTTCCGTGACACGAGTTACACATTACGATTTACTGCCCTGTTGCAAATACACTACATATCGTCTATCGGAGACAGTACCGGAACATTTAGAAATGAGCAATATTAGAATGATCAGGTTTAAAAACCTAGATACATTTCAATGTTTTACTGAGTTGGTTAGTGGAATATAGCGATTTGAAAAAGGATAGTAATCCGACTTGCTCCAATAGTGTATCGGACTTTGAAGTTGAATCCTATAATTAATTCAAAACCTCAAATTTTGGGAATGGTCCGGTTCTGTCTTCGATAGACGATATACTTAACTTATTGTGTAATATACTAGTAGCCATTAGAGACAAAGCGTAAATAATTTTGATATCTTTATCGACGAAATGCATTTAAAAAATAAGAAAGATGTATTTTAAAATACATCATACATTTTAGAGAATCAAAACGAGTATAAATCGAATTATAAATCTTACTACGTACATATTTAAAGTGAATATTGTAATATATAATTTGTTTATTATTTAGTTATTTATTATATTAATTTTTGTATTGTATGTTCCTGTTTTGTTATGAATAGCTATAGTACTAATTTTCCGGCTCCTAATGGAACCATCGACATTGTAATTCTGAGCCAATTATTAACGGAAGGTTTTAAAACTCAATTTATATAGAAAAAACCTTTTTTATCTATATCTATAAATTTAATACTACAAAGACTGGCAAACTTTCGTCATTGAGAGTAATATCTTTCCCGGTTGCTAATAACATGTTTTAGAAAATACCTACCTTATACTCTACTCTACTGAGCTTGTAAGTTTTAGATAGAAGTACCTACGGGCTTATATACGAACTTATAAACGAACCAGTAATATATAACCCAAGCTTAACAGGGTATTTGTAAAAAAAGTCTGCTATGAAAGTTATAAATTTAGTACCCATTGGCTTACAAGGTGAAATGTTAGAAAATGTTCTGCAAGTTAATTAACGTGGCTTAGGCAGCGACCCTGAATGCAGAAGACGCGGATTCTAGGTCTGCATCAGGAGAACATTTTTCGAAAGTTGTACGTTATATTTTCTTCGTTTTTTATGTTTTATCACCCAATTACCGAGTACTCACCATTAATTTCTGAACATCTTTCATGATATCCCTCTTTGATTTTACATTTATATATAAACTTTACATTTATTTATTTAAAAATTCCAACAATTACTTAATCTCAAATTTATGTTCTTATCCTCCGTCGTCTGAGATTTCCACAACACAATCAACTTATAATGAAGCTGAAACTACATATTGAAATGGCTCCAGAGGTATATCCAATTTGGAAGTAACGAAATCAACCTGTTTATTTAAAGCTGTTATTAGATAATACCTCCAGCGAAACGCTTAAACCGGCCTATCTTATCGTTCCATCGCCATAACATAATATTTTACTGTCTCACCTTAAACGGATTCGTGGATAGGCTCTCATTACGTTTCACGATAAAATCTCTTTTGTAACTCTACAAAAGATTCCAAACAATAATAAAAGGGATAATCTTGCCCACCAAGGGTGCCACAGGGGACAACTTTAGGTCCTCTGATCATGAATGATGATTCAAGTTTGAGCCCTAGTTTCTTGACTTGGGTATAGAAATTGCTAGGGGAAGGGGGCCCAATGCTGAATCTCTGCCTAAAGCAGACATTGTTGCTCAATTAATAAAGACAAATACCAAGAGAGTGGTGCAGGTGGCAATGGGAAGGGCAAGGGAAAAGGTGAATTCAGGCAAGGCCGATGGTTAACATCGTTTTTTAAACACTGCAAAATATTGCAACGTCACCACTGCCTACTGTATCTTTCTTACCCGCTCTTTTTAAATTTGTGTACACACGATGAAACTTTTATAAGCTACAGTGCCGGTATACCTGTTTTGGACATGGTTCCCCTATTGCCATTGTATTGGTCTGTTTTGGGTTCCTATGCGTGACTGGCTTTGTGTTGTGTGTAACGTCTTGTGACAATAGCAATTCAGGCATAATGACCAAGTTGTTTGCTTCAGTTTCGGTTTCCACATTAGGCACTTTCTGAATCCAAAACAATGCAAATAATTGCACGAAAGATTGATGAGTAAACTTTGTGATCTTAAAGTTACAATACTGAAGTTAATCTGACCCTCTCTTTAATGAATTGCGTTTCGGTATACCAGGCAGACTTCTTTCCAAAAACACTTATAACCTAGAAAACTCTGAAACTCTGAAATCGTGATAAAATCGGTGGGTTTGAAATAAAATCTATAGATGACTTCGTCCTAGCGCACATGCCTTCCTATACCTGAAAGAATATGGAATAATTTGCATTATAAAATCATCTTATAAAATTATCTTCCAGTATTTCTACTTCCGTTCATATCGTCCAGACTCATCGAGCACTCCCTTTTAATTTATATCATCAAAATCAAAGGACAGTGCCAGTAATGAACGAGTGTGCATGGAAAAGTGATGAAAAGGATCATGTCGAGGTACAGATAAACCGAGAGAGCTATTTGGATAACTACAATCAAAAATTAAGGGCTTTTTGTGCTTAATAATCTAGGCGATTGACCACAATCTCGTCTGACGGAAAACGATGTTGAGGGTTAAGATGGTACACGTTAGCCTAGAAGATGCCTCTGACCTTGAGATTCACTCTGACCTTGAAGATGTTCAGATTATATTGACCCGATGATTTTGCCCTAGTTATTTATTTCAAGAACACTTGACGGCAGAGTAGAATACATAAATTGTCACCACCCCAAATCTGTCCCGTGGGTGTTGCACAAGGCGACTAAAATTAAAACACGACGATTGGGCAGCAGCGTTCCTCTTATGAAATCTAGCAATGTAATGCATTTCGTTCCCGATAACCTAATTGGTAAAATGTGGGTGTTGATTCGCCCCTGCCTGCATTTGGCGTGATTTATGTATCTATGTTCATTTTATACAGAGTTTATTCTATCCGTCCACCATCTTAATTTGCCCACTCCAGCAAACCAGCCTGGCGAAACTCCCATACTACAGAAAAAATGTATGGAGTTTAGGCAATTTTTAATGGCGACTTGTTTTGTCTCTTACTTCCGATCTAACCTTCCTTGTCTCGCGCTGCCGGAGTGTGTCACTAATGTCATTATGTCACTATGCCGTTTTGAAAATATAAATTAAAGCGTTGTTTTAGTTTAGTTTTCCATCTTGTGCCTATTTATTGTCATCAGTGACTTATCATTAGTGTATATCTACTAGTTTGTGTCATTTATTTATGTGCATAACAGCGAAATGTTTTACAAAAGGTGTGAAATATGTTGACTAAAATCTGGTAGGAAATTAAACCCAAAGTGGGTTTTCATGGCCAATTCCCACTAGATGAGAAGCGGTAAGTAGTTTTCCATGTGATTATATAAACGCTAAGTAATTAGAAATAAGTTTTGGTCACTTATATCAAAAATCATATGCGCCGTAGCGATGTCCTTACTACTTACAAAATTATCGATAAAAAATCTATTTTCGTAAATTTGAGTATCAAATGTACTTGAGATGTTTCATTAGTTTAATACATATAAATATTGTCTATTGCAATATATTATAATATAGTATATCATATATAGGGTTATTTATAAAACAACAAAAACCTCCCATGACTAGATAGCTAACATCATTAACAACAAAGTTTGTTGTATGAGTTTTAATATAATGCAGAACATTGCGCAGAATTATTCGCATGTGTTCATCTCTCATTATCATCATCAAAACTTCTTCTGTGTTCAACTCCACTTATTTTTCAGATCACAGCGTGACTTGTTGAAAGGCGATGAGAGTCATGGCTGCAAAGCATATGAGAGTGGATCGGCATTAACCCCGTTGAAAAGCTGTTTCGGTTTGCGACTGACAGAGATGAATATAAAAAGCTGACGGCTTATCTTCCGAATTGAAGAGGCACTAGAAGAAGACAGCGTGACTGCCGCCTTGCTACACGGTGCCCGTCGGGTGTGATCGTTGCCTGCAACCGCATAAGCGCCTCTATTGGTAAGTTACATAACCTATCTTTCCGATATGGTTAAATAGCTCAATTCCTGAAGCTAATGAGTGGTTTATTTCAGAACCAGATTTCATTGATTGGGCAGAACCAGACCTTCGGGCGCGTTACACATAGTCCGCTATGGTAAGTGGTGAACAATAAATTGAATTGATGATGACCAGCGTAAACTCAAACGATATATATACTAATTTAATCTATTTATTATTTCAGATCTAAATGTCCTGCTTACTTGCTTACACAACATTGCAAAAACGTGTGTTGATCGATCAGCTAACATCTGAAGACTCCGCCTAGAATAAGAGATCAGAAAATTACCAACAATTTAATTTCCACATTGTAAACATAACTTTTATTTTTTGTTGTTAAATAAATTGTATTAAATAATTACACGTAATTGAATAATACTCAATATTTTCAAACGATGAGAGCTTTTTATTTTGCTTTTGTAGGATTAAAAAACCTGTCTGCAAGGCAGGGGGGGTACCCATTCGTTTTTATCGATATCGACACATTCTGTAGCGTACACCACATCCTTAGTTTGCTTTTGTAGTATGTTGGCATTACTTTTTTATCTGTCTCTGTTGGTTGGTACGAGATCTTAGCCTAAACTGCGAGTCAAAATCGTCAAAAAGCTTGTTTGAAGTCCCGACTCTTAAACGTAGTGTATTATATACTCTTTGCAGCAAACGGCCATCAGTCACTAGACGAACGTCCCGCCATAATCACTTGACCACCCTGAAACCGTATTAGAGGGACAATATCTCGTAATCCCCCGTAGGGAACGCACTTACCCGAGTAATAAACGTACCTGTCGATTTGAGAAATGTCGCCCATCGTCGGCAACACATGGCAGACATTTTTACGAGAGACATCAACCACTGCCATAAACTATACGTACTGATATTTATGGCCCGGCTTTTCCTTGTATGGCATCAGTGTAACATGAGAAAATTTATGTCTGTCTGTCAATTCTGAGGTTGCCTGCTGTTGCGTATTGTTGTGGGTATCTTATTAAGGTGCCTATGCTGTTTAAACATAAATTTTAAGTAAATTATGACTGGTTGCGGAAATCAATACCGTTTTTTCCGGTTATGGCTCGATAGATCTCCCTATATTCCTCCATCCATATTATGAATTACCTTAATAAAGCAGTAGCGTCTCTTATCTGTAGCAAGTTTAGCACAGGACAAAAAAACTGTGCCCACCTATTTGGTTTAAGGCAAGCAACAAAAGGTGTTTCTTACATCTTACTAAAAAGTGTAAGTGTAACAAAACAGTTAAACAGCTAGGAAACTTAAGATTCTGGATCTCGTAATACAACACCTTTCACGACACCCCTGTGGTGAGTCGGGGCTGGCACATTCTAGGTAATTTTTTTGCTCCCAGAGGCCATTTACAACTTAATTTCAGCCTATTTTATTTTCCTATGATAATTTGAAAGTCTATTAAAAAAGGGCCAGGTCAAGAGTACCCGAAACCGACGGGCATGCATAAAGAGATTTGAAAAAGCGAAAGAAGTATGTAAGGATTGTAGCAAGTGGAAAGAAGTGATCTCTGCCTACCCCTGTGGGAGAAAGGCGGCACATATGTATGTATGTATGTTATTTATAACCTGATGTTCTGATGCACATTCGAAGGACATTCGATCTACAGTTAATAGTCAAGTCATGTTTATAGCAACGATCCGTTCAATAGTTAACACTTAAAAATATATTATCTAACTAAAGCTCTCATATCGATAAAAACTTAGGTACCTCTGGCGTAGCCATAATCGTGATTTACTTTATTTCTTCAGCAATTTACGATATTCTTCTTTACTACTGCAGTCGATTCTCTCATTAAACGAATACTCACGGGAGAGACCGCAGTGTGCTATATCATCCAGGACATTTAATGTTACTTCACGTATCCGTCATTAGTTTTGTACGTAGGTACACACGTCCGCCACATGCGAGTATATACCTACGTCATCATCATCATCACCAGCCCTTTTAATGTCCCCACTGCTGGGACACGGGCCTTCCCTATGGATGGAAGAATATAGAGAGATTGGGCCATAACCCACCACGCTGGCCCAGTGCAGGTTGGTGGGTATTAACGACTGCATATGCAGCCGGGACCACCGGCTTAACGTGCCTTCCGAAGCACGGAGGAACTCGCGATTGTAAATTTTTGGTCACCTATCCTATGACCGGCATTAGCGAACTTGCTTAGTATACGCAATCGCAGGCCAAGCGCGCCGTGCCACTGCGCCTTCTTCTTAATACCTACGTATTAGGAACAATTTTGCTTGAAATACTTTGATACTTCGGCCGGTAAATTTTTGATCGTAGTGTTCTGTACCCCGATTATTAAGCCAACTTTCGTCTACCTGTCACTCTCACACTTTGCGATTATTCTCAATGAGTGAGAGAGACAGGTGGATGAAAGCGATTGAAAGAGGCTTACATAATAACCCCGCTGGATATTCCATGCTTGCTTGGAACCGAAAAAATAACGAAGAATCCACTAGCCCCGACTCAATCCAGAGAGTGTTCTATTCTATGACCCACATGACAGCACACCACCAATCCGCACTGGACCAGCGGTGTGGGCTATGACCCATGCTACCTATATTCTTCCATCCATAGAGAAGGCCTGTGCCCTAGCGGTGACAAAGGACAAGCAGGGTTCTTTTTTTCTGTAAATAGCGACCCACAACAGGCATATGGCCAACGTATGAATAAAGTGATGGGTTAACAGGTTAACCCAAACACATATTCCCCTTATGAACTGTTCCGACAAAGTTCACGGCAATCTGACCTTTCCAATAGACCCAAACGCTTAACCGGAGTTTGCTGTTGTTAGAGTCTACTTGGCATATTAATTACTAGTGGTCGCTCGCGGCTTCGCTCGCGTTAATGTCGGTTGTTATATAGCCAATAGCCTTCCTCAATAAATTGACTATCCAACATAAAAATAATTTTTCAATTTGAGTCAGTAGTTCCTGAGATTAGCGCGTTTATCCAACCAATCAAACAAACAAACAAACTCTTCAGTTATAATATTAGTATAGATTAGCCCCTAATATTGCAAAGAACCAACAAATATTTCAAGGGTTTTAAAGGCCAAAATATACAGAATGGGCCAGAAATGCACTTTTGGTATGAGAATAGAAATAAAACTAGTTCAGTTCCTTTGGTGCCGTATGGTGACGGCAGAGTAGAATACAATTGTCTCCACCCCAAATCTCTCCCGTGGGTGTCGTACAAGGCGACTAAGGATAAATCAGTGATGAGGAATGGGCAGCAGCTTTCCTCTTATCCTAGCAATAGAACTGCGACTTTTGTGCCCGATACATGGCAATAGGCTCGCCACCTATTACATGGGACCTAACATAATTGACGAAACGTGGGTGCTAGTTCACCTCTGCCTACCCCTTCGGGGATATAGGCGTGATTTATGTATGTATGCAGTTCCTTTTTAGCCCATCCATCCGAGCCGACGAGTTCCGCTTGAGGCGATAAATCGTGAACGTAGTTTCGGCATAGAATACAAAGATAGATAGAGATATGACTTCTCGACGCGAGGAAAAGGGATACAGTCTGGGCGGCGTAACGTAAGCGACAAAATGGAAATTAATTTTGTTTATTAAATTGCTCAATGATTTTAGAAAAATATCACTTTCGAGGTTAATTAATAGTAGATTTTCCATCAAGTGCACAAAACGAATCACTTTTGTCCGAGACGTTTAGCAGCCCGAGCCGAAGGCGAGGGCTGATAATAATGTCGAGGATAAAAATGGTTTTGTGGACGAGTTAGAAACTCTGCACATTTCGATTGCGAGGAAATAAAACAATAGTTTATCATAACATTTCTTAAAATTCAAACTAAAATGAGTACAGTTTTGAATACTGAAGAAAATTGTTTTTCCCATTGATATAAGGCTTGGGCTGCAGACCTATACAGCCAAGTATTAAATTAATTTTAAATAATAATTTTCTTAAAATAATTTAATACATACATACATACATAAATCACGCCTATATCTCTAAAGCAATAAGCACTTTCAGAGCATGAGAAGTGAAAAATAGTTTATTGCCTGTCTAATAATCTTGGATAAACTTCCGTTTGATTATAAAAGGGAATAAGAAGGGTCACATTTGGATTGTTTTCTAACGAGAAAATTTTTACTATTCATGTTTTACATACATACATAAATCACGCCTATATCCCCGACGGGATAGGCAGAGGTGAACTAGCGCCCACGTTTCGCCAGTTATGTTAGGTCCCATGTAAAAGGTGGCGAGCTATTGCCATTTATCGGGCACAAAAGTCGTAGTAGGTATATATCTAGATGGTATAAGAGGAACGCTGCTGCCCATTCCTCATCACTGATTTATCCTTAGTTTCCTTGTACGACACCCACGGGAGAGATTTGGGGTGGTGACAATTGTATTCTACTCTGCCATCACCACACGGCAATTCATGTTTTGGTTTCTGTAAATAGCTTTATGAAATATATGTTTGAAAATCAGGAGAACAGTAGTAAAATAATAGAAGTAAAGTGATTGCGAGGTAGCGCCAAGGATAAACGGGTGTGGAATATGTACCAAATTCAGAGTGTACAGTCAGTCAACTTCAGACTACCCAAAACTGTCAAATTTATTCAATCGATTGTCAACCTTGACCTGGTAATAATAGAGCACAAAATCGATTTAGCAATTTTGCCATTTTGTGGTAGTCTGACGACTGTTGACTGTACAATACAAAATTTATAGTGATTGATATTACTAGAGTTTGTATCATCAGTGATAAGCACAATCAATTACGCAATTACGAATAACATGTATCCACTCAAGAGTGCATTCAACCCGCAATTTAAGTCACTCTTGTCATTTGATTTTGGGTCTTTGTGTGTCAGACAAAAGCTCGGTTTAATTTCGAGAAAAGTGTCTGTTTCGTGTAACTTTATATTAAATTTTCTGTAAATTAATGTTGTTAAGGCAGAGTCATTTGCCACTTTATGCTGTTGAGGTCTTAGTTGCCAATTAATATGGCTTTGAGCTGATTTATTTCTTCGTTGCCCTGTTCAAAATTTACAAATTCATTATTATTGATACATACATACATAAATCACGCCTATATCCCCGAAGGGGTAGGCAGAGGTGAACTAGCACCCACGTTTCGCCAATTATGTTAGGTCCCATGTAATAGGTGGCGAGCCTGTTGCCATTTATCGGGCACAAAAGTCGCAGTACTATTGCTAGGTAGTATAAGAGGAACGCTGCTGCCCATTCCTCATCGCTGATTTATCCTTAGTCGCCTTGTACGACACCCACGGGAGAGATTTGGGGTGGTGACAATTGTATTCAACTCTGCCGTCACCACACGGCGTTGATAGCGTTTTTAATTATAATGTAGGAATATATGCTGATGAATGAGGCACGACAATTTTAAATCTCAAAGACAATACTGAGACGTGGCTGTATGTGCCTTTGGCTTATTCAGTTAGAAAATCTATTAAGTTAAAGATTAGGTGTAAGTTTATTCTTATTTTCTTGGAGTTGGTTCCTCGGGAAAAAGCAGTCAATAATATATTTTTCTATCTTTTAAAAAATTATCAGTAGCTAATTATTATTTTATGATTACATTACAACAACATAGTATAATGTTTTGCCCTGTCTAGACGTGTCCGTTGGCCGACTGTAAAAACACATAGACTGTGGTAATACTTCGAGTTTTACTTTATCAGTTTCAAATGTCTCAGGCTTAGCGACCAAATTAACTTTGCTCTAGGCTTCGTGGGCGAAAGGAATCGTGTGAGACTCGATTAAACATTAGTTCACAAGTGTCCTGTCAACAGATTAAGGTTACCGAAGTCGAAGGGATTTGTTCAGACCCGACTTATCTATTGTAATCGTGTATTTCAAAGAAAAAGAGAACAGAATAAATTTCAAACGTCCTTCAATGGTTGCCCGGGTGTCAGGCAGACGGAGGTTTGATATTTGGCCCAAAATTAAAAAAAAAACTTAATTCTGATCTCTCTTCTTTGCAAGTAGGTCATTTTCTAAAATTTATATAGATTGCCGTGTGATGACAGTAGAGTAAAATACAATTGTCACCACCCCAAATCTCTCCCGTGGGTGTCGTACAAGGCGACTAACCCCCGAATACAGAAACGCTACTCAAATTTAGGGGACTGCTTAAAAAGTTAAGTGGACGGACACTACCTGTCAGAATTTGTATGGAAAAACGTCAATTTTGACAATACTTAAATGTTAAGCGGGACTTAAACTTTGAATAGCGTTTCTGTATTCGGGGGAAAGGCACTTAATCATATATGAGGAATGGGCAGCAGCGTTCCTCTTATACCACCAAGCAATAGCAGTGTACTGCGACTTTTGTGCCCGATAAATGGCAATAGGCTCGCATGGGACCTAACATAATTGGCGAAGCGTGGGTGCTAGTTCACCTCTGCCTACCCCTTCGGGGATATAGGCGTGGTTTATGTATGTATGTATGATATAGATAATGTTCTAACAAAAAAGTTAATAAAGTAAAATATTTCAAGTTCGGTTTAGCCAAATGGACAGATCGCAGGCTATCAGGCAAGAGGTCCCGGGTCCGGATGCTGGTAGGAGCAAATGTGCGTGTGAGGAACGCAGACACTTGTTCCGCGTAAGGCAAAACCTTTAAGCATTGGTGTGGATTGGAATATTGCTATCCCAATTACTCTTTCTCTCACTGTTCATCAATCTCTTGACTTCTATCACTTTTCTATACATTCATTCATTCATCATTAGCACTTTTCCGGTAAGTGAGATGGATGATATGAATCAAAAGGGAGTGGATAGCTTGATTACTTCTGACCAACATGAATGAAAAAAGAATCATAATTATTTGATTTTTATCTAACATACATACATACATAAATCATGCCTATATCCCCGAAGGGGTAGGCAGAGGTGAACTTGCACCCACGTTTCGCCAATTATGTTAGGACCCATGTAATAGTTGGCGAGCCTATTGCCATACATCGGGCACAAAAGTCGCCATACATTGCTAGGTGGTACAAGAGGAACGCTGCTGCCCATTCCTCATCCAATACTGTTTTATCCTTAGTCGCCTTGTACGACACCCACGGGAGAGATTTGGGGTGGTGACATTTGTATTCTACTCTGCCGTCACCACACGGCCTATTTTTATCTAATAAGTCATATTTTTCAATAGCAGCGCGTCGTTATTCTATCGTTGTACCTAAAATCACAATGTCCGATCCATTCGCCCTCTCCAGTTCAACGTTAAAACAGGATTCACAATTGAACTGACACACTTACCTTTCATAACGTCATCAAGAAACAAAACACAGGCGCCAACGTCTCCAACCCACAGAGCACAGAATAAACAGCTTTTAGTGTCTCCAGTGTCTTGAAGACTTTCCCTCAATTGAATTCTCCACTCCCCATTTCGGAGCAGTCGTGTTTGCTCACCCGAGAGCGTGTGTTCCCCGAAGAACCGGACTATTGCGACACTCAACTTTATGTTTTATTCCTTCTGCGTGCATAAAAAACAGTAACGCGATGTCCTTATTCTGCTTTTTACGTTCCGGCCTGAATGGAATTTGGAAAGCTTCGGAATTATATCATTTCCGCGTTCGTTCGCTCGTTCTTGTTAGTAAGATTCCTTTGATAATGCACTTAAAATTACAATTTTAAATTGATACACAAATCAGGAGAATTTCATACATACATACATACAGTCATACATACATACATATGTCACCCTTTTCTCCCACAGGGGATTTATCATCCAATCTCATCATCTTCTCTCATCATCTCATCTCTTAATGCATGCCCGTCGGTTTTGGGTACTTTTTTAATAGAGTTGTTAAATGCAGACATGAGGAGCTCGCTAGCGCAGTGGCACGGCGTGCTCGGCCTGCGATTGCGTAAAGTAAGCAAGTTCGCTAAAGCCGGTCATAGGATGGGTGACCAAAAATTTATTATCGCGAGTTCCTCCGTGCTTCGGGAGGCACGTTAAGCCGGTGGTCCCGGCTGCATCTGCAGTCGTTAATATCCACCAAACCGCACTGGGCCAGCGTGGTGGGTTATGGCCCAATCTCCCTATATTCTTCTATCCATAGCGAAGGCCCGTCCCCCAGCAGTGGGGACATTAAAGGGCTGATGATGATGATGATCATTTAAAATAAAACTTAAAAATAAATTCATTTGTGTTAAATGAGATGCAATGCAATGTGAACAAGAAATTATTTGAATTAAAAAATGTAATGTTAAAAAACACCACATTGGTTAAGAGTTAAAGAAAATAAACTATTCCGTGTCAGAAGATTGATTGTTTTGGATATTTATAAAGAGTGTACGACACTACCTACGTATGTTGTCACAACGTGTTAGGAACCTTAAACGAAGCAACAAAGAGATAAAAATATCTGTGTCAAGACGAATATCTTTAGCACGAGCGAACGCGCGATCAATAGAATAAAAAATCAGTGTTCCTTCCTCTATATAAGAGGGTGCGATTTGAATAAAGCTACTAAAATTTCAAACGTTTCTTTTGCTAGCAGATTGTGTGTAACCCGATCAATAGCGTACAATAGCTGGTGATTCACAGAGGAATTCGGGGTCACACATTATTTATTGAACTGAGCATCCCCTGTTACGTACTTCTGGGATTCGCGAATGTACACCTGCTTGTTTGAGGTAAAGTGACAGTACTATTACAAGAAGGTAACGAGGTAACGATCGACACTACGATCCTTGATATAGCTAAATTTTTTGCGGAGAGATTATCTCTTAATCTCTAATGGTCTTAAGCGTCCCACAACAGCTAGTCGCCTATCTACGAACAGAATTGTTATTTAAGTTTATAGCATTGCTACTGGTTAGTGCAGAAGTGTTCTAGTGGTTCGCCCACCGGAATTAAGGTCCCGGGTTCGATCCCCAGGAGAGTACAAGATATATTCTTAACGTTCTAAGTATATTTATAGCCGTTGACAAACCAGATTTGTGCGAGTACAAGGGAATAGGTTTAGGCTTTCTAACTGAATATAGTTTCCAAAAAGAAATTGCTAGAAAAACAAGTTTCTCCGGCGACGACGGTAATGTACTTAGGCAGTACTCTCCAGGATGTTCTCATCTCCGTTAAAAGCGACGCTTTGCACCTGAACCCACGCATCTAGACTCCATTAGGTAGGCCGTTGCCGTCGCAGGCTGAGCGGAAATATGCCCAAGTCGAAAGTTCCCGCATCAGGTGTAAATCACCAAGAGTTGACAAAGAAAAATAGACAGACTGAAAGAATATTCTTGGATATAGATAGAAATAGATCGGAGAAAATTCGAATAGTTATATCACTCGGCGAGCCAAGCAAACGAACGAAACAACGCTAATTTCACGAATTTTCTCTAACCTAAGCCGTGTGGTGACGGCAGAGTAGAATACAATTGTCATCATGGGTGTCGTACAAGGCGACTAAGGATAAATTAGCGATGAGGAATGGGCAGCAGCGTTCCTCTTATACCACCTAGCAATAGCAATGTACTGCGACTTGGTAATAGGGTCGCCACCTATTACATGGGATCTAACATAATTGGCGAAACGTGGGTGCTAGTTACCTCTGCCTACCCCTACGTGGATATAGGCGTGATTTATGTATGTATGTATGTATGTTCTCTAACCTTTACACACGTTGTAAGCCAACTAAATGTAAGAGAAGTTTTGCCAATAATTATTTTAAAGTTTCACCAAGTACCCTGTTAGGGCACTACAAGTTCATTCTTTAAGTTCTAAATATATCCGTCTACTCAGAATTAGAAAACCTGTTGCCTATGAAGTTATGCGGCATTGAGCATTTTAGGCAACAATAATTCGGGTAGCTTTACTAATTCTTATAAAACCTTTAAAATAATCTCCGCAGAAGTGGACGAGTAGACGACAAATTATAGAAGAGAGTGGACAAAGAGGACCTCAAAGAGAATGGGATGCCAAGGGTTGATATTCTATTTTAGTTTTCGAGTACTGAGCAGATAATTTTAATTCCAAACAACTTTTAAAAACACCTAAATGTTGACAAAATTTAGGTGTTTTGGCGTTTCCGCAAATTATCTGCACGTTGGCAACAGACTATCTCATTCAGAGTCATTTGAAAAACATGATGTCACTCGTCAGACTGACTGATACTACTGACAATATTATTTTCACAACGTAATTAGCGTTGCCTCTACAGCTCCGCCAAGAGTAAACAAATACACTCGAATACTGTAACCAGCACATTTGTAACGTTACCTTGTTAGCTTAAAGACAATTGTTGAGATAAATTACTGATTCTGAGGGGTTAAGCCTCATACACATGAGCATATACGGAACCGAAATAAGTTGTAATCCAAGGAGTAGCGGTCGCCGGTGGCAAAATTGCCAACACCGTGGAAAATTTTTCTTTACAAAGAAAATTGTTGTTAGAAAAACTTCGAAATATTATATCTTTATGCTGGAATCAAATCCGCTCTCTGCAAACCGGGCAGTTGCGTATTCCACTCGGCCAACCAGTGGTATAGGCAGCCGAGCGTGATAAGACAAAATAAACAGCCTTTTATTTACCTACTTCTATATCTTGCCAAGTTAACCACCAATTTTTGTGTCGTTAGCTGCCCTAATGACCCGTTGGCAAAATGAATTCAATCACATTGACTATACGAGCTACGTCGATTTCTCACGCTCGGTGTGAAGTATACGACACGTGAAACCCTTTATACGCCGTAATAACGTAAAAATTTACAATGTTTTCTTTATGAGTAACTACTTATGGTTTCTCATTTGAGCGGTACAGATTTGTAATGCAACATTTTTTAGGTTTACTCGAGTATTTTAAGTTGAAATCGGGGTGGAGACGGTAAATGTTGACTTCAAGTGAAGGGCCCCAAGTCCCAAGCGCTGCGAATGACTTCCCTCTCTGCTACACTATAGACCTGGCACCCGCACGGTGAATCCATGGGTTACTAGAGATTTCGTCTCATCTCTTCGGCTTTCTTACTATTTCATTACCTTACGATCACACCACGATGCCTGATATACACAGGGTCCCTAAAAGTTGATTTATTTTGTGATCAATAGTTCTCATCGTCCGAAGCACTAAGAATATTTTTGGTCACCCAATGATCGACTTTTCCAAACGACAAAAGACCCCAAATAACTAGCAATGCATAATGAAAAGCGTTGCTACACTCGCGCGTTCACACACACCACTTTCAAAATTTTGATGGTTCCGGTGGACCCATTTCTACCATATTCCCAAAACTCGAAAAAAAGTGAACATTAGATCTCAGTATGGAGTGTTAGAACCGCTTGCTTACGAATCGTGAACCCCATTTTTTTGCCCCCGCCGAGTCACCAGTGGATCAAAGCTAGACCAATTCTACATTGGTTTCTCAATAGACGTAAGTCAGGGTCGATGCACGGATGCATGACCCGTTAATTTCGAAGGCGGTAGGAGAAGCCGACTCACTCACGACTCACTCCATTTCTAAAGCAGATGTGTGCGTCTCTGATGCGCTTAGGTACCTACACCTATTTCCTCGTAATTCTTCCATCGATTTGAGACTTCCTTTCCCAATTCCCTAAATAAGTTGTACAGCCAATACGTTTGTGTCTCGCCCTGAATGCTATCTGATTACGCTTCCATTAGGTGACTGTCTCCTACACAAATAATGCTCAGTTTGAATCGTACACATTTTGTATGTAAATATTGGACTTTAATGCTAGGGAATAGGGAAATAAATAATACACTTTTTATACCTACCTAATACACGTGTACTTTTCCTTTTATTAACATACATATGTATAAGTAAATTATGTTCTAACAAATATGTAATTAGAGATCTTTTTATGAAAAAAAAAACATTAATGTTGTTATGTCTTTTATGAAGTACAATTTTAGGAGTTTTTTTTTTGTATATTCCTGCTAAGGCGTTTTAGCTTGTTTTGTACGTAAATTATATATTTGTTTATTAATTCATCATGACTGAAATTTTTGAAAAAAAAAATATTTCTTTTTTCATTGGATAACGTAACCATTTTTTAAACCATGGAAAAAAATTTGAATCCTGAGCGATAGCGAGGGAATCAAAAGAGCACAAGGTAAAAAATCTTTTTTTTACCTTGTGCTCTTTTGACTTTTCATCCCCCCCAACGAGGAAATTACAAAATACAAAAAAAAAATACAATCACAACAGTTTCTGTTTTCACCCAGAAACTTCCACAACACCCTCCCATCAACCCAAACACACTCTCAACACCCACCCAGAAACACCCAGAATATCTACTCAGACACATCCACAGCACACATCCATCCACCCAGACACACCCACAGCATACACCCAGACACAACCACAACACCCACCCATCCACCCAGAAACACCCACAACATTCACACCCGCAATACACATCCATCAAATCAGACACACCCAAAAAACACCCATTCACCCAGAACCACCCACAAAACACTCATTCACTCAGAAACACCCACAAAACACCCATTCACCCAGACACACCCACAAAACACCCATTCACCCAGAAACACCCACAAAATACCTATTCACCCAGCCACACCCACAACATCCATTCAGACACAGACAACATCCATCCAGTCACACCCACAATACTCACCCATCCATTCAGACACACCCACAAAATACCCATTCGCCCAGACACACCCACAAAATACCACTTCACACAGACACACCTCCAACACCCACCCATCCACCCAGCCATACCCGCAACATTTATCCAGATACACCTGTAAGTTCCTAATAAAAATTACCGTCCCTAATGGAGTTCCGAGACGGTCAATCAGCTTGAGTCAAGTACGTTGATTTTCTGTATGTTTTTGTTCCGTTGCTAGCGTAAACAAATCAAACAGACCTAAAAAGCTTTTAAATGCTTGACTCAAGCATCAAGCAAGCGTTGTAGACGATCAAAATGTTTAAAGCAAGATTGACGCCAAGGTGATTGACCGTCACGGAACTCCAAGGTTTTAACAAATTTATGACGTGAAAAGAAAATAGCGCGCGCAAAGCAAATTACAAAAAAGTACACCAAGAAGGTTCCGAGTCTGAGTTTTTAACAAATTAAAATAGGTTGCATGATAATTTCGGCACCATGGAGGTAGAAATAAATAGGTATAATGATGTTTTGAATTCACAAACTCATTGCACACGATGTTCTTAATTCAAATTTACTTTATCCTCTAGAGGATAAAAACGGCTTTTGCACTCAGATATCGAAGAGCAAAAATGCTTTTTCCGAGATGGTGGGATGAAAAAGTAATTTCCGATACCTATTTTAATACCGCTTTTTCGTTTATCACGGAAGCAAATACACAACTCGATATATTGGATACTCTTTCCTCGCACCAATGGAATAACCCGGTTTGATTGGATGGTCAGGGGCCTTACCACCAACTCTAAACGCGACTCAATTCCCATTGTTAAAGTGAGACAACGCTATAAGTCGAGTAGAGCGACATCCCGTTTTGTCACCCGCGTTTGGATCGCACTGATACTTCATGGTACGGCTACAGATCGCTGGCTAACGGTCAAGAGGCCCCGGGTTCGAATTCTGGGATATTGTTTATGATTAACACAGGTAGGTATACTTGATCTTGAGTCATGGTTGATTACACGTTTATGTACTATACTTATTATAAATATTTATAAAATCATTATTATGTACATTTCAATATTAAAAGGGACGGATTGTGTGAAAGATGATTAGGAAGACGTTCATACTGACCTCACTTCTGATAGAAGAAGAAAGGAAAGGAAAGACAAATGTTCTGCCGACTTCACTGGGGTGGGAATAGGGCGTCATCTAGTATCCATAACAGTGTTTAATGCTATTTACTTTGGACTAGGTGATAGGTGTGAGTGTAAGAAATATTTATATCTAATGACTTCGCTAGTATATTCAAGTGCCTGATCACGGAACCTAGTTAAAATATCCGCATAGAAATCCAACTAAATTGATTCTACTCTGGGCACCTAAAGAAACTGTTCGACAAAATCTTGACCCGTCCACAATGAAACTAACTTTAGTGCGAACTTTATCGCGCCGCTGACGTGACGCCGATTTAAAGTGGAATTTGAGATAAATTCCAACCCCTTGGAATTGTATGACTTCTATGTAGGAGTTGGGATCGGGAGAAAAATCAAACTGATAATGTATCGGAATCTGAGCCTTAGAGGTGAGTTTGATGTCGGACCTTAGGCCTGACTTGCTGAAACTATTCAGACCAGTGAGTGAGTTTTCCAAGAAGGAGCATTTCAATTTTGTTGACCCAAATGTAAATAAGTAGAATAATCTAGACAGTTCAAAGTTTCATCTATGTTCAAAATAGAAGCGTTTATTAGAATTTCAAAGTCTTTTTTGGTAATGTCTTCTATTTCTTAGTAACTGCAGACACTTTTAACTTTAATATCTTATATTAACTTTAAAATCTGATTTCTCGATTTGTCAAAAACGCATTTAGTTGAACCCAATTATAAATGTTGTAGACTAAGCATTCTAAAATAATTATTATAAGCATTTCGAGTTTTATTTTTTTAAAATGCCTACGTTAGTTAAATCTTAAGTGATTATTTGTTGGAATTCACTGGGTTTTTATATTAATACAGCTAAGAAATCGACCGTTGAAAACACAGTATAGATATGCTCAAACGTAAAGGAACGTGTTTCTTTCTTGATCAGGATGTGCTACATATAATTGTTGAGACAAACTTACTTATAGAAATCACGTGCTAGGCCTACAGAAGTGGTGGAAGGATTGCGTGCGAAATGACACGAATGAGGAGATGACAGCTAACGGAGTGAATGATAAAAAATACGTGCCAGCAAACGAAATGGGATAAGGGCATGTACATGAACCTGCGAACAGAAAACTACAACATAAATTGCTGTGATGCGATTTAGTGCAGCAAGGCGAAGAAACAAGGAAGTACGAAATTAAAGGAATGCGCGAATCAATTCGCAAGTTCTTGCGATCCGTATTGGTAGCTCGTAGATTTTAACAATGCGTCGTGGCATCGCAGTTTTGTGTACAGGGCAATTTAAATATACATATTTGAAAAATCGTCACTTACTGCCGCACTCAGAGACGTCAAATAACGTTAACGTGTACCTAGTTAATGTCAAAAAATGACAATTCAAAACTACTGGCTATTCTTGCCGGGTCCATAGTCTAGATTTGATTGATTTTTTTTGACATTATGTACTCATTAACTTAAATTGACGGCTCTGAGTGCGGCAGTTAGACAACTAAGGCGTCAGTATCGCGTGAAAATAGCGGGCTTGTACACCGAAAACGCGGCGGTTAAATAACAAACTTCGCCGCGGGGTACGTGAGGCGCTGTTTTAAAATAGTCACGTTTTACGGTCGAACTCTGGTGAGCTTTATGTTTTTTGTCTTTTTAGGTGGCAATAAAATCGGCCTCTAATCCCCTGTCCGAGGACGTGCGAATGCGGCGTGCCCAAATAAACTTGCGGTGAATTATGAAAGGGCCCCGCCGTAACTTGAGAAAATTTTAAAGGCAAGCACTGTTTCTTTCTAGTTTTAAATTGACTGGCGCATTTCATCTGCGAGTCTCATGGGGAATTTTTCATCATTGCACAGTCAAAAGAAACGGATGTTGGCTTTCTGATTTTTTTTCGATCGGCTTGGAGATTCTAGTTGAGAAAATATGTTGTGCCGACTCCCCCTAGATCGGGAAAGAAGAGGAAGGTTTGGAGAGTTGCAGAAGAATAAACTGGGAACAGAATGAGCCTAACTAGATTCCTTCCACCACCTTACTTTAATATCATATATTTAATATCAATACCAGCCTTTTAATGTCCCCCTGCTGGGGCACGGGCCTTCCCTATGGATGGAAAAAGATAGGGAGATTGTCCCAGTGCGGGTTGGTGGGTATTTACGACTGCAGATGCAGCCGAGACCAACAGCTTAAGCCTTTCGAAGCACGGGGCATATTTACTTAATATGGTGAACAATAAAGCCTCGCATTACCTGCCATCTAATACTGTTCCGCGACGGCATACTAGGCAGATTCTCCTTTATGCCCCAATCCTTTCTTCGCGAGATAATCCCGGAGAGCGTAGCGAGTGGCCCTTGATGCACTTCATACTGCTTAGTCGTCTCGAGTCGCTTCCTTGCTCTTCAGAAGCCTTGAACATCTTTACATGTCACCTATCATAGTGTAGTGGTACTTTTTTTAATAACTTTATCATAAATTTGAATAGATTTCAAAAATTTATAAGATTATAGATAATAAATATAGTCGAGTATATATTTTGTGTATATTTATGGCACGAGTGTATTTGTGTAGGCTGAAAATAACGAGAGTTGCTAAGGGTTAAGTCCCATGCAATAGGTGGCTAGCATATTGCCATTTATCGGGCACTGAAAAGGCAATACATTTCTAGGTGGCATTACTCATGGCTCATAAACTTATGGCATGCTTCCCATAACTCATGGCTGTCTTAACCCTTAGTCGTTTTGTACGATACCCGCGGGAGAGATGGTGGGGACAATATAATTTAATCTGCTCTGCCGTCACCACACGGCACGTCTTATTCTTGATAAGCCACCATACGGCACGTCTTATTCGTCTTAAACATATATTTCCATGTCTTTACGTGAGATTGTTCGCCCATTCAAAGAAGTAACAAAGTGTTCTAGAGAGGAAAATTAATTGAAATGCCAAGTCGAAGTTTTCAGACGGTGAAATTAAAATGGCTCGCACTTAATAGTCCGTGAGCGACTCTGACTACGGTAATGAGATCGTCTACGTAAGAATTAAATGTACGAGTTGGCTACAAAGTTCTCTTCTCCCTGCCCTGTTCTCTTTCTGGGGTCGGCGCAGTACGTTTCCTCTTCCATTCAGATCACTCCGACGTCATCAAGCCATCCACTCCCTTTTGATGCATATCACACCGTAAAGGTGCTAGTGACGAATCGATGTACAGTCAACGGCACTTCAGACTACCCAAAACTATCAAATTTCTTCAATCAATTGTCAACCTTAACTTGGTAATAATAAAGCACAAAATCGATTGAGAAATTTTGCCATTTTGTGGTAGTCTGACGTGCTGTTGCTGTACCTATAGAAAAAGAGACGAAACGGACCATGTTGAGAAACAGATGAACGGAGAGAGTGATTGGGATGACAACATACCAAGTCGACTTTACGGCACCCTGGGATGAGTCGGGTCAAAGTCAAAGTCAAAGTCAAAGTCAAAATTCATTTATTCATATCTGGTATGATTACAATACACTTATGAATCGTCAAGACGCTAGATACCGAAAACCCGTGTGTCCAAGAAAAAAATAGGGGAGTGCGCAGCATGCCTCAGTCTGTAATGATAGGTCTCCCAAACCCGCCCACGCCCCGATCCGCAACGGAGCGCCGACCCTGCCGCGTTCAATACCAAGATGACACTAAACGCATCAGGGCCCAACGCTCCGCTAGCAGAACGGCACGCAAGTAGGCTGTAGAGAAACCCACCATTGTCAACGAGTTATGACATTGCAGGTACATTGTAAATTATGCACCGTCGGGGTTGGCACATTCTATTTTTTCGCTCCCATGCCAGCATGGAGGACTAGTTGGTTCCAAAGTTTTGCGATTCCAAAACTTGTGAAGCCATTGGCGGTTGGCAACGCGTAGTTGTAAATAGTTTAACTGCTTTGGCTTGGCACAGCTGTCAAGCGTTTGCGCTCTGCCTTAGCCGTGCCATCCGTAATGTGCTTCCAAAGTACTTTTATACGCCAGAAGTCTTCCCAACAGATTACATTTCAAGAGCCAATGGATTGCTTGTGCAAGTTTCGCGCAATTTTAGGTTGGACGGTGCAAGATAAAAGAGTGCTGTTGCAATTGTTTTGTGGTGATTTCAAGTTTAGTACCTGTCTCTATTTTGAGGTCCTCGCTTTAACGAAGTTGAATAGCGGGCTTTATCCTGCGTTTGCGTAAACTAAGCAATGTTCACTAAGGCCGGTCAAGGATAGGTGACCAAAAATTTTATATCTCGAGTTCGTCCGTGCTTCGGAAGGCACGTTAAGCCGGTGGTCCCGCCTGCATCTGCAGTCGTTAATACCCAACGACCCGCATTGGGCCAACGTGGTGGGTTATGTTATGGTCCAATCTCCCTAAATTCTTCCATCCATAGGGAAAGCCTGTGCCCCAGCAGTGGGCACATTAAAGGGCTGGTGATGATGATGATGATGATGTCTATATTTTGATTTGTGATGATATTTTTTTATTACTTATATTGCGTATCTAAGCCTAAATATTAAGCCGTATGAATCGGAATATATTCGTCCCAATCAGACACGTTCATTGGTCTTTCGACATGATACATTCCTTCCATCCTTTCCTGTACTCTTAAAACCCAAACTTATTTAAAAAAAAAAATGTTGTTATCTTTATTCCTCGCGATAAGAAGTCATATCATACCTTCACGATGTTGCCAATGCCTTAGAAAAAATCGTACATTCCAAAACCTCCTTCGAATTAGGCCGTGTGGTGACAGAAGAACTGAATAAAATTCTCACCACTCCATCTCTCCCGTGGGTGTCGTACAAGGCGACTAAGGGTAAAAAAGACAGCGATGAGTAATGGGCAGCAGCATTCCTCTCTCACCACCTAGAAATATACTGCGATTTATGTGCCCGATATGGCAATAGGGTCGCCACCTGTTACATGGGGCGTAACTTAATTGGCGAAAAGTGGGTGTTAATTCACTGCTTACCCCTTCGGGGATATAGGCGTGATTTATGTATGTAGGTAAGTTGTAATGTATGGACTTGAAATACTGCCACAATGTCAACTATGCGCATACTATGAACCCCCCTCCCCTCCACACTCGCCACATTTGAACAAGCACTTGAATGGATCAAATGGAAACCGTAAATCCTAAACAACACCGTGCAATGAATAAACAATTTATTTATTAACACCTGCCAAATCCCTCGGAGTCGTAATGAAAATCTTCACCAACGAAACAGTAGACTGCTCTAAAGCCACTTGAAAGCCAATGAAATGTGATCGCGAACAGCTGAATGAACAACAAAACATTCATTTGTTTTGTTGTTCATTCAGCTGTTCGCTGTTTAAGTCATTCAAATAATTTGGAATATGTTTAATATTACACAATCAGAAATGTCAGAGGAAAGTTTTCGAGATATTTTGTCTGTACAAAACTTCATAATTAACTGCCGCACTCAGAGACCTCAAATAACGTTAATGAGTACTTAACGCCAAAAAATGACAATTCAAAACCAGTCGCTATTCTTGCCGAGTCTATGGTCTAGATTTGATTGGAAATTTTTGACATTAAATACTCATTAAAGTTAATTGACGTCTCTGACTGCGGCAGTAAGACAGAAAAAATACCTTTGTCTCAAGTGGGCACTCTCGTCTATAAGATCATGGTAAAAACTGATATATTCCCGTTAGACTTACTGGCCGCTGCCTTGAAACGACATGTAGTAATTTAAGTTCCCATCTGTCCCCTTGGGTCTATAGTAACAATTTTATATGTCTGGTTTAGGGCCCGTGAAGCAGTGTCAATATTTATTAGCCTAGACTGGACAAATATATTACTAATTACCTACTTCCTTTTTTTTATTTTGTTTTCTTTGAACATTACATAAATATTAGAAAAATTATTACGAAGAAAAAGCCCGCATCAAATGTTTATGGCCTCATTTTATTTTGTTTACCTACCTACTTAGTTTTTCCTAAGTTTTTTCCAATGTAAGATAAGAATACAGTCCTCCTTTGTGTACGAGTTGGTATATTTTATCTGTGGTAACAAAGTTCCGAGCCCCGGCCGCCATGTTGATCCAGTTCCATATTTCTCCACACGTCATTTTAGCACTAAAGGAATCATAACATTAGCAACCCGTATGCGTGCCACATAAATCTCCCCTTAAATTGCCGCTGACATCGCAAAGGGAACATGTACCGAAACATTTTCCGAAACGAATATATATACGGCCGAAAAGTCGACATGTTCCGTTTCGAACAATTACGTTATTGGACGCATTCTCGACAATTCTCGTTCGATCGCGGCTGTCGGCATCTGCGGTCCTTACATGAATATTATAGCGTGACTTCGGTGACATGCGTGCGTGTAAAGGCGCCTACACATAAACTAACGCGCCACATTTTTACATCGTCGTCTTCCTCTCTTGTTCCCATTTTATCTGGGGGCATAGACAAGCAGCCAATCTAATCGAACGAATAGAATACAAATGTAAAATTTGACAGCTTACATAGTTTAGTTTTAAATTCTCCCTATATTTTAGGGAAGGCAAAGGGTCTATAGCCCATACAGCCAAGTCTTTAGTGTATATTTTATCTGTAGTCTTATGAAATAATGAGTGGATGAAATGGATGGATGAATGAAATGAATTTTACGTTAAAATATGGGTGTCACACATTTTAACTCATCTAGGGAGTGCTTGGCGCGAATTGAATCGTAACAGAGTTCATGATAGTGCCTGATGAAGTGGACAAAACCAATTTCAAGTGGTTTTCACCACAACATCAAACACATCATAAGACTTGTTTTCAATGATTCTGTATAATTGCACATCAACGCGGATGCTTGTGCATCAAAATAACACCACTTTCACTGCACAAAATCCACTCTGAACCAATTTAAGAATTATCGAAATAAAATCTGACTGACACCACGAAACGCGCCAAACACTCCTGAATTGACAGCTTATATTTGACATAACGGCAACCATGTTGTTTTCTCTGTAATACGTCAATTTCATACATGTATTTATCTTCTATTCTTTCGAATAGATTGGCCACTCAAGAGGGGCTGGGGTCATGGAGTGTGTTCCCCTATTATTCGTAGTGGTTAGAAGTCATCAAGCCATGTACTCCATTTTGATTCATTTTATCCACCTCACCGGTAAGTGATGGATGAATGTTTAGAAAATTGCCAATGTCGAGAGACCGCTGAATAGAGATTTGATGTTTACAATGACACAAGGCTGATTTGTATTAATTTAGATGACTTCGATACAATTACATTTTATTATGTTAGGACTAACTACGTGACTAGACTGAAGACTGACTGACCAACCAAGATCATTCAATCCCATTCTTGACAAGTGAATGAAGACCACAGATTAACATATTGCAGAAGGCAACATAGGTACATAGAATAACTAAATGCTTTTCTTAATACATAACACGAGAAAGTATGAGAATGACAACATTCCAATCCATACTGCTCCAGATTTTTGCTCCGGTTTCAGAGCCGGCCGCCTGCTTGACACCGACTCTTTTTTGAGTCTGATATTGTTGGTGGTTTGCTCTCAACTATTCGGGTGCCCATTATGCTACTGGACAACCTCCTTAAGTTGACTTTTACGACATTCCTGAGGTGAGCAGTAATAAGTAAGTAGTACAATTTTCAAAAATATCGATATATTTCTACGTTGGTAGTATTGGAGGTTACTTTTTGCATATCCGTCGATGGTTTGTTGATATACAAATACAAACGCTAAATACGACAACACCGAATAGACACGTCACTGAATAAACGTAAACGACAACAGTGTAGCCAGCGACAATAATTTGATCAGCGAATAAAGAATTATGTCATTCAAGATAATACTCACCCTACATAAAAAGTTTTATTCTACGGTTATCTTCTCTGCTCGGCCTTACTTTATGAGTTAGTTTATTACGTTGCCCGCTGGAATGGCTCTTGTTTATATCCATTGTTGAATTGAAACACATGCTACCTAATACCAATCAAACAAATGGAACTTTTTTACTATATTGTTTTCTTTATGATCTAATAATTGTCACCTGGTTTTGATATAATAACAACTGTACCGAGTATACAATATGTAACAGAAATAACACACATCCTGAACACTGCCAATACAAACATAGTCATATGGTGGCAAAACTATGGTGATATGACATATTCAAAATTTTAAAATTTATTATCGCTTTTTCCATACATTTTGTTTTACCAACCGATTTTTTTTTAATAACACCATAGTGTTTATATGACTATGTTAACATAGGTAATATTCTGGTTGTGGGTTATTTCTGTTACATGTTATCTACATAATTATATTGCCGGC
The DNA here is from genome assembly GCA_963931975.1 of Cataclysta lemnata. Classification (NCBI taxonomy): domain Eukaryota; kingdom Metazoa; phylum Arthropoda; class Insecta; order Lepidoptera; family Crambidae; genus Cataclysta; species Cataclysta lemnata. The sequence goes on along the minus strand of OZ008344.1, from coordinate 2,881,134 downwards.
ATCACAGAGCGGAATCAATCACCCCCATTAATCATCTCACCCCCAATCTCTACCGGATGTTGTACAAGGCGACTAAGGATTACGCAGCGATGCGTAGAGTGGGCAGCCGCTTGCCTTTTATATCACCTAGCAAAATACTTCTATTTTAACCTAACCTAATTGGCAAAACATGCGGGTTAATTCATCTCTGCCTTTATCTGCATTTAAGACTAAACAAATTGTCAAATTTCTTCAATCGATTATCAACCTGAACATGTTTGTAGTTAAGCACAAAAGTCGATTGAGAAAATTTTACATTCTGGGGTAGCCTCACGTGTGCTGACTTATTAAATTTATACTAAATAAATTAAATTATTTTGTTGGGGTGACCGAAAAATTAAAAGTACTTCTTAAATAAAAAAAATCACATATATGTGAAAAAATTATCCAAAATTTTTGATTATAAGATAAAATTACTTTAAGGATAACAGCGTATTTTTTTTTAGTTCAAATTAAAAGAAAAGTTTGCGACCTCGATATTGGATTAAGATAAAATTTTATTGCAGGAGTTTAAAATTTTGATCTGTTCGATTTATGTAGAATAAGCCGTATAATGAGATAGGGGTGGCTCTCACCACATGGCCAATTCTAATGTCAAGATGCCTATAATGTATACCCGCCCTAAGAGTATATAGAGCTATTATCATTACGCAGCAAATTGCTCCATACAACGTCCTTGCGAACAGCCCTAATATGGTAATTTAGTCAGAATGACAGCAACGTTCATCGCACGAAATGGTTATCGTTAATCTGTCTGTCTATTTGGCGTTTGATAGTTCATCATCATCATCACCAGCCCTTTAAAGCCCCACTCCGGGGCACGGGCTTTCCCTATGGATGGAAGAATATAGGGAGATTGGGCCAAAAACCAACATACCACCCACCACGCTGGCCCAGTGCGGGTTGGTGGGTATTAACAACTGCAGGTGCAACCGGCTCCAACGGCTATTGTGCCTTCCGAAGCACGGAGGAACTCGAGATAATAAGTTGTTGGTCACCCATCCAATGACTGGCCTTAGAGAATTGTGCTCAGCCTGCTATTGCGTAAACTAAGCAATGTTCCCTAAGGCCGTTCATTGGATGGGTGACCAAAAAGTTATTATCTCGAGTTTCTCCGTGCTTCGGAAGGCATTTTAAGCCGTTGGTCCCGTATACATCTGCGCCAACCCGCACTGGGCCAGCGTGGTGGCTTATGGCCCATTCTCCCTATATTCTTCCATCCATGGGGCAAAAGCCCCCAGCAGTGGGAACATTAAAAGGCTGGTGATGATGATGACATGATAATAGGCTAGCGTCTAAGTTTAAAATGGCATAAGATTTATTGCAGTTAACATTTAAGTCATTACCACTTAGTTAATAAGGGCCGAAGTGGCGTCGACTAATTCCCAAAAATAGAACCTGCTTAGTGAGCTCGTCGTCCGTTACTTTAGTAAATTGATTCCAAAGGGCCCTTTCGATTACAACCTTCTTGACTTTGCAATATTTATTGCGCCTTACCTTAACAGTATTTATTGTAGTCTTTGTTTTTCTCTAGATATCTTCACAAATTACGAAATAATACAATTAAAAAGTAAAAGAGGTCAGAAAGAAATCGTCTTATAATTTTTTAACAAATTTTGTACATAAAATGTTAGAATAAATTTTTAAAAATACTGCTCCTGACTTCCCTCCCTCTCTGTGGCACACTTCAGATCCGGCACCCGTACTGTGAATCCGTGGAATGCTAAGAGCTTTGTCACATAGCAATTTTAAAATAAAAAATGTGTGACTCATCTGTCTTAATACTCATCTTCATGACGATCTCGATTAGGCACAGGAATCAGTAATGGGCAGCAGCGTTTCTCTTATACCACCTAACAATATAATGTGTTTTACGCACCCGGGGGGCCTAGAATAGAATACAAAATGTAAATTTATGACAACTTCTCTTACATTTGACACGACGGCCGCCATGTTGGTTCCTCTGTAATACGTCAGTTCAGTACATTTGTATTCCAATAGATTGGCCACAAGGCTAGATGAGCTGGACTGGACGATCATGATTGATATTGTTAGTCAGTCTATTCACTTGATAGACCTTACAAGACACAAAGGAATAACTCAAATCGCTCCACACTTACGCGGGGAATTCACTATACAGACATGCCCGCGGACATGCCTGCAGACATGCCCGTCGGACCTAGCTTCTTCCTTCGGTATGTGCGATTTTTGCCCAATGTAGGACCGTCACAGTCAGTCTGGCAAATACAAACGAGGGCCACGCGGGCATGCCTGCCAGGCATAATGAATTCCCCGCTTTAGCTCCAAGCAAATTCTTGCTCAACTTCAACGCGTGGCACAAACTGAAATTGACGGCGAGAGTAAATACTTAATGCTCATTAACCTTAACTTCTCGGACCATCATTTCAGTTTCAATTTGACTCAAGCGCACTCGAATGTGCGTTAGATAGACGTGTAACTGCGCCGTTTGGCACTAGTTTAATTAAGTTGTATGCAGTGGGCCAGTGTGGGGTCATCGCGTTACCGGATCTTTATTAAACGCCGATCCGAGCGACGTTCCTCCTTGCGTCCAGTTGGAAACACACGTGCTGGGACTCGTCACCCCGCACCTAAACTATAAATCTAGCTTTGAAATAGTTTATTATCCTTCTATTAAACAGTTTGGGTTTTAAATAATCTTCAGTTTGTCTATGAAACAAAAGAAGGAAATAAGGAAGATCATCCTTGGATTTTTATTCTATCGGGAAAATGTAATTAAAAATAGAAAAATTACTCGGATAGTATAAAATTTTCGACAATTTCCTGAGTTTTTTTTTGTATGAAGAAGTAAAACGAAATACTTTCCGGTGAATTTGCCGAAAGTGGATTAAAACGCCGTTATCGATCAACGTTCGCAAAGTCACGGCATTTTTCGACGAGAATTTAAAATTAGAACGTCACGAAGATTGACGTGGCAGGGCTCGAAGGTAAAAACGTTAGGTAGGTACCGAATGAAAAAACGTGTCTATCGTAATTTGTGCTTTTTAATCAATGATATTATATTTAAAAAGAATATCATTGTTTTTAATGTATAATTCGTAGCGTTGGTTTTGTTTGGGTGATTCAATATTTTAATAATGGTCTTATTGTACTTGAAAATTAAGTGTAGATTAAGGTCTTAACTGCCGCACTCAGAGACGTCAAACAACGTTAATGAGTACCTAACGTCAAAAAATTACAATTCAAAACTAGTCGCTATTTTTGCCAGGTCTATGGTCTAGATTTGAATGAAAATTTTTGACATTAAATACTTATTGAAGTTAATTGACGTCTCTGAGTGCGGCAGTTATTGTACTTGAAAATTAAGTGTAGATTAAGGTCTTAACTGCCGCACTCAGAGACGTCAAACAACGTTAATGAGTACCCTAACGTCAAAAAATGACAATTCAAAACTAGCCGCTATTCTTGCCAGGTCTACGGTCTAGATTTGAATGAAAAGTTTTGACATTAAATACTCATTAAAGTTAATTGACGTCTCTGAGTGCGGCAGTAAGAGCCTTATTACATTTTGACTGTGATTTTCGCGTAAAATGGCCAATTTTGGCGTTCTTGATATCAGAAACAAAAATACATTGACAATTTTTACTTAATGAATAGTGTAGAATGGATATTGGCATATTTCGTAGCGGCTTCGGTTTTTGTAAATTTTGCTTAACTTTATAACTAAGCCCAAAATTGTAGAGAAAGATTTTATAAAATGCGCGAAGGCCCATTTTTTAGCTCCGTGGAGTGAACTACAGATCTATGCAAATTAAATAAAAAAAATAGAATTTTATTTGTAATATAGTCGAATAGTTTGAAGTGAATTTTGAAATATAATTTATCTTATTATCATTGATTTAAAATAAAATAAAATCTTATTCTAAACAAAATAACTTCGAAAATAGCTTTAAGTTAACTGTGAAGTTCTTCTTTCTACAATAATATTTTTGAACAAAATATATACTTAAATAATTGTTACTTTATGAGGAATAAAGATTTGGCCATTTTAAAGCAATTATTTATTATCCTATCTCAATAAACACTATAAGTCTTCTAAGCTGGCCTGGGACCGAACAAATAACGTAGAATAGACCAGCCCCGACTCATCCCATGGGTGTCGTAAAAGTCGACTAAGGGAGATTGCCCGGTGTATACCAATAAGCACCTTGGGGCACTCGAACGGTGGAGGGCAAACCACCAACAACAGCATACTCAAAGAGGGTTAGTGTCAAGCAGACAGCCGGCTGTAACCAAACCTAAGCCAAAACTTAGAGCAGTATGGATTGGAATGTTGTCATTCCAATCACTCTCTCCGTTCATCGGTCTCTCGACATGGTCCGTTCCGTCTGTTTTCTATACATTCATTCATTCATCACTAGCACCTTTACGGTGTGATGGATGATATCAATCAAAAGGGAGTGGTTGCTTGATGACGTCTGACCGATATGAATTGAAGAGGAATTATACTGCGCCGACCTCAGACTGGGAACAGGGCAGGGAGAAGAAGAAGAATAAACACGATAAACGTAACTGCAAAATTACTACGAAATGCGATGTACCGGCCGTCTGAGTATGAGAGGAGTGAGATTTGAAATAGGGCTCTTAAAGCTTCTTAGCTGAAATACTTACTACTTAATTACCCAGCCATGGCAAATGTAAGAGAATGACAATTTTAGATGTTATATATTATTATTTTTATATAATTATTATTAAGTAAGATAAAGACAAAATGCTGATATCAATGTTTCAATGTTTACCTAATGCAAGTGGCAATACACAATTGAATAAAAAGTGGATGTCGGTTTGTGTTGTTTGCGTTGACGACCAATAAATGGATTCAAGAATTATATCGCCGGCACCGAGGTTTTCGGTAGGGTGTTTTTATTGCCGACTGCTCCTCCCGACGACCCCTCAGTAAGACGACGTCGTAAAAAGTCGCTAAGTACTCCAGGAACACACTGAAATGTCCTGATAAACTAGTTTATTTATGCAAAACTGATATTGAACCTGAACCCTCGTATTATAAAACATGGATTAAATTTACTCATGGTTTAAAATTATGGCTAACTCTGTCTATCATTCATTAAATAAAAGTGAGAGCATCAGTTTTAAACTGTGACCAACTTTAGTCCATGTTTTATAATAAGGGGGAAAGTGTTTAATGGAAGGTGTAAAATTGATACGTCGTATGGTGACGACCCATAAGAATACTATAGTCAGCATCTCTACCTCTCTCGTAGGTGTCGGACAAGGCGACTTAACGACAAAGGGCAGCACCACGTTCCTGACGCACCTTCTATCAAATTACTGCCATAAAAGTTCCCATTGAATGTCGTCTTCTAATACATGGGACCTGGAATGACCGATATGAATGGAAGAGGAAACATACTGCGTCGCCCACATATACCTAGACTGGAAACAGGGCCGCAAGCAGAAGAAGATAACTGAAGAAGATAACGCAAGAAAATGAAATTTAGCTTTGATATAATATTAAACGTACCAAACTCTTTTCAGGCGGAACTTCTTCGTTAGGTACCAACAAAACAAAATAAAATGAACAATGGCGGTTTAATGAAGCGGTATCAGAATTGTTACGGCCCCAATTTATGACGTCTCGGGAGTCGTTCCAGTCGACATTTAGAGGAGTGAACGTAATGGCCGTCGCTGTAATGGCGGACGCGATTAGGCTTTACACGAGAACCAATTAATAGTAATAATACGCTCTTAGTATAAGCAGCTTCAATTAGATGTTAGAAAGACAAGTGTGTGAGACGGCTGATGTGTTCCGCGAAAACTGTAAATTATTTAATGGTTTAGGTACTGTAAATAAATTGGGGCAATAATTGAAAACGTCTATACGTTTGCTGCTTCTATCGACACGTTTAAAAAAATGGAATATCTTGTCATTGAAAAACATATTAAAAATACAATATTAATGGATACCAAGAGCGGTTTTATTTAACACTTGAGTTAAATAAATCGTAGTTAAAACAATGTAAATTTACAAATGTAATGTAATGTACTATGAAATGTAGGTTAATAAATAAATATACAAAAACTAACAAACATTCACACTTAATACTCCCATGATGGCCTAGCTAGGAGATTATAATTGTGGTTAGAGTCTGAGTCTTACTTACGAGTCTAGACGTCTTACTTGGCCGAGTGGTAAAGGCATCTGCCCTGCCCGGCTAGCATGACCACCGAAACACGATTTGATATGGCCATTTATCGGTTTCAACTATTAAAAATCTTTGGTTTGTGACCGTTTAAAGCGATAAATGGATATATCATAATGCCTTTATGGCTATATTATTTCATTATAGCCACTTATCGTTTTAAACTGTCTAAAATCCAATGTTTTTTAATAGTTGAAAGCGATAAATGGCCATATTATATCGTGTTTCGGTGGTCATGCTAGCCGGGCTGGTTGCAGAGAACGTGGGCTCGATTCCGCATCAAGACCGCATCATTTTTGGAACTTTTTTTAACCACAATTTTCTTTGTCTTCACACAGCTTAAGTTAATGAAATCTCTAGTTACTAAAGATTTGATTTATGTATGTATCTAAATCTAATACGTCAAGACTAGACTGAGGGCCGATTTCAACCCAGAAATTAAACGCGATCAGTTGAAGTTGAACTCGGTTTATGCTCTGAACTGAGTTCCGCTACCAAGTTTACATTAATCAGAACCAAGTTTCATTAAACTCAGTTTCTATGAGAGACGGTAAAATCAGCCCTAAGAATGTCTAGCCAAAAATAGTTTTAAGTTTAATCGCCATTTGTAGTTCGGTCATTTAGCAAGATATGCGTAACAGAGGGTCACTTCCTTTCCAACCGTCTTTGCCATCGCTAATCTTCGCTGGGTTATTATGTTATCTATGAAGGCAGGAAAGCATTAAGACTGATGTCTGCAGACTTAGAAAATGTTCATAGATGAATTCTGTATCAACTTTCGACAAGACTTGCACTGATGCCATTTAAACCGTTATTTACATCTACGCTGGTCTGGTGTAGCGGCTGTACGGTAATTGTATTATTTAAAACGTTCTGGAAAATAAACAAATTATTAACATTATTATTAATAGTTTCAACTCTTGCTGTGTTCTATCTATCTTTATAAATGAATGGCCTCTGTGAAATCTGACAATTCTGCCGATGTTGCATTTGGAAAAAAACACGTTTATCAATGGTGTTATAATCTAACGAACAAAGTTTTCTTGCTGAGTTCAATTACTCAGAACATATAAGAAACGTAACCTATAGACTTATAAGGAAAATCAGAAATTAACTGAGCAGAACGCTGGTCCGTATATCCCAAATACCATCCGAGGAATTCGAATTCAGCCCGCCCTCAACAAGACAGTATCTCTGGAACTCAGCTGCTGAATATTTTAGAGATTTGAGTAATTACATCCATTCGACGAGGCTGGAACTATTTCTGATTTAAAATCGCAGTCATAATAAATGCTGCGTTTAGAATTAGATCAGTATTCAAAGCATACATTACATAAAAAAAACGCCTGTTTATATAATGTGTATGATGTGTATCTCATTCTAGAACATTCTTGATTTGACCCAAATCCATAATGAAGTCGTGGCATTATAGTTTTCAGTACAAAATATCGGACCGCAAATTAAAACAGGCTTAGTAGATGGTTCTTTTGATTGGCAGGTTACCCTTCTACTTTGTTCAAGGCTTGCGTGCCGCGGTGCTGGCTTCGATTCTAACCATAAACAAACGGCACTACTGGCATGACCGACAATCAGAGTTTGATTACAATTCCACATCAGCCGTTTCACTTCTTGTTCATAACCATTTACGTTGGCTATGAGACAACCTATCCAAATCTAATCCGCGAATTTAGATTCGCTTTTGCAAGGCCACTGCTGTAGCCTAACCTAACAAAATTACTTAAATAAACTAGTACAACTGTGTAATTTATAGGCTATGAAGAAGACTGATTAAAGAAGAGTGCATGTAACAGAAATGCGTATGTTAAGATGATGTGTGGTGTGACACGGAGAGATAATAAAAGGAATAAGTATATTATTAATAAGCATTTTCTATAACTTTGTAGCACCAGTGACTGAGTGACGCGGAGTACTAGACTGGATGGTTTGATCATCTTATGCGAAGAGATGAAAGCTATGTTGGCAGAAGAATGTTAGGTATGAACGTGGAAGGACGTGGAAGGAGAGAAAGACCAAAGAAGAGATGAATGCATATGATAGCGAGAGGAGTGGGTAAGAAGTTGATGAAGAATAGAGAGGAGTAGAAGAAGAAAATATGTTGTGCAGACCCCGCCTAGAGTGGGATAAGGGCAGGAAGAAGAAGAACTATATAATGTATGTTTATCTTATGACTGAGACCCCCTGTGTCTCAGTCATAAGTCAAACTGTATTTAGATCAAATCAAACTACACTAAATAGGTCGTACGTATCCCAACAAAACTAGTAAGTAACTGTATTACAAATTTATCTTAGGTATACCTTGTACGTTCTATCTACTAGGTATTCGGAGAAACCCATAGAGCATTAACGGAAACATGTTTGGGTTGGCAAATTAGATTTCTCCCTACTCGGTACAGTCGGTAGCATATCTGGTGACGCAAACCAGGAATATTTACAGTCAATTTTAACTCTGAACACAATACGATAAGGATGAAAGTTTGATAAGTTAGACACTTTTGTCAAACCTTACGTACTGTACCCAGATTGAGCTCAGACCGGTGTGGTCTGTTAGATAATCATTACTACTATAAATGATTCACCGAACGGTACAATAAAGAAGTTTCTTTAATTTCATATAGCGAAATTAGTCTACGCCAGTCTAAAACAGTATTTTTCAATTGGAATCACATTATCGACTAAGATTAACTGCCGCACTCAGAGACGTCAATTAACTTTAATGAGTATTTAATGTCAAAAAAAATCATTCAAATCTAGACCATAACCCAAGAATAGCGACTAGTTTTGAATTGTCATTTTTTGACGTCAAGTACTCATTAACGTTATTTGACGTCTCTGAGTGCGGCAGTAAGACTTGTGGGGTAAGCTTCGCTTATAGCCATCGTGGAAAGTAATTAATTTACTATTAAGTGCACCGTCTATCATAAAAAACCCATCAATTTATGTATTTATAATTCATAATCATCATGGTAACTTGCTCAGGCAAAGGCCTTCCAAGTGGAGTATGGGAACAATAGGCCATAACCCACTACGCTACTCCAGTGCGGGTTAAGAAAAATAGATCAGAAAAAGCTCGATAATTTATAATCTCGATGCGGGAATTATAATCTAGTTTTGAAGATTATAATTATGTGGTATTATGTCTGCGTTTATGCTTAATCTCAGCCTGTCAGCGACAGATTAGCTAACTAGATCTGTCGACATACTCAACGCGACCACTTAACTAACGTTTTATTACCATTTGACTTGACACTTGGCAAATGTTTAATAGCCTGAATAATATAACCCTTCAGATTAAGGCGTAGGCTGTATATCTCGAGATTCCACGTCCGTAATAGTAGTTAATTTGGGTGGAACTTTACACTCGTGAATAATAATTAATTGTATTCTTGTTGATGAAGTGGTATATGAAGCTGCCCGGATTGAGGAAGGTGCGGGTTCTTTTTCCTCATCACGACATAATTCAGTTGAGATTTCCTTATTTCTTACTTTTTTTTACTTCCGGGAAGTGAAAGAAGGCATTGACGGGTCAGGCAGAAGTATATTAACACCCACCTTTCGCCAATTATGGGCACGAAAATTGCAGCATATTGGTGGCTAGGTAGTATAAGAGGAACACTACTGCCTATTCCCCACCGCTGTATTTACCCCTTAGTCACTTTGTGCGACACACGCTGGAGAGATGGGGGGTGGAGGGGTGAGAATTGTTTTATGCTCTGCCGTCACCACACGGCGAAAGCCCAAATTAATTTCATCATATTAAGGGCCTGTTTCACAATCGAAAAGTAAGTTCGAAGTAGCTTACTTTGCAGATCAATTGACATATATTTCATATTACAACTGTCAAATGATCTGCGAAGTAAGCTACTTAGAACTTACTTGTCGATTGTGAAACAGGCCCTAAGAGTAAAAAAGCAATGGGAACTTATTTCAATTATAATCAATGCACGTTTGAATTAAAATACATACTAGCCGACGGATTCAGGTTAAACCAATAGAACAACAACCATGTATGTGGTTCTAGACCTATTTATTACCATGTTAACAAAGTTATCCTGAGTTCTGAGAACAACAATATTGTTAGACAAGCGGACATAACGGCGCACACTCCAACTTCTCCTGTCGCGTTCACCACGTACTTGCCACACTAACAACTTTACTGTCTACATTTAATACATTGCTGGTGTTGCATACTGCCAAGTCACTGTGGGACGCAGATAAAGCGCGATGTGGAGGAAAATCAGACCGTCGTTGCGTAGGGACGCTCCAAATGGTGCAGGGTTGTTCATAATTCGGTCACGGCCCGGTTCATTCAAGGAGAACGGGCGACTCATCGGTGAAATGTCTTTTGCCTTCTTTATTGTTGTCACGGCGATTGAAGGACTTAGTTTAAACTTAGTCAGCAAATGAAGCGAAGCAAGACTTCGTAGGGAGGGGACGAGAAAGTTTACTGCGTCGTGGGGGGTTCGCATATTATCATAAGTGCGGGCGCCGCTATTTTCTGCAAAACACTCGATAAAGAACCCTGTGATCATACGATTCATTTTTCTAGGAACATATTTTGTCTGAAGACGAAGGTCTTTATAGGGGGTAACGAGCAAAATCACGCAAAACAGCATTTAGTACGGTTAAGTTTATTCAAAATAGGTATCTCTCGGCTATAATGATGATATTATATGATTGTGATTCAAATACGTTGAGTACTTAGCCGATTTTCAGTTTATATCTTACTATACATACTATGTCCAGACAACAGCACATCAAACTCAACAAAATTGTCAAATATTTTCAATCGACTGTCAACCGTAAGTTGTTTGCCATAAAACACAAAGGCGATTGAGAAAATACAACATGCCGTGGTAACTCTAACTTGTACGTCTTCTCATCAAATAATGCAGTGCCTTTTTGGTCTTTATTTCATTTTTATTCTAGATAATGACTTAGTTTAGGAAGCTCGTATTAATAATTTAAAAAGTTTTTAATGTTTTGCGGTTTTATGACAGAAAGTTAGACAGAAGTCGTTCGCATTGTCTAAAATTTTAGGTTACATTTAGATTAATAATGAATGGACCAGGAAAATCCACGTTACATTAAATATAAATGTAATAATATATATTATATTTACCGGAGCCTACAGTTAAATGGCGAACGATACTACGTTTCTACAGAACAAATTAATGTCAATTTTCGAAAAATGCATTTGACACGACAGTCGCCATGGCGTTTTCTCAGTAATACGTCAGTTTCATAAATTTTTATTTAATTCGAATAGATTGGCTACTTGTTTAGCCTCCAGCCACCGTAGCACGGCACGTGGACAAAATCTCCTCTGGGAAAAGAATATAATTTCCTCTCGCTCTTATTCCCACTAAATCCCAAGACAAAAACACTGTCAAGTGGTGGAGAGAGATTTTGTCCACGCCCCGTGCTAGAGCTCCAGATGTATTAGGATTGCTTGCAATAAATAACATATAAATACAAGATGCCGTGTGGTGACGGCAGAGTAGAATACAATTGTCACTACCCCAAATCTCTTCCGTGGGTGTCGTACAAGGCGACTAAGGATAAAACAGCGAGCAGCGATGAGGAATGGGCAGCAGCATTCCTCTTATAACACCTAGCAATATACTGCCATTTACGTGCCCGATACATGGCAATAGGCTCGCCACCTATTACATGGGACCTAGTATAATTCGCGAAACGTGGGTGTTGGTTCACCTCTGCCTACACCTTCGGGTATATAGGCGTGATTTATGTATGTATGTTTGTATATTGTATATTTTTGTATTTTAAATACGAGATATTTAATTCTATTCTTATCCTTACAAGATATTTAATTCTATTCTTCTTCTTGTGTGTGATGAATGATAAAAAGAATTAAAAGGGGGCTTGATGACGTCTGACCTATATGAATGCAAGAGGAAACATACTGCGCCGACCCCAGATAGGCTGGGAACAGGACAGGCAGAAAAATAAATATAAGATATTTAATTCCAAATGTTTTTCCTTTCCGTTTCACTTACCTATCGAACGTCGACATTCTTAGAAAAACAACATAAATATCTCAATCCAGATAATAGTACCTATGCATAAGCATTTGCATTATTCGAGGTATTATTCAAAGTCGCAAAAGTGAAGCAAGACATCGATCAATGTCATTTGTTCCCCTCGATCTCCGTATTTAATAATCGTCTGACGTCACCGTTCTGTCGTCGCAGACACGTTTCGACAACATTCACGCATTGACGATGTCGACGGGTACAATGGCTTGTTAGTTATTAATATTTATACATATATTTAAAGTTATAGCCTCGACTATAATGAATGTATTTGATTTTTATGATTATGAGGGCACAAAAAATGTAAATAAGTATTAATAGGGGTTACAGTATGAAATTGCCGATGTTCCCTCATTATTTAGTAGTAGTAGTATAATTACTTTAAAACAATAGTTATGTCCATTATTCTTTTTTTATTTTAAACTTCATTTCAAGGACTGATTGACTGACTTTATATTTATGTATAAAATTTTATCTTGTTTTTATTTCACTACCACTTTCTTTTAATAAATCTTCAAAAACAGCTCGTCCTTAGTACCACTTAGATCCACAGTCCGTCTGTCTCCGTTATAAAAAAAAATTATAACGGAGGTATCCTATAGCTTAATGTTGACTAAATATACCCACAAAATTATATAAAATTTAGATTTGTGGTTCCTTAAAAAATCGCAAATATGTTTGAATGGAAAAATGAATTTTCGCTAAATTCTCCATACAAAACTGCAATTTGATACTTAAACCCCTAATATTTCTAACAATTATGTGGTAATGAAATTAAATATTGAATATATTTCAAATACGTTCTTGAAAAATACTGACTAGAACAGATTTACTGCCGCACTCAGAGACGTCAATTAACTTTAATGAATATTCAATGTCAAAAATTTTCATTCAAATCAAAACTATAGGCAAGACCCGGCAAGAATAGCGACTAGTTTTGAATTTTAATTTTTTTACGTTAAGTACTCATTAACGTTCTTTGACGTCTCTGAGTGCGGCAGTTAGAATGCGAATAGAAGAGTTACTTCATGAACAGCTCTCATAATGTAACCTTTAATCAAAGAGTACAATGTATTGCCTTTAATATGCCTTTAAGTATGTTACTATACCATGTTATTTTTAGCAGGAAAACACAGATTGATGGAAAACAAATCATGGTACCATCACGCTAAGTATGAAAACAAGTACAAATAAAAAAACTTACGTTGTAACTATTGTCATCCGAGAAAATCAAATACTTCCTCTGAATGCCGCCGTATGTTAAGGGTAAGTGCTTGTACACAAACTTACGATGTGACGACGCATTATAAAAAAATGTGTTTGTGCCCCATTATTATTAATAAAGTGTGGTAGTGACAGCATTAGATTCAGTTCGCATCGCAGTCTTGTGTACAAGACCTAAGTGGATTATTTAGCATTTAAAAATATATTTCTTACACTCGCATATCTACCCCAAAGTAAGTGGCATAAATTCAAAGTCATGACAATCACTGAAGACCGTCATAGACGTACGATACATACCGAGCTCCATATGACTGTAGAAAGTAAAATTAACATTACATGACAATTGATGGTAACGTGTATCATGGCTTCTTACACGATTTATTCCCGTGTTAATATTACTGGCTACTACGTAAAAATCACCTATGCATAAATAATAACCAAGTACCAAAAGTTAGACTTTCGTAGACAGTACGAAACATCGTAGCGCTACGAGTTACTACGACTGCGGCCGGTCAGAAAGTCCGTAGACTAACTGGCGTCATACTGTAGTAATTACGTAACACCAAATTCACTATATGTATGTGGCTCTTTGGTCATGATGATAATAACAAAAACTAATACGGACATAATGTAACAATAGGCAGCCTTATTGCTATAAGCAATCTCGTTACATCTCATACCTGTAGCGGGCGGTGGAAAGTGGACTTTTGCGCCCGCTATGCCCCACGGAAAATCCCACATCTTGGTCAGAGGGTGACATTAAACTACATACTTACCTCGGGCGATAAAAAGAAGGCCTCAGATCGCATAATTATATATTTATCAAATACTTACGATTTGAGACATTCTTTGTTTTATCACCCTTGGTATATAATGTACTATTGTGTCAAAGTGCTAAGGTTAACTTGAGAAGCTGGCCGTAAACGGAGATACTCACACAAGGAGTTCATGTGTGACTATGAGTACACATACTCACAGTGGCACACAAACAAGCCGTCTCGAACCTCACAAAGGCCGGACCCATCAATCAAAGTCCCGCTAACGAATACGTGTTGCCATATTTGCTATCGACTTTCCGCCTCACAGCTTTACACCCTCATCAGGGCCTTACCACCAACTCTAAACGCGACTCAATTCCCATTGATGAAGTGAGGCAACGCTATAAGCCGAGTGAAGCGGCGTCCCGTTTTGTCACCCGCGTTTGGATCGCACTAATACTTCATGGTACGGCCACAGCTCTCGAAACCTCTTGCAACATGTTATAACAGGCCGCCCGACACAAGACCTTCTGACGAAGTCAGAAGTTGGCAGAATCAGATTCTGCCAACTTCTGATTCTGCCAATCTATCGAACGCATAGAATGCGAAATGTATGAAACTGACGTATTAGGGACTTCCGAGACAGTCTTGAGCTTGATGTTTCAACAACAGCAAATCTTTTTTATGTCTGTTTGATTTGTTTGACATAAAAAAGATTTATTTGACCTGGCAACAGAACAGAATCACACAGAAAATGAACGAGCCTGTCTCAAGCTGACTGCCCGTCTCGGAAGCTTATTGCAGAGAAATCATGAGTCAGGTTCATATTTTTGTTTTCTATGCGTTCGAATAGATAAGCTAGGCCCTCTGCCCCCCCCTAGCCAAGTAGCCGATCTATTCGCACGAATAGAGTACAAATTAATTTTTTTGACACCTTCTCTTACGTTTTACATGACGGTCGCCAAGTTTCTTTCTCTATAATACGTCAGTTTCATACATTTGTATTCTTTCCGTTGGAACAGATTTGCCACTTGGCTAGGGAGGCAGTGTGCCTAGTCAAGTGGCATCATAATATCATTAAGAAAGGATCAGTTTATGAAGTTTGAATTCGGGAAAGGCTATAGTCTACTTTAATACTGAATACATACATAAATCACGCCTATATCCTCGAAGGGGTAGGCAGAGGTGAACTAGCACCCACGATTCGCCTATTATGTTAGGCCCTATGTAATAGGTGGCGAGGCTATTGCCATTTATCGGGCACAAATGTAGTACATTGCTAGGTGGTATAAGCTGCCGCTGGAACGCTGCTGCCCATTCCTCATCACTGATTTATCCTTAGTCACCTTGTACGACACCCACGGGAGAGATTTGGGGTGGTGACAATTATATTCTACTCTGCCGTCACCACACGGCCACGTCTACTTTAATGCCTGGTACTATATTTATGAGATTATCATCGACTTTACCAAATTGATGTTATTTATATGTTCATATAAAATACATACATACATAAATCACGCCTATACCCCCGAAGGAGTAGGCAGAGGTGAATCAACACCCACTTTTCGCCAATTAAGTTAGGTCCCATTTAAATAGGTGGCGAGCCTATTGCCATATTTCGGGCACATAAATCGGATTACATTGCTAGGTGGTATGAGAGGAATGCTGCTACTCATTACTCATCGCTACCCTTACCCTCAGTCGCCTATAAACTAGTTGTTCATAAGAAATGTTATTATTAATAGGTATACTGGCCAAACAAGCCTAGCAAGCAGGCAAAATTAATTTTAATAAGCCACGATAATTGCAAATATTCATCATAATGAAGAGCAATGTTTGCAATGTCGAACAAAACCCACCCAATCACTTGCTTCACTCGCTCTACATACATCGATTTCACGTCTATGAAAGTCCGAAAGTGCTTTGTATGTAAAAACAATTAAAGCCCGTTCAATGGACAGATATGAATTATGTATTCATCGCCAGTTATTGTTCGGTTGTAATGAAAACGCCAATAGTCTACTGTTCCGCAATAATTTTATGACGCAGCTACAAAGCATGAAGTTTTATTTATTTTGATATTGGTGATATTTAAAAAAGCCGAGTGGAGACTGCAGAGCATAAATTGTCGCCACGGTAGGGCCGTAAAGGTCAGGTCATTCGTGGTAACCTGTTTCCTGACACTATTGTTTAATAGTCCTTGGGGTCAGTTCACACCGAAACGAGATTAGTTAAATTAATTGTAGGTACTACCTACAATTAATTTGTAATAATAATATGTCAGTTAGTTTATTTAAGAAATGGAGTGAATAAGGAGATGACAACTAACAAGAGAGAAAGAAATACAAACACCATACTACGCCGACCCCAAATGAGTATTGTATATGAGTATCATATCATATCATATGATACGAGTATCATACAAAACTTATTTGTGATCCCTCATTGTAGGTCCCTCTTGCCCTCAAGAGGGTGGTGAATAAGTCAGGCACTAATCTTAAAACGGGCTTTCACCTACACAAATTTTAATCAATAAAACAGTCGTTCCAAATCAGAACTAATGACTGATTACTAAACGGAATTCGATAGAACTTTCCGGGTAAATTTGTCAAACGTCCGACCCTTTAGCTTGGTGATTTAATTCTCTTTGATAAAAATCTAGGAAAGGTTCAGTCATTAAACAAATCGTACCTAATATATGAAGCAGGAACTTTAACGCGTCAGAACAGTGCCATGTGGTGACGTAGATCAGAATGTAACGACAGCGTTCCTCTTATACCACTTAGCAATTTGCGATTTACGTGCCCGGCAGATGTCACTGTAGGCTTGCCCCCTAATTACATTCGACCTTGCTTAGTTTGCGAAATGTGAGTGTAAATCCTTTAAATGGCAATATTTCTTTCATTGATCCAAATTAAGGCGACAACCTGTTTATCCACTGTTCTACTACTTCGGGATAAATAAGCGATACATATTAAGTATGAATGATAGAAAGATAATTTGATACCTACATGTCCAAAGCATTGAATAAAAAAGAAAAATTAACACAGCTTTATGTTATTCGATTTTGATTTTAACATTATATAAATGTTAGAAAAATTAGTACAAAGATTTTAGTGGTTAGAAAAAGAATTTCGAAAAAAGCCGAGCGGTCAGGCACCTGCCCGGATAGCAGTGGACGCGGGTTCGATTCCCGCCTCAAGACCATAATTTTTCGAAATTCTTTTTCTAACCACTAAAATCTTTGTACAGCTTTATGTGTAAAACAAATAATTGAGAATTGTGTGTAGATATAATTTTCAGCCGTGTGGTGACGGCAGAGTAGAATACAATTGTCACCACCCCAAGTCTCTCCCGTGGGTGTCGTACAAAGCGACTAAGGATAAATCAGCGATGAGGAATGAAATGAAATGACGTTTATTTTGCACATGAACAAGGCACACGGAAGATGGTCATATAACATAAAGTTCAACTTATTCAGCCTTACAGTGATGGCATGCAAAAATTATAATTATCAGCTATGTTTCAAATTAATAATTTATCTCACTAATAATTTGATTAAAACAATAATATTTTATTAACAATGAGAATTTTTATATTAACAATGAGAATTTAAATATTCCTTAATAGAATAAAAACAATTTTCAGCTAGCCAATTGTACAGTGCTCGTTTAAATCTACTGAAAGGCAAGTTTTTTATAGAATCTGGAATTTTATTAAATATTATTATACACATGCAATAACAGTTTTTTTGTATCGAGCGCTTTTTGGAATTATGGTAAAAATCAGTCTATGGCCATTTCTAGTGTTACGTGGGTATACATCACTGGCTTGTCTAAAATAACACATATTTTGTTTTACAAACTTTGCTACTTCAAATATATAAAGGCAGGGAAGCGGCAGAATTCCAAGACATTTAAATAAAGGAGAGCATGGCTCGTCATGTGCGGTGCCACAAATCGCCCTCACACACTTTTTCTGCGCAATGAATGCTCTATTAACCTCGGTACTGTTTCCCCATATAATAAGACCATATCTTAGAACAGACTCCACATAGGCAAAGTAAGCTGTGAGTGCTGTATTTTAGTCGCTACTTTTGTCAGTTTGTATAGAGCAAATGAAAATCGATTTATTTTATTGCATACACACTCGATTTGATTTTTCCAGTTTAGTTTGTCGTCAATCATAATGCCCAGAAATTTTGCTGTGTTAGTGCCTTTAAGATTTTGTCCCTCGAAATGTATATTTATAGTCTGATATAAAATGTCATTAAAATTCATAAAATATGTTTTGTTCATATTAATGAGTAGTTATTTGCCCTTAGCCAATTTGTTATTGAAATAATTGTATCATTTATGTCCGTAATGTGTTTATTTAATGTCAATTTTTTATTAGTTTTAACTACGGCAGCGATGTCGTCTGCGAACAAGATGCATTTATGATTAGTTACATTTGGCAGATTATTAATGTATATTAAAAATAAAAGTGGTCCTAAAACGCTTCCTTGAGGAACTCCAAATTTGTTTTCTCTAAAATCTGACTTATATTTTAGAGCTACATTATTAGAGTCTACTTTTGTAATTTCAACATACTGTGTTCGGTTTTGCAAATAAGTTTGGATCCAATCTAATGCAGTGCCTCTTATACCACAGTTTTCTAGTTTTCGTAATAGCTGTTTATGGGACACGAAATCAAAAGCCCTGGACATGTCAAAATATAAGGCTGTTGTATAATTTTTATCGTCTAAGGAAGTCAGCGTTTCATTTACCATGTAAAAAATTGCATGTGTAGTTGATTTTCCCTTTTGAAATCCATATTGATTCGGTTTTAGGACATTATACTTGTTAAGGAACGCTGTAAGTTAATCATGCATGACCTTTTCAAAAACTTTAGATAAAATTGGTCCGAGAGTAATTGGACGGTAGTTTTCCAACTTTGTTTTATTTTCTTTTTTAAATAATGGCTTAACAACAGAAGGCTTTAGCCTCTCCGAAAAAGTGCCATTAAGTATTGAGAGATTTATCAGAAACGCTAATACTTTGCTTATTACTTCACTGCAAGCCTTAATGACTTTGGTTCAGATGTCATCATATCCTTCTGAGTTACTGTTATTTTAAGTCATAATTATTTTCCGTATGTTGTATTCGTCAATAGGAGTCAGATAAATAGAATTTTTTAATATGTCATTATATTTATTATTTACAATATTATCATTATTATTACTACCATTATTATTGTCTTTATTTGTCATATTAATAAAATAATTGTTAAAAGTAGTTGCTATCTCTGCAGGGTCGTCAATAATAGTATTTTCATATTCAATAGTGTCTATGGAATTATTATTATATTGTGATTTATAATTTATTTCATTTTGTATTACCTTCCAAGTAGCTTTGCAGGTATTTTTAGTTTTTAATACATATTTATTATTTGATTGTTTTTTGGCTAGAATGATACATTTTTTTAATATTTTAGAGTAAGCTTGATATTTAAATTTGTTACTGTATGTTTTCTTTTTATAATAATTATGTCTTAGAGTCCTACTTCTAACGCAACTTTTCCTAATTCCTCTTGATATCCAATTTAAATTAGAATTTGTATTCAATCTAACCTTACAAACTGGAAAACAGAGCTTGTATAGTAAGCAGAACCAGTCATAAAAAATATTGAATGCAGCATTTGGTTCACTTTCACCATAAACATCAGAAAAGGACATGCTTGCCAAATATTGTTTAAATTTATTTAAATTTTCAACAGAATAGCATCTCTTATAGGTATAGATAAATTTTGGACGGGAAGGCTTTAACTTTGTGTCAAAACTCAATATTTGAGCACCGTCATGATCAGATAAATATAAATGAATATTAGTTCCAGTAGCACCCTTTAGATTACTAAATATATGGTCTATACAGGACTGTCCCCTTGTGGGTTCGGTTATATGTTGTGTTAGATTATAATTTTTAAGCAGATTTGTTAGATGAGTAGTCACATTATTTCTTATAATTGTATTAATATTGATATCCCCCAAAATTACTATCTTTTTTTAGAGTGTTTAATTAAGTATTTGTGTAGTAGAAGTTCTAATTTATCAAAAAGTACTCAAAATGTCTTTTTTTTGAAGCTGTGGAAGAACGGTAAACACAAACAATTATCAAGTTAAGACAAGGTACCAGAATGGAGCAACACTCGAAGTGAAAATTTGCTGTGGCATGGTCAAAAATGCAATTTTTTTATACGGTATACCTTTTTTCACCATAATACAAGTACCTCCCTTTTTTTATTTCTTGAGTAGTGTGCTGCAAGTTCGAACACGTTACAAATGCAAGTTCGTTACAAATATTAATATTTTTTTCCTCACCAGATTTTACAAAAGTTTCGGAGAAACAAAGTACATCGGGGCACAAGTCATAATCTAGTTCTGAAAGCGTTATCTCAATAAGTTCTTTTTTGGAACACAGGCCTTGAATATTCTGATGAAGTATGACAAAACTATTTAAATTATTTTTTTTATTCACAAAAAAAATCTGATAATTTATTTCCAGGACATGTTAATAGGTTTTCCTGTGCTACTTTAGTTTTAATATTAAAATAATATGGTATGGTACCTTTATTATACAACTTTGTGGTGACTGTATCATTTAATTTCATATTTTTTACATCACAACTTCTTTGATCCTGTAATGTTTTTCTTATTTTCAAATAATTTCTGATAAAATCTTGTTGATATTTTTGGTAATCTATTTCTATGTTTAATTTAAGGCAAAGTTTATGTAATATTGATATATTTTTTTGGGTTCTATAGCTATTTGATAATTGTTCAATGTCAACATACGTGCAAGTTTAATTTTAGTGTTCAACTTAGAAATATTAAGATAATTATTATTTCGTAAACTTAACAAAAATGGACAGCAGCGTTCCTCTTATACCACCTAGCAATAGTACTGCGACTTTTGTGCCCGATAAATGGCAATAGGCTCGCCACCTATTACATGGGTCCTAACATAATTGGCGAAATGTGGGTGCTAGTTCACCTCTGCCTACCCCTTCGGGGATATAGGCGTGATTTATGTATGTATAATATTCAACCCGGAATGTATTTACCCTCACCATCGTGCTCTGGCAAACGCGTCACCAACCCCGATATAAATGAACCCCGTAATTATAGTCAACTTTGACTGAGTACCGTTGTTGCATGCGAACCAACTCGCAAATCGCAGAAGTAATCTGAGAAGCTGAAGAGTTTGTTTGTTTGTATGTTAAACACGCTAAGGAACTACTGGGGGCCTAGACAAAGTAACATACCGACAAAGATAACGAAGTTCGATAAAGCAATATGTATGGGATTTGACGTAAGTCGTAGTGAAATCACGTGACCAAAATCGTCATCGTAAGTTCCTAGTTATATTGGTAGCGCAAGCTAAGACGCAGTAGATACCAAAGTAATATGGCCGATCGTGACGAACTTCAACACGTTATCGTTATGAAACGATTGCCTCTTGGCTACGGGCCCTGACTCAGATTGAAAAATTCTTTTTAACCGATGAAAAAACGGAGGAGGTTACTCAATTCGTACCTCGGTGTTTTTTTTGTTTTGGATAGTCCATTTATAGAGGAAGGCTATACAGGGTGTAACAGAAAGGTGCAGTAATATTTAAAGGGGTTGTTTAGGCCATCAAACTGAACAACTTTAACTTTGAGACCAACAACAAAATCTTAAAAAAAATAAACACTTCCCCATACGAACTGATGTCAGCTGGTTCTCGGTTTAGTATGGGGAAGTGATTTTTTTTTTCTGAGATTTAGATTTTAGTCCCGTAGCAAAAGTTGTTCAGTTCGATGGCCTGAATAACCCCTTTAAATATTACTGCACCTTGCTTTTACACCTTGTATAATTTGTAGCTGTAGACATTTAAGCGAGCGAAGCCGAGGGCGTCCACTGTTGTAATATAATATTAAAATGTTCTCCTATTTTCTTATTCATAACCACAGAACAATAAAAGGGGTTATCTGTTTTGTGTTCAAACAATATTTAGGATGACAACATTTCAATCCATACTGCTCAAGGTTTTGGCTTAGGTTTTACAGCCTAACAAATTATGGCCGTGTGGTGACGACAGAGCAGAATAAAATTGTCACTACCCCACCCCATCTCCCCCGCGGGTCGTACAAGGCGTACAAGTCGTACAAGGCGACTAAGGGTTAAGACAGCGATGAGTAATGGGCAGCAGCATTCCTCTTAGACCACCTAGCAATGTAGGTAGGAGGTACTGCGATTTCCGTGCCTTACAAATGGCAATTGCCTCGCCACCTATTACCTAATTAACCTAATTGGCGAAAGGTGGGTGTTAATTCACAGTCTGATTTATGTATGTATGTTTACAGCCTGCCTGACACCAACCCTCTTTTGGTAAAATATTTTATTCTACGCTTTGGAACACCCGATGTGTGCTTTATTTGAAGCAGGTTATGATTTTGTATAGCAAAGTATTACGGAGCGGCGCATCGGGAATTTTGTGCAAACATACGCCGCTCAGCTTTATTTGTTTATCAAGTATAGCGATCAATCAGTTCCCAGTTTGGGCTGCGAATATTCTGAAATATTTGCAGTGAAGTCTGCATCAATGTTTGTGCAATAATTATATGTACCTTTCCGGAGGAGCTCGCTAGCGCAGTGGCATAGCGCGCTCGGCCTGCGATTGCGTAAACCGTAAACTACCCAATTTTCGCTAGGCTGATCATTGGATGGGTGAATCACCAAAAATTTATTATCTCAAGTTCCTCCGTGCTACGGAAGGCACGTTAAGCCGTCGGAAGGCACCAACTTGCCTGGGCCAGTGTGGTGGGTTATGGCCCACTCTCCGCATATCCTCCCATCCATAAGGAAGGCCTGTGCCCCTGCAGTGGGGACATTGAAGGACTTGTGATAACAATGATGATCTTTTCGTGCAATATAGAAACAAAGTAAGTAAGTATGGAACGTTACGAATGGACCTACTTCTCTTGGGACTACCTAATTAGTTATTTTCTAAAGTACATCTATGCATAAATAACGCCCATTTATCCACGAAGGGAAAGGCAGAGGCGAATTAACACTAAGTAGGGACTCTTTAACTACGTTCTACAGTATTATATTTTATTTATAAATCATACTCATTCTTCGCTAGTACTTCGCTGACTCTTTGCCACTTAATTAGAATTCTCTAACCTTAATTTGAGCTGATAGTGGATGGGAAGAGGTGAGGGAGATGAGAGGAAAAGAAGAGGGATAGCAGATGGAGTGGGTAGGGTGATTAGAGTATTATGATAAACAGGAAGACACGTTGTGCCGACCCTCACTGAGTGGGCTGGGAGAAGAAGAGAAAGACAACTTTTTTCTGTTAGCACAGTCTTTAAGCGGATAGAGATACGGTTATAGCGTCACCGAGGTGTTCCATTACACGGCGACCCTTGTACGAAGGCTTCAACATCCTCAAAATTGAACGTAACGAGGCTGCTCTTACCTTTCGTTCACGGATGCAATGGCCGCCGTGGGCCACTAATTGAAGTGCCTATCCCGGCCAACAGTCTAAAGGCTTTCGGAAATATGCACAGGCAACCTAAATTACTTTCTAGAAAACTCTTGGCAGTTTTGGTAAATCTTATTTCGTCAAAGCGCTGGTTTTTTTGTTTGTTTTATTTTTATTGGACGAAAACTGACTTTTTGAATCCAAATGATATATCTTTTAATTAGGGATAAAGTCAACACACGGAACACATCTACCTAAATATTGCTAAATGAAATCTGCGATACTATAAGTCATTAATTTTTTAAAAATGCCGAGCTCCATCCAATTAATATCTCCCCGTGATGGTTCGTCGGCTTCAAACGGGGCCTCTGTATTTCGTAATTGTAATTGAAACAAATTATTATTGATTACGCTGCTCCACCGGGGAGCAACGAGTATTAATGAATTAAATAATTCGTTGATTACGGATTTCCGTTGATTTCCTTTTGTTTACTTTATTTGGAATTAAAAAGCTCGGTCTTTGCGCCGTGTCGTGTTGTAATGTTAATATTTTTGTGTTGGTTTAATAGTATATTATATGCCAAGGGCGATCAAACAAAAAATGTCTCAGATCGCAAACAAATATTTGCCATTTAAAATGCGATCTGAGGCTTCTTTCGCCCGAGGTAAGTTTATAGTTTTATATCACCCCCTTTTTTTTAATGAGGGGTTAAGGCAATTTCTGCATACTCTGCGCCTGGGCGGGGCGCAGAGTTATGTAGGACTCAGTTGTGTAGAGAGCACCGCGACTACTCCACTAAAAACCTTTCGTGCACCATCCTCTCGCTTGGCAGGGGGGGGAGTGGTATCAGCCAAACCAAGCTTTATCCACTAGATTCCCCTGATTAGCGGTTGCCCGTGCACAGGCCCATCTCTGGCGGGTATAGGAGACTCGCTTAGCTTCGAGCGCCCAACGCTTAGCGTTGTTTTATCTGCCCCGGGGTCAGTTGGCTGTCTGGCAGGCGGCCTTACCTGCCAGGTCTGGCTCGCTATAGTGGGGCGCGTGGGTTAGCTAAAGCCCTACGCCTGCGGCCCACTCTACGACGTCTAAGCGGGTCTGCTGTCTTCACGCGACGTCTCCTCGGATTCTTTCCCGCTTATAACCTTGACCAGGCCTATTTATCCCCGAAGGGGTTGGCAGAGTTAAATTATTTTATGATGCGGTATGCGGATAAATAATATATATAATAATTATTTTTCACATTTTTATTTACTTATGACAAGAACGCACATATTGACAAGACAGACACATTTTTATTTTTTACAAACATATACGACCTATATACTTAACACCCCCCCTCAATTTCAAAACCGAAATAAAAAAAAATTAATAATTTCGTTTTGAAATTGTCTCAAAATTGTTACATTATGCATAAGTCCATCACAAATTGCTGAAACTTAACAGCTGACAATGGTTTAGTTAAAACGTCAGCTATATTGTCAGACGAGGGAATGTAAACTAATTCTAACAGTTTCTTATTTAAAATATCCTTTATAAAATGAGCTTTTATATCTATGTGCTTGGTTCTTTTACCATTCTCGTAAGATTCTATCATATGCCCAGCACTTCTACTTTCTAACATTAATAAAATTTTTGGATTGTTATTATTCAAATTACAATAAATTCCTCTCAAATACAAAAGTTCTGTCGCTGTATGCTAAATATTCCGCCTCTGCAGAAGACAATGCCACCGTTGCTTGTTTTTTAGAATACCAAGAAATTAAATTACCGCAATAATATATAGCTGCACCACTAGTACTTTTACGATCACTTTTGTCTCCAGCCCAATCAGAATCAGTATAAGCTACTATCTTCTTTTCCTTATTACTTTTCTTGTAAGTTAACTTCTTTTCTTTAGTTGTTTTAAGATATCTTAAGATCCGTTTCGCAGCTGTCCATACCTGTTCAGAAGGTTTATCAAAATATCGGCTTAAGAACGATGTCGCAAACGTAATATCAGGTCTACTTGTGTTAGAGATATAAAGTAAACTCCCAATCAATTCTCTATAGGGTACATCTATTATTTCATTATCTGCTACAACTTCAAAATTAGTTATCATCGGTTTATTTACTCCATTACATTCTTCCATGCGAAATTTTTCCAATAATTTATTTATCATTTTCTTTTGTGATATTTCAATTTTATCTTTGTCCCTTTTTATTTCCATGCCTAAATATTCATTAATTTCTCCTAAATCTTTAATATTAAATTCATCTTTTAAATTCTTTATAATTTCCGAGCTTGGTCTCATTAAAATTATATCGTCGACGAAAACTAATAACCAAACGTCTTCTTTACTATACAAACAAAAATCATATTGTGATTGAACAAAACCAATGCTTATAATATAATCATGAAATCTTTCATTCCATACTCTTGGAGCTTCTTTCAGTCCATATAAAGCCTTTCTAAGTTTAAAAACTTTCTTCCCGTCTTCTTTGTTTACACCTTTCGGAGGTTTTATAAAAATATCAATATTAAGATTTCCGTTCAAAAAAGCTGTTGGCACATCTAGTTGCCTTAGTTCTGAGTTATGTTGTAGTGCATGACTTAATAACATTCTTACTGTTGGCATTTTTGCTACTGGTGAATAAACATTTCCAAAATTTTCTTCCTGAAATCCCCTTGCAACCAATCTCGCTTTCTTTGTACCATCCGACTTTGTCCTGAAAACCCATTTCGTATCAATAGCTTTTACACCTTTTGGTAAATCAGCACTTTCCCAAGTTCCTTGCTTTTCATGAGAATCTAGTTCTTTCCTAATTGATTTCCTCCATTCTTCGTCCTTATATGCCTCTTCAAAAGTTATTGGGTCTCCTAACAAACAAAATACGCTATTAATTTCATAAGAATCTAAATATGTTGGTTTTCTTATTATTCGTCCAGATCTGGTAGTAGGTTCAATTACAGTCTCTTCAATAGGTTCATTATTATCATTTTCATTATTTTCAGTTTCTTCACTATCAATATAATTTTGTACTATACTATTTTTTATTTCTTTCTTTTCATAAATATAATCACTTTCATCAAACTTCACATCTCTCGAAATAACTACTTCATCTAAGTCCGGTTTCCAAATCCTGTATCCAGCTTGAGCATAACCTACCATTCTACCTTCAATTGCTCTTGCGTCTAGCTTTCCTTGTTTTGGAACATTAGTTGCCCATGCTTTCGAACCAAATACTCGCAACCTGTTCAAGTCATTTCTCCCGAACATAATATCAGCCGGTGTTTTATTAAAAATTGCCACAGAGGGTGACCTATTCAATTGGTAAGCCGCACATTTAATGGCTTCAACCCACAAATGTTTAGGTAGATTCGACTCTATCAACATAGTTCTGGCTTTATTATAGAGAGTCCTGTTCATCCGTTCACTTACGCCGTTTGACTGTGGACTATAAGGAACTGTCGTTTCTAATTTTATTCCGTTATCCTTACAAAATTGTTGCATAGTATTACAAGTAAACTCACCACCATTATCACACTTTATGCGTTTCACTTTCTTTTCAGTTTGGTTTTCCAAAAGTTTTATATAATTTATCAAATTGTTGGTAGCTTCACTTTTGTACTTCATGGTATAAACAACACAGAAATGAGAAAAATCGTCTATAATTGTCTGAAAATAAACTTCACCTGTATTAGAAAATGGTTTAACCGGTCCCGCAATATCCGTATGTAGCAGCTCAGCTATATCACTCGACCTACGATGACTTATACTAGGAAATGGTTGCCTAGTGGCTTTGCCTTGCATACACGGGCTACATACATTTTTCGAATATGGTAACTTTAATATTGCTAGACTTTTACGATTAACATGACCTAACCGTCTGTGCCATAAATTTTCATCATCCTTACTAGTTACAGTAGACAAACAAATATCACCATTTAATACATAAAGTTTTCCAAAAGAATCAGCCTGTATACACTTATTTTTAAATTTTATAAATACTCCTTTCCGGTTAAAACTGACTATATTACCCTTTTCTACTATTTTCTTTACGGAAAGTAAATTATGTGTTAAATCTTTAACTATCAAAGCTTCACATGTAATTGTTGCGCCTTTAAAATTAAATTTCACCTTACCTTGCTTGTTGCTTTCTATAAATTGTCCATTCGCTACATATATTTTTATAGGTTTATCTAAAATTTTAATATTTGACATATACCTTTCGTATTCTTCTTTAATTAAATGATTAGTACAACCAGAGTCAATCACAAATCTAATTTCACCCTTAGTAGATGTCGTATTATTACTTTCTTCATATTCATTGCTGGCTACAAAAGAATAGTTTGCTTCTCCCGCAGTTTCTGTCCTGCTGCTTCCTTCATATCTTCCATGACCTCTAAAATATCCTCTGAAATTCCTTCTTCCTCTTCTATCATTCCATTTACTTCTGCATTCGTTTGCTTTGTGTCCCGGTTTTCCACAAATATAGCATTTCATAGGTTGCGTACTAAATAAATTTTCATCTTTACTCTCTTCACTACTTTTACGCTTAATTTCGGCATCTAATAGCCTTGCCTTCACAAAATCATACGAAATTTCCTTATCCGTACACATAGTCTCAATTGACGTTATTACATTTTCATACTCATTTGGCAATGTAGACAACAAATAACATATTTTATCCAAGTTTTCTATTGGCGAACCTGCGGCATCTAATTCCGTAATAATCTTGTCAAATTCAAGAAAATGATCACGTAACGCACCGACACATTTCATATTTATTAATTTTCTTCTAAGATAAAGCTTGTTTACAATACTCTTCCTTTCAAACGTATCTTTTAGTGTCTCAAACATTTCTTTTGCCGTTTTCTTTCCTTTCACAATTTCTAAATATTTATCCGGCAGACATTGAATTAATAGATTTCGTGCCTTTTTATCATCTTGTAAATAATTAACATCACTCTTCTCTTTTTCACCGCTCACAACATCTAGCACACTCTTTTCTTCTAATAAGGTACTCACCCTAAATTTCCAATTTCCGAAATTATTTTCTTCGAGAATCGGTAGTGCTTGTGAATTCGCCATTTTATATATTTGTATTTATATTTCTTCTTTTTTATACATTAAATATCTCACATACTTTTCATCACGAATTAAGCCCATAACCTTTTATGATGCGGTATGCGGATAAATAATATATATAATAATTATTTTTCACATTTTTATTTACTTATGACAAGAACGCACATATTGACAAGACAGACACATTTTTATTTTTTACAAACATATACGACCTATATACTTAACAAATTAATCTACGTGTCGCTAATTAGGCCCCATGTAATAGATCTTTGTAAGTATTATCTGTTTTGTGTGCAGTTTTCTTTTTCCAGTACCATTAACTTATTGGCCAGGTGGCGTAAATTGGAACTACAGTTCAAAGATTTTGACATTTCTATGACACTTTGTTAACGAACAGCAACACCAAGGCCCTGATTCACAATCGGCAAGTTAGTTCTGAGTAGCTTAGAAGGAAGATCATTTGACAGTTGTAATATGAAATATATGTCAAATTGAACTGCCAAGTAAGCTATTCAGAACTTACCCGTCGATTGTGAAACAGGCCCTAACCAAGTGCCACTGTACCTATTTATTCTTCGTCTAGTTGATATTCAAAACACGAGCTCTAAGCGGCTTACCGTATCAATTTTTAAAATTGATTTCACACAAAAAATAACGGCTTCAGGCAGTTTCTTGAAAGTACCTACCCAAGTGGAGATTAAATAAGTACTTAATGAATAATTCATATTGACGATATAACTGATCTCTACCCCTCTCCCTGAACTATTTACGTATACATTACTACTTTACTATAATGCTATTGTGACACTTGTCCTGTGTTATCAGCAATGTATTAGTGAATAGTTCGTTGATAATCACTTTCAACTGTAAAAAAAAGTTAGGGAATAGGCCTACTGATCTCTACCCCAGTCTCTAGGTGGCCAACATATACGAACGAATAGAGATTACAGTATTACAGAGAAAACAAAATGGCGACCATCGTGTCAAATGTAAGAGAAGTCAAAAATTGTATTCTCTTCGTTCAAATAAGTTGGCCCTATTGTCTCTATCACGAGACGATTATGTAATACCTGTAGGCCTAGCACGGGACGTGGACAAAATCTCTCTCCACTACTTGACAGTGTTCTATCTCGGAATTTAGTGGGGGTTAGAGCGGAGGAGATTTTGTCCAAGTCCGCTGCACACTCATGTGCAAAGATATCATTGGTAGATCCAGTGTGACCACAGAACAGAGAAAGTCTCTCTCAATGAAACCTCTTTTACTGCCGCACTCAGAGACGTCAAATAACGTTAATGAGTACTTAACGCCAAAAAGTGACAATTCAAAACTAGTTGCTATTCTTGCCAGGTCTATGGTTTTGATTTGAATGAAAATTTTTGACATTAAATCCTCATTAAAGTTAATTGACGTCTCTGAGTGCAGCAGGTACTGTACTATGAGTGTGACCATTCACGTGACTCGTCAGCCAGGCTATTGTGCAGGTCGCCATGATTTACGTTTGCAATCAGCGCGCCACGCCAGTGAAACCGCAAATTTGACTTTTACGACAATATTGCATCCATGCTGGCCGTTAATTAATACCAATATTATCGTTTGATCTATCGCATCCGTTGGGTCCGTCACAGCACAGGGCGAGGTAAAATAATGGCTGTGTCGGGTACACATAACAACACGGTCCTGTTACAATTAACTGTCATACATACACTAATCACGCCTTTCTCCTCTAAGGAGTAGGCAGAGGTGTTTTAACACCAGCGTTTGAATAAAAAGGATGCCTTGATATCTGACCCTGTATGAATGAAAGGTGAAGTGAAATATACCTACTTCACAGATAATCCAGAGAAACTGGGAATAGGGAAGTCATCTTCCCTATTCCCAGTTTATCTTATGATGATGACATTATATTACACTAATCGTACCGTTTCTTTAGCAGCAATTTCACGTAATTACGTGAGTCAGGGAAAAGTTTCAAGAGAAAACTTACACGACTCAATAAAAGAAGGCAATCAGCCTTGGTATTGTTAGTTGGACGCTTGCTACGACCACACACAACACCTATATACAACATGATTCACAATAAAACTGTCGACATCGTTATTAAAAAGGTAGATTTTCTTTTAAATTTACCAGATACCTACATTTATAAAGATAGCTAGGTAGCTACACCCATAAATAATTCATGTAATACTTCGGCAGTTGCACCTGTAGGCACTTTACTTTCGGGGTTCAAAAGTAATTTTAGATATGCCAAGGTGTGTAGGCACTTGAGAGATTCGATACAGGCGATATTATATTAATTTACGCAGGTGAGCGAGGCCGTGTGGTGACGGCAGAGTAGAATACAATTGTCGCCACCCCAAATCTCTCCCGTGGGTGTCGTACAAGGCGACTAAGGATAATTCAGTGATGAGTAATGGGCAGCAGCGTTCCTCTTGTACCACTTAGCAATGTACTGCGACATTTGCCCGATAAAGCTCGGGCTCGGGGGATAAGGCTCGCTACCTAGGACCTAACATAATTGGCGAAACGTGGGTGCTAGTTCACCTCTGCCTACCCCTTCGGGGATATAGGCGTGATTTATGTATGTATGTACTCAGGTGAGTACCTGCGTAAATTACCGTAGAGGAAAGAAAAGGTGGAAGGTGTGGTTCTGATAATTATTATTACGCAACATATTTGTCTGTTTATGGTCTACCATGTTTAAATATCTAGCTGATCTCTTTCAGTTTGCACTGTTGGAGGATGAGGTGGAGACCTAAGAGCGGTTGTGTTAAAAGCTATACAGTTAGGTACTATATCATTGTTTAACAGAGTTTAACTGAGGTACGATTGTCAAGTCACTAGTTACACATCTAGCTATGTAATGTGACTGTGTATGTCACAGATATATCAATATAAGGTGTATGTGCATTTAAGCACAGAGTTAATTTTAAATTGTCTTCAATGAATATATTATCAAACATCGTAACTTTTAATATAAAACAGGAGGTAAATGTACTACATCACGTATGTGTATAGGTAGTAGATCTCTGTGGTGATAGTCTGAAAATGTTGTGAGATAATTGTGAAATCTGTGTTTAACATTTTCAATGTCTTCCTCTTTGTAACACTTCGACATGTCTGCTCTATGGAATGTTTGTATCTAAAAATAAAACGCACAACAATTACATGCATGATATTTTATTACACTGTACAATAAATATTGGGTTGTATACAAAATATAGAGGAATTCCAAAAGATATTGTCAACACTCTAGCATACGATAACACGAGTGTAAAATGGTTCCCTAATATATGTTTAAAATTCGTAACGTACAACTAACTATAACCGCGTAACTGCGTGCTTCGGGCTATATTCGTCAATATATCCTTTAGGCCAAGATGTTCACAACATTCTAATGATACTTCGGATATAACAGGCTAACAAATATTGGCACCTCGGCTTAATACCTATAACATTGTTCGGATTCTGTGAAGCATTCAATAACATAACACATTGGCTATTTATTCAACATTCATAAAAAACCACATTACCTACTGCCAACGAAAATAAAATAAATATACTTAACTTATGTTATTATTACGATGCAATATTTACAATCGCCAGTGATCACAAAGATTTAATATTTACAATCACAATAATATGTTGCTCGAGAATAAATAGGGACGAATTTATTAAAATAGAAAAACATTCACTTCATAACAAGAGATCTCTGATATAAACAATCAAACCAAATACCAAATTATGGTAAAATACGAACAGTAAAATTATTCCAGTACATACTCATGACACTTATAAAAATATAAAATTAATTATAATTGTACTTGGTTATATTATAACAGTTAAACTTATAGGTACATTTGTCACGGATTTTACCCTGCTTATTTACAATAGCACCAAAATCCGATAAACAAGAAAGGTACTTCGAAATCACAATTATTTAAAGAATCAGATTAAAACAATGAATTAATCGATCTCGGATCCTTCGCTTGATGAATATATCTCTTGGTTAGTCTTACTTTCAGAAAAATGATGTATAGTTACGATCAGATTACGAATTAAAGGTGATTGTCAAGTAACCACCAATCCGCACCGAGCCAGCGTGGTGGGTTATGGCCCATTCTCCCTATATTCTTACATTCATAGTAATAGAGATACAAGGGAGGCCTGGGCTCCAGCAGTGGGGAACTAAAGGGAAGGTGATTGTCAAGTAATAATCAGCTTTACTTCGTAATCTGATCTTAACATAAAAATAATTTCATGGATTACTTAAAAATAATATAATCAAATAAATAATGCTATAATGCTCATTGTGATACTAATGATATTTAAAACTCCAAATTACTATATAAGTAACGTTAACATTGTTAATACTCTCAGAGATCCAAATATTCGGCATAAGAGCACACTGCTACTTTTTGGTTGAAGATACTCGTGGTCGTAACTAAGCCATCTATCGCATTACATTATTTGATTATTAATTGTGCAGTAAAATAATTATTATGAATGCTCCACAAAACCTTACCAATCACATTGTCCCGACTTAGTCGCTAGTATTTTGAGACCCACCGTTCCAACATCACTGTTATTACACTAACACGACACTAAATCCGGTGTTTTGGAGGTTGAACCAAATAAATCTATCAAATCGCGACAACATAATTTAAGACC
The DNA here is from genome assembly GCA_963931975.1 of Cataclysta lemnata. Lineage (NCBI taxonomy): Eukaryota > Metazoa > Arthropoda > Insecta > Lepidoptera > Crambidae > Cataclysta > Cataclysta lemnata. The sequence goes on along the minus strand of OZ008344.1, from coordinate 2,847,588 downwards.
AAAACAAAGTTGATAACCACAAGGCGTTCGTTGAGTCTAGCGTACCTATACTCAATCCATTATAGCAAGAGACAAAATGTAAACAATCTTGTTCCTTTATCTACGAATCTTCATCGCTCTGTCCTTATCCCATCCTTTTTCCATTCTCTTCTGTCACTCGTCATCGCCTCATTCACATCCATCACCTTCATATCACACCTCACACAATCCATCCACCTTTTCAGTGGTCTTCCTCTACTTTGACATCCATCAACATTCATGTCCATAATTAAAAGATACATAAGATTGTTTTCATTTCGTCTCTAGAAATCTAATCCCGAAGAGGGTCAAAGGACCATGGAATCAGTTGCGCCTAACTACTGCACTATATCTTAATCAAATTTATTCATAGCGTAAACTCAGGTCAGCCTCCAAAACACCCAGTTCAACCCAATGGCTTGCACCAAATTTATGGAATTTGAAACATGATGTTATAAAAAGATAAGAGAGATGTCGAAAATTCACAACAAAATCAGTTACAGGTTGGCTGCAAGAGAAGAGGATAACATCATCTAATCGATTATATAACAGCATAACTTGCGATATATTTTCACTGACCTCTATTATACAAGTACGCTGGACTGAATACGTCTACTAAAATGTCAAATGTTTCTTGTGCCGATTTGAAGCGCCCCCTCGGCGGCAAGGATACTTAATTTGACGTTTGATACTTATATTTGACATGACAAATGCATCTCTAATATTAGTTCCGTGGACGTTCACCTTTGTACACCAGCGCCATCAGCGCAAATATGGCGATAATCAAATTGGCTTCATTTTTTGGATGACAACCTTCAGTCCAGCGTACTTGTATAATAGACGTCAGTGTATATTTTACAATAACCGCCCTTCAAGCAAAGGATTTAATGGATCAAAGCTTTAAAATATTCGAGTTAAAATAGTCTCTTGAAAAATGAATATTCATGTATACAATCGTTTTCTTTCAATTAAAAAAGTTTAGTTAGGTATATAATTTTTCTCCACTAGAGCATGCATTGTAAGAGTTGTGTTGTTAATGTTTTCACAACACTTTCAATTTTCAAGAGATAATATTTTCCTGAATGACGAAGTATACCGCCAACAATACGTGCTCAAGTAACAGTTGATTATTTTGAATACGAAGCATTTGATATTGATTACAATTTCAATCTACACATTACATATATGGCAAGACTACCCTCGTCTTGACATATCTGACGCAATCTGGATTTTGTTCTTCACAAATTACGTGATTCATATACATATAATAAGTGTCTAACTACATGATATATAATATAAAACACTTCAATGTGTATCATTATGGAGGGGAAAATATTACATTTCACTTTTATTATAGTCCAATACTTGATTTACTATTAAATATTACAACATAGTATCAATCAACCAACCAAATAACTAAACGAGTCAACATTTTAAACTTACCGCATTGATGCTTTCTTTATTTTTAATTCGCGTGAAAACTTAAGACTGTCCTAATTGCGGTTTGCCTAAAAACATTCGACCCTTATACATAACGTTCTTCTTGATTCCATATCTCTAACATAATGCGCGTTGCATTATAGCATTACACAACCCATCATATCTTACTTAGGCCAAAAAACAATATCCAAATTAACGCGGCAGAATCAAGGACAAAAACACTGAGAATACTTATAGATGTAATTATTATGTTCGTATACTTCGCTTGATTTAGGACCCTAACACGACCTTGAAATAGAATTCAATTTCAAAGTCTTCTGCATTCGTAACCTCTACTCAAAAACATCTAGAGGGAGATAGTTGTGCTAGCCAATCGTTTATGCCAGGATGCCAACACACGTGTTTAGAGCGCATGCTATTCCGACTCTCAGGTGTTATTGCAATTTTGTGTCCTATGTTAATCACATAAAGTTTATTTTGAATAATTCCTATCAGCACTGCGTTACGCGCGGACACCGCGAATAATCGTTTAATATATATAAAAAGAATGGTTGGCTAACGAAACTACTAAGATTAGAAACTTAAAATTTTGCACGATGCTTCTTGTTATTTAGATTTCCTGTAGATGAATATGATGATATATGATGAAACTATTAAAATGGTTTCTGGAAATTCTGTCCCTAATGGGATGAAGTGGAGGTTGAATATTTGTATGGAAGTCTTGTCAGTTTTGAAGCCAAACTATACAGTAACAATAAAAAAAGAGGTTTAGTGTATTTGAAATAAAACAACTTTTACGGATAAGACTCGCGTGTAATTTGGTGTTACACACTGTTGGTGTTAAACACCAAATTATACGCGAGTCTTATCCGTAAAAGTTGTTTTATTTCAAATGTGTAGTGCTCGTGCAAATATAAGAAAACATTAGGTTTAGTGTAGTTCACGAGAAGAGTCACCCATCCAATGACCGGCATCCAATGTACATTGCTTAGTTTACGTAATCGCAGGCCGAGCGCGCTAAGGCCACTGTGTTATAGAATTCCTCGCATTTTGTATTTCGCAATAATGGCTGGAAGATACATCAACTATATTACTAATGAGAAGACGGATTTAATGACATGTTAAGGTCCCAAACTAAAATAGCCTCATGCCACTACACAACAATGTTTGTTAGTCTCAAAACAAAATCGAGTTATACGCTTAAGATCAGGAATGCTTTGAAAAGTTCGACCTTTGGTATCTTAGTGTTAGTCGTTACATAAATGTTTACAGATCTTTGGAGAGAGATTTACACGGTATAAGTAGAATAAGGTATTTGACACTGAAATAAATGATAAATATATTTGCAGCTTGAAATATAGCCTTGTAGGCTTAAAGGTAATAGCTCTACCCCTCTAGACCAATTCATTCGAACGAATGCAATAAAAATCGATGAAACTGACGTATTACAGAAAAAACAACATGGCGACCGTTGTGTCAAACGTAAGAGAATCGGTAAAAAAATTACATTTGTATTCTATTCGTTCGAATAGGTTAGCCACTTGTCTAAAGGGGCTGGAATTAAAACCATATCGCCTTACAAATATTGACCATTTCGCTGGCTCATGATAGCTTAGTCTACACACGTTATGTTGAACCAGCAATATAGTAACATCGTATTCAATCCTAACAGACACACTTTCATACTAATTATTGCGTAATACCTTAGTCTTCACAACCCTTAGAATACATAAAATAAAAGTGACAAAAACTGTAAATTACATTAACAAAACCAAAAGTTTACCCGTAAACATAGCGGTGTCAAATACCTTACCCTATTGACATTTTATTAGACACTGATTTATTGTTTTAAAATCATTAGTTAATCAAACACGATTGAATTTACACGTCAATGCAAAATTAATTCTTGAACTCATTACAAATAAAACACATGTTACACAAACATTCCAATTTCCAATGCATAATCACGTATTGAAAGTTTGAGCATAGATTCAATTATTTATAACAGTTGGTTGTTATTATTATGTCGGCGCATAACAAAACTTAAGTATAGATAAATATTACTATATTATTTTTACATACAACAACATGTAATGAATTAATGTTACATTTAAATGGGCAGAGAGTGGTTTAATGGCATTTTAATACGAATGCAACTACAAAAGGAATGTGCCGGTGTTTTAATAAGTAAACACGCCGGTAAAGTATTATGATTGATTAAATTTGTGACGCACAAGGTTCGATGAGAATTCATGATAAAACCTTTCGTTTATTGCGGCGCATGAGCAAAGCTCCGACACACATTACATACAATACGTACGACCAGGGTACTAGCCAAAACTGACAAATTTCTTTAATCGATTTACGACTTTAACTTGTTGGTAGTAAAGCACAAAGTCCTTAAAGAAATTTTGAAATCTTGTGTGAGCCTGCCTGACGTGCAGTCAACAACTGTGCTTGATACTAATATCAATTCTACGGTAGAATTGATATTAGTATCAAGTATCTACGCACTTCTATAAATATTGTATCATATCACGACCTAGAAAAAAGGTACTTGACAATGTAAGCGACTTTCGTAGACCATCATCAAATATGGCCAAACATAGACTAGCTAGTGGAGGTGATTGCCCCGTTCTGCAATTCTATGGACAGAGCACTTGAAAGATGACGCTAAAAGTTTTCGTTTCAAAATGTGCACACAATTCCAACTCATAAAGCCTTAGGCCATCTGAAAACATTCAAAGAGAAATTAAGCGGTAACCTGCGCACGCGCCGCAATAAAACTAACCAGAATATAATAACGTCCAAATAAAAATATAAGCATTCAAATCGATACTAGAATAAGTCTAGTCATTGAATGAAGAGTACATTGTACAGATTATATCAATACATTTTTTATAACAAGTTGACATTCAAAGATGAAAAAATATCGTTAATCTTGTCATTTAAATCTATTATGGAATACACATAGTCAGTTGAATTAGTCATTGTAAAACATATTCCATAATAAAATTGTATCAAAAATTGTCATGAAAAAAATTTCAAAATGTCTTCGCTCAGAAACTGTTCGTAAAATGCGCATCTCAAATTCATACTTAGTCTAAGGTGTTGAATACTGAGAAAATTTATTAAAGCCAAATACATTATGTGTATAAATACAATACAGCTTTTAAGATATATTGTTACATGGTACGAGTGATCGATAATATTGAAATGATTAACATACAACATGTAAGGGAAATATCTAACACCCTGCCTAACCTTGCTAGCTTAGACATATAAAAACGATGGTGATATAAAAAATTCACAATTGTAAAATATATTTCCGAATTTTCCATACAATTAGCTGTACTGACCGAACAATTTTTATAGGAGAAGAAAAGAAAAATTAAAATTTTTTTTAATAACACCATTTTATAATATGTCTATGTTAGCATGGGTAGTATTCAGGCTGTGTATTATTTCTATTACACGTTACAAGTGACGGTATAATTTCTTCGCACGTTACAAACAGTATACGAAGTGACGTTTTTGTGTGCACGTCAGTCGCGTCACGCCATGGCACACCATTAAATGCATATATCACTGCTCACCATGAGTCCCGCCCATTGTCCAGTGGCGCCATCTACGTACACTACGTAAGGCTACACCCGCAGTAAAAATAAAGAGGTATTTACACATAGCCTCGATGAACTGTCCACAAAAAACATTTACAGTGAATAAATAGATAAAATATATGTACTATCTAAGAAAAATCGTAAATAAAGATAAATTCCGTTTAAAACTAAACCTCAAATAAATACTAGAGAATCTTACGTGGCTAAATGAGTATAATAATTATGTAATTATTATTATGATCGAAATCAATTATGCCTTGTGGCAGACCGCTACAGCCGTTTGTGCAATTTCGACCAGCCAGTTGGAAATTTTTGCTTTAGTATGAACTGAATTTTTTGTGCCCATCACTAATTTATGTAAAAATTGTACGAAAACATTTGTATACAACTAAAATAATTATACACGCTAGAAGCTAGTGAGATTACGCGTTTGCATCAACTTGTGCCAAGGGACGGATATTTCGTAAGAACTCTGTAGAGGAGCGAGACCATAGATATACATAGACAAGGAACAACTGTCAGTGGTCACTTTCTCTCAGAGTGACGTCAAAATTGAGCACTTCGATATCCGCGCGGGTACCGGAACGTTCGTTGCTGTTTACAGCCAACACTCACAAAAATTCAATCACAGAGCAAAAGTAATTCCCGAATACAACTCAACCATCGCGGACTCCGATACTGGATCAGTTTGCGAAAAGATTCCTTTGCCGAGTTAAATTCACTCGGAAGGGACCGGCACTGATTGGCTGTAGTAATTTTTCTAAGCTCAATAAGATGTTATTCAAATTAGTCTCTAACTGCTTAAAATAAAGTGCAGAATTCAGTTGCCTTCCGAATTGTCCGAATGCGGGTATGCAAGGGATTTCGTCTTAAGCCTGATCAAGCGTCCGAGTCGGCTAGTACACATTTTTATTCCCAGCAGGTATTTATATTGTTTTGCTGAGGGAACGCGAAATCGTCCAATACATGGATAGGTATATTCACTACTACTATGTACTACTTCATGGTAATACGATCGCCAACCCTACCTAACCGCTTGGCACTGAAGTATTACAAAAAAAAAAGGAATTTCAAAACAATTGTTTGACCAAATCTCAAGAGGGTTAGTCAAGTGACACGTGTAGTATAGTAACGACTCGCTACATCGATTATACATTGTATACAAATTATCTATAGCACTAATCTTTGTACACCAATGCAGCACGTCCACATTATGATCTGTCACATCCCTTGTACGTAGTTTACATACGCAAAATTCCTCAAAAAGTGTTCAAAATACTCTATCATCAACGTGCAAAATCTATATTTTTGGTCATAAATATACAAACTCTATCATTACATCAAGTTAGACTATACATAACTTCACCAAAAGTCACCACATTTGGTATACAAATAAATATATTATATTATACCAAAGTTACATGGGTAGGTACATTTATATTAAACAATGTTGGCTAAATATGTAGATCACAAGTTTGTCTTTTCAATGCGCCCCCGGTGCGGCCGGGGCGAAGTACGACGGGCGTGGACCGTTCTGAACTCGCGCGTATCACAAATGGTATGGGTCACTAAAAGCCCAACCGCTCACTGCAGCATCAGGGATTCCAGATTACGATTGAGGATAGTGTCTTTGACGGAGTTGAAAACGACCTCAATGTTCTGTGTGTCTATGGCGGTGGTGAAGTGGTGGTACAGGGTCGTCTTAGGCTCCCTGCGGACGTTAGCAAACATGTTGAGAAGGAACATCTGCACGTCCCTCACGTTGTGAGGGTCGCCGCTGTACTGGGGGTAGTACCAGCGGATGTCGGTCTCCTTGCTGGCCACCTTCTTCGCGAGCAAATCGGACTTGTTCAGAAACAGGATGATGGAGATGCCCTTGAAGTTCACGTTGTTGACTATCGTGTCGAATATGTTGAGGGCTTCTTCGAGGCGATTTGTTTTCCTGGAAAAGTGACATAAATGCATGCGTGAGTGATTTTGACTGAGCACATTTAAAAATTAAATTAAATCGCACATCTAGTTCTTTCAAGTCGAATGGGACAAAACCCAGCATTCCATGGGTTCATGGGTGCCAGGTCCATAGTGTGGTAGAGAGGGAAGTCAGTGGCCGCGCTTGGAACTTGTGACCCATGTGTAGAGGTTTACGGGGCCCCTCTACAACTTGTCAACCCACAACCATTTGAAAAGATTCTCTGATTCTTATTTTTATCGCTTTAAAGGTTTTCTAGAAAAATCTGTCATTTTCAAGTGAACTTTGGATTATTGATGTGCGAAATGTTCATTTAAATTTAAACTTTTAGGAGTTCATTTTCGTGTCTGAGGATTCATTTGATTGACAAGTTGTTTATGTTAGTATGTGTAATAAGTAATGTGGATTACATCATCGAAGTAAAACAAAAAATTTGAGGATAACAATTTGTTTCAAATCAATAATAACATTGCAAATAACAGAATCATCGGTGAAATTCTTTAGATTGTCATCATCAGAAAAGGATGTAACTGCAACTAAACGTTTAAGCAGCTCACTTTAAAAACCATGTGATAGAGGTGAGCGTAATGCCAACTTACACTGTAGGTCCCTTAATTAAAATATATCTTCATACTTACTAACGAAACGTGACAGCTGATAGCTTATCCGAGTGAGTTTATTTTAATTTAATTCATACAGGAAATAAAGTGTCGTAAGACCTGTTAATAAGCAAGCACTGGCCAATGCGCTATCGGGAACCTATGTATCAAATTTTATTTGCCTAGTCAGTTCTCTTGCTGGTCTTAGCCCGCTCTAGGCGGGGTCGGCACAAGATGTTTTCTTCTTACACTCCTCTCTATCTTTTACCAATTTCTCATTCACTCCTCTGAGAACTTTATTGCCTAGTCACGTTACAATACAATTATTGATGGAAGATTTTTTCCCAAAAATAGAACAGAATCGGCAATGAACAACCACGCAAGCCCTGTCAGAGTTCGAAATTTGGTTTCGAAAGGAACTCTCAAGATAATAACATTTGAGTCATCCATTGTATGAGCCGCCTTTGGGAACATTGTTTTGTTAACGCAACCGCAAGCGGAGCGTAAGCTGCTCCAAGTCCAATATACTGGTAAACAACACTACGGAAAATAATACTCCACAAAAAATAAAAAATATACTATTTTTATTTCAGCCAGTATACTCGTATACCTACAGTAGCAATATCAGAATTCAAAAGATACCTCTTGCGTATTCTAAAGTGTTATTTTCGGAAAACCAATAAGGAAGACTGGACCTAAATACACACCTGCATGATATAAGGACTTTGACTTTGACTTACTTTGAAGACTTACTTGAGATATGCACCACATAAGCACTGTTTCTTTCAACAATAATCAATCTCCATCGCGACCTTCACCAATAGGCGGATGTTCGCTTTCCTAATCTGACACCTGTTTACAATCTTATTAATAACCGAATAGCTACCGAAATTTTACGGTGTTTACTTTTATCAGGAAACCGACCCGATGATGCTGTCTGACCGATATGAATGTAAAAAGAAACATACTGCGCAGGGCAGAAAGATTAATACGACTATCATCGGAAAGGGTCCATGAACTAAAAACTACTTCGATCTCAAATACCTAGAACTAACTGGGTGGTTCGATACCATTAATGCTGATTTCATTTATGTAATCAAAATAAAACGACTTTGGCTATAATTGTTGGATATCGAACCTTTGGGTCCTAGACAAAAGATCATTAATTAGTTGACCTATTTCATTTGTTTTCAGCCGTTAGAGTACATTTTACTTTATTATTTTTGCAAGTACATAACTCTTTATAACACTATGTATGCCTACCATCTAGTATATGTTACACAAGCACATAAGATGCTTCTATGGACATCCTTATCTTATCATCTGGAAGTTCGGTCATCTGAATTTAACCATACAGCGACCACATTTCAATCTTAGAGCATAGCACAGCTCTGTAGAGCAAACCATCTCTATTATTCAATATTCAAGAGCCGCGGTGTCGGATAGGCTTTGTACATACGTGAAGTGAATTCATGCATAATAATCTCCATAAAACTTGAACAACATACGAACCATGAGCACGTGCATTAACTAGGCGTAAAATTATTTATTTATGCTTGATGCAGTGTTAATGGTACTCAAATATACATTATTTATAATGTACTGCTAATAGGTTTGCGATGGTTTTTATTTTTATGCTTTATTAGGTAAATTAGGTTTCGGCATTATCAATTCACATTTTTATGATGATACAAGATGGGTTTTGATGGTGCTACAAAAACCACGTATTGGTCAGTAAGTAATTATTTTTCATTTGTTATACTAAATATAGATATGATTTTCCATTCTCGATTCCACCTAAGCTAAAATATAAGTATTTATACACCAATAAAACCGCCGGTTCCTACGATTCTATAAGAAAATGTTAGAAAAATTATTACAAATAAAATCGTGGTTAAAAAAAGTTCGAAAAATTATAGTTCCCGCATCAAGCCTACATATTTTTTCGAACTTCTTCTAACCACAATTTTCGTGGCCAGGTCAATAGTACCCGAAGCCCGACGAGCATGCATGATGACATTAATGAGATTGGATGAAGCGAAACAAGTATGTAAGGATCGTAGCAAGTGTAAACAAGTGATCTCTGCCTACCCCTGTGGGAGAAAGGCATGACATAATATTTATATAATCATCATCGTCATCACCAGCCTTTTTAACGTCCCCTGTCCCCGCTGGGGCACAAGCCTTCTCTATGGATGGAACAATATAGGGTGAATACCCTATACAGGGTTATTTTTAAAACACCAAAAACCTCACAGGAGTAAATAGCTAACATCATTAAGCAACAGTGTTTGTTCTACGACTTCTGATGATTCGTAAGATTTTACTTTCATACAAAAATAAATACTAATTTAATTTACCGCTCCATAAGTCAATAACATTACGTACACCTAACTGCAGCGGCATTAAGCACCGCGCGGGCCTAGCGTAGCGTCGTCCTTTCGTTTATGAATAAAAACATAGACGTATAAATGTCACGACAGTTACAATAAAAACTTTAAAAAATATATTTTGTGCAATGTATTGCGTTAGGTATATTAAAACTCATAAAACAAACGTTGTTGTTTATGATGTTAGCTATATAGTCGTGGGAGGTTTTTTGGTGTTTTAAAAATAACCCTATATATTTATGTATGTGAAATAAAAATTACATCCTACTCCCTCATTGGATCAACTGCAAACTGCTCACCTGTCTTCGGACAACACCTGATCGAACTCCGACGACGACACGAGAAACAATATCGACGTAACCGAATCGAAGCACTGCGTCCATTTCTGCCTCTGTGTGCGCTGGCCGCCCACATCGACGAACACGAAGGGCACGTTGTTGATGTTGATCGTGCACTCCGTGATCCCCTTGGTCGCCTTCCGACAGTGCAGGATGTCTTGGTGCGAGGGCACGTAGTCAGGCCGCGCGATGCGCTCCAACTCGTCGAAGAAGTAGCTCACCGAGTCGCTCTGTAACCGGGAGAAAGTTCGCATTTAGAGGCGACAACATTTGACTACTAACAACAGTACAATGGTCTGGTAGTACGGTCGGCCAAGAAAGTGGTCTACCACCCTAAACGGCGGGTCCCAATATTCTATCAACAGTTGAAGACAGACGTACTACAGCTTAGTTGCTTAGCAATTTCTGTTATTTATCGTACCTAATATAACAAAAAATGCCAAACAACTAAACTTTAGTAAGCTAAAAGTAAGCTTACTAAAGTTGTAGTGTAGATAGAATATAGGGATTGGGACCCGCCGTAAGGCTAAATGTTGCTTGCAGTTTATAGAAAAGTTAAGGCATAGCTTACGTATTAGCGGAAGTATCTAAACGAATGACCTAAATAAATAACAAGTAAGTAATTATTCATAATTAGAGCGCAATTCGCATGCGATGTACGGATAAACCAAACAACTACTGCACTATTTTCGGCCGAATAAGTAGTGATAGGTTTTGCAAATTACACAAATTACTGTGCCCAGTCTAGCATGGCATGTTTTTAACAGAAACTAACGTCATAAAAGAATGTTGGAACCAAGGTCGAGCCCATCCGAAAAGCCGGTCGTATTGTCGATACTGCCATGGATTGGACACTATGATAGAATTACCTCTATAGTCCGAAGCTTCGTGCGCGACCTTCCTGCGGGGTGAGAGACGTTGGGGGGTATTGTATGCTGTATTGCACGAGTTATCCCTCCTCCCCGCATCACCCGCCCCCGCTAACATTAAGAGTGCCACGTCCCCGCCACTCTAACCCTGCAGGAAGGTCGCGCACGAATATGTCGGACTATACCAGTAGTTTTTTTTATTAAGATATATTTACCAGACATCAGTCTGGTAGATAGGCACCTATTATGTGAATATTATGTGTTATTGCGAGGTAAGTCCTCTTTTTTCCCTCTCTTCTATCAGTTCAGTTCACAATCCATCATCTTTTGGTCTACCTCTACTTCGAAATCCATTAACATTCGTGCCCCTAACTTTTTTAGTCACATTCATGGCATCCCTTCTCATAACATGTCCATGTTCCATGTCCATGTTCCATGTCCATGTCCAGCTTCCTTTCAACTTCTGTCACTGGCGCCACTTTCAGACTCCGTCTTACGTACTCATTCCTTATCTTATGCATTTTTGTCGAACCGCGCAACCATCTCAACATTTTCATTTCTGCCGTCTGCAATTTTCTTTCAACCGTCTGTATGTAATACATAACACATACCCGGCATCACAGCTCAATCCCCTCTTTCTTTTTCCCTTGTATGTACAACAGTATGCCATTGTAACCCTATCCTACGCAGATGATTGAGTGGTTCATCACACTATCAACCTATAGATTGCCTAAAGAGAAATAGAGCTAAGAGACACAGTTGATTGATCATCTCATCTTACTATCAACCTATAAATGAACTAAAGACATTATTATAGAGACTCAGTAAGTGTTATAGTTTTTACAGATGCAGCAAGAGACCAGTTTATAATGTTTTGGTCACTTATCCAATGATCTTGTAAACAATCTATTCAGTTCCGTCCACATACATATTTCTATCATTGAAACAGTAGCGTTCTCAAGGAGGGGTGACGTCAGATAGGCGCCGGGTAATACATCCAGACAAATCTCATTAAACAACAAAACAAAAGAAAAGATTTGTATGTACCGATCACACTTTAGCGTGGCAGAGTATAAAGAGTATCCTCATGTAGGAAGGAGATACTTTTTACATAATAATCTACATACATACATACATAAATCACGCCTATATCCCCGAAGGGGTAGGCAGAGGTGAACTAGCACCCACGCTTCGCCAATTATGTTAGGTCCCATGTAATAGGTGGCGAGCCTATTGCCATTTATCGGGCACAAAAGTTGCAGCACTATTGCTAGGTGGTATAAGAGGAACGCTGCTGCCCATTCCTCATCGCTGATTTATCCTTAGTCGCCTTGTACGACACCCACGGGAGAGACTTGGGGTGGTGACAGTTGTATTCTACTCTGCCGTCGCCATACGGCTGTATAATATACACACTGTGACATGAGATTTTATAATATTAGAAATATTTTTGTTATCGAACTCGGCTTGACCGATTTGTATGATCTTTTTTTTGTGTATTTGGTGCGTCTGAGAATAGGTCGTACTCGTATTCGCTATTTTTTATATCTCTAGGTAATAAGGGCAAAACAACGATTGCCGAGTCAGCTAGTATTACACGAGATTTTTTATTCTTTGGATTGTTTGATAAAAATAAGCCATAAAGCCAATCAAATTTCCTTGAAGTTCTCGTTACATCCACTCATCATTTCAAAATCAGGATTCTCATCCTGATACGGAGGTATCGGAGGTTCTAACCTCCGTACTTCCAGAGGTACGGTCTGCAACAAGTCACTTGACAATATACTATGTCCAATAACGAAATGTGGAAGTGCTAGGTCGTCTAGTACTATGTGAATCTACTTCTGCATACTGTTCTAAGGCTGTATTTTCAAGAAAGTTGTTTTCTTAAGTAACACGCCACCCAATTTTGTTCCACCAATTTTTTTAAGTCGATTTCGACTTCAAAAATAATTGATGGGACGATACACGCGATCAATATAAATAACTACCCAATTGTAATGAACCGTCATCATTAATACCAAATTTTATACCAGATACCGCTAAAAAATCTGTTTTCTACAATTTATAACTTGTCAACACATTAATCTAATTCCGTAATGGGGCTACCAATTAATTACAAGCAATTGGAGGAAAATAAATTACAAAACATTAACAGCTACTCTAGAAACAACTAATGACAATAAATAACGTTATTAGTGAGATTGAGTCGTAAGATACTGCCTGGTAGGTACTTTCAGTCATATAAGCTATTTTTAATAAGATGACTCTATTTAGGAGGAGCTCTGTAGCGCTTTGGTTTAGCCCGCTCCGCCTGCGATTGCGTAAAATTAAGCAACGTTCGCCAAGGACGACCGGTCGTTAGATGGGTGACTAAAAATATATTATCCCGAGTGCTTCGGAAGGCACCTCAAGCTGTTGGTCTCGCCTGCATTTGCAGTCGTTAATACCCACCAATCAGCACTGGACTAGCGTGGAGGGTTATTAACCATTCTCCCTATATTCTTCCATCCATAGGGAAGGCCTGTGCCCCAACAGTAGATATATTAACAGACCGGTGACTATGATGACTCTATTTAGCAATCTTTGGATTCTCCAGGTTCATATCGTATTAGATGGAGAGAACACTGATATATAGATTAAACAAACATCTGTTTAGACAAACTCGTAAAACCCAGAAGTTTTGACTCATAAGAACAATGCAGTGTCTAGTAATAATAGATAATTAAATATCAATGTTTTTCTATCGATTTTGCACTTTAAGTCCAATAGGTTGCGGATGCAAATCGATTGAAGACAATTTTTAGGACGCTGTACATTGTAAACAAAATAAAATAAAAGATTGCAGATTTATTAGACAACACTAATAAGTAATTAGTCTACTGGAACTAATGCAACTGATGAACATGATGATTTTGTTATTTACTTCACAGGAAGCTATGATAAGTCACACTTGTAGATTAAACTACATTACTAAATACTGGCATAGGCAAGCATCAACATTATTCAATAGCGAACCACGCCCATATCGCTATTGACATGAATCTCTACAAATAATTCTTAACAATACTAGCAATAGGTAACGGTGAACTATTCGTATATTTTTAACCTTAGCAACAAGAACATTGGATCAAGCCGTAGTGGGATGCTATAAAAATTCTTCCATGATAAGAACAAGGTCCATTAACATCTAAGAAGTGCATTTAGAACCGCGTTATGGCCGACGAGTTGAGAACAAAGGCTTTATTGCCAGATGATTGACACGGCGCTCTGAGTTGATAAAGAAATACGTACAGTGGGCAAATATTTTACAATAACACAGTACCTACTTAGCTACTTATAAACAAATCACTGTGGTGATCTTTATTGTGATGGGAAAATTCTTCCTCTGTGACGTATTTGGTGCAGAGAAGTGACGGCAGAGCAGAATACAATTAATTATTATTGTCAACACTCCCAATCTCTGTCGTTCGTGGATGTCATACAAGGCGACAAAGGGTTAAGCAGCGCTGAGTAATGGACAGCAGGCGACCTACGTGACCAATAGATGGCAATAAACTCGCAACCTATTATAAAAGACCTAACATAATTGGCGAAACGAAAGGTGAATAATTAGGTACCTACCTCTGTTCTACATTGCATACCCCTTCGTATTCACGAAATAAATGGGCGTGATTTATAAATTTATTTCAAAGAGAAATATGAATGCGACCTTTTCCAAGGCCGTGTTATGACAAGTGATCAATGTACACTTATTGCCCGGCTTGATCGAACGGTCAGGTCGCTGGCCATCGGCCAAGAGGTCCCAGGTTCGAATCCTGATAGGAACTGTTTGTGATGAACACAGACATGTTGTCCTTAAACCATGGTTGTTTCATATAAGTAGGTAGTTGCCAAATATACCTGGCGAAGTGTGGGCGGTGATAGCCCTCTGCCTACCGCTTCGGGCTATAAACTGGTGTGATAATTATGTGTGTGTTAGTTTCATATTCAATGATTATTATAGTCATTATAACAGTCACGTAACATTCTTTGAAAAATAATACGTTCACTATGCAACTAACGGCGGGTCCCAATATTCTATCAACAGTTGAAGATAGACGCACTACAGCTTAGTTGCTTAGCAACTTCTGTTATTTATCGCTATATAACAATAAATGCCAGGTAACTAAACTTTAGAAGCTTACTTTTAACTGTAGATAGATAGAATATTGAGACCCGCCGTTAGATGATGAATCCTCAAGAAACAATTTTAGAGTCTTACCAAATACGTGCATTATTTTTGTGTTTCTGAAGCTTAATTTGTTTCCGTCAATTCGCCTTTGCTTTTCATGAACATTAACGATGGCTTCGCGCATATACGTACCTATATGATAATGTATATGAGCTCTTTTTGCATGTCTTAAATAAGGAAATAACTTTGAAAATATTGTACCGAGGAAAACGCTCCACAAATTAGTCGAGAGGTAAACGACACTATAGCGACAACGGCACCATTTCGATGGAAGGTTAAGGTGGCACCTAGCGAATATTCAATATTTTCAATAAGGATAAAGCCCGTACATTTAATTGCGATGCGACGTCGCATCGTAAAAATCTGCGAGCTCGCACGCCGCATCGCAAAAACTTTCGAATTTACTGGCATCGAGCATTCCTTCAATTTCATTTATCTTTGTTTCGCCGCACAAAATAGCATCGCAGAAATTCGCATTGCAATTTTCTGCGTTGCGCGGTGCGAATCAAATCGCAAGTTCTTAGGATGCGACGTGCGAGTTAAGCGACTAAGGCAACGAGCGATGCAATGAGTAATGGGCATCAGCGTTACTCTTATACCAGCCAGCAATAGACTGCGATTTACGTGTCCGATACATGGCAATAGGCTCGCCACTTATTACATATTCCTAATTGGAAATTGTTATCTTTTTTACTCGCCGAGAAGTTCTATCTCTCTCTCTGTCTATGCCGAGACAACGGTCACGTGGTATCGACTTAACTCATGAAACATAATAATAATTATCCACACAGCAACAGGTAAAAAACAATTGTCGCAGGCGACATTGAACAATATACTAATGTAAATAAACAATAACAATTTGAATACATAGAAATATGTATAATATGGAAACATAAGAAACCATAATGGGGTCTGGTTCTGCAAACACTCGGACGTACTATTAAGCGATCGAAATGGTAAAATATTCGCAATGCATTCAGTGTAACTATTTGTACAACATTATTTCAAAACTATAGGATCACTATATTATTATGATGTAAGACACCGATAACGAAGATTATAAAGAAAATTAACTTTATAATAAGTACCCCACTGCAATAATGTATCAAATACAATCAAATAATCGTATAGGTAATGAAACTTGGTTTGTTGTGGTTTCTGATTAAATGTGAACAATAAACCCAAATAAGATCCTACAGACGCGAAGAAATCTGTGATAATTCAAAACAATCTACTCCGAAAGTGGCCAGCAATAGAGACAGTCATGATTTAGAAGAGTTTAAAAACAAAGTAGGTATCCACGACAAGACACCAAAAAATTACAAAATTTCATAACACACTTTTCTATCGACAAAGTTACATAAAACCAATGCATTTTAAGTTATGTAATGAATTCATGTAGGTAACATGTAATGAATTGTTAAGTAATTAAAAAAAAAAAACCGCCAACAATTAATTTGTCCTTTCACATGTGCACTCTTTAATAACAAGACGCCTATAGCCGACATGAAAAGTTCAATTACATTAAGAACGATCTAAAAGGTCAATCTTATTGCGAGAAGGCGGGCAGTTTCCCATCTCTTAAATGTCAGAGCTTCACTTGAAGAAAGCAATTAATTGATAAACTATGGAAATAAATATATTATGGGGATTTATGTAAACCACACCATAGGAATTACGAGAAGTTTTGAGAACTAAGCAATGTTCGCTATTGGACGGGTGACAAAAAATATATTATCTCTAGTTACTCCGTATTTCGGCAGAAAGGCACGTTAAGCCGTTGGTCCCGGCTGCATCTGCAATCGTTAATTCACACTGAGCCAGCGATGTAGGTTATAGCCCCAGCAGTGGGGACATTAAAGGGCTGATAGTGATGATGGAAAATTTCGCGTTCGGTTGTTTTCGAGATCGCACGCTTACAACTACTACTCTGTATTCGTCATCAGTCGAAAAAAAATAGTGATGGGAAAAGGCAGTACCGATAATCGTTTGGCGATGCTTTGTCACCTGAGTTCAACATGGAAAAGTATTTAACTCGGTCAAACTCAAACCCTAGTTTGGCCAGTAAAAGACCACGGGAGAATACTTCACCAGACCAGTGGAAAAACCCGAAGAAGTTTAATGCAAATCCTCGAGATTTACAGAAGGATAAGACGCCAACTTATAACCGTTATGGTGCTCTCCCGGTCGACGAGGCAGAGTCCGAATCGTACCGAATTGCTACAAACAAGAAATTGGCCAATAACACTCCGCCGATTGTAATAGAGCTTCAAGATGAATGGTCTCTAGAGAAGGTGAGAGAAGCAACTAAGAAATATGTCAAAGAGGACTTCCACTTACACTACAGGGGTCGAAAGATAGTGCGCGTGCAGTGTTATTCTGCAAAAAGTCACCAGCAGCTGAAGGAAGGCCTCTTAAAAGAAAACATGGCTTTTCACACATATACTAGGAAAGACGAGAAGTTTCCAAAGGCGGTTATCAAAGGTCTGCCTAAATGTGTCCATGACAATATTCCAGAAGAACTAGCTTCCTTGGGTTTTTTCGGAGCCTCAGCATCCGTATTGAAATCAAGGTATCCTTCCGAATGTCCACCAGTGCTCGTCCAACTACCTTGCGGGACAAATATGGCAAAATTCAAACGGATAAAGTACTTGTTTAGCTGTGTCATTGAAATACAGAAATACAAACCAACTAGGAAGCCTGGCAGTCAATGTTTTAGATGCCAAGGATTTGGGCATTCTTCTAAGAACTGCAATAGACCAGCACGTTGCGTCAAGTGTGCACAACCCCATCCAACCTGGGAATGCCCAAAAAAAGACCGAGAGTCACCTGCTCGGTGCTGCAACTGCGATGAAGAACATCCTGCTAACTATACGCAGTGCAATGAACGCTTGAAATATTTACAGCGTATCGAAACTAAACGTGAAAATTTGCGCAAAATGATTCCACCTTCATTAGTAGATATGAAAGGCCAAAAATCTTGGTCTCAAATTACCGGACCCAAATTAAAACCCCACAAGCCTCAAGATATCGTTCCAGTTTGCCAGGAACCTGGTACTCCTGTGACACCATTTATGCCTAAACCACTGCAGAGCGAAAATTGGGCAAATACCACCAGAAACACCATTGCAGCTGAGAAAACTACAAAAAGTAAAGTCTCACTTGACTCTGAAAGCACAGAAATGCTGGATATACTAATGACCATCCAGAAAATCAAAGAAGACTTCAAGAAATGCAAAACTTTCATTGAGAAGGTTATTTTAATAATGAAAAATTTAGGGCAATATGTGTAGTAGTCATGAATTACGTATACTCTACTGGAACGCGGATGGCGTACACAAAAAACAGCAGGAACTTGCAGAGCTGGCGGTGAGTAGACTAAAAGCAGATATTATTGCACTCTGTGAAACCAGAATAACTAGCCGCCTCAGACTCAGAATTCCAGGGTATGCTTGCTACCGCATGGATAGGCGTAGTGATAATACTGGCCAGGGTGTCGCTATATTAGTTCGATCCGACGTTGTTCACAATTTGCTCCCTATTCCACTAACTCAAAATCTTGAAGCCATAGGAATCGCAGTAAATTCAAATAACAATAAATTATTTATTTATTCAGTATATCAGTCTCCAAACCTCCCACTCATCATAGCCGATAATGAATGTCTCATGTCGGCTGGGGACAAAATTTTGATTATGGGTGATATGAACTCAAGGCATCCCTTGTGGTCTCCGGGCGCAGGTAACAGACACGGTAACAAGCTTCATGAGCACATGCTTAAAAATGAGTATGTTATCCATGCTCCTCGGGATATTACTCTCGTTCCCTATTGTATCAACTACAGTCCATCTATCCCAGATTTGGTCCTGTCTAAAAATATTTTTTCTCTAGATAAAATTATTACAATTCCAGAATTGTCGTCTAATCATTTTCCTGTCTTTGTCACATTAAATATGAAATTCAAACGAAACCCAATAAAAAAGTTTAATTACGCTAAAGCCAATTGGAATAAATATCGATCTTTTCTTAACACTAACACCATTCTGTCGTCTAGAACATATGACTCGTCACACGAAATAGATAGTGTAATTGCTCAGTTTCAAAATACCATACTAAGTAGTAGAAACTCATGCGTACCAATATCAAATCTGAAGCCTTGGAGTCATTCTACGCTGCCTAGGCGAATTAAACGGTTAATAAGGTATAAAAATCGGCTGCGTAGGTATGTTATTACTGAAGTAGATGCTCTGGTACGCCAAATATTAATAAATTGCATTCGCCACCTCAAATTAGAAATTAGAGATGCCATTCTACATTTCAACGACAACGTTTGGAAACAGAAGCTAAAAAGAGTTGATAACCCAGGCACAGACCTCTGGCGCCTTGTTAAATCCTTACGCTCGAATAGTCAGCCAGTTACCATCCCAGCATTAAAACAAGAGAATGGCACTCTAACTTCCTCGAAACAAGAGCAATGTCAAACACTGGCCAAAAGTTTTCTTAACAACATGCTTCTAACTGACACTTGGTGTAGCGATGAGTTCTCAAATGTACTCCAGTCTGCGGCCGGCTTAAGTGCTTATCCAACAGCTAATGAAAATTTAATGCTAATTAGGCCAAATGAGGTTAAAAAATGTATACTAAGTTTAAAACTACGTAAAGCCTGGACCAGACCAAATTTCAAATATATTAATTAAAAATTTACCTCAAAAGTGTATAGTGTTGCTTTTAGTCAGCAACACTATACACTTTTGAGGTAAATTTTCACAGACCTCTGGCGCCTTGTTAAATCCTTACGCTCGAATAGTCAGCCAGTTACCATCCCAGCATTGAAACAAGAGAATGGCACTCTAACTTCCTCGAAACAAGAGCAATGTCAAACACTGGCCAAAAGTTTTCTTAACAACATGCTTCTAACTGACACTTGGTGTAGCGATGAGTTCTCAAATGTACTCCAGTCTGCGGCCGGCTTAAGTGCTTATCCAACAGCTAATGAAAATTTAATGCTAATTAGGCCAAATGAGGTTAAAAAATGTATACTAAGTTTAAAACTACGTAAAGCCTGGACCAGACCAAATTTCAAATATATTAATTAAAAATTTACCTCAAAAGTGTATAGTGTTGCTGACTAAAATATTTAATTCGTGCCTAAACTTAAATTACTTTCCGTCCCGTTGGAAACTGGCAAAAGTCATAGCCATACCTAAGCCTGGCAAAAATCCTTCTGATCCATCTTCATACCGCCCTATCAGTCTTTTGCCTTGCCTTGGGAAGCTCTTCGAAAAGCTGATTTATAAACGACTGTTCCAAGCTTCCCAAAATCTGTTAATTGACGAGCAGTTTGGTTTCCGTCGGGGGCACTCAACGGTGCAGCAATTGACAAGGGTGGCTGAGGCCGTCTCTTACAATCTGAACCTGAAGCAATCCACTGGAATGTTCTTGTTGGATCTCGAAAAGGCTTTTGACACAGTCTGGCACCAGGCCCTACTCCATAAACTTGTTTTACTTGGAATACCGAAACCTTTAGTTAAAATGATAAAGTCATATTTATCCGAACGCAGTTTCCAAGTTCATATTAATGAGGACTCGTCCTCTTGTGCACCTGTACCCGCAGGAGTACCGCAGGGATCCATATTGGGACCTTATCTTTTCCTTCTGTATCTCAACGATATACCTGTGCAGACACGCACAAATCTAGCCTGCTTCGCAGACGATACTGCGTGCTATACGTCATCCACAGATATCGACCTGATAGTTTCCCGGCTACAACTGGCTCTCGACCTACTTCTAAGTTATTTTAAAAAATGGAAATTAAAAATAAATGAAAGAAAAACGGAAGCAATCCTGTTCACCAGAATGAGAGCCCTACCACAACGTAAACTTACTATAGGAGATTACAATATTCCTTGGAGGCGATCGGTTCGGTACCTGGGAACAATACTTGATAACAAGCTGAATTGGTCTGAAAATACTACAAAACTACACCTAAAGGGTACCAGAGCTATGAACGCCTTAAGTATTGTGCTGAACAGGCGCTCAAATTTAAGCAGTAGCACAAAACTTCAGATTTACTCCACCCTTGTCCGACCGTGCATTACCTATGCCTGTCCAGTATGGAGTAGTACGTGCCGGACAAATATCAAAAAACTACAGGCTATACAAAACAAAGCTCTTAAATATGCATACAATCCTACCTTTCGAACGAACCTCCAAAAATTGCATCTACAGATAGGTCTCCCTAGAATCGATGTTTACATTTACAAACTGTCAGAAAAATTTTATACTATTACAAATTATCAAAGCAAAAATAAATTAATTAACTCTCTAAGTAAAACACGAAAATCACAAATACCTTTTGTCGATAAATATGGTCGGTACAAATTACCCCATCACTGGTTCATAGACTGCAATGAATAGACTGTGACGACGGCACAGGACCGTCAGCCGCAGCGCGCGAGCCATCCTCGTCCGTATTACCTGCCGGTAACGGACGGGGATGGTGTGCGCGCTGCGTCAAGCTAGCCGTGTAACACCACGCCGCAAGTACAATTTTATTAAACTTACCCACATCTACACGCCATCTTTTAGGCTTGAGAAAAAAATTGTATTAAAAATTTTATTTGTTAAAACGTATTGCTCCTGTAAAGCGTACGTAATTTATATTAGTCAATGTTAAATGATAGAAAAATAAGCCAATTATATTCTGATAGACCCAATGCTATAAGTTTTAAACTAAACATCAAGTTTGCGAAACATTATATTATTTAACTATCTTTGTGTTACTAGGATTTAATGTACACTAGTATTTATACAAAATGTAATTTTCTAATGTTAATAAAGATATTTTAAAATTGAAATTGAATTGATGATGGAAAATTGGAAATTACGAAAACAACGACCAAATAGCCAATTCCCACTTGTAGTGTATGAGTCTCGTCTCGAGCGTTCACTCCACTAGAGGGCGCGTCAGTTGCTATCGGACAGCGGGATAGAAAAGGCGTGTTGTGGTTGTTTGCGTTGGCGAGCCGAGAAATAATACAATATAATCTGAACATTACATGTGGCGACGAGGTAAATGAGTAAGTAACGACTACGTTTAATCAACAGGCATTGAAAGATGAAAAAGAAATTATCTATTTGAACATAGCCATGTAAATATGACATTTTGCAATGGAACTCGTTTATAGTTCATCATCATAGCATTTGGGGATAATAATTATATTGTTTCTACTATAAGAAGCATGTTGATTTCTTTTGCGCGAACAATCGGATGTAATGCTTAAAGGAAAAGGAAAATAGCACTCATTATGATACCAAATAAATTAATGCAATATGACAGTTCGGCCATTGCGACATTTTTATGAAATTTTAAGCGAGAATCCACAGTAATAAGACAGGAAACATCTTGAAATTGCCTATTATTACATTATTATCTTTTTGAAATTGTCATAACTTTGTATTAAACGGATGCTAGCCATTGAGTTAAAAGGTAATAGTAGTTCAATGATAATTGGTACCCATTTTATTTGCAAGGTGAGGTATACAAAAAAAAAAAATCTATTATCTATTACCTACTTTTATTTTTAATATTCCTTTTTAATAACATTTAAGGGCTGTGGCGATCACTATTTTGGCCAATATATTTATTTTTAAATATTTTTTTCGTTTGATAATTATGCCTATAATCGGCCAAGGGGTTTTGACATACAGCCATATCAGACGTCCGATTTTAATAATTTAAACAATTATTTTAAAGCCAATTTCAGTTTTGTTGTGCCGGCCCCGCCTAGAGCGGATCGCTGAGTGTTAGCCGAGTGGTCCTGGGTTCGAGTTCTGGTGGGTTTTGTGATGGACGCGGGTCCCGAGTCATGGTTGTGTATACATAGGTTTTGTGTATATTTTCGACATTTTTAATATGATTGTTATGATATTAAAAATATGTCCGTCATCTAGTGTCCATAACAAGTGCTTACTTCTTTGGGACTGAATGATGGGCGTGAGCGTGAAAATATTTATTATTATAAAAAAATAAAAATGTAATGAAAAATTATTTATAAATTGCAAAAAAAAAAAATGCATATGCATATTGACAACATTTCAAAAACCCCCCTTAAATGAAAATAGCGTTTCTTTATATTCCAATCCTGACTTTGAAAATTTTTATTAACTTTTTTATTACTTAATTACAGAGGAAAAAATAATAAAATGTAAAAAGCATGCGATGACGTTACAGTCGTAGATGTATGAAGTAAAACGTTTACCTTCCTAGATGGAAGAATAAAAAAAAGTTATCATAGACATGTTAACAGACGTCAGTCATAAATCAAATCCAATATCATTAAACGTCATCGTAGAAATTAACACCAGTAAAGTTGCATTAAATTGAAATCCTTCATAAATGATTTAAAACGTATTTTACTTTGAAATTGATTTCAAACATTTCAGATAAACTGTTTTATTTTCGACACCGGAAACGCCATTTCGTCAATTTTGACAAGTGATCTTTTTATTTTTCGCGTCAAGAGTGATTTCGCCATTCGTCCATTACAGTGACGTCATTTGGCGCTTACTTATGTTTAGAATGACCGGTATTTCAATCAGGACTTTTGTGTGAAAACGACGGAATTCAAAAGAAATTTAAAATAGGGGTCTTCATTTTCGGTTTAATTTCATATAACATCATAATAAAGGTATGTTGAAAAAATGAAATGTTGTCAATTATGCAGGAAAAGCAGGGTTAGACCTGAACATTAAATTGTTATCTGTATATTAAATTATACACAAGGCAAAGCAGGGTTAGACCTGAACATTAAATTGTTATCTGTATATTAAATTATACACAAGGCAAAGCAGGGTTAGACCTGAACATTAAATTGTTATTTGTACATTAAATTGTACACATAAAGCAAAGCAGGGTTAGACCTGAACATTAAATTGTTATCTAGAAATTGAAAGGTATATACATTAAGCCAAGCAGGGTTAGACCTGGACATTAAATTGTCATAATAAGAAAAGCAGGGTAAGACCTGGACATTAAATTGTCATAATAAGAAAAGCAGGGTTAGACCTGGACATTAAATTGTCATAATAAGAAAAGCAGGGTTAGACCTGGACATTAAATTGTCTTAATAAGAAAAGCAGGGTTAGACCTGGACATTAAATTGTCGTAATAAGGTAAGCGGATAATATCTGTACATTAAAGTTAATTATGCAGACAAAGGTCTGGACATTAAATTGTCTATGCACACAAAGTTGTGAACATTAATTTGTTTAAGGACACAAAGGTGTGGACATTAAATTGATTTGACATCATTTTTACTTTGGGTCTTTTTGATTAACATGGTGACCCTACATCTGTAGGATCACTTCGAGAGCGCTATTTATATATTTAAACGCATCTAGTAGTAGAAGAGAAAAATATCTCTCTAGTTACATTTTGGAGGACTGAGACTCAATGAAGTTTTACAATATACCGGGAGCGAAAGTAGTTCCAGTAGAAATTATTTTTACCCATAAAGATGCATGCACTATTGAATAAATTATATGGCAATAAAGCTAAAGTGATAGTCAAGTACATGATATGGATCTCGTATTCTTTATCAATTATTGTTAATAAATTAGTCCACATGTGCACGATACCGTTGCATTCTCAAGGAAAAAATATAAAGTGAACAGGCTTGGCACCGATTTTATACGTCATTCAATAAGATTTCTTTTCAGAAAATAAATAAACAGGTACTTTATTTTTCCATCAAGTAAATCCTGCATTCCTGCGTTTCCTTCATTATGAGAGGAGTAAAGAAAAGACCAGACCTTTCCAATAACAATTAACAATGATGTTGTGGAGTAACAGGTGTATAAAAATGGTGTGTGAAGGTCTATGACTAAAAATATCGACTGTGGGAAGACATGGAAATGAATACAATAATGGGTAAGTTAGTGTTTAATAGAATTGTTAAACTGGATTATGGTCTGATTTTTATTTTAACATTTTATAAAACAAAATTGTTGCAAAAATATTACAAAGGAAATAATAAATTTGGTTTATAATTTAATAAATAATAATAAATTCATTTCACCAACAAGGATCACAATTAGTTAAGATTTAAATATAAATTAATTAATTCCAAACCTTAATACAAATTAAATAAATACATGTCTATGGAAGTAATATCCAAATAAAATCCAAAAAAAAACAAAAGTTTCATTTGAAACTAATTTATAAATAGGAAACAATATAGATAGTGCTTACTAGGTGATAAATGATTAATGGCACATGATGAGCAAGAGAACAGCGATGGCTTTTGGAGTGTAATGGAAATTAAAGTAATCAAATCAAACGTTTATTTGATTACCAAGTATACATTATGTACAGTTGTTACACTTTGGGTACTTAAGACTTGGTTACGGTTTAGGTGTTGTAAATTTGTTTCCAATACGTCTTGATAAGTGATTGATGAATTAAATAATAAATAACATAATAGGACATGTTCCTCCTATAGTTCCCTCTGCCTTAAAATATAATGAAGATATTCATCACTGTGTTTATAATTATGTAAGGGGAAAATAAAGCTACAGTACACAGAAGTCAGTCTCTGCCATGAATACTTTACTCAAAAAAAAAAAAAAAATTATAATAATAATTTTGGTGTGACATTCTTTAGCGTCGCTTTTATTAAGATAATATGGACATTTTTAAGAAATATGAATAAACACCACGTCTATGCAATTATAACATTGATATCTCATGAACGCTTATTCATTAATGTTTGGTATAATGTGCACCAGGAATGTTCACAAATCTCTTGAATGGATGTTTCCGATGCAAAGGAGTTAGTTCGATTATTACCATTTCTAATCTCTAACATCTGGCTTGTCATAAATTCGATTCCTTGGATACTACAATGTAAATGATCATAGTTTATAGTCTATTAGAATTAAAATAAATAGGAAAGACCAAAGATCGAATTCACTAACAGATACTTCGAAGCTGAGAAGGAGCCTCTGGTTTTTGTTTGGACAGTTGAATAGTTCCATTTGAATTTGTATGATTGAAACTAGTATATTCCGATGGTTATATTGGAAGAAGTTGATGAAGTCTGATGGATCAATATGAGGTTGAAAATTCAAGAAAGTAATACTACAAATCTTTTCAAAATTAAGTAAGGTTGAGGGATTAAATTGCAACACAAGAACATTTTATTCATCATCGCCGTATCGTTAAAGGAAATCATCGAACATTCTACTTAATATGATAAATTTTATACTGAATATGCGTAAGGGCGTATAATATTTCGGAATAAAATTTGATTCTCTTAGGGGTATTAAGAAGTTTTACAGATACAGGGAACAGTTGACTCAAAGAAGTTACACCATCGTGCATTGGAAGCAGCGCATGAAGGCCGTCCAGGTATTGTAACTAAATTACATACATACATACATACATAATTCACGCCAATATCCCCGAAGGGGTAGGCAGAGGTGAACTAGCACCCACGCTTCGCCAATTAGGCTAGGTCCCATGTAATAGGTGGCGAGCCTATTGCCATTTATCGGGCACAAAAGTCGCAGTACTTTGCTAGTTGGTAGGTATAAGAGGAATGCTGCTGCCCATTCCTCATCACTGATTTATCCTTAGTCGCCTTCTACGACACCCACGGGAGATGTTTGGGGTGGTGACAATTGTATTCTACTCTGCCGTCACCACACGGCCAACGGGTAACTAAATTATGGTGAGTATTATCTTAAAGCTTTTATTAATTCTTGTAGAGTTGCATCCACACACTTAAAAAGCAAGGAATTACTATAAGTACCGTGGGTTGTGTTGGAGTTATCTCGATCGTAGGTTTTAAACGAAATAATATATATGCTAAAAAAAAAAAAAAAAAAATGTGAAGTGGTATGTTGTGTATACAAATTAATATTTTATATAATCCTATATATATAAGCTATTTCTTGGAATACTTGGCACCTTGTAACTGTGGCAAACGTAAATAAATAAATACTGAAGATACCTAAACACTAGAAACGAAATGCTAGTGGAAATGACCCACCAGAAGTTTACATCAAAAACTTTAACAACGGAAATAAGCTTTACGATTTACATACATACATACACATACACAAATCACGCCTATATCCCCGAAGGGGTAGGCAGAGGTAACTAGCACCCACGTCTCGCCAATTATGTTAGGTCCCATGTAATAGGTGGCGAGCCTATTGCCATTTATCGGGCACAAAAGTCGCAGTAATTGCTATTGCTAGGTGGTATAAGAGGAACGCTGCTGCCCATTCCTCATCGCTAATTTATCTTTAGTCGCCTTGTACGACACCCACGGGAGAGATTTGGGGTGGTGACAATTGTATTCTACTCTGCCGTCACCACACGGCTTTACGATTTATATAACCTAAATTTATTACTGTAATAAATTGTTTATTTTAATGTGGATGTCTAAATTAAAACAAGAAAGGGATGTAGTGTATGAGTCTCGTCTCGAGCGTTCACTCCACTAGAGGGCGCGTCAGTTGCTATCGGACAGCGGGATAGAAAAGGCGTGTTGTGGTTGTTTGCGTTGGCGAGCCGAGAAATAATACAATATAATCTGAACATTACACCACTTATCTTCTTTTTCTTCCTGCCATGTTCCCAGTTTATCACACCAGAAAGGCGCGTATATAGAAAAGGACCATGTCGAGAAACCGATGAACGGAGAAAGTGATTGGGATAACAACATTCATTCTTTCATGTGACAATTGCCTATACCCTCTTTGTGAGCCCGTACACATAATTGCGAATTGGCGCGATGCGAAATCGCAACGCAGAAAACTACAACGTCAATTGCTGCGATGCAGTTCTGTGCGGCAAGGCGGCGAAAGAAAGAAGTATGAAATTGATGGAATGCGCGATGCGAATCAATTCGCTAGTTCTAGATGCGGCGTGCGAGCTCTCAGATCTTTTTTTGTGTACAGGGCCATATGAAATTGTCACACTGTTGTGTTGATGTAACCGTTATCGGTAGCTAATTGTGAAAATCGACATGCACCGGCATGTTAAGCGTACGTGATTCATTAATAAAAAAAAATACAGGTGTAATAGTAACACGATGACGTACATGTTTGGTTATTTCGCTGTCTGCGTCAACTGTTTGAGTTACCAATTTATAGTTTCCAGATGTTTGAGAAATCACATTCGAAACTGATTAACTCGAAATCTCTAATCATCGCGGCCATCTTACTTCGATTGAGGGACCGTCTGCATTGTGACGATAAGGGCCGAAGATGGAATCGAGCTTCAACCTGGGCTGGAACCCTAAATCACAGAGGGGCTGGCCATCTTATCACAATTGTCGGAACACAATAATTTCCGCTATTGATTGATGAATGATAACAATTAACCTACCTATTTCCCTACATCCCTGACGTTACTCACGTGATCTACATTTGCTTTATAATTGGGAATTTGATAGTTCTAATAACCTGAATGAGTTATATCTTTTGTGGTTTACAATTGAGCAAAAGGGAATGATTGTAATGAAAAGTATCTTCTGGAATTAAGTAGTTTCTTTAAACGACATACAAATCAAAAATGCATTCAAGCAACAGTAAGCCTTGTGGTCATAAATTTAGAACACAATTTCTAAGCATTTTCTTCGTCACTCTCTGGTATTAAATGAGCGACATGCCGCAAAGGATCGGCCGGTATACGACAGCAAGTGGAAAAAGTGTGTTCTCGTTACTTTCTAACAACAGCATTGCTGCAATTCTTGTTTTCTAAGTACATACCTACATATCCAACATTAACCACGGTAAAAGGTTTTACAGTGATACTTAAAACGAAAGAAAGAGTCAACAATGTCGAAAAACAGCTCAATCAGACTGTTTTCATTGACAATTTTAACATATTTCAAGGATAATAGATAGATCATTGGTTCCCAAAGTGGTCCATGGGGGTTCACGATTTGGAAGCGGGGTCCCCGAAAATGTATCTGGTTTTATTAGTGAAGACCTAAAATGTTAGCTTGACTTCACCTATCAATGTGGGCAGATAATATTTTAAGAAGCTTAGCGACTGTCATTTGAAAAAACTTGCATACTCACTCACAGCACAATCAAAAACAAATCAATTCCCGCTCTATCCCCGAAAACTGTTAAGTAATTCGTGGTTGGGACTTTCCACAGTTACCTAGATCTAATCATCCGATTTCTGTGTCAAGTTCTGGGAATATTGTAGAAGAATGTAGCTGCACCCGAACCAAGTAAAAAAAATGTTTGGGTTTCCGTAACATTTCTGATATAAAGAATTGAATGAATAGATTTTAAAACTAGAATTTTAACGTTAGTTTCCAGAATTGGATGGCACAAACGACGAGCAACACCAAAGCCTTGGGCATGACGCATGACGCAACCGACCAAAGAGTGACTAATCAAATGAGATAAGGAATGCAATTACAATTATTTTATTTATATCCGCAACTTAAAGAACTGCGTGTGTGGAAATACATGTTGGTTACGTTGGTTGTTCTTTGTTAGTAATATGTTACAACATATACAATTTCGGGTCTTGGTGATAGCTAACGGCAAATCGGTCATACACCGAAAAAGACATATTCACACCAATGAGGAGATCGATAGCGTAGTGGCTTAGCGCGCTCGGCCTGCGATTGCGTAAACTAAGCAATGTCAACTAAGGCCGATCATTGGATGGGTAACTATAAATATCTCGAGTTTCTTCGTGCTTCGGAAGGCACATCAAGCGTTGTTTGAAAATCTATTCGGGAAATTTTGCCTTTTTGTTTGTGCTTAATGTTTCTGATGTGGATGTTGAAACATTTCTGCCAACCTTGGTGAAGACAGACGTGATTTAAGTGTGTATTCTTGTTCACATGCTTTAGCATATTATGATGAAATACAACTACAGATACAATGACAATAAAGCAGATTTTATTAACCATGTTTTATTAATTAAAAACACAACACAATTACAAACACCTACATTGTTTTTGTAAAACTCATTAACTTTAATTATAGAAATGAGCACATGGATGAAAAAAAGAAAGATGTTATGGTCTTTTTAAATTACAAATTCATGAGTAGTTCTTATTCAAAGAGGGTTGGTGGCAGGCCGCAAACTGTAAAACCTAAGGCAAAACCTTAAAAAGTTTTAGATTGGAATGTTGACGTCCTGATCACTCTATCAATTTATTTGTCTCTCTAACCCCCGAATACAGAAACGCTATTCAAAGTTTGAGTCCCGCTTAACATTTAAGTATTGTCAAAATTGACGTTTTTCCATACAAATTCTGACAGGTAGTGTCAACTTAACTTTTTAAGCAGTCCCCTAAATTTGAGTAGCGTTTCTGTATTCGGGGGTATATTTCATAAATCCTAGTTTATCTCTATCACTTTGCCATAAATTATATCATCACTATGCCAGTGATGAATAGTTTTAAAAAAAATTATGTTTACTTACATTTTATTAATAAATAAGATATTAATTCATTAATTATTCAAATGTTTCTATGAATGAATTAACAGAATAGTTTTCTGTGTTATAGGTGGTTATGAATTGAAAGGGAATGGAAGGCTTGAAGATGTCTGACTGATATTAATGGAATAACTGCCACACTCAGAGACATCAATTAATGTTAATAACAATAACAAAAAAAGTCAATTCAATACTAGTCTTGTCACTGTTCTTGCCAGGTCTGTGGTCCAGTTTTAATTTACATTTTTTTTATATTTATGAACAAGGTAGGTATTCATTAAAGTTAATTGACGTCTCTGTGTGCAGCAGTAAGAAACATACTGTGCAGCCAGGCTCAAGATGAACTGAGAATAGGGCAAGAAGATGATGATGAGTGGGTAATGTTTCAGACCTAAAACAATGAAAACACTGAAAGAATCTTGGTTATTTCAGTTATTGTACCCATTAGAGTCAGACTGCCGCACTCAGAGACGTCAAGTAACTTTAATGAGTACTTAGTCTCAAAAACTGTCATTGAAATCTAGACCATAGACCCAGCAAGAATAGCGACTAGTTTTGAATACTCATAAATAATGAATGATTATTATTCATATTTCTTTTTGCCCGTAGTGTAATGTAATTCAATAAAAGTTGACAATATAAATGTCACCAACACCATCTCTTTCATGGATGTTGTACAGTCAGCATCATAAGTAGACTACTGATAGGTAACTTTCCCAACAAAAATAATTATATTACCCGTATAGTGGCTTATATTGCCATAAATATTATTTTTATAATAGCTGTATTATCGCTAATAAGGGTGCATTAGGGCGCAATTATAAGGACAGTAACCTTATACTCCCCAAACAAATTTTAAATGCGCCATTGTTGCAACAAATTAGTAAATGATATTTATAGTTAGCTTGATATGAGGGATGAATGTTATGTAACTAGAAATATGTTATGTATGGATGTGAATAAACCTAGAAAGAGAGCAACTTGCAATAAAAATATTGGAGAAAAAGATACTTAAAACCACTGCAAAAATCAGAATTTTTGGTTTGTAAGATTAGCTACATTCAGATACCTTACTTAGTACTTACTTAGCAATGTTAAATTAAATTTAACATTTTTCTTGAGGTGTAAGTTATTTTCCAAATTTCTAATATTCCATATAGAAAATTATACATTATACTAAGCAGATTTATATAGACATAAAGCATAGTAGATCAAGTAAACCTATGTGTACTATATTTCTTCTCTCCAAAATACATAGGTACTGCAATATGCACGATATCAAAATGAATCTAATTTAGGTTGATCAAAATAAAAAATTTTGTAATAATATTGAATAATATTACAAATTTAAATTTGGTGTCAAAATGCTACTAGAAATAGTGCAAACATTCATAAACAATGCGGTGATTGTTTTGTTGTTGTTTAATGGTGAATTACAAAACAATCGCTTTATCTTTAATACCTAAATGTAACTAAAGTAACTTTCTATCTACCACTGAGAAAATAAATAAATGAAAACTACATTATGTTACCTTGAAAAATTTTAAAATAAACCTAGCAACCTACAAAAAGCAATCAAACTACTTAAATGAATTGAGTGTGCAAGTCTTTTGAATCAGTAAAAACATTTACCGATTCACTGCTTGATGTAATGTCTATTACCAAGTTTTTTAGAATAACAACAGTAAATAAAAATTAATTGCAACACAATATAATATTATGTATAAATCCATTGATATAGTTTACAAAACGTACACAATAATTATACAACAGCATACAAATGCTTTGTTTACAAACTAAGCCTAAGCTAAATGGCACAAATTTGTCACTCACCAATTGAAATTCTCTCCGCCTGTCATAAGCTCTCTTTATGGCTCTATCCAGCCACAAAGAGTGTATGTGTGGTGCATAATGCATAAACAGCCTGCTGTCCAGCGTAGCAGTACTGTTGAAGTGCAGTGCTTGCTGGCCAACGTCGAGATTCCGTGGGTTTTCCCACGGTATTGCGAGCTTGTCCCGTGCGTCTACCAACACCTGTATCCCCTTGACTATGTTCTGGTATATCACATGCTGGTACTCCCTCATCAGTTCCGGTTCAAATTTAACTTTGTGTATTATTCTCATCTGTTTCAGGAATGTTGATTTTCCGCTTTCACCCGCGCCGAGAAGCAGCAATTTGACCTGCCGCCGGAGTGTCTGTTTATCTTTCTCGAGTATTCTGTCGATTTCTTTACTCCTATATCTTTGTTCTATCTCCTCCGGAGACAATTTCAATCGCAGCCAGCAAGTCAGAGCCTCGGTACAACAGGTACAAGACCAGAAATCGTTGGCCATTTTGCATGATTATCAACGCCCATAGAAACGAAACTAATCTAGCTGCGACATGTACTTTTTATATAGTTTGCGATAAACATATTTTCACAATAACACAATCGACGCACTGATAAATAAATCTAATGACGAAAATAAATCCAACAAATCGAAAATATAAAATAGACACACACGCACTCCGCCCCTCTCAAACTCAAAAATGAGTATGTCACAGATAATTAAAACATACACAAACCTATACAAACCACTACAAAATCATACTATCGAAAGTATCGATAAACATTATGTTCGGATAGTTGCCTTTAAAGCCGTATGATTAAACCCATTCGCCACATAAATACGATCTTTTAAAAATTTACAAATTATCATAGATACCCAACAAAATGAGTTCACTATTTAACCTGTGGTCTTGGTTTCCAAAATAAATTCAACCGACCTATACAAAAAAAATCGCTTCGTCTTCGCATGTATTAATTATCAAGAAACTGCGAAAATAAAAAAACTGGATCAAACTGACGCCTAGCATATTATTGCGCCAAAAACTCAAGTGTATTTTCTAACGCATTTTTTTCTATTCTCACAACTTATTTTAAACATGTCATTGTGTTCCATTTCCATTTTTTAATTATTTAGAAGTCCAAAAATAATAAATAATCAAAAAATAATCAAGAAGCATAGGATGCAAGTTTAATGTGACACACGTATTTCAATGTTAACTCAAGAAAAATAAATTAAAAGATATTATGGTTGTATTAGCTAGATTATTTTGCCTTCCGTTAAAAGTGACAGTCAGTTGAAATAAAACATCAAGAGTGTTTGGCGCGTTTCGTGGTGTCAGTCAGATTTTTTTCGTTATTTCTTAAATTGGTTCAGTAGGTCTATTCCCTAACTTTTTTTGACAGTTGAAAGTGATGATCACCGAACTATTTACTCATACATTGCTGTTATCACATGACAAGTGTCACAATAGCATTATAGTAAAGTAGTAATGGATAAGTAAATAGTTCGGTGATCATCACTTTCAACTGTCAAAAAAAGTTAGGGAATAGGCCTACTGAGTGGATTTTGTGCAGTGAAAGTGGTGTTATTTTGATGCACAAGCATCCGTGTTGATGTGCAATTATGAAGAATCATTAAAAATAAGTCTTGATACGTGTTTGATGTTGTGGTGAAGACCACTATTAAAATTGGTTTTGTTCACCTCATCGGCTGCTTTTTTTGACAGTTGAAAGTGATGATCACCGAACTATTTACTTATCCATTACTGTTTTCACAGAACAAGTGTCACAACAGCGTTATAGTAAAGTAGTAATGGATTAGTAAATGGTTCGGTGATCATCACTTTCAACTGTCAAAAAAAGTTAGCGAATAGGCCTACAGGCGCCGTCACCAAAGAGAATACAATACTACGTAAGTCACGAACGCGCCAAGCACTCCCTTGATGCGTTGAAATGTGTGACACCCATATTTTAACGTAAAATTCATTTCATTCATAAATTTCAACAACTCATTATCTCATATGACTACAGACTACAGATAAAATATACACCAAAGACATAGCTGTATGGGCTTGACCCTTTGCTTTCCCTAAAATATATAGAGAATTAAAACAAAAATCACAAACGGAGTTTTGGCACGTTTCGTGGTTTCAGTCAGATTTTTTTCTACTAAAATTGGTTCTGAGTGGATTTTGTGCAGTGAAAATGGTGTTATTTTGATGCACAAGCATCCGTGTTGATGTGCAATCATGCAGAATCAAGGAAAAGTAAGTCTCGTGATGTGTTTGATGTTGTGGTGAAAACCACTTAAAATGTGGTTTTGCTCACTTCATCAGTCTCTATCATGAACTCTGTTACCATTCAATTCGCGCTAAGCACTCATTTCATTTATACATTTCACCCACTCATTATTTCATATGACTACAGATAAAATAAACACTAAAGACATGGCTGTATTGGCTAGACCTTTTGCCTTCCTTAAAATATAGGGGGGAATTAAAAAAAAACCAACGGGGCGGAGGGGGGGGGTGTTTGGCACGTTTCGTGGTGTCAGTCAAAGAGTATCTCAGATTTTTCTTCGATAATTCTAAAATTGGTTCAGAGTGGATTTTGTCTCTGCTCCTTCGGGTACATGGCATAAGTCGAGGCCCGCTCGCTGGCTCCTAGCTGGGCCTTGCCCCACGGCAAACCACCCGACATATGGTTAGACCGCGCCGAGGGCCTCGCCACCAGACCGGGGTCGAGCACAGGGGGGCGATGGGGAGCCCCGCCGTCTTAGACGGCGGCTCAGACCACCGGGGGACTGATGTCCCCTGAGTTGATGCCCGGGCCATGAGCTACCGCTCGATGCCCGCAGCCCGCCATCAGGCGGATGACCCGGATGATGATGACTAAGTAGAACTGCATTCACAGATTTTTTAAAAATCGCCTACCTCAACCGGGAATCGAACCCGCCAAATGTGATAGAAAAATTACTAGAAATACTTGAGATTTTAAGAAATGAGATTAATAATCTTCCTAATGCAGATCGACGAAATCTCATATTCCAGCAAGATGGGGCTCCGGCTCATAACAGTAGGAGAACAGCCGAGTTTCTTAATGAATATTTTCCATCCTGGATCGGCACTTTTGGACAAATTAGATGGCCACCGAGATCCCCAGATCTTACCCACCTTAATTTTTTTTTATGGGGTTATGTAATAGATTTAGTTTACAGGAACCGGTACAACAGTGTGCAGGAGTTACAAAATGAACTTAGACGTATTATTTCAAACATCCACCATGCAAAAATAAGTAAATCGACAGGGTGAGAAATTATCAAAAGAGTGAGAATTTGTATACAACAGAATGGATCACATTTTGGGCATTTGATAATTTTTTTTTTTATATATAAAATGAAAAATTTTATGATCTTAGTTTCATTTAATATGCTAGGTTATTTAGGAAAAAATAATGAAAAAAATAATGAGTAGCTCTTTCAAACGCTATATTAAAATACATGTAATTTTTCTATCACATTTGGCGGGTTAGATTCCCGGTTGAGGTAGGCGATTTTAAAAAAATCTGTGATTGCAGTTCTACTTATTATTAAAAATAAGACGATGTCTTCTTTTAGTAAAATATCCTACGTTCAATATTTAATATACGTTCCCTCCGTGTGGCATGGCCGTGGGACGCCCTGTATTTCACCCACTCATTATTTCATAAGACTACAGATAAAATATACACTAAAGACTTGGCTGTATGGGCGAGACCCTTTGCCTACCCTAAAATATAGGGAGAATAAAAAAAAACAACGGGGTTTGTTTGGCGCGTTTCGTGGTGTCAGTCAGATTTATTTTTGATTATTCAAAAATTGTTTCAGAGTGGATTTTGTGCAGTGAAAGTGGTGTTATTTTGATGCACAAGCATCCGTGTTGATGTGCAATTATACAGAATCATCGAAAATAAGTCTCATGATATGTTTGATGTTGTGGTGAAGATCACTATAAAAAGTGGTTTTATCCATTTCATCAAGCATCATCATCAACTCTGTTACCATTCAATTCGCGCCAAGCACTCCTAGGGAGTTATGCGTTAAAATATGTAGCACCCATATTTTAACGTAAAATTCATTTCATTCATACATTTCACCCACTCATTATCTCATATGACTACAGATAAAATATACACTTAAGACATGGCTGTATGGGCTAGACCCTTTGCTTTCCCTTAAATATAGGGAGAATTTAAGGAAAAAAAAAAGCTGTCAGTGTCAGCCAGTCTAGTCGTCGTCAATGTCAAGCGTGACGTGCGTCAGCTGGCAAGTGGCATATTTTTACCTAATAGTGCACCTATTCCCTGATATTAATTAAGTGCACGTGTTTCTTTGATAAAACTTACACCCTATTTTGCTGCACGATTCTGTCTTAACTTTTTATATTCAGTCAGAAAAAAAAATCGTTCTCAAGTAGTCACGCAAGTCACCAAAATGTAAATCATCTATTGTGTAGTGAAATGTCTAAAGAAGGTTATGTTGGTGAAAGAAAAGAAGGAGATACCAATAAAGTTGTATTAGAAAGGTTACAAACTTATTTGAAAGACAAAAAAATAACTGAAGGCGCAGAGCCCGGTCACTCTTATAATAGACCAAGCACGAGTTTTGATCAAGTTACTAATATACCTTCTTTCGAAGACAGCAGCAACATTTTGAGAGAAGTTCTAAATCACAAGAAATCTGAATTACTTCGGCAACCTGAAATAGTAGAATATTTAAAGTCAGTTTCATCCGAGCTAAAAAAGTAATAAAAATGGCAGTTGTAGCTCAGAAATCGGTTGCGTCTTTGATGCAGAAGACGTTGGAACGCCAAGCGGCAGTGGCTCGTGTAAAATTCAGGTTCAAACAGAAACAAGTTGAGCAAATAATTTCTAGCTATGTAAGGAACAGCAATGTGGGGCCTTACAATGAACTTTTAAAAGTTTTGAAGGAATACCCTTTAAATAATGAGAATTATAGGATACTCTTAGAAGATAGTATGTCATGTGTTGTGCTTTTGGGGAGAGAGTTGAAACAATATGTCGAGTTAGTGTGTAGTGTCGATTGGACAACCAGGAGTGAAAATTTTGTGGAACTCTACAGTCGATTTGTGCTGAATTTACTCACTGCTCACACCTACCACTGCCCGAGAGTTATGATATGTTTATTGAAGTTGTTCAAAGGTTTGTTTATATTTTTATTTTATTTCCATTCATTATCAAATTTTGTTATGTTTAATTCAATAAGATTATATATCAAAATGTTTATGCTTTTTTAGTGGATGGTGAAAACTGGGATGGGTCTCCACCTGAAGAAATTTTGTCCAAGTGGTCAAACATTCACACTATTATTGCACAAATTGTTGCCATCATGCCTATGTAAGTACATGTTTAGTTTTTATTATGTTGCAACATTCCGTAATATTATCAATAGACCAAATAGAATTTTTATAATTAAATGGATTCTATTAGAACTAATATGGTTTCATATATACATCAATCACACCTATATATCATTAAATGGGTAGGCAGAGGTGGATTAACACATATCGCCAATTATGTTAGGTCCCATGTAATATGTGGCAAGCCTATTGTCATAAGACATGTAATTCCCAGTATATTGCCAAGTGGTATTAGAGGAATGCTGCTGCCCATTCATCATCACTGTTTTAACCCTTAGGTTTCAACAGGTAAGTAATTATTTCTACCTTGGAAACTTACTACTCATTTGCTTTCAACCATTTGGGAGCCCTACGGTGCTTATTGGTTTACATCAGGTAATTCTTTTTAGTTGAATTTTACAGCACTCCTGGGATGGGTCTGGCATAATATACATATTTTTTTGCTTCCAAACCAACGGGGAACAATTGCTTACAAGTAATTGCACAACATTATGCTAAGGCATGTAATAATGACTTTGGCAAAGTAAACAATTCTGTATCAGAATAATTATAATAACTAATTATAATATACTATTCAAAGTAAAAATGAGACTCAGAAAATAGGATAAAATAAACATGAAAGTGTAAACCATATTATATTAATAAGTTTTCATTTTGTTACTGCAATTGAAAATTGCACAGCAACAAGAAAACTAGAACAATTGTTCTACTGGATTCTAGGGGGCGACAATGCAATTGCATCATCCGGAAAATGTCTATAATGCAGGAAAATTGAAATAGTCATTTGAATGGCAATGGAATGGTTGATGAGTTAAGGAGCCCTATAACTTGGGGATTCCACAGAAGAAAGTTGGTAAGGAAGAATGTTTCCATTCCATTTTAAATGTTTGTCATCACCATTTATAGATGAAAACATTTAAATAATCTATTGGTCTGTTATGTAAACGAAATAAATATTTCACTGGCAATGGCAGCTTCTCAAGTGTATCTGTAACTTAAACAACTTTGCAAATGGAAAGAACTTGCACTTACTGTACAAGTTGGGATTACACTTCTTAGTAGCTACAAAATAAAGTATACATAGTCTACACAAGCCATACAAAGAATTTTATTTATCTAAATATTACTTCGTGTACACTTTATTTTCTACTGAGAGTAGATGCCCTTGTACAAATGAGGGATACTTGTGACCTCTCATATGTATAGTAATCAGAGCTTTAACACAAAAAATGTGAAAGTTAACTGAAGAAACTTTATAAAAATATTTTCACACCATAATGATTATCAGATTCACAATGAGGATTGACTACAGTATTTGCAGTTGCTACCTGCAATACCAAGTGATTTTTTTGCCAATCCAGTGGGAAAAATCTTGGAAACATAATTTAGTGGACAGATTTGTCTAACCATCGGTTAGACTCAAACAACAAAAGAAATTCCACTAGCCTTCACGAGCTTTATAGATGTCTTTCGCAAGCAGCTATAAAAATCCTGCTTCCTCATGAGGAGCTCGTTAGCGCAGCTGCATAGCGCGCTTAGCCTGCGATTGCGTAAAATAAGCAATGTTCGCTAGAGCCGGTCATTGGATGGGTGGCCAAAAATTTATTATCTCGAGTTCCTCCGTGCTTCGGAAGGCACGTTAAGCCGTTGGTCCCGGCTGCATCTGCAGTCGTTACAACCCACCAAACCGCACTGGGCCAGCATGGTGGGTTAGGACCCAATCTCCCAATACCCTTCCATCCATAGGGAAGGCCCGTGCCAAGGGCTGATGATGATGCTTTCTCATGGACTGCCTGCCTGCCATGGAACTGCATGCCTGCTTCGGTGACTGTGGAACGGAGGGCTTTCTGCTTTTCTTAAAGCTCTAATCGCTTGATTGGTTTGAGCTGGCAACAGGCTCCTTAGCTCTTGAGATTCAGATCGGGAAGATAAATTCAGAAGAGAAAAAAATCTCTTTAAAGGACACCCTTAATAGACCTAAAATTAATATTAAAAAAGTGACAAGTCTTTACATGTATACCCTCAAATATTACTGCTTATTTGTTTTCAACGTTGTATAGGGATGCCACCCTAAACCCCACACTTATATTAATAATATCTAAGAATTCTAATTCTATAACAAAATATTTCTTTTCGTTTCAGGTCAAGCGATTTACTAATGCAGGCAGTGATAGACCAGTTTCCATATTACAAAGCTGGCTCCTTTATTAACAGATCATACGTTTACAATTTAATTTGGATGACCAAATACATACCACTGCTCCGGGAACAAATAATAACAGCAATTATTAGCAGGTAATAAGCAAATATTTTGGTGGTTAGAAAAAGAATTTCGAAAAATGCGGGGATCCTCGCATCATGACCATAATTTTCAACTTCTTT
This sequence comes from Cataclysta lemnata, assembly GCA_963931975.1. NCBI lineage: Eukaryota > Metazoa > Arthropoda > Insecta > Lepidoptera > Crambidae > Cataclysta > Cataclysta lemnata. The sequence goes on along the minus strand of OZ008344.1, from coordinate 2,807,001 downwards.
GAACTAATTTTTCTAACATTTATATAATGTTAAAATTAAAATCAAATAGGTAATAAACAGATACTATTAACCTACTCTTTAGACCAGTCAAAAACGTTGGGGTGGAAAAGCATTGATAGGATCCCCACATCTGGTCAATGTCACGGTTCCAACAGTTCTAGTTTGGAGATCCTTAGGGGAGGCCTATGCCCAAAGGTGGTCTCCTCTCTGCTGAAATGATGATCAAACCTACCCTTTGGTCACAAGACCTACTCCTAGCTCCTGTCTGCAACGCTTTAGACCTATATACCACCCGCATGAGTCCATAGATTGTTGGTAGTATATTCTTAGTCTTACCTTCTGGCTAGTGATACACAAAAATGACCTACTTATTATTTTGTTATTTTATTTGAATCCATATTATATAATGCTAGAAAAATTATTACAAAGAAAATTGTTCTTAGAAAAAGTTCGAAAAGTTATAGTCTTGATACGGGAATCGAACCCGCGTCCTCAGCAGTCCGGGCAAATGGTTGGCCGAGCTATAATAGGCATCCGCCCGGATTGCTGAGGTCGTACAAATTTTTTTCTTTGTAATTACGTACCTTCTACTTAATACTGAAATAATAATCAATGAATGCAATTCTTACAGAATGGTTATTATGGATGTCAATCTAGTAGACCGGTCAAAGATTAAAATGCCGTTGGATGCTGCTGATTATGAAGTAGACAAAGAGGAACAAGAGACTGTTAGCGACACTTTAGATTGTTGCATGTTAGAAATACTGAAATGGTTAGAAGAAGAGAGAGACCCAGCGCTCAATATCATGTGCAATGTCTTTGAGAGAGTGGTTCTTCCGACACATGGTATAAAGTAAGTAAACAATCAAATTAATTTTCAATCACCTTCCAGAGAACAGTTTATGTAATACATAACATTTTATCTTATTGTACAGAACAATTTGTGTAACAGATTTCGCCAGCTTATGGGACCTGGATCCCATTTATGTTAGTCGCCTTTAACGACACTCACGGGAGGGTATAGAAACGCTAATCAAAGTTTGAGTTTTGCTTAACATTTAAATATTGTCAAAATTGACGTTTTTCCAGACAAATTCTGACAGGTAATGTCCACTTAACTTTTTGAGAAGTGCCCCAAATTTGAGTAGCGTTTCTGTAATCGGGGGTTAGCCTTATGATTGGGCTATTGTTCGTTTATCCTTTCATCTTCCAACGATCCCAGATCATCCCAAAAAGTTAGCAGCCTTTTCAGATTGCTTGCGGGCCGATACTGCAGATTGGAAGCCTTGCCCGTTAATCTGCGTTTCTTTTACATCCTGAGGATGTATAAATATAGAGGCGGAAGACACTGTCTGTGAGAGATAGGGGTAGTTACAATCTTCTCTCTCTACACATACATACACAAATCACGCCTATATCCTCGAAGGGGTAGGCAGACGTGAATTTAACACCCACTTTTCGCCAATTAAAGTAAGGTCCCATGTAATAGGTGGCGAGTCTATTGAACATTTATCGGGCACATAAAATCGCAGTATATTGCTAGGTGGTATAAGAGGAATGCTGCTGCCCATTACTCATTGCTGTCTTTACCCTCAGTCGGCTTGTACGACACCCACGAGAGAGATGGGGGTGGTGACAATTGTATTCTGGCTCTGCCGTCACCAAACGGCTTCTCACTATAATAATTATTTCTATTGTTGCAGACACGTACAGTTCTTACTTCTGTACACGATATCCATAAACCAACAGTGCGCCGATCGTGTACTTAACAACTTGTGGATGGTAGCAGCCGGTCTCCATGGGTTAGGACCTGGGGCTTTGGCCACAAGGCGTACCGCAGCCAGCCATTTGGCAGGCTTACTGGCCCGTTGTGTTAGGGTTCCCAACACCAGACTGGTGCATTATCTCAAGAATATGGCAGAGTGGTGTCACTCATATATAACTGCCACGCAGGAGTCTTCAGCTGCCAGTGACAACATAAAGGTGCATGGCGCGTTCAATGCCATATGCCATGCGATATTTTATTTGGTCGCGTTCAAGAATCATCATCTGTTCATGAACAAGGAAAGTGAGTACACGGTTATGAATTCACTCGGTGTCAACTCTTTGTGTAAGCTAATGATAGGTATTACATTATTTGCTCGTTGTTTTAAGATTACACTTAAATATTAGGAAAATTATAGAAATGAATGACAATCAAATAGTTTCCATTTATATCTTAATTTCAAGCAAGACAAAGAAAATAGTTTTACATACTTAATTTCAGTTCAGCTACTTATTATATTAAAACCATTACAGCATAGTTTCTGTAATAAAGCTAAGTAGTACCTACTAAAATAAAACGACTCATTTTTTGCAGATCTCCATTTCGTAGAATCGTTGAACTTACCCCGCCTAGTTACATGCCCCTTGAACCCCCTCCGCACATGCCCTTCGCAAGTAACCAACGCATTCTCATCAGTAACTCGATCGCACCAAGTAGTTTACTGTCAAGCAATTATAGAGAAAAACGTAAGGCAGACACTCCAATCAACATCGCTTGAGCAGAATGAAGAATGGTTCCCATACGACCCATATACTTTACCCATGTGAGTATGGCTTGATAACATTTTTGTACATTTGACAATAACATTTTTGTATGAAAATACTCGTTAGATGATCTTTGTAATGTAAATAATACATATATCACGCCTATGTAGGTAGGTGAGGTAGAGGTGAATTAAGGCCCTACGGTAAAAAAATAACATACATACATACGTCACGCCCTTCTCCCACAGGGGTAGGCAGAGATCACTTCCTTCCACTTGCTACGATCCTTACATACTTGTTTCGCTTCATCCAATCTCATCAATCTCTTCATGCATGCCCGTCGGTTTCGGGTACTCTTGACCTGGCCCTTTTTCAAAAGACTTTCAATTTGATTATGAAAGATCCGCCTAGGCCTTCCCCTTCCCATTTCTCCATTCACTTTCGCCATGTAAATCCTTTTTGTCATTCTCCTTTCATCCATTCTTTTGACGTGCCAAACCATGCGAGCATCCCTTTCTCAATCCTTGTCATTACATCTTCTTTCAAACTACACCTTTCTCTTATCACACTGTTATACAATCGGTCACTCAGCCTTACTCCAGCCATGCTCCTCAACGCTCTCATTTCTACTGCATTTATTCTACTTTCATGCTTCTTCTCCCACACCCAACTTTCACTTCCATACATTAATGTCGGGACCAGCACTCCATTATGAACAGCCATACGAGCCTTTCTGGACAGGCTTTGGCTGTTCATAAAAAATAAGCGTTTTTAAAACGCATTTATTTCGTAATCTATTATAAGCAGGTATTTGATACTCAGAATTATGTAAATTGGGCATATATGAAAGGGCGTGGAACAGTCCGTTACCCAATTAAACAACATTTCCTCGATAGGAAAAAATTCAAAGTAACCTCTGATTATTTAAATTTTTCAATATTACAGTTAAACGGCTATTGAAAAGTGAGACATCAATGTAAAGTGTATATAATTTCCTAGGGATTGCTCGGCGATAATTTGAATAAAAACTGTTAATATAGTCACAGTTAATTGAAGTTTCATTTGGCGCTTACGTTAAATTTATTTAGTAGGGTACGCTGCGCTATGTCTCGCTTTCGAGGCCGTGCGGCACAATACAGCTATCTCAATCAACTTAGTGCTACAAGCGCTGCCACTTCGATACACATATTTTTTTCGTAGGGCCTTAACACCCACTTTTCACCAATTAAGTTACGTCCTAGGTCTGAGAAGAATGCTGCTGCCCATTATCCATCGGTGTCTTTACCCGGAGTCGCCTTGTACGACACCTACTGGAAAAATGGGGGTGGTAACATTTGTATTCTGCTCTGCCGTTACCACATGGCCAATAATTGTAATGTAATAGGGTTAATCGTCTTAACTAAACCCATTGATGAAAGGTAGGCACACAGAAAGCCAAATGTTAATCTGAAGCAACTTAGCCAGCCATTAATTTCTTTACCATTAATTTCAACTTCTATGATAGTCCACTGCTGTACACATTCCTCTTGGATAGAACATTTCTATAAGTAAGAAAATAATATTACTTCCATTATTTACAGATCCGGGAAAATGATATGGCCTCTATGTATAGAATACAAAGACTTTCTAAAAGTTGGGGACAGTGAATCGCAATATACTAGTATGAAAAGGAAATTAGAAGAGGATGACGACTATTTGATGTTAGCAACTCCTTCGAAGAGATTACCCAACAGCCTGTCAAATACAGTAGCACCCGGATTCAAAACTAGTGAAAGTATATTCACATAGAATTTATTAACTATATGAATAGTGTATTTTTTCAGTCATACATGATGACATGTATTGTATTCATTTTTTTTTAAATAGCTTGATCCTTATTACTGTACTACATACTTGCTTAGTGATAAATTTATGATCACTGTTTATTATTCTATAGTGGTAAGTCAAGCAGAAAATAAAATACAGTAAATATTTACTGTATTTTCTTTCCTAACCATAAGGAAAATAAATTTAAGGTAATCTTGTAATTAGTAAGTGTTGTTATTTTATGGTATATTTATTTTTAATAAAACAGTTAATAACAACTTACTTTTTTATTGCTTTAGTTATTTATTACACTTAAAAAAGCACTGTCTTAAATCCACTTATAATCATATTTATATGTAGGCATTGAAATAAATAAATATGGCTATCAATAATTTTAAGTACAGAGTTTATGAAATTTATTTAACTCCACAAGATTGATTAGAGAGAGAGGAGATTCTTAATTATAATTAGTTTACAAAAGAACATTTAAGATAAATTAATGTTTGAACACTGATGGTGTCCAAATAATACATGTATATTCCTAATAAATAATACTGAACACCTTACAAAGGTAACAAAAAAAATAGACAAAATATCCTGATGTACATACATACATAAATCACGCCTATATCCCCGAAGGGGTAGGCAGAGGTAAACTAGCACCCACGTTCCGCTAATTATGTTAGGTCCCATGTAATAGGTGGCGAGCCTATTGCCATTTATCGGGCACAAAAGTTGCAGTACTATTGTTAGGTGATATAAGAGGAACGCTGCTGCCCATTCCTCATCGCTGATTTATCCTTAGTCGCCTTGTACGACACCCACACGGCTATCCTGATGTAAAATTGAAAAATTCAATATATCTGTACACATTGAAGACTACTAATATGTCAAAAATCAGATTCCATAATAATAATATTATGCATGTTCCCTAACAGATAATTAACATCAAAAAAAGTGATTCCTTAGAATAAAAAGAAAACTGAAAAGGAATTGATTCATATTATAGGTAGTCGGCAATGATGCAGTAATTGCTCTTTTATTAGTGCTTCTCTGTGTACAGTGCACAATATGTCAAGTTTACATGGAACATCCAAGTTCTTTAACTAAAAGAAATTTGATCAAATATTGAACAGCAAATTTGAACACAGATATTTGATAAATACAAAATTTTATTTGAATTCACAGTGCAACTTTAAGACCTCATTGACTCAGTAAATAGTTTCTTTTGCATGTAACAACATCCACAATCAATTTCCTTATTGCATATTTTTTATACTTGGCAAATATTAAACAAAAAAAGTCCCTACAACTTTCTCTAATATAGAGCAAATCACAAAACTTAATTTAGAGGTCAGTCTATTTGTACCACAAACATACCACAATCATACATAATTTATATATTATACTTAAACATGTCGGTACATAGCAAACTGGTTGCAGGAGAACACTCAACTTAATTTCATGGTTATTAAAGTATTAACAAGTAATCCATAAAATTATTTATATACATCACTCCTGTGAACAATACACATGCAATATCACTAAAATATCAAGATCCCAATATGGTAACATTCTGATTTATATTAATTCTGTTTTGAGAGGACATTATTTAAAAGTTACTTTTACAAAATATTCTTATTGCCTTAAATTTTACCTAAAATACGAAATAAATATTAATTATCTTTTCTTATGATAAGGGTGTCTTCTTCTGAAAGAGCTGACTGACTTATTGGGGGGTTGATGGTGTTTGGTTTGGTACTGTGCCACAATTGGAGTTTCGTTTGCGGCCAGTTTATTGATAACAAAGTCATCACCGGGCTGCATGTTTTCCATCATCTTAAGTTTGGCTTCTATAGATTGTATTGCTGTTTTTTTACTGAGTTTCAACTCTGGCTTGGCACCTGCCAAAACTGCTATACCCAACTCTGGCTTTGGCTTATCTTGGTCATCCTGCAGTAGTTATGAAAAATTTAATATTGGAATACTCATTATACTGAACATCACTATTACTAGCCCTTTAATGTCCCCACTGCAGAGGCCTTCCCACACTCACCCAGTGTGAATTATCAGGTAGCAATTACTGCAGATGCAGCAAGGACAAGCAGCTTAATGTGCCTTCCAATACCCAGAGAAACTCAAGTGTATAATTTTGGTCCCCCATCCAATAACTGGCCTTAGTAAATATTGGTTAGTTAACACTATTACAGGCAGAATGCGCTAAGTCACTGTATCTAACTATTAGTTGCCTTCTATCATACCCATGATAGAGACAGAGGTTATAATTATATTATTTTCTGCCATATTAAATATTACTACAATGTAAAATTTCTTTTTTGCCAAATAAACTATTAGTTGCCTTCTATCATACCCATGATAGAGACAGAGGTTATAATTATATTATTTTCTGCCATATTAAATATTACTACAATGTAAAATTTCTTTTTTGCCAAATAAACTTTATTTCATTCATTCATTCATAAAATATGTTATATTAAATATACAATACTTACTGAAGTTTGCTTTGCAAACTTGACACAAATTTTCTTCGAACCCAACATTTGACCATTCAAAGAATTCATGGCTAGGATGGCATCTTGTCTCTGTTTGTATGTCACAAATGCAAATCCCCGAGGCTGTCCTGAATTTGGTCCATTGCGATGGAACAGCATATCTAACTTCTCGATATTCCCATATACACGGACCAGTTTCAGTAGTTGATACCGATAAAAAGAAAAACAATTTATTAAACATTGTTAATGCAAAAATGGGAATTATAAAATGAATGCAGGATGCTAGAACTACATTATAAATATCAAAACTGATCATATATAACCAAAGGCCTAACCCAGAGGTGAATTGACAGCCATGTTTTGCCAATAATGTTAGGTCCCAAGTAATAAGGGCTTATTGCTACCTATCGGTCACGTAATTCGAAATATCTTGCTAGATGGTATACGAGGAACACTGCTGCTCATTACTCATAGCTATCTTTACCCTTGGTTGCCTTGTACGACACCCGCGGGTGGAATTGGGGTGGTGACATTTGTGTTCTGTTCTGCCTTCACCAGAAGGCGTATTATATTTTATTTATAATAAAATAAACATACTCATTAACTCTAGAGTCAAGGTTTCCAATCCATAATCTCTTGTCACAGATGTCGCTTTGCTGTATAGGTTCAAGATTTAATGGAATCTGGAAATAATATTAAACAGCAATTAATTATAGAATAAATTTACAGCATTTTAATATTTTAATTAAAAGGTGCATACAGCACAGGTGCAATGGATATAAATGAAGCGTACAGTATTGTTTTATAAAAAGGATTTTACAAACCGCTGTGTCTTCCATTGTAATAAAAATCTTAATCACGAGTATTGATTGAATGCAATCTACTTTAAACCTCTAAATGGTTTTAGTAGTTTACATTCACAACAACAAAAACAAAATACATTCTGTGAATGCAACTCTGCGAGCCTTTAAACGTAGTGTAATAAAAACTCTTTGGGGCCTAGCACGGGGACGTGGACAAGTCTCTCTCCACCACTAGGCAGTGTTTTGTCTCGGAATTTAGTGGGAGTTAGAGCGAGAGAAAAAGATTTTCTGTCCCCCGAAAGAGATGAGTCCACGTCCCGTGCTACGGGGGGACGGGGGCAGACTCTGACTGTCAGTAATTTGTTTTTTAATTCTCCCTATATTTTAGGGAAGGCAAAGAGTCTAGCCCATACAGCCAAGTCTTTAGTGTATATTTTATCTGTAGTCTTTGAGTGGGTGAAATGTATAAATGAAATGAAGTTTACGTTAAAATATGGGTGTCCCACATTTTAACGCATCTAGGGAGTGCTTGGAGCGAATTAAATGGTAACAGAGTTCATGATAGTGCCTGATGAAGTGGACAAAACCACTTTTTAGTGGTCTTCACCACAACATCGAACACGTCATAAAACTTATTTTCAATGATTCTGCATAATTGACATCAACATGGACGCTTGTGCATCAAAATAACACCACTTTCACTGCACAAAATCTATCACTTTATTCACTAACAATTTTTGAATTAGCGAAAATAAATCTGACTGACACCACGAAACGCGCCAAACACCCCTCCCTTATTTTTTTTAATTCTCCCTTTACGGGAACGCAATGGATTTTTTTTATTAGCATTGGCAACAAGACCATCATCTTAACACGTAACACAAGTAGCAATAGTAAGATTTTACAAAGTAAAGGACACAAATTCTAGAAGACTACATTTACAAACAAAACATTTAAGAGAAATCATACAAAACAGAATAAACAAATTAAAGTTGAAATATTAAATAGGCCCCAACTTATTAATATAAAAGTAGTAAATAATTTTATGCAATTGCGAATACTTCAGAAAATCTTAAACATCATAAAGAAAAGAATAATCAAGATGTAATTATAAAAACTAAATATGAGTGGGCTTGAATCCGTTGCCGCCCCAAACAAAGAAAAAAAAGGAGTGCTTGGCGGGCTTTCAATGGCGTCAGTCAAATTTTTATTTCAATCATTCAAAAATTGTTTCAGAGTGGACTTTGTGTAGTAAAAATGGTGTTATTTTGATGCATAAGGATCCGTGTTGATGTTCAATTATGAAGAATCATTGAAATAAAAGTGTTCTGCCGTGTTTGACGATGAGAATTTTATGGTGGTTTTCACCACCTCATCGGTCACCGTCATGAACTCTGTTACCATTGGACTCGCGCCAAGCACTCCCTAGATGCGTTAAAATATGTGACACCCATATTTTAACGTCAATTCATTTCATTCATACATTTCACCAACTCATTATTTGACGGCCGCCTTGGTCGAATGCTCAGAGTGCTGGGTATTGGCCAAGAGGTCCCGGGTTCGAATCCTGGTAGGGGCAAACTTTGTGATGACCACAAATGTTTGTTTCCGAGTCATGGTTGTGTATATGTTTATGTAGTATATTTTTCAACATTTATATACATAATTATATTAAAAATATGTCCGTCATCTAGTATCCATAACACAAGTGCTTAGGCTACTTACTTTGGGCTAGATGATAGGTGTGAGTGTAAAAAATATTTATTATTTATTAATATTATTATTATTTATTAATATTATTTCATATGACTACAGATAAAATATACACTAAAGACTTGGCTGTATGGGCTAGACCTTTTGCCTTCCCTAAAATATAGGGAGAATAAAAAAAACAAGAAAAAAAAGTTAAAAATAGTTTTACTTGTTTTGACTTTTGAGTGATTGATAATTTTTCTCTTCCTCACTTTAGTTCAAAATAAGATTACTTTTATTCGTAAAAGAACTTTCTAAAAAGTTGAATTAACTAAGACCTACGTGATATATATTTTCCCAAGCATTTTATGGTTTCACCTCACCACTAATAGAAAACGACATAGTCCATAGCAATAAATGTTAAGACTGTTGTTCAAAGAATGAAAAAGGTAAATAAAAAAATACTAGGTATTTTACCACCCACTATTAAATCAGAGGTGGACGGAAAACTTCAAGATATATCTTTAAAAACGATTCCTGAATTATTAGAGCTTCGAGATAGACAACTGAAACTCCTTGGCAATAAGAATTTTACATCAAAATTACCTGATAAAGGTGCTAAAGTACAAATATTTTATGATACAATTATAGCCACCCTCAAGGGAAAACAAGATGAAGAACAAACATGTTCTTTGTTACGTGAATTGAAGCTCAATCCCATAAACAAAGAAGCAGTGCAAGAAGTAGAATGGCAAGGAAAACTAGATAGCAATAAAGATGTGTATTTAGACTCTGATGATGACAGTGACCCTGAAGATGTTATGCATATTTTAAGCCAAAACACCTCACTAGAAAAGAAATTAATCATATTGAAACCAGAAAAACCATCAATTACCACTACAGATTTAATTCAAATAGGTGATATGCCCCATGTTATATATTTGGTTGAGAAAACTCAAATGAATCCTGAACATAAATCCACAGGACAATTTAAACCATTTAGAACTACCAAATCTGATGTACACAATCCGCAAAAAGAGATTCTTAGAAAAAAACACAAACATTGGGAAGTGACTGCCGCCACACCACCACCAATAGTGAATAGTCCTGCAAAATTATTGTCTCTGGAGGAATCTTTAAAACTACAAAAAGATTACAATATACATTTGAAAGAAATAGAGGCACATCATGCAGCTGAGAAATTAATGGATAGAGTTGGAATAAAGATGGCCAATATACCAGCAGATGTGACTAAGTTTGGTACTTACCGCAATGTTGAGAGTGATCACTCTGATGAATCAGACCCTGAAGCAAGCGATAAAGAAGTGCATGATGAGGAACCGGAGAGGGGAGGGGTTGTTTTTACTGTTATGAACTGAATGAAAGGAAACAATATTTTTGTATTAGGCCAATATATTTTAAGGAGATAACTGTTAAAAAAGCACCTGAAAAATAATTGTTATCAAATGAAATTGTGATTTTAAATAAACTTTATATACACTTTAGGTCTTGTCTATTAAAACTCCATATAAAATTATTGGTTTAGTCATTACAGTAGAAAAGACTTTACATTTAAGCTCTATTCTTCAATTTAATACCTACTGCATTGAACTTCTTAATCAACAAAAGCAACAGTGAAGTTAAAAAATAACAATTCTAAATTTCATCAATGCAACAAGCTCCCATTTAATTCCTGTTACATAATTTAAATTGAAAAAAAGCAGTCTAATAAAATTCAAACTCCCCAAAACTGTCCAATTTCTATAATCATTTCTCAACCCTAACTTGTTAAAGCACAAAGTCGATTGGGAAAACATCATTTTGAGGTTGCATGACGTGCTGTTGACTGTACACTGCATTTATTTGGTGTACATTCCAAATGTTTATTTCGGCTGACCTTGAATTGGCTTCGCAAGCCAGATGATAAACGCACACATGCATCATGCACTGTTCGATTATCATGCACACCACGGCGGGCCTGCGGCTGCCGCGGCGCTTAAAGGTGAACGCACACTTAATGTGGCTACAGGTCTCTGCAAACGTAATAGGAAATGGACGGGACGAGTACGGGGCATGCAGAAACATAATTTCATACAATATGTATTTTTGTACGAGAGAGGCCCCGTCCCTATCTCGTCCACGTCCCGTCCGGGGTATTTTCCCTTTACGTTTGCTCAGATTACGTGTGCAAGGCCCCGTTGACTTCGGCGCGTTCGGCTCGGATTGTGTGTGCGATCACCTTATATACTTGTTTTGTTTTTACTTTGTTCGTTGTGGATAGTTCATTAATTCATAGAGGCGCCGTCGCTCGGCTGTGAAGGACGTGTTTCGGTACAATTTTGATTTGTGAATTATATATTATAATTATGGCACCAGTGGCAAACAATGTGGTTGGCATTGATGACGATCAGCGCTTTGCCCTCATGAAGGTGAGTCCATTAATCCATCTTGCCTCACTTATTTTTAAAAGAAAAAGTTTTTAATTTGTATCGTAAAAATAATAATACGACGTTTGATCGAAAGCTTTAAGTTTAATTTGTACCATAGGTAAATAAAAACAAAATGCCTAATTGCATACCTTCTACATAATAAAAGAATATTTTTAAACATTTTATAGTTAAGTGTGATGTAGTGATAAAAACGAGACTAATTAGCATAATGTTTCAACAAATTCTCGGGCACAAAATAAGAAAGTGAAATTTAGAATGACACACTGGCCCGTACATTTACGGTATAAATAAAAGCTAGGTAGGTACCTACTACCTTTTATTTATATTGAGCATAAAACTTAAATAGATAGTACATATTATAATACCTACTTTCTCAGTACTAGCTCGATAAGTTGAATGTAATATAGGTAGGTACCTACCTAGGTAGGTATATACTTACTTTCTTTCTGTGACGAGAACTACACGGTTGAAAAGTTCTACGAAAAGTTTATTTGCATTAATATTTCCAACATACAATTGTTACGTATTTAACATAACGTTACAAAGATTTTGGTAGTTAGAAAAAGAATTTCGAAAAATTATGATCTTGAGGCGGGAATCGAACCCGCGTCCGCTGCTATCCGGGCAGGTGCCTGACCGCTCGGCCACCCAAGACACTTGACACACCCAGTGTTTTTCTAACTACCAAAATCTTTGTACTAATTTTTCTAACATTTATATAATGTTAAAATTAAAATCGAATAGTTAACATAACGTTTCCTTTATTTTTATTTTATTAAAACTGAAAATATATAGAAAGTTGAAAATAACTAATAAAAATTCATTTTAAGTAATCAGTATTATCATTTAAGGTTTCATAACTAAGGTCAATAATTTTACTGGTTACCTAAACCAGAATATTTTATTTGAAAGGGCCACACGCATAGCTATATTAGCTGGTCGTGGGTGGGCTTCCTACCTGTGCTAAATGCTTAGTATCTAGTATAGCTCCACACCAAAAACATTCACTAGAGAAGACATACGAAAGAACAGTGTATTGTACAGTCAACAGAACGCCAGACTATACAAAATGAGAAATAACTCCTGTCAATTAGCAACCAAACCAACCAAAAAATATACTAAGTACAAGTTACTTAAAGCTGAAAGTCGATTGAAAAATGTCACTGATGACTGCCCTAATACCACATTATCCTCAATTGTTATTACTTATATCGAAAAGAGTCTTACAAATATTAACCTCTAAAGATTTTCAAGAGTTTTCAATACAATAACCTACATAATTACAAATTGAGGTTTTTTTGTAGGTAGTGGATTGGTTCACAGGTACTAAAAGCACCAGCAACCGCACAGTAATCACTTCCCTTAAATCTATTAGGTAATGAAGATAATCATAGATTTAAGTAATTAATGTGCTATCTAGTATGTAGGCATAAATTATCGCATAATAAATAAATACAAAGATTACTAAAGTATATCTAATAGATTTTGTTTTGGTTACGCAATGAACAAAAGGAGGGAAAAGTCTGTCTTCAACCCGTGGAACGATACATTAAATATAAATATGATACCTGCATAGTTCTTTCTTTCTTTGAGCTGCCATGGCGTGTGGCCAAAAATTTCTCCGTAGTTACATCGGTAGTACTAGATATAGTGTAAAATAAAGTAGTACTTTCTAATCACTATTCTAGTTCCTCCTGCCAATCTGAAATTACAGTTTTTCTTTTTATTTATAGCATTTTTTTTATACGAGGTAAAATAGCCTACCTATAATATCCCTATAATGTCTACTGTAATGTAAACAAAGCAACCTTTAAAACAAAACAAGCTTTGTTCATCATCCGAGTCGAGTGAGTCATATTACGATAACAAAGGTGACCCTTTAAGGGAGGTTTTGCGGGCCATAAAAAAATACTATACCTACCTACTATTTTTTAAAAAAACTAGATAAGTAGAGTTAACGGAAAGATTGACCAACGATTTATACAAAATCTTCGATCCATTAATTTTCCGCCCAAACATGTTTGGTCCATGAATTACAGAGTATCGTTTGATTGAAATTAAAAAAGTGGTTGCTTTTGGGATTTTGTCGGTTTCTTCTTGGCTTATTAACACATACGCGGGCTAGGTTTCACAACGGTTTCACAAGTGTTTGGCTACCACAACCATACCTGTCACTTAAGAATGCTAACTATAAAACAAACAACTACAGTTTAGGTCTAATACCAACTTGTAGTGACTAAGTAGTGATATAGCCGCACACACTAACTACTAGTGATATAGTCATGCTTGTATCCATAGCATTAGAGGAAAACTTCACATGACAGATGTCCAAATTATGTACAGCCAGCAAATAATTAAAAAGTTAATCAAAATTCAAATTCGTTTATCATATCTGATTTGACTAAAATTCACATACGAATAGTTAAAACGCTAGACATCGAAAACCTGTGTGTCCAAAAAGAATAGGGGAGTGCACAGTAGGTATGCCTCAGTCTATAATTATGGATCTTCAAAACAAACAAAGCCAATCAATCGCCAAAATCACTCTCTCTGTTCATCGGTCTCTCGACATGGTCCGCCCCGTCTCTTTTCTATACATTCATTCATCACTAGCACCATTACTGTGTGATGGATGATATGAATCAAAAGGGAGTGGATGGCCGACCCCAGATAGACTGGGAACAGGGCAGGGACAAGAAGAAAACAAACAAAGCCAATGAATCGCTTACTTCGACGCATCCAATTCCAAAGTTGATACTAAACGCGTCAAAGACCTAACGCAAAATGGCACGCAAGTAGACTTCACAAACCCATCATTGTCTACCTACACAAACCTATCATTGTTGACGAGTTATTAAATTGCAGGTATTGTACCTACATTGTTAATTGTGCATTTTTTTGCACCAGATGTTGTCCTACAACTTGCCAATGACATAAACCGAAACAGTATACAGTAGACAACCTTCTACTCTACTGACATTGCGACACTCATCATATCAAAGCACTTGCACGAATCAAACTTTATTACACTGCTTAACGATTAAATATTCCATACAAACATTTACTTATTGCTTAGGATACTTTAGTCTTGAGCAAAAGTAAATACAGTGGACGTTACATTTACGTGGTCAAATAAAAATATGACATTGAATTTTGGTCTCATTGCGCCTCTCACTCGGAAGGCTAACGGACGAGGCGCGAATGGCATTATGCAATACTTTTAATATTATCTGATGATGATCCAGCCGTTTTAATGTCCCCACTGCTTGGGCACGGGCTTTCCCTATGGATGGAAGAATCAAAAATCGAAGAAGAAAAGAACTCGACATAATAAATTTTTGGTCACCCATGAGATGTGAATGACCCGGCGTCATAATTAATATTAAAAAGTAGGTGTGTGTGTGTAGATATTCATTATTAGATTGCCACTTTCATTGCATGAGATAATATTTATCTTCTCTTCTCATATGTATCTTTATTTAAGAGAAAATAACGACCTTTTGCCATTTTGTGAAAAAAAAAGAAAAAAGGATTTGTTTAAGTACTTTACTAAACTTTAGAACATTACCCTCGTGAATCAACTCAAAATAAATACGGTAAATATCAGAAACCCATATATATCCGAAGGACTATTGTATTGATTTGGTTTAAGTCGTTAGTAAAATATGTGAAAAACGTGTAAGAAACTTTTTATTCGTAGCTTTACATGAACTCAACGAAAAGTACCTACATACATACTTATCATGAACTGAATAATTATGCACTTAATTTTGGTTTAAATGCTATCAAATACCCTCGTAATAATAACTTAAAGACGTGTCGGATTATAATAGATTACGTATAATTTTAAATCGATTGCGATTAAATCTACGCAGCTACGAGCGACGATAGGAACCTTTATTATTTAATCAATTATTACGAATGAAGCATTACGAGATATTTAGTGTTACTACAATAACTATTTAGTGGACTGCTATTTTCTTGTATAGTTGTGATGATGATAGCGATGATAATATGAACAACAACATAATTTTTAAGACAATGACCGCTAACTCACTATTACTACCATTATCACTAGGTACCCCTTTTATTTTTAATTTTAATTTGAACATTATATAGTGCAGTGGCATAGCGCGCTTGGCCTGGATTGCGTAAACTAAGGAATGTTGCTAAGGCCGGTCATTGGTTGGGTGGCCAAAAATTTATTATCTTGAGTTCCTCCGTGCTTCGGAAGGCACGTTAAGCCGGTGGTCCCGGCTGCACCTGCAGTCGTTAAAACCTACCAACCCGCACTGAACCAGCGTGGTGGGTTATGGCCCAATCTCCCTATATTCTTCCATCCACAGGGAAGGCTTGTGCCCCAGCAGTGGGGACATTAGAGGGCTGGTGATGATAAATGTTAGAAAAGAAAATTAGTACTTACAAAGAAGATTAATTATATTTTAGTCATGCATCAAGACTTGAATAATCATTCGAACTTTTTCTTATCACAATTTTCTTTGCTATCACTACTCACCTTTTTATCCCGTCCTGCGATTGCGTAAACCAAGCAATGTTCTCCGAGGCCGGTCATTGAATGGGGATTACCAAAAACATATCTCGAGTTCCAAGTAGTCACATTAAATGGCCAGTGGTGATGATTATAACATTTCATATCT
The DNA here is from genome assembly GCA_963931975.1 of Cataclysta lemnata. Classification (NCBI taxonomy): domain Eukaryota; kingdom Metazoa; phylum Arthropoda; class Insecta; order Lepidoptera; family Crambidae; genus Cataclysta; species Cataclysta lemnata. Next base: position 2,790,550 of record OZ008344.1, on the reverse strand, counting down.
CCATGTACAGAGATGAAAGTACTGTAGGTACAGTCAACGGCTCTTCATACATACATACATACATAATTCACGCCAATATCCCCGAAGGGGTAGGCAGAGGTGAACTAGCACCCACGCTTCGCCAATTAGGCTAGGTCCCATGTAATATGTGGCGAGCCTATTGCCATTTATCGGGCACAAAAGTCGCAGTACTTTGCTAGGTGGTAGGTATAAGAGGAATGCTGCTGCCCATTCCTCATCACTGATTTATCCTTAGTCGCCTACTACGACACCCACGGGAGGGGTTTGGGGTGGTATTCTACTTGTAATTGTATTCTACTCTGCCGTCACCACGCGGCCAACGGCTCTTCAGACTACCCAAAACTGTCAAATTTCTTCAGTCGATTGTCCTTATCTTGTTGGAAGTAGAGCCAAAAGTCGATTGAGAAAATTTAACATTTTGTGATGTGCTGTATTCTAAAGGAACCCTAGGCGGATAAGCGCTTTTATCGCGTAATGCGTTCGGAATAACCCTGTGTACCTATTTTAACTCGTACTCCTTATCTAATCTTACCCTGCACACACTAATCATGCCTGTTTGACCCGAAGGGGTAGGCTAATCAAAACACTTCTTTTTTATTAATTTCCACATTTCGCTCTTTTGTTGGTTAGAGCACAGAGTATAGAGCATCTTTACTCATGTGGTTAGAGCCTGTCCAGATGAAGCGAATTATGCTTACTCATGTGGTTAGACCCTGTTGAAGCGATTTAAGCGATTTTTTTTTTGTATTCTTGTAAAACGCCGCCCGCTAGTGTATTTTACACATGCTGCTTGAGTGATAGCGATGTTTAACGAAACGCGTGTCACTCGCATGGTATTTCACAGTCACAGCGAGCCTAGCACGGGGACGTGGACAAGCCTCTCTCCACCACTTGAGAGTGTTTTGTCTCGGCATTTAGTTGGAGTTAGAGCGAGAGGAAAAGATTTTCTGTCCCCCGAAAGAGATGTGTCCACGTCCCGTGCTACGGGGGCAGGAGTCTTGATAGGTGTTGAGCCCAAAGAGTATTTAATACACTACGTTTAGTTGAGCCTGTTGAGCTGTCTGTGTTGCGATGAGGGGGCAAGCCTAATGTCATCCAACAGCAACGTCTATGACAATTTTGGTAGTTGGTGCACCAGAAACAGTTACGATGGTGGCTAGGTAAGTATAATGTCACGGGAAATGTCACCTATATTTTAACTGTATAAAAGTAACCTTTTCACTTGACCGCCTCGACCATGGCTTGAAAGCCCGCCATTCATGACTGCAATTAGCATCATATTTCGGAATAAAAGAAAGGTCTCACCCGCAAGGTCCTAAGGATTATGAAACTTTGTTGTTCGACCTCCGGAATGTTGTTTTGATGTTTTGGGACTTGGAAATTTAGAGCTGGTGTATTTCGCGAAATTACCCACCAATCCACACTGGGTTGGCGTTGTGGGTTACCTATAGCCAATTCTTCCATCCACGGGGAACGCCCGTGCCCCAGCAGTGGGGACATTAAAGGGCTGGTGATTATGAACTTCGTGAAATTACCCACACTACAACACGCATTATTACCTATTACGCAAAACACGCACATACACGCACTATTACGCAAAACGCATTATCTACCTTTTTACAACTTCAGAAAAAAAAACGCGTTTAAAGTTTTTTTTCTTTGTACATTTGTATGAGCGGAGCTGAGCTAGTTATTGATGTAAAAATTTAAATATTCAGTATTATGAAATGGTCTCTATGGGAAAGTTATAGAGCTTGTTTTCCTTATTTCAAATATGTATATAACTCAATTTCGTTAAAAATCGTAAATAATGCGTTTTTCGTAAGCGCGGCACTCGATACAAAAATTTGGTTAGAAAATTAAATGTTGAATGCCCACCGACCACCGAGCTGCCGAGTCTTAACTTTAAATGTCCCTCAATTCAAATATATCTTCACAGTTTTTAACTGAACTTAAATAAAATAAACTCATGCTTACATAATTATTATTGTTAAGCTCGTATGTCATAATTTTACTGCTTGTACTACTGCCGTTATTGAATTCTTGATGACGCTTGTGGTGACGGCAGAGTAGAATACAATTGTCACCACCCCAAATCTCTCCCGTGGGTGTCGTACAAGGCGACTAAGAATAAATCAGTGAAGAGGATTGGACAGCAGCGTTTCTTTTATACCATCTAGCAATAGTAGAAGTACTGCGACTTTTGTGCCCGATAAATGGCAATAGGCTCGCCATCTATTACATGGGACCTGACATAATTGGCGAAACGTGGGTGCTAGTTCACCTCTGCCTGCCCCTTCGGGGATAGGCGTGATTTATGTATGTATGTATGCTGTGGCTTACAACAGTAGGTACCTATGGTTTTATGGACCATTCTCCCAAAATTCTTCCATCCATCTTCTCAAAAACGATAGTATTAAGGTTCCTGCCCACTAGACCGATCCGTCACCGGGCTGAATTCGAGTCGCATATTTTGCCGGTGCGGATACGCTCCCTGCATGGCCCGGTGACCTTTAGGCGAAATTATAATATGGTCTAAATCACTTGAGGCTCACAGACGACGTTATTCGGATAGTCCAAGACTAATAAGCAATAAGCTTGCACTACATAGTACATATTTAATAAAAAAAGGGACAAATCCAAAAAGAATTCGAAACATTGTGTATTCAAAATGTATGGCATTTGAGACTTATTTTTGCAAAACAAGCGTTTTTGTGTCGCTTTCATATGAAAGAAGCTATATGGCGTGCCGCAAGGAGTTACATTTGTGATGCCTAAAAAACTGGACTTGGCTGGATCTATTCGGAACTAGTTATGAGCCGGCAAAGGCGTCACTTGAGTCAAATCGAGTCGGGTTTTTTTTACTGAATGATTTTGTTTAATGCCAGTGTGCGTGGTCTGTTTGCTGTTCGGAAGATAAACCTAAGTCTTCTTCTTTTTCTTTCTGCCCTGTTCCCAGTATAGTCTTCCAATCGTATCGGTCAGACGCCATCAATCCATCCACTGCCTTTTGATTCATATCATACATACACCGTAAAGGTGCTAGTGATGAATGAATATATAGAAAAGAGACGGAAAGGACCACGCCGAGAGACCGATGAACGGAGACAGTGATTGGGATGACAAACATACCAATCATTCATTCTCATTGGTCTAACTCTACACAGTGTAATCTCCCTTAGTCAATAACGACACCCATTGGAGTCGGGGCACATTCTACGATATTTTTTCACTCCCATGCCAGCATAGAAGACCTAATGGGATGGGATAGGTCGTAGTAGGATCTAAATACGTAACTAAGGATATTTATTTATTGTTGTTATGAAGGGAAATTGCAAACATAGTTAACCGTAATGAGATGGTAATTTCATACACAATAATACATTAAAGTGTTGCGTAACTACTTACTTAAAAAAATATATATTACATTCCTTTTTATGTTTTTGTTTAAGTTACACTTTGTACCGATACAAAATTGCAAAACCGGCTATACAAGGCCAGGGTCGGTTCAGAACACCAATTTAGCAAAGACGCTGTTTAAACTTTAAGCGTATCACGCTACAGATGTGATGTTTCAATGCCAAGATGCACATGTATAATCGACATGCAAACATTATTATACCCTAACTACCCTTAAATTATTGCGATAACAGTTAGAATAAGTAACCAGCGAATACCTGTACTGGCTGTACTACACCATCCATTATACTTACAGCAAGAGACAAAATGTAAACAATATTGTTTGATGTGTTTTAATATAAAATTAAAATATGTTACATTAATATTTCAAAGTAGCTAATAGTTTTGTCTATAATTGATGATGTAAGTGTATATTAGAATAATGTTTTTTTTTTGTTTTTAAGTGCATTGCGTAGATCATAAATATCAAGATTGTTTACACTTTGTCTCTTGCTATAATGAATGGAGTATAGGTAACTTTATTTAGATGTTTTAATTGATATTTAATTTTGCTTTGTCCAAAATATAAATAATAGGTTGGGGAAAAAGTTTCTTCGCATTTTTTAAGAAAATTCAAAACATTTTTTAATATAGTTTATTTACATTTAACTAAAGTATGTAGGTACCATTTTGTTCGATAACTTTTTGCCATCTTGTAGCTAGGGACATGATCCCATTGCTATAGAAATTTTGGGACTTCTGGTCAAAATTCCGCGACAAGTGGTTTTGGCAGTCCTCTCGTGATGTTAACCTGACACTGCCTAAAGAATTCTGAAGAGACCGAAACAGGTGGAAATCTAAAGGTGCAAGGTCAGGACTATACGGCGGATGCATTAACACCTCCCAGCCAAACTCTCTTAATTTTTGCTGAGTGGCTAAAGATGTGTGAGGTCTAGCGTTATCATGATAAAAACCACACCCCTTCTGTTGATTAATTCCGGCCGCTTTCTCTCAACTTCTTGCTTTAATCTCATCAGTTGTTCGCAGTAGAGTTCAGAATCGATGGTCCTGCCTGGTGGTAACAGCTCATAATGAATAATGCCCTTCCAATCCCACCACACACACAGCATCACCTTGTTGCGAGTTAACCCGGGTTTCGCCACAGTCTGTGAAGCCTGACCGGCCTTTGACCACGACCTTTTTCGCACGTTCTTGTCGTACGTGATCCACTTTTCATCACCAGTTATCAGCTTCTTCAAAAATGGTTCGGTTTCATTACGTCGTAATAAAGAATCACAAATGAGTACACGGTTCATTAGGTTTCTTTCAGTGAGCTCGTGAGGTACCCAAATGTCGAGCTTTTTTGTGTACCCAGTTTTTTTCAAATGCGCCAAAACTGTTTTGTGGTCAATTCCCAGTTCTTCAGCTACGTCGTAACTACTGACATGCCGATCTTGCTCCACTTTTTCAAAAACGGCATCCATTTTATCTGTAATAGGGCACCAGAGCGACGTGCATCTTTGACATCAAAATTTCCGGATTGAAAAGGCTTAAACCAAATTTGTGCTACTCTCACAGACACTGCACTAGGTCCATAAACATCGCAAATTTTTTTCGCGACTTGCGTTGCATTTTTACCTTTTTTGTAGAAAACTTTTAAAATGTATCGAATTTCTTCATTAGATTCACTCATCTTGGCGGTACGAAAAACAAATGAAAATCACACATTTTCCTAATTTGAATTTGGAATTATGTTCTTTAAAATTTAAACTTTCAATGATACCAAAACCAGCCAGATACAAATAGTATAGCCAAAGAGATTTTATTACAAGTTTATACATACTATAATGCGAAAAGACTTTTTCCCAAACCTAATAATTACTACTATATTGACGAAGAATTTCAGGCTTTACAATACCTTCATATTCTCTATTATATTCGCTTAAAATAAAACAAATGGCTATGCTTTTGTAAGTAGTAGCTCTAAGCAAAGCTCTTTTAAATCCTTAGAAAAAATTAGGTTAAAATTTTCGACTGAATTTACCTGGACGTGTTACACGAATTAGAGCCCTGAGGACACTATTTTTCGTACTGATCACGAATTACTTTTCTTTGCAATATGTTTGTAACATTTATGATGTTCATTTAAATAACCAATAATATAGTACAATTCAATTATTTTAGTCCTTTGTCCTCCAAGGGTTAAGCAGAGGTGAATTGACACACATTTCGCCAATTATGGCAGGTCCTATGTTATAGGAGGAAGCCTATTGCCATCGAACGCTTCTGCCTATTACTCGTCGCTGTCTTTAGGCTCCTTGTACGACAGCCGCAAAGAGATGGGGGTGGTGACAATTGTATTCTGCTCTGCTGTCACCCTGTAAGTCCTCAATAATCCTAATAGGTTCTAGTGGCAAAATTTTAAGCTAAAGGAGTATTTATGATCAACTAGCTCAGATATCTTCACTACTGATGACATTTATATTGACACCAGATCGATCGGTGCATTCTCGCTGCAGAACTGCATTCTATGGATATCTATCCCTTAGAAGGTTACTAAGTACATTCTACTACCATTAAAAACAAATTATATCAACCGCGAACCCTTTTTAATCGTCGTATGAATAAACACACTTGCCTTGATACAGATTATTACAGATAGAGTAGAAACTATCTAAACTTCATTCAAAGGCGAATTAGTAGATGGTTTGACTTCGAAGAAATAATGCATTATTATCTTTTTCAGACACTTACTTGACAATGTACCTACCTATTACTGAAATTGGATTCCGTAATATCCAACCCTTCACAGAAAAACAAGCCACAGACATTTCTAAAAGTTTGTCTCCATACAGAATCGTAGGTAATAAAGACACACATTTTTCTTTAATCCGATCTGCTCTAGTATATATTCGATGAACAAGAACACGCCATCCTTTCGAACAAATGAAGAAATGTAGATTACAATTTCCCAATAGTCATGTATAATTTTACTCTTCTGTCCAACACAGTTATAAAGCCTGATATTATGTTCGACGATTGAAAACATACGCTTGGTCTTGTAAGTATGTCATAATGCGTGACATGAGTAGGTCAGTATATCATTCTGTTCTGATACATCACGAAACTACAGTAATAACATGCATCTATCTCGACTCGTGTATGTTACGATTCGTAAGTACATAGAGGTACATATTAATGACGCTGGTGATTGCTATAAAATTGTACCTTTAATATTTTTTGTCGCTCTTATCAGCGATAGCAAATTTAGATTTCAAAATCTGGCTTTTATCGATTTGATTGTTTTAATCTATTGCTTGAGTTTGATTTTCTCTGTGGCTAGGGCTAATTTGCGAATATTGCACAGACAACCAGCGGAGGCCTCTTGCAGTATGGGATCCTTAGACCCAATGGTTTCCAAGAGGAACTGTACCACGCCTGCCTGTAATACGTACAAAAGTACTTATATAAACGTACTTAAGGTTAAACATACCTTCATTCATAAATCACGCCTATATCCCTGAAAAGGTAGGCAGAGAAGAATTAACACCCGCGTTTCGCCAAATGTGTAATTTAAAACAAAATCCTACACAAAACAAACAGCTTATTTATCTTTTAGAATCTAGAGTATTATGTAATATTGATCATTAAGAAGGAGAAACAGAGAAGGAAATGAAACCCCTCAAAACATATCAGTCAAACTAAATATATATAGCACTTTCCGGTTAACTTTATCGATATATGCATAGATATACGAACAAAGATAAGGAAGAACTTCCCTTTGTGTCGATTGACAAAACGTTTTTACGAGAACATTAAAACACGGACGTTACTCACGGCATGCATTGTGACGCAGTTGATAGAATAAAACGACAGATGGTACAACGCCAACGCCGTTGCTCTGTGAACACTGGGGTCCCTAGAAGTCATGTAGTTGACTAGAGGAGTGATGGCGCCACGTCTCCCGAACTCCTGGCGGTTTTGGGCCCAATCACAGCAGTACGCGATGGCTACGCCCAAGTTAGCTCTCAAATGATCGTCTGTTGTGCTCACTGTAACAAATAACAACAAGATCAATCACATTGATTAGACACCAGACCAAAAACCCAACAACTGTTAATAGATATAACTGCAAGAGGAAATAGTAGAAAGTCCATAACGTTGGCTGATAGATAAGACCATGTATTTTACAAGAGTTTCCAAGATCGCTGAAACATGTGCTATATTGTTCACAAGAAATTATTGCGTAGTTTATGCTTTAAATGGTAACATATGCAACGGCCGGTCAAGGCTGTCAAACCAAATGTCATCCTCTTATTTACTAATCTGGAAAGCTGGTACATGTTAATTTGTGTCGTCCTCTGATATTAAATTAAATCAATAATAATTTCATCAATCTATATGACAAAGTGCTTAATTTAATGTCATTTGGACAATTTAACTGAATCCTGAAAATATGATTTATTTACCACCTGCCACGCAACTTGCGCCCTCGGCCCCTTCATTTTTCGGCGTGTCGCCGCATATTGTATGAAGCTACGCAACCAGTCGCACGTGGAACAAATGAAAGGTACTATGAAGCTTCATACAATTTGTGCCGATCACGTTCGCACGCGACCGGCGACACGGCGAAGAATGAAAGGAGCCTTATTGCTACAAAAACAGGGGCCTTACTACCAACTCTAAACGCGACTCAATTCCCATTGTTAATGTGAGACAATGTTATAAGTCGAGTACAGCGGCCTCTCGTTTTGTTACCCGCGTTTAGACCGCACTAATAAGTCATGGTACGGCTAGGCTACAGCTACTCACCTAACTTCGAAAGCTTGGCCACCACGCCATGATCAGAGATGACGGCCAAATTCTCGTGGTCTCTCGCGATCGTCGCTATGGCAGCGCAAACGGCTGACAGCACGTTGTGGTCGTCAGAATCTAGAAGGTCCACCGTCAAATCTAATGCGCCCACAAACGATCTAACCATCTCCCCGGAATCCGAAGCGTTTTGCACGCACGGGCTCAGAGCCAAAGCGGCGTTGGTCTGCACTTTCTTCGAATCGTTCTTCAGTAATGACCAAATCAACCGCACCCCGTCCAGATCGTCGATTTCGGTCATGCAGTTTTGTTCTTTGGCGCATTCCATCAACACTAGGGGAACGTTTTCCAATAGCGGCTTGTGTGTATTATTTAAATGGTGTACTGCAATAAAATGAAGGTTACATTATAAGATTTCATTAAAATCTCCTGTAGATTAATATAATTATACTTACTTAACATGGGTATTCCGCCAGCAGATCGTATTTTCTCTCTATTAGGTGCATACTTGGCGCATTCAGCAAGTGCTCCAGCAACATTAGTCAGTACGCCATCGTTCTCATCATCTAAAAGTCTTACTAGAGTGGGGACCGCATCCAGTGCATCCAACTTCTTGACACTGGCGTCACTGTTAGCACATTTCCACAAAGCACCCGTCACAGCCGCCATCAAAGGCTTGTTGGACCTGTTAGTACTGTCTAGAGCTGCCTCAACCAACAATTCCAATCCACCAGCTTCCCGAATCATGTCCCTCGTCAATGAATCGCTGGCGCATTTATAAATCGCCAAACTGCAGTACGTCTGTAGTGTTATACAAAAAAAGGAAGTAAAACGTGATTAAAGCGTACATTGTACGGCCCGTAGAAATGTTAATCTGACTATCCAACTTATATATTCCGATCGCATGACAATTGACTGCGTTTAGCAAGCGGTAGTTACTCAACAATGAATAAATATAGTCACCTTTAGTAGGTACGAGATACGAGGCGTTGACTGAGATATAGATCATAGCAAATCCTTACCTTCAAATCTTTGTCTTCATTGGCTAAATGTGTAATTAAATCATTAACCATTTTTTCAGTTTGTATAGCCAATTGGAAAGATGTTTCAGTGGCGCACATTTGAAGCAAACCAACTGAGGGAATCGCCACATCTAAATGTATGGTTTTAAGCATGCGTGCTATAAGAGGAATCATGCCGTATTTTCTCATCGCTTCTCTATTCCTCTGTGATGATGACATGGACCATAAAGCTTTAGCGCCAGCGCGTGATATATTTAAATACTGCAACTCATCTTGGTTCAATTCTTCTCGGGAAGTAACCAAATATCTATGATAAATATTAATTACGGAGTTAGAAAAACAATAAAAAAAGATAATCTTTATTATGTTTTATTAAATTTTCACTAAAAAAAAACTATTTTAGATTAAATTGAAATAGGACATACCTTTCCTTTATATCCAACAAATCAATTAATTTCGGAATGCCACCGAATTTCCTGCAAAATTTTCTACTTTTGCGGATTCGTCCTAAATTGGCAATTGTTTCAGCTGCTAGTATTTGAACATCTCTAGCTGGATCCGATAAGAGTCCTACTAGAAGAGGAATAGCTCCTAGGTCTGTCACTTTCTTCCTGATTTCGATGTTAAGTGTGATATCTTTTAAAACCGCCAAACCACCTAAGATACAGCACAGATCTCTAGTCTCTAGAAGATTCACGAGTAGCTCCAGCCCACCTATCTCTTGGATAGCTCTTTGATTCACTTCTATCGTCAAGTCATGGTCTTTCAGACAAGACAATGCAACCATGGTAGCAGTTTGATTACCAGCTTTCATATATTTCACAAGTTTCTGAATGTGCCAGTATTCCGGAGGTATTTCGGAGGATTTGATGAGGTCTGCCCAGTTATCTTCAGAGGAGGAAGTAGACGATGCAGACGAGGCTGACGTATCAGAACCCTCTGTTACCATCACAATTCTGGGTAACCCCACTGTGTCCTGCCCTCCGTCTACACTGAACGTAGATATATTGTCACCTTCAGCCATTTTTTACTAAATTCTACTAAATATTATTTTCCTATTTAAAAAACTCTTTTACGTGTTGATACGAGAAATGCTGACGTTAAAATTATGTCAATAATGTTGCTTGGCAACAAGAATGGATTTTTCTGTATAAACATTGTACTCTTTGAATGGATTGCAAAATGATTGACATTTATAAATGTAATTTTTTTTATTGAATTATGTAATGCATCCACAGAGTACCTACTTTTGTATATGAATGCACTCGGAGTATCCTATTTACTCTGAGTGAATGATGCATTCAAAGATACTCTGTAATGTATTGTTTCCAAAGTAAAGAAAATAATATAATAAGGAGTGTTTGGCGCGTTTCGTGGTGTCAGTCAGATTTTTTTTCGATAATTCTAAAATTGGTTCAGAGTGGATTTTGTGCAGTGAAAGTGGTGTTATTTTGATGCACAAGCATCCGTGTTTGAAGTGCAATTATGCAGAATCATCGAAAATAAGTCTCATGATGTGTTTGATGCTCGGAGTAAATAGGACTGGAGTAGCCATTAGTCAATTTCTCGTACATATTTTTCTGCCATTTTTTGCGGGGGGTGAGGTTACTACTACACTGAATGGCAGCACACAGATACAAAAACTTTTTGCGTATTTACAAACACCCACATGCATAAAACGACACACATATTTAAAATTCACGCACACATACTTAAAATAGTGTGTTAACGTTCTATTCAAACACACGGATGTCATTGTGTGAGTAGTGACATGACATAGCACGAGAATATCAATATCGATAAATCAGTTTCGTTCAATGAATGAATGCATTAATTTTGCGTTAGTATTCTTACATTATTAAAAATTAAATGATGATTTACACGCTTACTTTACAATCAGTCTTCTTTCGATTTTTCAAAGATACTCATATATGAAATCTATCTAAAACTTTGACAGATTTTGAAGGCTATATCAATCAAATACAAATTTATACTTAATAGCTTATAGCATTTAAAAAGTATTTACAATAGGTGTTATTATATATTTTCACTTTCAGAAATCACTGTGTGGACCCTTTCGCGTATAATCATAATGGAAAGGAGAAACCCGTAACATTATTTTTAACAAAGCGATAGTGAATATAGTTAGATTTCTCGTATGATACTGGGAATTGTTAAATTTTAAGGGGAATCAAAAATCAAAATGTGTGGAACTTAATAGGTAATAGTACATTATGTTACGAGTATGCTATGTTGGTCATTATATACGAGGCATTATTGCAAGCGCGAGCCGCAAGCGAACGCGGTAAGGAAGCTGAGTGTGTAATGACCAATGCATACGAGTTGCATACGACGTTTTTCAACACAATTGCGAGGAAAAAACAAACTTGTATTCTATAAAATCTTCTTCTATTGTTAGATAATTTCTGAAACTGAGACGGCTCAAAATTTACGGAACAAATAGTACTTGTTCTTGTAGATGCCCAAGAGACGTGCCTATTACAAGCATCAACTCTTTTTTTTCTTATTCTGTATTCTTTAGGAAAACTGAAAATTATAATTAAAAATTAGATGTTTCGGGAATGTGAAAGCTTACAGTATAAATACCAGCAATTAGGATACCGGCTAGGGGCAGAGGTATTTTTGCCTGAACTACACATACCGATCATTTCTGATTTTAATACTACAATAATATTTTCCAAAAGCTTTCATTTATGTACGGAAGACTTTGGTGCCACATACCTCACTCCTAGTACATGTAAGTATTGCACTTGGACCACCGGGCTTTTAAAAGGAGCTTTTAAATATTAATAAAAAAAAGTTAACTTAAATGTTGACACATTTAGCTATCATCATACTAAATGTCATCAAAATCCGTCGCGTAGTTTATGCATGATGCGTGATCAAACATACATACAGACAGACAAAATGTTAAAAAATTGGAGATTTCACTTCCTCTTCTCTCATACATACATACTTACATAAATAAATCACGCCTATATCCCCGAAGGAGTAGGCAGAGGTGAACTAACAGTCACGATTTGCCAATTATGTTAGGTCCCATGTAAAATGTGGCGAGCCAGCCTATTGCCATTTATCGGGCACAAAAGTCGCAGTACATTGCTAGGTGGTATAAGAGGAACGCTGCTTCCTATTCCTCATCACTGATTTATCCGTAGTCGCCTTGTACGACACCCACGGGAGAGATTTGAGGTGGTGACAATTATATTCTGCTCTGCTGTGACCACACGGCAATTACTAACATCATATATGCCATTTGGCTTAAGGTGGACTTGACCTGTTTTATTCTATATCTCTATAGTTTTATTCTAGGATTTCAAAATTAAAGGAACTTCAATTCATAAAAGTATCATAAATTTAATCCATATTAAAAAATGATCAATTTAATAGTCTGAATAAAATGCCGAAGTTAATGTATAACCTCAGGAACACAGTGTATAGATTTAAATCATAATACATACTTTAAATTTAATGTTACTTTCATTCATTCATTCATTCATTACTCCCTCGTAAAATCGCAATATCTTGACGTTGACATCACTATTAATGAAGTGCAATTCAATTAGGGTTGCTGATTACAACAAAAAAAAACAATTTGTACTGTGGCTCGAAAAAAAATTTTGGTTTCTCAGAAATATTCGGCTGTGCTGGTACCTTTTTACCCATGCTTATTTTATAAAGTCAGGGACGATATTTATATTTATATTTTATTATTGTTTTATTTTATTAATTCACTTATTATTTTATATTTCCATGTAGTGTGACAAAAAATAGGCTTCAAGCGGCCGCAAAAGTGTAGGTAGGTATGTACTTAATACTAAACTAAATATAAACACGCAACGTATAATATTAAAACGAAATTATTATTGGTAATTTATTAATACAAAATGACAAAATTACACTTATTTATTAACAACAAACTTTTTTTAATTATTGTCTAATTAATTGAAATGCGATAATGTTCAACCCTAGGTAGTCTCGTGGGGAGTGCGCTGGAAGATCGTTTGATGACGTCACGGCCGACTCCCCACGAGACTATAGCTCGAAATTTGAAATTGTAGTATGCTAAAACATGAAATTATGAAGTAAATAAATATCAAATCTTAAAAATAATACTTAAAAATGAAATGTGACGCCATCTTTTTGAATACTAGATGTTTTCGACTTTTTTTTACGGTAAAAAACAGCACAGGCAGGCATTTTAGTGGGAGCTCTGCACGGCAAGACGTTCTGATTATTGTGGTTTTAAAATGGCGGCTCAACTAGTTTTATATAACGCACAGGCATCCGATGCTTGTGCGTTATATAAAACTAGTGCAGAGGGGAATGTTAGGCAAAGGCTACTCCAGTTCTATTTACTCCGAGGTTTGATGTTGTAGTGAAGATCACTATAAAAAGTGGTTTTATCCATTTCATCAAGCACCATCATTAACTCTGTTACCATTCAATTCGCGCCAAGCATTCCCTAGATGCGTTAAAATATGTGGCACCCATATTTTAACGTAAAATTCATTTCATTCATACTTTTCACCCACTCATTATTTCATAAGACTACATATAAAATATACACCAAAGGCTTGGCTATATGGGCTAGACCCTTTGCCTTCCCTAAAATATAGGGAGAATTTAAAACTAACTAACTAAGAAAATAATAGCGTTAGGAATAACAAGCACAATGCTCTTTCAATTTCAAAAGCCAGTTTGATTGGATCCTTGAAACAATTTTTCAAGTTTCACATTTAAAATGAGAAATATTAATATTTATTAGTACAAAACAACGTTTGATAAATATATTATCTTAAATACCTAGCTATATTAATAAACGAAGAATTTCCAGTTAAAGAGTTGACGCACATACTAGTTAATGTTAGTCTTTAAAAGTTCGTATGTGACCTAGATGTTCGTTGATAAAAACCAATTAAAGTGGCCGTCAAATTTTTGTTTTTACCCGTTTATTTATAGTCGCATGACGTCAGCACATTAGTGAATATGAATGATCATTCATTTATTCTAAATTTGGAGTTGTTAGCTATCGTAGGAAACGAATACCAGTTCCATTTTATTGCTATAGTTGTTATTTATACATGTGAATATTTAAATATATAACCGACAGAGATTTGATTGTTGTATCTACTTCCTTTACTATGGAATATTAACAAAAAGTCGGATTTTTTAAAGGTTTGAGGTGCCGCACTCAGACAAACGAGTACTTATTACAAAAATGTGACAATTCAAAACTTAGGGACTAGTTTTTGCTTGCATGGTCTAGATTTAAATGAATTTTTTTTGCATTAAGTATTCATTAAAGTTAATAGTCAGGCGCTCGCTAGCGCAGTGGCACAGCGCGCTTGGCCTGCGATTGCGTAAACTATGCAATTTCGCTAAGACCGGTCATTGGATGGGTGACCAAAAATTTATTATCTCGAGTTCCTCTGTGCTTCGGAAGGCACGTTAAGCCGTTGGTCCCGGCTGCATCTGCAGTCGTTAGTACCCACCAACCCGCACTGGGCCAGCGTGGTGGGTTATGGCCCATTCTCCCTATATTCTTCCACCCATAGGGAAGGCCCGTGCCCCAGCAGTAGGGACACTAAAGGGCTCGTGATGATGATGATGATGAAAGTTAATTGACGTCTCTGAGTGCCGAAGTTAGTATTATTTCTATAACCAATGTTCGCAAAAGTTTTATACCAATTCCATCATCACCAGCACTGGGCACGGGCTGGTCATTATCACCAGCCCATCACGTCATAGATACGAGATTAACACCCGTATTCATAAACATTACTATGAGGTGGGTTAACGCACAGGGTCCCAAAAACCTATTCATGACAATACTTGAGTGACAAAACGCATCGAGAAATGTTTTACTTCGCACAGTGTTGCTTCTTTACTTATACAAGTATTGTTTGTGAAAACGGGTGTTAGTGGCCTTGTAGGTACGACGCCCGCGAGAGAGTTTAGGAATTAAGGGTTGCATAGGTACAATAATGATTAATTGTGTTCAACTATGCCGTCAAAGCATACGCTAGAAATAGTAGTTCAATGTCAAAGCAAGACTTTTTATTTGCAGTATTTTATCAAAAATACCAAGATACAAATCTTCAAGCTTATCTACAGCTACACACTGTAAAGTTTAGAGTCTAAGCTATCGTTAGACAGTGATAGTGTTTTTTTTTATCAATCATGAACACAATAATAGAAAATTTTGCATTTTCTTTGCATAAACTCATCAACTATACTAAACAGAAATCGGTGTCATTGATATCCCGATGCGATGAAAGCCGCATTGCTGACTCAGCAATAGTTGACTGAATGTCATTGGGAAAGTCCAGTGGTCGTGCATTGTGCACCCAAGACTTGCGCAATTCTGCCATTAAAATTACATCACATTCACCAGGCACATCCAACTAAACGTTGCGACAAATGTTTCCCAACGTTATCCAATTTTGTTTCTGAATAAAAATTTTATTGCACTTTCGAATGCAACTGGAATATTTTATTTGAAATAAAGCAACTTTTACGAATTAGACTTACGTATATTTAGGTGATTGGCATTGTTATACTTATTCCGACGAAGTTTCGATCACTTTATAACGGCCGAGTTCTAGGGGAGAAAGACTTAAAAAGTGATCGTAATAATTAACTACGTCTACGATCCCTTCAAATTGTTTAATATTCGTCGAAACGTCGGTATAAATATAAACAATGCACTTCTTCTTTAATCCGTAAAAGTTATTTCCTTTTTAATGTAAAATATCTTATAAGAGAACATTCTCGTTCATTTGTTACAGTTTCGGAAAAGCGTGAAGGATGTTCTGCAGCCAGATCACAACGATCAATTCCTTCTTAGGTGGCTAAGAGGTGAGTTGAGTTGATGAGATTAGTATGTTGATAACAGTAACAAAATACCTGATTTTGAAAAATTATTTAGAAGTAAGTACCTATTTATTGAACTAATTTTTTAATTCTATCTAGTAAACTATTCGATTTTAATTTTAACATTATATAAATGTTAGAAAAATTAGTAGAAAGATTTTGGTGGTTAGAAAAAGAATTAAAAAAACCCAAGACCGGGTGGCCGAGCGGTCAGGCACCTGCCTGGATAGCAGCGGACGCGGGTTCGATTCCCGCCTCAAGACCATAATTTTTCGAAATTCTTTTTCTAACCACCAAAATCTTTCTATCTAGTAACTTTACTATCAAATTGTAAATTAAAGATAGTAAACAGAGTAGATTAAATTAAAAAAGTAGGTTTACATCCTTTATGTCCTTTATATCCTTTATGTCCATCCAACATATCAATTAATTTTGAAATGGCCTCGATTTTTCTGATAAACGCAGCGCAGCACAGAACTTTTACAAATTCGGCCTAAATAGGCAAATTTTTCGGGTGCTATCATTTGAACACCTCTGTCTAGCAGCTTCCGTTAAGAATAGAAGTATAGGCGGAATAGCTCCTATAAGTATAGATTTCTTCCTAATTCCTTCCTTCTTCCTAATTTCGCACTTAGATAGTAGTTAGATTTGGTATCAGAATATGACGAACTTTCTTCGTGTTGAGTTGCGTTGAATATTCAATCCTTAATCGGACTATTAACTCTTACTTAATCGTCGGTCGGGTCGCCGCAGTTTGATTGATCTTTTCATGCATCTCGATCAGCCGATATAAAATCAACCCCTTCCTTGTCATTCTATCTTTAACACCATCATCATATCTTTAACAGCATTTATTTCATCCACCAACTAACACCAATTAGTTAGCCATAACTTTTTGTTATTTTGCATTACATGCATGGCAAAATTTAAAACACCACAATAAACACGATAGTGTTTATTTATTCCTGAAGGCAGAGGTGTATCAACACCCACATTTAGCCAAGTATGTTTGGTCCCATGTAATAAGGGGTGCGCCTATTGCCATACTGGCCATACAGTTACTGCTAGGTGGTAAACCGCGGAACGCTGTATCCAATCTATTTTTTTAACCCTTTAAATTGGAAATGAAATGGAGAATTCTTATCTCTAACGTGGTAAAGTACAGTAAGCAGCACGTGAGGCTTTGACACAAAATGACAAATTTTCTCAATCGACTTTGTGCTTTACTACAAACAGGTTAAGATTGACAATCTATTGAAGACATTAGATAGTTTTGGGTAGTATTTAGTGCGTTGACCGTACATAGTTATGTGAATTAATGGATAGTCACACACAACACAGCGCCTTGACAATGCGGATTGTCAATAGTTTTCACCATTAATATTTGATATAACGTAAATTGTTTTCTTACCTAAGACGCGATCAGGTTTTAGAGACGCGAAACGGCAATCAATTCGTACGTGGGGAACATATTGCGTAACGGAATAATAATATGAATGTCTACCATTGAAATTTCATTCAAAAGTACAGTGATCATTAGGCACATTTTAAAAGTAACAAAATGCAATTGTTCAAACATAACATTTTCAACTACACGTTGTAGCCTCCAATAGGTTGAGAAATTTTGGCATGTTGCCTTAACTTGATGACTTAATTATGTTGTTGTTAAGTCTTAGGTTGTTCGTTATTCAAGATGCAGAAAATATGCCGAAATTTTTTACTTTCACTTAATTTTATGTATACTATGTAGCTCATGCTGTTGTAGGCAGGTACCACTTACTAAATTTATAATCACTTTTGCAACCAAATTTTACCTAATACTAATCATCAATCACTTATTATTCCAGCCAGACAATGGGACCCAGAGGCAGCCGAAAAAATGCTAAGAGATGTAAGTTATTTAGACAACAAACAGTGATCTTCTAGTCAGATTAACACTAGTATATTTCATGTTGTCAGCCTCTCCTGCTGGTGTTGTACAAGGCGACCAAGGGTAATACCAAAGACAGCGAAGAGTAATGAGTTGTAGCGTTCGTTCCTCTTATACTTACCACTTAAAAATATTGCAGTGTTTTTAAGTGGTTCGCATGCGATTTACCTGGCTGATAGATGACATTACCCTCGCCACCTATTAGGTACATGGGACTAATTGGCGAAAAGTGGGTGTTAATTTAACCCTGCCTACTCCTTCGTCGATTTAGGCGTGATTTATGTACATACATATACGTATTCGAACTTGATTTCCTTCTGTAAACTAAAAACACAACATTTGACAAAAAATTCAATGTGCACCAAATGAGCGATATTTGTTTTTGGAAATATGTAGATATCTAACTACTATATAGGTACCTACCGTCCATATTTTGTTGTAATTTTGTGATATTTTATATTCATTTTAATGCTCAATAAGCGAATACGAGGAAAATGGTTACAGATAGAATTATAAATTTTATTTCTTAGGTAATACTAATAAATTATAATTATACCAGAAATGAGTTTTGAAATTAGGTATTTGATTAGAGTCAGGCTGCAAGCTGCAAGGTCAGTTATTAGCTTTGCATTGTATAAAAAAATCAACAACATTGAAACAAGATAATTATTATTAATGTTACACGTGAGCGTATTTGTTTTAATTAAAATTAATCGAGACTTAACCCAACTGTATCGTCATCTTCCTACCCTCGGAATACCGAGGGGTAATAAATCGGACCACTTATAGGTATTAGACCTAAAAATAGTTTTGACGGTAGTTAACTAATATAAAGCACCTATATCTTGATTTAATTACTTAACTTAACTGAGTATAGTTCTATAAAACGGGCATATAACTTTGAGTAGCGTTCCAGTATTTGAGGGCAAGTGTGCGTTATTTTTGTTATGAAGATCCGTGCTACGCGTCAAGCACGTCAATTGAAGCATTTTAATGGTCTACAATGCTTGACTTAAGCATCTTGCTTGATGCTTAAGTCAAGCATTTAAGAGCTTTTTTATGTCTGCTTCATTTAATTGACCAGCTACGGAACAAAAAAGCACAGAAAATCAACGTGCTTGACGAAAGCTGATCGACCGTTTTGGAACCTCATTACATTTTGTATAATATTGTGTATCTAATTAATTTACAGTCAATGAAATGGCGCGAGAAATGGGGAGTGGACACA
Source organism: Cataclysta lemnata (assembly GCA_963931975.1). Lineage (NCBI taxonomy): Eukaryota > Metazoa > Arthropoda > Insecta > Lepidoptera > Crambidae > Cataclysta > Cataclysta lemnata. The sequence goes on along the minus strand of OZ008344.1, from coordinate 2,771,241 downwards.
ACGCTTCACACGTGGCAGCAGCCCGAGATCCTCGTCAAATACTTCCCCAGTGGCACCACCGGTTTCGACAAGGAGGGTTCACCAGGTAGCGTTCACATGCAGTACCTAACTTAAAAATTTTTGGCTTGTAGTGTCGCTCCTCGGTGCTAAGAAAACTAATAAATTGCAATTGTGGACCTTATGACAAACATTAAATTGATTAAATTAACCACAATGCATGATTGTATGCGCGGGCGCACAGCCATAGCTTGCGAAATCGATAAGGGAAATATTTTCCTCTCTCCTCTAACTTCCACTGAATCCAGAGACAAAACACTGTCAAATGATGGTGAGAGATTTTGACCACGCCCCTGCTAAGCCTATATCAGAAGGCGTAATAAATTCTCTCTCGTACTTGTAATAAAAAAATCAAAATTGTTAATTATTTTCTTCCCCCATCCAAATCGGTCACTAAAGTAAAATGTATAGAAAATTCTAAAAATAATTCTACATTTTTTATAATAGCACCATAGTTCTTAGGTGGATAGTGTTCAGAATATGCGTTATTTTTGTTAAATGTCGTTTAAACTGTTCCAATTTCATTTCAAATTTTCCAGTAATCATTGTCCCATTCGTTGGCCTGGACGCGTGGGGTCTGCTGCACACGTTCAATCGCACCGAGGTCCTGCGGATGGTGATAATACACCTAGAAGGCTATCTCGCTAGCGCGAGGAAACAGGCGATCGTACATGGGCCAGCCGCCTTGAAGGTAAATTACATACATATAGATATAATTATATCACCAAAGGGGTAGGCAGAGGTGAATTAATAACCACTTTTCGCCAATTAAGGTAGGTCAGGTGGTAGGTAATATTGATGGCAGGTAAAAGTCGGCGGAACAGAATAGGTGTCGTACAAGGCGACTAAGGATAAAGAGCGGCGCGATGAGCAATGTGCATCAGCGTTACTGTTATACCAGTACCACCTAGCAAAACTGAGATTTGCTCGCCACCATTACATGGGACCTTACATAATTGGCGAAACATGGCGACATACACCTCTGCATAAATAGGCCTATGATTTATGTATGTGTGTATAAAAACTTAGTGTCAATGGTTGCCGGTTTCGCCACTGGCCAAACATTCCTGCCGAGGGCAAATGTTTGTCAGATGAAGAATAAGGTGTTTCAACCGATGCGTGAATACTTAAGCCTTTTCTGGTCAGTTAGGTGAGATGCCCTGCCGATTTCCTATCCCTGAATAAAAAATGGATATCTTCATTTTTGTATTTAGGCCTAAATATATAAGTATAAATAACCGATATTATTCTTTCACTTAATTTATTCGTTACTAATATAATAGTCTTTCCTTTGAAGTCGGATGCCTGTAACAAAATCCTGTGCCGTTTCCTACTGTACAACAAACGAGGTAGCACATACAATTGCAGACAAAAAACATGGGTAAAATCTTTTCCGCCACAATAGTAGTATTACCTGCAGTAATTACTTATGTATAGAAGACAGCGCAGTGTGTAATACTTATTATCGTTAATCAATACGACAGGCTAACACAATTATACACATTAAGAATTATGGTAAAATTTTAATATTTGTTAACACGAGCCATTGCAATTTTTATGCAGATTTTCAGTACATAGCTGTGTTGGCTATGAGTTAAATCGTATACACTTTTTGCTATCTTTATTTTAGCAATGGTGGATGATCCCTGATCATCGTCGTGTAGCGATAAACACATTAACAACAGTTTTTTCACCCGAACTACGTATAGGTACTGTTGGTGCCGACTGTAGATGATAACCAATAAGCAGCAATGCTCCTACGCATTCTCCTGCACATCGGAAATGTGTGCATGTATGGCTTACTGGAAATAAACAAACGTACACTTGAAAAACGAATATACAATTGTACTTACATATTTAATTTTCTGTAGGAATATTTGTAGATTTAAAACCGTGTAGCCGGTTTATAAAAAAGCGATATTAAAGTCCAGTTTTAATTTTGATGCGGTTTTGGATTCTCGATTTGGGAGCAGAAACAAGTGTAAACAACTGAGTCATAATTATGAAGTCAAGACTTCTTAGGTAGAAACGTTACCTAGCTTAAATAAATAAATGTTCACAGATCTTTCTCATCAAAACGAAAGTTTCGTAATAATCATGTTTAAATTTTTTTTTCTATTTCAGGTGACAGTGCTTTTTGATCTGGAAGGATTCAATATGCGACAATACGCTTGGAAACCGGCTGCAGAGATGGTGGTCACATTACTCAAGATATACGAAGCGAACTATCCAGAAATTCTAAAGACTTGCTTAATTGTTAATGGTAATTTATTGTCTTATAAGAAATGCAATATTACTTATAACTTAGGTAATTTGGCTCGGTAGTCTCGGTACTCACTCATTAAATGATATAAACTTTTCAGCTCCAAAAGTGTTCACACTTGCATTTTCTGTGATAAAAAAATTCATGCACGAGTACACCATATCTAAGATCAACATCTACGGCACCGACAAGAAAAAGTGGCAGGCCCAGTTGCTAACTATCGTCGATAAAGACCAACTTCCCGTGCATTATGGTGGGACAATGGTTGATGAAAATGGTGATCCTCGGTGCGGTCTCATGGTGAGAAAGTGTCTTGAGCTTTAGAGTTATAACTAGTGGTCGCTTGAGGCGTCGCTCGCGTTAATGTCGATTATTATATAGCCAGTAGATTTCCTTGATAAATGGACTATCCAACACAAAAAGAATATTTCAATTTCAGTCAGTAGTTCCTGAGATTAGCGCGTTTAATCAAACAAACAAACTCTTCAGCTTTATAATATTAGTATAGATTCTGACTATTACCAACTAAGCCGGTACATTTACAAATTATAAGATCTACAAAAGTATTCGATGTTACATCTCATCATCATCACCAGCCCTTTTAATGTCGCCACTGCTGGGGCACGGGCCATCCCTATGGATGGATGAATATAGGGAGAATGGGCCATACATAACCCACTACACTGGCTTAGTTCGGGTTGATGGGTATTAACGACTGCAGATGCATGATGATGATGATGATGAGGCCAAGCGCGCTATGCCACTGTGCTAGCAAGCTGCTCCGATTCGATATCTATATTATTCTGACGCTATTGAGTAGTAGCCACATACTTATATGACGTTAGGGTTAATTTTGACAATATTCTCTCATTATCACAAGAACATTTTGCTGAAAGGTAAAATAAAATTTCCAGATCAAGCCAGGTGGCAAGGTACCCAAGTCATGCTACTCTCGAAACAATAGCAACGACTCCAAAGAATACCATAGAATCACTATCAAAACTGGAGACACGCACACGGTGGACCTTTTATGCATGGACCCAGAAAGTGTACTGAAGTAAGTTGAAGTCAATTTTATAGGTTACATAGGTATAAAATAAAATTGTATTATTGATTCATCGAGACGAGACTAGTTGGATCACAGAACAACACAAAACGCCAACAATTACAATCAAACAGCAATATAAAAAAAATGAGTAAATACTAAAATAAAAAAGTAAATAAACAATTACGATTAAATAACGACAGTAAAAAATTAAAACATAACTATTCCTGCGTTTGTAGACATATGCTCTGTTTTTTTGCAGGTGGGAGTTTGGAGTGGACAGTCACGATATCAAATTCTCAATAGTACGGCGCGACGAGGAAGGACAGGAGAACGTGGTTCACGGGCCCAGGAAGGTGCACGAAGGACCAGTAGACGTCGGAGTGATGCCAGTCACCGGACCAGCCACTTGTAATACTGACATCTTACTTTATTGTTATCTGGACGACATTGTAATGTTGTCGGATAATATTCATCACCTTCGCGATATATTCCGATACCCTTGTGTTCGTACCTAATTATTAATTACGTACGTTGCTTGCTTTAACTGTGTTCGAAGATTCCTGTATTATAATGAATAGGAATAGGATAGGAGTTAATCATCAACAAGTTATGATTAACCAGAGAGAGATAATTCCGACAAATCTTTTCGTGTCCTCTTCGAGATGTATCTTGTGGGACATATACGACTGTAGCGAAATGGACACCAAAATACATATGTGTAAAGCTTTAATAATCTAAATGCAAAATATGTTTAACTATAACTTTAATTACAGATTCGGTTATCTTCGACAACACCAGTTCCTTCTTGAGGAGTAAGAAAGTGTTCTACGATGTACTCATTTCAGTACCGGACAAAGATCTCAACACCAACGACATGCCTGAAGATGATAATGGCGAGAATTCCGCTACCACAAGCACTGCATTATGAACACAGCATTTAAATGTTGACAGAGTAATATTTACAAGTTATTTACACTAGTCTTGGATGAGGGAAATAAATCCAAAACGACGCCGTAATAACTGCAACCTAATAAATATATGTATAACATAAACTCATAAAGAGGTGGTAAAATGCAGGTATAAGAAATATAGTAGGACCGTTACACAAGTATTGCTCAAGTTCCATATTATTATGATCGAAGTAAAGGTTGATTTTAAATAAAATTAAAATGTTTTGAATGTTATGTCTTTAGGGAAAATGTATTTGTAGGATTATTACTTACTTTGTTTAAAACGCTTTGGGATTAATGGTTGTTAGAGACAATAGGCTAAGTTGGGATCTGGATGAAGCTATTTTATAGTACTTATTTACCTAATCATTTTAAGTGCAGTCAGCAGTAGGTACTTATGGAAAGTAGTTAAAAGTCAGTATTCTTAAATGTGCAGAAATAACTTGTTATGTTAGGGAATTGGATAGATTTGATGATTAATCGTTAAATAACCGAAAGAGCTGTTGACCGAGTTTTCACGAAATAGACAATTAAACTAACGAATAGTTTTACACATCGTTTGAGTATAAAAATACTTATCTACATCACTGACCGACTGATATGACTATCACAAAATGGGATAGCTAATTAAGACTTAATGAATTTATTGCTAGTTCTGTGATAAACTATGATAAAGTTATGATAGCAAATATTGTAGATTTGTAGGCTGTGAGAGTTGACTTAAAATAGATAAATCATTTTCTGTTTGACCTATGTTATCTTCTTAAAAGAAGAGTTCTTCATCATCACGATATTTCCAGATATTTAGGTAGTCAGTGAGTATTGGCTTATCATATTATTATTGTATATAGATAGTTTATAACTTTTTATTTATTAATATATTGCCATTCACCGCCAATTTGCTAGATAGTGCACCAGCCCCCGTCGTACAGGACGTGGACATAATCTCCTCCGGGACTAGAAAATATTTTCCTCTCGGTCTAACTCACACTAAATCTCGAGACAAAACACTGTCAAGTGGTGGAGAGATTTTGTCCACGTCCCGTGCTAGGCCTGCAGCACCGCTGCCGCCCATTCCTTGTTATATAATCAAACTATTATTGTGTTACATTCAGTATGTATCTATTAGTAGGTATATGTAATTATATTATGTGCGCTAACTACCTTTTTTCTCTGCAATAAAGTTGCTAGAAATTTCCTGTAGACATAATCAGTGCCATTGTACGTTTTCTTAGCCTGTGTTTATTCTCAATGTTATTTTGGTGTACAATAAATGACAAATATAAATAATGGTCTATAGTTTCATTATAATTATACCCCATCGACTTGGACTTGAGATAAAATGTAAACAATCTTGATGTGTCTTTTAATATAAAATACAAAAATTAAATGTATAGCATAAATATTTCAAAGAAGCTAACAGTTTTATTTGACTTTAATTGTCAATGTATAGCATTTTGTAGATAAATAGTCAGGTATCTATCAAGATTTTTTTACATATTATCTCAAATCAAGCCCAAGTGAATGGGTATATAATACACTTTTTAATTAATACTTACAATACAAAGTACTACATAACGCACTCAGTACCTAGCTCAACTCGAAATACTTCTACATATTGTACTTATTTTGACGTTAAATTTAACATTATAATATATAAATGTTAGAATTTGCAGTGGACGCGGGTTCTATTCCCGCATCAAAACCATAATTTTCGAACTTTTTCTTTGTACTTCTACATATTTTCAAAAACATTAATGGGGCGTCCAAATATTCTATCAACTTGAAAATAGACGTACTACGGCTTAGTTGCTTAATATCTTCTGTTATTTAACGTAATATAACAAAAAATGCCAGGCAACTGAACTTTAGTAAGCTTACTTTTAACTGTAGATAGAATATTGGGGCCCGCCGTAAGTATTGTTGAAAAACGTTATTTCTTTGTGTTTGACAACATCTACGGCCAGATAGGCTATCGTAATGGTGGTAATAAGTACCTCCATTGTTGGCTGGGGTATACGGGAAGCGATTCTGGAAGACTAACTGCCGCAGTCAGAGACGTCAAATAACGTTAATGAGTACTTAACGTCAAAAAATTATAATTCAAAACTAGTCGCTATTCTTGCCGGGTCTATGGTCTAGATTTGAATGAAAATTTTTGATATTAAATACTCATTAAAGTTAATTGACGTCTCTGAGTGCGGCAGTAACCCCCAAATACAGAAACTTTGAGCACTGCTTATAAAGTTAAGTGGACAATATCTGTCAGAATTTGTATGGAAAAACGTCAATTTTGACAATACTTAAATTTTAAGCAGGACTCAAACTTTGAGTAGCTTTTCAGTATTTGGGGGTAACTTACAGAGCCATGTTGTATCTCCAATCTATTCGGGTTCTTTACTTTACCCTTTGAACCTAGACATCTTTACAACCTAAAACCAAAATATTTCATGGTGATATTTAGCGAAACTGACATTCTGCATCCAGTGCCGGATTAAGCCAGCTCGGGGCCTGTAGCAAATTCTATCACCCTTGATAGACCTTAGATTGTTTTAGGTTAAGTACTTATTTATCGAGTTTATGGTATTAAATAAAACAAAACTGTTACAAACACACTTTTCTTGGTTGAATTTGGGCAAATTTATAAATAATGCTGTTTAAATCGCCCTCTCGGAGTAAGTAGTAAATCATGTTCAATGTTCATAAAAGTGAGGTGATTAAAACATTGTTGGCTCATCGTGTTACTCAAAAATTTTTATAACGTATTAATGTCGAGAAAGATGGTTCACCACTGCAGTTGGTGATTAGCAGAGACAAATAAATACGCAAAGCCGATTGTAAAGAATTATTTATCATACATACATACATAAATCACGCCTATATCCCCGATGGGATAGGCAGAGGTGAACTAGCACCCACTATTCGCCAATTATGTTAGGTCCCATGTAATAGCTTGCGAGCCTATTGCCATTTATCGGGCACAAAAGTCGCAGTACATAGTATAAGAGGAACGCTGCTGCCCATTCCTCATCACTTATTTATCTTTAGTCGTATTTGACGTCACCGACGGGAGAAATTTGGGGTATTTATCAACAGCTTGTAAACCAGCATTTCCAGAGCCTCATGATTCCTGCTGACAATACTAGCCACATCATCTGTATTGCATTGCAGCGAACTGCACTTATTCGTCGCCCAGACTTCCTCCAAATCATCTGCAAAAGCACTTACTGGATGCAGATTTTTTCAAATATTTTTCTGGTGGAAAAGATTTTAACTCTCGGAATATTCCGAAAATGCTCATTTTGATGCAAATATTTTCTTCTTAGTAGTTCTGAGTTGTCACTAAATCCAATATATAAACTTTTTCATGGTCAGAAAACCCCATGGCCCCCAAATGCGCGGGCCTGCAGTATTTGCTACTCTTTTTTCGTGGCTAATCTAGCACTGTCCGCATCGCATTTTCGATCATTCCATCCCATAGAAAAAAAGCTAACACTTAAAGACAATTCATTATAAACAAATTTGTATATATTTTTATCAAAAACCATATCTTATGATTAGAAACCACCATATATACATTTATATCATAAGCAAGGCTCAGTCACTTGTTGACATTATAAGGCAAAGAATAAAGAAACTACTAGTTTATTCTTCATCTTCAAACAACATCTGAAGGAGGTCCCTCTTGTTGCATTGGCTGCCTTCTAGTCTTTGAACACCTTTCCATTTAATAAGAGTTGGAATCACCATCAGTCTTGTTCGGCTGTCAGTCCGGAATGGGCAGGCTCTATCCTTCCAGCTGAAATGAAGGAATAATATTGTTTATTATGCCTATTGTGATCATCAACTAAAAACATGTTCCAGTTAGTCATCTATTCCAAGAAAATTATATTAAAATATTTCCAGATTCAATATTAACAATCTCTAATTAGTTAATTTTACTGCTAGTTAATTTCACCCACAAAGAGGTATGCAGAGGTGCATTAAAACCCACATTTCCCCAGTTATTTTAAGTTTCACTCAGTTTCCTCACAAAAGCAAAAAATATTCTGTTACTCACTAATCCCGTTCACCAACATCAACATATGCAAATATTACACTTCTTTGCAGCTCTCCCAAGTAAGCCTTCACTACTGGTTCAGCTTGAAAAAAAATTTAAAATTTAGAAAGAAATCATCTCTCTCCTATCCTAGAAAAGCTATCGTGTATACTGTCATTGAAACATTGACTGCCAACTATGAATATAAGTTCCTAGTAGTGGTGTAATGAATATTCGCATTTTTTTAATATTCACATTCGCAAAGTTAGAAGGAATGTTTTGTTAAAATCAGAAAAACATTATACCTATTAGGTTGATAAAAAATCCTAAAAAATCTTTTCTTCAAATATTTACATTTGTTATATCACTTGTTCCAATTTTTTCAGTTCCTACTTGTACTATCAAAACTGGATACCAACTCATATTTGATACGATTCTATGAGAGCAGCTTTAGACACACATTCCAGTGTAGAACTTACGAAAACTCTATAAAAGCCAGTCTTATAGTAATGTTTATAGGGATTTAGCTGGTATACATGTCACTACCACCTCAACAGCTTGCAAACCAACAGTTTTGTTGTAATATTCTGCCCAAAAATTAAAACAGGACACTCACTGCTTAAGTATACACTGCTATATATGCTAAGATGATCTTATTATATTTAACTGGAGTGAGTATAAACTCGATTCAGTATGTAATTAATAAGTACTTTAGGAAAACCCAACTACCCAATTGACAATAAATACACCAGCTTCTTCCATTTTCTTTCTTCTTGCCAGTAAAAAACAAGTACACATCTGGCCCTTTTGTAGGTAGCATTTCAACAAAATTTAGGAACTCCTCATAATTCCCAAGATTGTGGATAACAATTTTACCAACCATTATTAGAATTGAAAATAATTTGACAATTGACAAATAATTTGGCAAGTAAATACTGTGCATTATGTCAAAATTTTATAGTATAATAGGTCCTGACCTACCAAAGAACCTACAAGGAATCTCATTTTGATATTGTGATAGCTCAAACAAGTATTGATAATGAATTAATTAAATCCGGCACTATCTGATAAAGAAATCAACTCTAATAATTGTTAAAGGAATAATAAACACTCACCGAGACCCGTATAACAATAATACAAAATTAAACAATATTAATTACCTTCCACACAGTCTGGACACCAACTATTGCCATCTGGTAATTTAGAACCACTAAAGAAAAAGAATACCGGCGGGCCATCTGTATTTATATTTTTAACATAATCATCAAACTCGTTGAAGCCCTTAATGTTTACATAGGAAACCATATTTCCTTGTTGATAGGCTGACGTTATAAATTAAATAGGTGGATGGAGATCCTTATCAAAATGTATAAAAATCACACCACACACGACTTATCTGCATTGAAGTTGAAGAAATGAAAAGCTTTTATGAGTCAATCCGAGCAGTCAACCAAACCAAACAAAGTCTAAAGCAAAGAATATATAATACACTAGAATCAATATTGACAAATGTCAAATAATCGAATTTTCAAAAAGTGCTTTTTGGCATAAAAAATAGAGTTGAAAGTCAAATCATAGATGTTGTTTTTTTAGTTAGTTTTAAATTCTCTCTATATTTTAGGGAAGGCAAAGGGTCTAGCCCATACAGCCAAGTCTTTAGTGTATATTTTATCTGTAGTCTTATGAAATAATGAGTGGGTGAAAAGTATGAATGAAATGAATTTTACGTTAAAATATGGGTGCCACATATTTTAACGCATCTAGGGAGTGCTTGGCGCGAATTGAATGGTAACAGAGCTAATGATGGTGCTTGATGAAATGGATAAAACCACTTTTTATACCGATCTTCACCACAACATCAAACACATCATGAGACTTATTTTCGATGATTCTGCATAATTGCACATCAACACGGATGCTTGTGCATCAAAATAACACCACTTTCACTGCACAAAATCCACTCTGTAACAATTTTTGAATTATTGAAAATAAATCTGACTGACACCACGAAACGCGCCAACGCCAAACACTCGTTGTTTTTTTTTTGGTTAAATTCTCCCTATATTTTAGGGAAGGCAAAGGGTCTAGCCCATACAGCCATGTCTTTAGTGTATATTTTATCTGTAGTTTTATGAAATAATGAGTGGATGAAATTATGAATGAAATGAATATTACGTTAAAATATGGGTGTCACACATTTTAACGCATCTAGGGAGTGCTTGGCGCGAATTGAATGGTAACAGAGTTCATGATGGTGACTGATGAAGTGAGCAAAACCACTTTTTACGTGGATTTCACCACAACATCAAACACCATCACAAGACTTATTTTCAATGATTCTGCATAATTGCACATCAACACGGATGCTTGTGCATCAAAATAACACCACTTTCACTGCACAAAATCCACTCTGTTACAATTTTTGAATAATTGAAAATAAATATGACTGACACCACGATACGCGCCAAACACTCCCCTTTTGTTTTTTTTTTACTTTTAAATTCTCCCTATATTTTAGGGAAGGCAAAGGGTCTAGCCCACACAGCCAAGTCTTTAGTGTATATTTTATCTGTAGTCTTATGAAATAATAAGTGGGTGAAAAGTATGAATGAAATGAATTTTACGTTAAAATATGGGTGCCACATATTTTAACGCATCTAGGGAGTGCTTGGCGCGAATTGAATGGTAACAGAGTTAATGATGGTGCTTGATGAAATGGATAAAACCACTTTTTATAGTGATCTTCACCACAACATCAAACACATCATGAGACTTATTTTCGATGATTCCGCATAATTGCACATCAACACGGATGTTTGTGCATCAAAATAACACCACTTTCACTGCACAAAATCCACTCTGTAACAATTTTTGAATTAGTGAAAATAAATCTGACTGACACCACGAAACGCGCCAAACACTCTCCTCAAATCATAGAATTAACAATAGACAATTTTTTTTAAAGGTTTAACGTTCCTGGAAACTTGTCTCTTTGGAACTTTATTGGATGAGGTGGTGAAAACCACTATAACATTCTCAACGTCAAACATGCCACAACACTTTTATTTCAATGTTTCTTCATAATTGAACATCAACACGGATTCTTATGCATTAAAATAATACCACTTTTACTACACAAAGTCCACGCTGAAACAATTTTTGAATGATGGAAATAAAAATTTGACTGACGCCATTGAAAGCCCGCCAAGCACTTTTCACAATAGTCATCCTTTTTTTGAATGAGGCACGGTAAAGGCTATTCACACAAACAACTTAATTATCTAGACATGTATTTTATACGAATATAATTTGGCAAAATTTACCATAGCGATATATTTCTGAATTAATAAAATTGAAAAATTTGTTGTGTGTGTGATTGTCTTTAGTTACTATACTAAATACTACTATTTCAAGAAATACATGGCTATGGTAAATTATGTCAAATTTTATTCGTATAAAATTTATATGTCTAGAATTAGATAATAGCTTTATGAACATTTATTTTCTTTTATGTGCGTTCATCGCAGAAAGAAAGAAGTCATGGCTTTATGGAAGAACTCTTTACCTTCTCATAAAAAGGACGCTCAACTCAACCTATAGATAAATGACAGTTGTGTCAGTTGACAATGTTTGCTTGAAATTTGAATGTTTTGTGCGTAGTGTAATAAACGTAGTGTATTATATACTCTTTGGTTTTGTGTTTTCAAATGTGATTTCAACTTTGAGTTAAGTGCTTTTATCTTTTTACATTTGTTTAGTTTATCATTTGAAATGGAAACAGCAACAGCTAAAAAGCCAAAGACTATCGCAGAACTATTGCCAGACCTCAGTGGTAAGATAGGAAGCTTATCAGATTGGTATTTAGTGTCTTCTAAAATCAGTGATATTTATTTATTTCTCTTCGTTGCAGGAATACTTTCAAAAGATGCTATTCAAATATTGACAGCTAAGAAACAACCTAGACCTCGCACTACAGAAGCTAAAAAACCGCTAACTATAGCAGAAATGAGGGCTGATATAAAGGGTTAATACTTATAGTAATACAGAATACAATTCATTGTACTGATTACTTAATTAAAATAACACCAATATTTGGTTGTTATAAAAACACTAGGTTGTTTAAAATGTTGTAATTGCACTCTACTATGCCTCTTTAATTTCCTTTTTTAGCCTTAAGAATTGAGTCTCCTAGGAGATTTGCTCAGTCTACATCAACTAAGAAGAAAAATTGGAATTCCTCTGTCAAAATAGATAAAAAAGTTAGCCATACAGCTGATGGTCAACTGAAGAATAATCCAGTGCGGAAAGTCCTTCAATTTCAACCGCCAAGGAGTAAATTAGTAAGTTCAACACATATATCATTAATGTTTCAAATAAGTTAATTGTAGATCTAATTTTAATATAAATACATACATACATCCTATTTACTACAAGAATCATTTCAATTTGTCAGAAAAGAATACTTTATATTTTTGATAATGTGATTATCCTTCGAGCATTATGTGTAGTGTTGGAATGTTAATTATTTAGCTGATGATCATCTTTCAAAAACAATAATATTAAATTAGTTAGTGCTAATTTAAAAAAAGTTCCTGGAAAGTAATCAACATTTCTCATTTTGCATGAATGTTTTTTTTATATTTGATTTGCAATAATAACAAAAAGCGTGCACATTGGAAAACCATCAATGGTTTAGCAATTACATAGCTTACATTAATGTCATAATGATTAAAAAACACAAGCAAACATCATAGCATATAGTGGCCCCTTTATTGATAACAGTTATTTTACAGGCTCCACCAAGTTCGAGGATGACTATGAAGCCAAATAATATTGAAACACCAAAATTTCCCAAACCAGATGTTCAAGTAAAAAAATATTTGCAAGGTATAATATATCATGAATTATATACTGTAGCATTAATTTCCTATGTAGTTACTAAAATATAATGAATATCACCAGTTCTACCACTACTACTAGTAGTTTTAAAAGCTATAATAATAATGTAATAAGCCTTTTAATGTTTTGCTATCAGTGTGTCTTGTTGACACAAAAGCCTCTTCCTCTTAGAGGCTACTCGGTATTTTAAAGATATTGATCATGCACATGGTGGGTTCTCACTCTGTATATTTTACCAGCCATAGGGAATCTAAGCAGTTTAGTTTTTAATTGACTTATGCCTAAGCCCTTATTTAGCTAACAATGGTAAACAAATGTTAGGTTGTGACTGTTCTCAATATTCAAATATTACTTGCAGCTCATAATACAGTTCGGATCAGTGGTGTATGTAATATTTCTGAAACTCCTGTTATTAATAAGAAACCCACTATGAAGAGAATGACTATATCAAACAAAGAGAACATTAGTAACTTACAGAATGGGAAAACATTTATTACTCCCAAACCTCTGTCTAAACCACAATTTCGCAAACACTTGGTACCAGATACACCTTTGTCTAATGACTCTTGGAAGTCAAGCTGTGATTCTAGTTTCTTGCAAAAAGAAAAAGAAATCAATGATGTCGAGGAGAAAGCACAAGCCGTTTCAGAAGAATGTACTATAGAAAACATTGCAGGAGTATCTCCACCCGTGTCTACACCATTTAAAGAATATAGAAATGTACAAGATTTCTTCAATAATTCAAGTGAACTTGAAAGTTCTGCACTTTATAATGACAACACTATTATGTGCTTCGACAAACAACCAAAATTAAAGGAAAATAACAGAGAGGAGAGTGTGATAGTGTCTCTGTGTGATTTGCTCAATAAAGCCAAAGTGAGTACTTCAGAGAAGACTAGCACAGAACTTGAAGATTTATTAGAGGTAGAAAGAGAAACTGAGTACAACATAAAAATGATAGAAAACTGTATTTCAACTTTGATAAACATGAAAGAGTCTCAAATGAAATCATTACATTTTGTGAGAAAGTCAATTTCAGAAAAAAATAATTTAAAGATTTCTGAAAGTGAACAGAACAAGACCCTGGTAACTGAAGGAATAACACCAAAAACTTTAAAGAAAGTTATTACACACCCTCAAAATGATACACAGCTTGGTAAACCATGTTCTGTTATCAAGTCTCCATTAAAAAGTCCTATTTATAAAATTCCAAAAAAGAACATGGCTCTTAGAAAAAAGGTATTCTATAAATCTATGCCAAATATGTTGACCCCTAACAAAGAAACATGCAGTGAAGCTTTAAATATGTATATGAAATTGAAAGAAAATATGAATTTCTTAAACTCTCCTGTCAACAAACATACCCATGCGACCTGTCCAGACACCCCAGCGGTAACATCACACAACCTTCAAAGACAACTAGACAAGTTATATGCAGAAAGCTGAAAGAATGTCGAAGTTATGTTATTTCTTAATTATATAGTTCTATTGAAATTAATATAATAGTTAGAAATAGTAACATAATGCTTTATATATAAATAGAGTGCCACAGGCTGGCTTAGGAATATTTCGAAGTTAGTAAATCAATTTCAATAAGTATATTATCTGCGTATTATTACTTTTGTATAAAAATAATTAACGCTTTAATTATCATGACAAGAACTTGTTCTTAAAAAGTAGTTATGTGTTCTGTCTTTATTATTCTTGTAGTTCTTTATGCTCACTATTAATTTTTGACTGCTTCACTTAGATAATTTTTAAGAGGAATATATTAAAAAAGTTGTAATATAATGTTTATTATTATGAATTGTAAATTAGGCATATTATATTTTGGGTTAGAAAATAAAATAACGTTTAGAAAAAGAAAAACGTTTCGAGCTTCATTTTGTTTCAATTATTGTTCTTAAGTAGGTAAATATTTTAAATTTACCACATACATTGTCTTAAAATTGAAAAACGAAACCTTGTTAGATCTCACCAATTGTAATTTATTAATATTCAAGACCTATGAGAGCGGCACTGAAGAGCGGGATTTGACAGCTCATTTTACCGCCGAGTGACAATCTGAATTCTGATACATTTACAACGCAGTCGCGGACAAATTGGCAACCGCTATAACTTAAATCATGCGAAAGTCATATCTGCGATTCAATATTGAGGACGTGTTGAGGAGTACGAAGACATCTAAATTTTGTAGCATTATACCCAAGAGATAACCTAGCAACGAATGCCTCCATCATTGATAAACAAAACATGATATCAGTTGGACTTGTCTTAACATATTGTTATTTATTTATATATATTTGTTGACTTATTTTTCAGTTCTCGTACTGGTAGAGTGTAGTGATTTATTTTAGTGTTATTTATTTGAGTACCAAATACTTTCACAAACTACAATGGCTTTATCTAAACCCATTATGTCTTTAATGACATCTTATTTACAAAACTTATACTTGCATCCCGTTAGAACAAAATCTATAACAAGGTGAGTGCATAATAATATACTTATTTAATATATTACCCTCATATCGTTTTGTTTATTCACCCCTGGTCATATAATTTAAGCTAAAAATTACTATTTTCATGGATACTATAATAGGTTGTATAGTACAATGATGGAAACAATAAATTACCAATTAAAAGTAATCGGATAAAATAAAAGGTTTTAATTTATCTCAATTTACTGTATTTATGAACTATGTCCGTAATATATTTTGTTCTTTTGTTTTAGTTATTTCTAAATAACCTAATTACTTTGACACTTAACGTTCAAAGTACAATTAATGACAGGTTCGGTATAAACTGTTTACACATAAAAATATAATTTTAATAGCCACTCTTCAAATATTTAAAATGATAAGATAGTGACATCGATGTGGTAATGATGTTGCTATCACACTTGTATGTCTCTTTACAGATAATGAAAGAAAAAAATATGAAATAATAAATTAGAAACTGCCCATATAATTCAAAGGTTTTTTAATGAAACGTGATAATACACAAATTATTTGTATAAGTTTTCTTAAAGGAACAAAGACATTAAGTCGAAATAAAAATACAGTCAACTGCACGTCACCTACAGTTAACACTAACTCATATCGTTTTGTAAAGTAGGAACTTGGAGACTTCTCAATTTAAAATTAATGAAATTCCAAAGTTAATGGTATACTTAGGTATTACATGGCTTTTGACACAAATGTTTGTTTTCAATGATTATAGCATTTATTTACCCATCTTCATCACCCTGTCATTGTCCCATCCAATTTGGGTTCAGCGCAGTGTCCTCTTTCTCTATCACTAGTCATATCTACAACCATCACCTTCATATCCAACTCTCAAACAATCCATCATCTTTTTGGTGAAGTTTATTCATTATATAATAAGGCCCCTTTGTCTTCTGTGCTGGCCTGGAAGCGAAAAAATAACACAATATGCCAGCCCCATCTCATCCCGGGTGTCGTAAAACTCGACTATGTGAGATTGCCCGGTGTAGACCAATAAGCACCTTGGGGGGGCACCCGAATGGTGGAGAGGGTAAACCACCAACAGCATACCCAAAGACGGTTGGTGTCAGGCAGGCGGCCGGCAAACCTAAGCCAAAACCTTGAGCAGTATGGATTGGAATGTTGTCATTCCAGTCACTCTCTCCGTTCATCGGTCTCTCGACATGGTCCGTTCCGTCGCTTTTCTATACATTCATTTATGACTAGCACCTTTACGGTGTGATGGATGATATGAATCAAAAGGGAGTGGATAACTTGATGACGTCTGACCAATATGAATGAAAGAGAGGAAACATACTGCGCCGACCCCAAATAGTCTGGGAACAGTGCAGGGAAAAGAAGAAATAAGGCCAATTTCATTCTTCGGCGTGTTTAGGTCGACCGGCGCATTTTGTATGAAGCTACACAACCGGCCGAACGCGAAACAAATGAAAGCTACTATGAAGCTTCATAAAATACAAATTGTGACGGTCGCGTTCGCACGCAATCGGCGACACGCCGAATGAAACGGGCCTTAGGTAAGTATAAATAAGCTTGGGGTCTAAAATGGACCACGGTCAACGAGAAATAGAAATGGAAGTGAAATTGGTACATAAAGCATATTTTACCATGATGACATATTAATGAGGATGTCAGGATCGCTGAAAACGGGTACGATGATTTGAGAAGATCAAGTTGCAAAAGTTGTAGGTTCCGCGATGCCCAGAATTAGAGAAAAGTCTGAAAAGTGAATAATGATGATGATAGGGATTTAATATGTGCATTCAAATTTACAGCTGTGTCATGGGTTCGGCAGCCAGTGTCGCTTCACAAGTGATGGCTGGAGATTCGGTGAAACTGGACCCAGTCTTGTCATTCGGATTTTACGGGTGAGTACACAACCATTCATTTGACAGTTTTGGAGTCGAATGTCCTTGTACACTGCACCTATTCTATTCTGTATTGCAAATTTTTTATTAATTTCAACTTTTGATTGACAGGTTGTTATTCGGAGGCTCGATACCACACTACTTCTACGAATTCCTAGAAAGGTTGTTCCCCGAAGAGGCGGTTGCGTTCCCACTAGCCAAGAAGCTTTTATTCGAGAGGCTGCTGTTCGCTCCATTCATGCAGGCGTTCTCCCTCTACACGTTGGCCAGGTTCGAAGGCAAGAATCACGCAGCCGCTGTGAAACAACTCACTGCTTTATACTTGCCTGTCCTCCAGGCTAACTGGAAGTGGCTTACACTGTTCCAAATCATCAACTTGGCTTTCGTACCTCAAATGGTAAGTAGTCACTTTCGGAAGTTTTATTACCTAAATGTCGGGGAAGGGGGAAGGCACGTTTTAGTACGACCTGACATTATTCCCACCTAACAGGGTAGTTGAGAATTAAATTTTCCACGAGACAATAGTGGAGAAAATTAGGTGGAATTGTGGCTTTGGACCTTCCTCGTCTATTAAGTTATTTTATGGATAAGATAATTAAATTGTTATTTAAAACCCATAAATGAATTTACAACATTGATGAAAGTCCAGTGATATTTAATTGCTCACGCGCACTTGGATACCTGTATCGCTTTTATCATACTTGTAAAATAATCATGTAAGATACCGAATTTTTATCAAAATGATGTAATTTATTCCAGTTGCGAGTTCTCTTCATGAACCTAGTCGGATTAGGATGGGCCATATTCTTAGCCAACAAGAGACGTCAAAATCAGAACCAGAAAAAGGAATAAACGTAACTGATTACATAAACTACCCATTTTTGGTGGTGGCATAAAATTTTAAGTCACAAGCGGTGCAGATATTTTAGGAATTATAAAAGGAATACTATTTTTAAAAAAATTACACATTCCTTATTTTGTACATAATATACCTATTTCTAAAGACTGCTAGGGTGTGTTCAAATAAATAGAGTCATTTATTTTGTTACTTACTTTATTATTTCGACAACAGCAATTGAATCCATTTTTAAATATTTTATATAGTATTCTGTGAAATAATCTAATAAGTATTTCTATTTTACTATACGGTAATCAAATCGACAAAATCAATTCTTTCGGTTTGCAGTGCTTATATTATTATATGGAACATAGTAACAAAAGTATGTAATTATGTACCTACTTATATTTTTTATATTAAAACACGTCCACTGTTAAATATGAGTATTATTTGATATCAAATTATCAATATTATACACATTTTTATTGCTTATTATTTCACAAGCTATCTCACTTGATCTGACCTTTACATCAGATTTCGCTCTTCTCTTCACATGGTAGGTATATTCCCACACCGCACTAGTACACAATATTAAAGATTTATTCATACTCATAACTTTAGTGTAAGAGTTGTAAATAATTTATAAATAAATAAGTTACGTGTAAAATGACTAGGTAACGAAAAAGGTTGGTATATAATAATTTAAAATAATGAGAATAAATATATTGCACCATTAAATCTAAGAGCATTTAAGAGATTAAAATTGATATCTGTAAAGACAATTAAAAATAAAGGAATAAAATTATCAACAACAAATAAATAAAAAACAAATAAAAACGAGTTTGACTAGAGTAGGTAAGTACAAATAAAATACCTATTTGACTAGAACATTAATACCTTTATAGGTACAAATTGCTCGACTGTATACCTACTTCTCATTACGTCACACACGATTACGGTACTTAAAATATAATAATTTAGTATAATTATAGATCAAAATAAAAATATAATGCGGCATTCATCATATGAAAAAGGGGGCTAATAAACTACTAAGTAATACTTAATTTAAGTACCTTTCACGTATGTGACTATATTGAAGCAATCGGGAAGCAAATCATAATTCAATACTATTTGGCAATTCGGAATTGCATAATAAACAATTCATTACAACCAATTAATTCTTACATAGCAATTTTTATCAGTCCCTAATCATAGTACCTAAGTTTAAGTACTATATTAAATTTCAAAAATATTCAAGGTAAAATATAATATTATTAATAAGTTAAAATATATAAACAAAAATATTTGCTTACATCTACGTACTTTTGTTTTCACTTAATATGACTAGACAAAATTTATTTATTAAAATAACCTAAACTCTTAGGTAAATTGTCTATAAATAAAAAAACAAATGTTCCAAGCAGGTTGGAGCAACATTTTAGTTGACTACAATAATCGTTTTCTTTCTACTCTATAAAGTTCCATCCATTTAACCATTCATGTGATGCTTATACCAACTACTTATGTGACCATTAATTACTTACGATAGTTCGACAAGCGATAGAGATTCGTTGCTGCCTTCGCAATGAGTATAGTTTTTGACTAGAATATTTTTTATACAACTACCAAATATAGGTGCTGACAAATGATCGTCATCGTGGTTAAACCAAGCAAATTGCGCAGTAATATATTATTGCACTTAAAATCTATAACTGCGTAAGCATGCATGGTTTAATTCAAGTGAGACCAAAAATAAATGGGTCATGAAACCTCACTAACACTTCAATTTGCACCTATACTTACTCAAGATGTTTCACATACGATATAAAATATTATCTCCAGAATATTTTGAAATATCGCAAGATCATTTTAATTTCATTGTTGTTACTGATAGCATTTTATTTAAGATAAAATCTTTATCTCGCTCTCATGCAGCTAAGATGGAAATAATTGTCTACATTTTCATTTTCGTATGTGACACATTAAGAATTATTAGGCAATGACATACAATTTCATTATAGATCATTAGGTAGACTAATGTATATTTCGCTATTCATTAAGGTTAAACTGAACATGGCTATCAATAATAGCTCATACATTATTTGAACATTTTGATAAGGAGAGAACATGACCTAGGTCCTCTTGCACACAACTTCTTTATCTAGGTTTAGTCTATTTTAGATAAAAACGTCTTTCTGTCTTTGTCAGTTTGATTGAAATCGACAGAGACAGAAGTATTGCTTGAGCCCTGAATAAAGTAACCCTGGATTTATAAGTTTTGCGCAAGTAGGCCCTGGTTAATTAATAGAGAATTATGCGATTACTACGAGAGCGCACGTTCTGATCTCAACCAACACCTAGCGCGATTCATATCATGCACGGCCAAAGCCGCGCCCACGTATCAACGAACACAAAAGACGTACCTTGCTCCTTTGAATTAGGGTTAAGTTTCAAGTGGCAAGTTGCGCTTGATTTGTGGATACATTATTTGCATTTAAGCTATTCCGGTTGTGGGGATCTTGACCAGCTCCTGGGTGAAGACCGGCTGCTGTAGCTGGCCGTCGATGGGGAAGAAGGAGTCTGCCTGCGGTACGGTATGGGCCGCTTCCTAGCGCTGTTAGTGTTAATATGTTAGTAAGCTTATTAGTTGATGCCGCATGCGCACAAAATTGTCTAAAAAGAGCTAATGATATCTGTTAATTTTATTTAGATATGATCACTACATAGGTAGTTAAGGTTCAAAACTTTACAAATGATGTTAAAAAAATTACTATGGAAATATTAAATTAAATTTGGATTTAGTAGATTATTAGAAAATTAAAGAACTAAATTATAATTTACCAAATCACTCACCTTGGGATGAATAAATTCAATGGAGTGCATTCTAATGCCAACAAGTATCTTCACATCTACAAAGCTACCATGCATTAACAAAAAAAAAACAACTAAAGATTTACAATAAACTTTAATGTGGATACGACAAAACAAACTAAGTATAATTGAAACTGAAAACACACTTGCAACAATAATGTCCATACATATAGCACGTGTCTATGCTTGGCGCTCAAAATTCTGTAATTTGTCTCATCTTCTTCTATACTTGTATTTATTCTTCGAATAAGTTAGATCTATTATGGGTGCGCTACGGAGGAAAAATCCAAATTAATTATAATTGTTGATTATATAAATAAATATACTCGAACTAGAACAATTAATAGCACAACCATGTTAGGACCAAGCAAACTGTTAGTTAAACACACATCAAAATATAACTGGAGGACAATCGAGTAACACAAGTCACAGCCAATGAATTGTTTTGATCCATTTTATTTCTGCTTATTTGGTTTTAAGAATTTATTTTACATATAATATCATTGACGAATAGAAAAGGAAATCTTAATATATAAGTAATTTTCATGAATACATATTATAACTTAAGCTAAAATTAATTTCACACTAGCCAACCACTGCACACTAATTGGAGCTACTACTTGAGTCTTCAGAACTCGTGCTATATTTTCTTTTTCTATAAAAGAAAAAAACAGAAAAAATTGTAACACAAAAGAAAAAAGGCAATAATATAATATACAACGTGCCACAGTGCAACAATAATGAGGGTTGTTTTATGTTTTTGTATCAAAAGGGGTAATTAATATTCATTAAACTTCCATTGAACATTCCATAATATGAAATCACAATTTTCCATATTAATAAAAATAACGAAAATAGACGGTAGACACAATTTTTATGAAACAATCGTATCGCATATCTTACTATTGTCGTGACAGTGGCACATTGTACGCAAAATAAAATAAGAAGCTTGGAATACCGAGGTGAAAAAGCGACACACGAATGATGTTAAGAAAACCTGGCACTCTCAAAACAGTACTAATTGCTTACATTGGATTCAATATTCATCGAACGATTTTTTAGTTCAATACAGAGAATAATCTCGGCAATAGTATGCCCTTAACATTTGCTTCGATAGATATTGCATCGTGTGCAAGCATATTAATTATTACGTCGCGCACGAGGTATTAGGACACTCCGTTAGTACCACACTCTACAGCGCTTTTGGTGTTTCAACCTATTGAAGAAAAAACAACTTAACAACGATACATTATTATCGCCATGAGTACTATAAAAATGCATTGTGATAAAAATAGAAAGAAAAAAAAACTATTTCCAACGGCCATGGGACGCCGGGGTTGATGGAACACACCCCGACGTGCCTCAAACACAATAAACTAAGCTAACTGCCGCACTCAGAGACGTCAAATAATGTAAATGAGTACATAACGTCAAAAAATGACAATTCAAAACTAGTCGCTATTCTTGCCGGGTCTAGATTTGAATGAAAATTTTTGACATTAAATACTCATTAAAATTAATTGACGTCTCTGAGTGCGGCAGTAAGTGCGGTAAACGATAGCTTTCTGTTGTTCGTCGCCTAATTTCCGTCTAAATTAGCTTGAAATATTTTTAAGTTACACCATGACACACCAGCTTAAATTTAAAGTCGTCTAGTCTATTTGGATTTTTTTTAAATAAATATTTATAAATTATTATTTATAAATAAATATTTCTTAGAGTCTCATCTATCATCAGCTCGTGCTGTGGATACTAGACTTCTTCTTCTGGCTCTGTTCCCAGTTTATCTGGGGTCCAATAATATAGGTCAGTCGTCATCAAGCCATCCATTTCCTTCTTATCATACATCACACCGGAAAGGTGCTAGTGATCAATGACGGAACGGACTGTGTCGAGAGACTGATGAACGGAGAGTGTGATTGGGATGACAACATTGCCAAAGATATCAAAAAGTTTAAAGATATTCCCAAATTGTCGATCGAAAATTAATAAAATAGCAGGTGAACATCGATGACAACGTAATTAGTCCCTCCGTTCCGTATCGCGCGTTTGGTGTGTAAATCTAAACAGAATAGCGACAGAAATGTCCGCGATGTACTTTCGGCAGGTGCGCCACTAAACTAAGGGCCGGCTTTTTGATGCCTAGTTAACCAATTGTTGAAAATTGTTACTAATCGTTAAATATCACTCTGAGAACAAAATGCCATCGTTTTTTTTATGGTGTTTCGACGGAAATAAAGCCTTAGTGCCGTTATTTTACGTCCTAGGTTTGGTTGGTTCCCAATTAGATTTTTCTACGTACCACTTTCAAAAAAAAACCTCAAACTTGCGCACCCCTTATTACAGGGACGTTAAGTAAAACTTTAAATGCGCGGGAAACACGGGAACCGCCGCCCCAGGAAAGGCGCTTGATGCGCATACGATTGACTTATATACTCATCGTTTAATGAATTGAATAATTTTCTGTGCAGTTGTTTTTGCATTATTTGGTTTTTTACGATTTAATATTTTAGTTGAGAAATTGCTGCGCGCACCCCTAGGGGTACGCGTACAGTCAGCACCATAAGTCGATTACCATTTTAGCCCTCTGTCGTACCAAAGACAGCGCATGCGCAGTTATAATTTGTACAACCTATTGTAACAAGGATAAGGTACAAGTGTTAATCTATACTAATATTATAAAGCTGAAGAGTTTGTTTGGTTGGTTGGTTGGTTGGTTAAACGCGCTAATCTCAGAAACTACTGGTTCAAATTGAAAAATTATTTTTATATTGGATAGTCTATCTATTGAGGAAGGCTATATAACAGCCGACAGGGCGAGCACAACTCTACTTATGATGCTGACTGCTGACACTGGTCCAACTGAAGCATAGGTACATTCGCCTACAAAACGTTCAAACACCAAAAGCGCTCGCTGCATGCGGCGGCACGCGCGTGTAGTACCTCGTGATGCGCCTGCGGTCCAGGAAGCTGGGCGAGCCGGCGCGCCGCGGGATCGACGGCGAGCGAGAGCGCGATCGCGCGCGCGACTCGCTCGATCTACGGTAATCGGCGTACACGCCCGTCATTGTTCTGTTCGTTCGTGTTCGTTCGTTCGTTCGTCATCGTACGACGGCGCGCATGCATGCGAATGCGGTTGCGGAACAGAATTGAAACACAGTGTTAGTTTGTGACGCCGCCGTAGTCTGTGGAGGCTGTGAGACTTCTCTACTTGTCACGTTTCATATACAGTGGGCGCTTAATTGATTTTTATATGGCAACTTCTATGTTTAAGCTGACACACTAGGCTAGTTATGATTTGACTTTTTATTTAATCGTTCTAAAAATGTTAGAAAAAACTTATGCGGGATTTTTTCTGAATATTTTTTTTTCAAACTAGAATAATTTTTCTGTAGCTAAAATGTGCAATTAATCATTATGAACTAGCTGAAATCTGACCATACGTAATTCACAATTTCAAAAGGAGACTGTGACCACTAGTTGTTTAAAATCTGTACTTTTAGGTAAATAAATATTATTTGATTTTCTTGACTATTAATGATTTAATAGCATCTTTTTTTATTTACAAATTGAAAATCGAAACCTCAATAGAAAAGTCTCAGTGCCATAACAAATAGGTATTATTATCTAAACAATAAGTGTGGCATTACCGTGAAGATCTGGTGGACCGTGACGAGCTCCGCGAAGATCTCGAAGAGCTCCGGCTGCTGTACGAACTGGAGCGACTAGATCGTGACCGCCTGGAATTTGACAAAAATAAACTATATTAATAAGACATAAGGATCATACCCATAACACGAGTTTAAAAATTAACTAACAATAAAATAAAGTTGCCGTCACTGATAATTATTGTAAGATCTTAATGATTATAATAGCATTTATTTCTTTTAATCGACTAGACAAATTGAAATTTGTTTGAATTTTATTGAGAGCCGTTAAATAAGCAAGCTTTAAAATAATTATATCATGATTTTGATTAATTGAGCATTATATAAATTATCACAAAGAAATTTGTGGTTAGAAAAAGTTTGGAAAATCATAGTCTTGATGGAAGAATTGAACCCGCGTCCTGCGTACCGCATTCCAGGCAGATATGCCTAAAGCACCCGACCAAGACGCTAATTTTAAAGAAAAAAAATATATATAAGATGTTCACCCTCGTATACTGCTAACCTAAACGCTACTCAAGTTTTGACCACTGCCTATAAAGTTAAGCGTAAATTACCTGTCAGAATTTGTATGGCTAGACGTCAATTTTGACAATACTCAAATGTTAAGCCGGACTCAAACTTCGAGTAGCGTTTCAGTATTCGTGTGTGTTGGCACTTACCTTGACGAGGAATAGGAGCGGGACCTGGATCGCGAGGTGCGCGATCGAGAGCGCGACGACTTGCCGCACGAGCGAGACCGCGACCGCGACCAGGACCGCGATCGCGACTTGTCGCGCGACGGCGTCCGGCTGCGCGTGCGCTTTCTCCCCTCGACCGACTCATCCCTCTTCCTTGCGCTCTTCTCCCTCTTGGGACTGGGACTCTTCTTGCCCGAGGATTCGGGCGAATTCTCTTTGATCTCGATGATTATAGGGCTCTTTTCCTTCTCTTGCTCCTTCTGTTTGGGTTCCTTCGGTTCGTCCCTGGGCCGAGTCTCCTTCGGTTCCTCCCGTGGGCGCGGCTCCTCTTTCGGAAGGGGTTCCTCTTTGGGGCGAGGCTCCTCTCTGGGCTGAGTGGTGGTAGAAGTAGAAGGCCCGTTCGTCTCCTCGGCTACCCTCTTGCGCTCCAGCGCCTTGGTCAACGTGGCCAGCTTCGCTTTAAGCGTGTTCATCTCTCTCAGGTCGATCTCGTCTTGTCTCAACCTTTCATTTTGACCAAGGAAGTCACCTTCGGAATCCTCCTCGGAGTCGTTCTCGCTGCACGAGCTCCTCAGGCAGACTTTCGCTTTCGGCTTGACGTTGCTCTTTCTCCTTTTCTTCTTCGGTTGCAAGTCCGACGGTGACTTTATGTATTTGCGCTTATCTTTCTCGGGCAGTTTTTCTATAATATCACGGTAACGTTCGGGGCTTCTTTGCGCGGGGGAGTAACTCAGACTAGATGTGCTTCTGCTCTTTTGTACGGAACGCGATCTTGACTTATCTTTTTCCCTGCGATTGCGGTTTTTGTCCTTCTCTCCTCTATCTTTAGGTGCAGGCGAAGTTGATCTACTCATAGGTGATCTGTGTCCTTTTGTATGGCCAGAATCTTCAGTCTGCTTGTCTTTTTTTGTATACTTCCGGACTGGCGATCGCGAATTTGACTTACTGTGCGAAATTTTGCGTCTACGTTCATCGGGTGTTGCGGAAGTCTTTCTGGAATGACTTCGATCGCGATCATTTTTGGAACGACCAATTTCTCGATCGATTCTTGGAGGACTTCGGTCGCGATCAGTTCTTGAACGGCTACGTTGGCGATCTGCTATTGAGCGACTTCGTTTGCGATTGTTCCTAGAAAGGCTTCGTTTGCGATTGGTTCTTGGCTGACTTAGTTCGCGGTCAGTTTTTGAACGACTCCGTTCGCGATCGATTCGTGAACGACTATGTTCGCGATCGATTCGTGAACGACTATGCTCGCGATCAGCTCTTGAACAATTGCGTTCGTGGTCTGTTCTAGAATGACTACGACGTTCACGACTGTTTCTTGAACGACTTCTGTCACGATTGTTTTTTGAACGGCTTTGTTCGCAGTCCCTTTTTGATGTAGTTTGGTCGCGATCGGTTCTAGACCGACTTCTGTCCCGATAGTTTGTGGGGCGACTTGTGTCACGGTCTTTTCTTGAAGGACTCCTTTCACGTTCGTTTTTAGAACGACTTCTTTTGCGTTCTACTTCAACCACCTTTAACTTGTATTTCTCTATTTTGCTTCTTGGCAAAGGTGATTCCTTCCTTTTGTACTCTGGAGATCTGCTTCTTCTTTTTGGATCCCTATCTCTAGTAGGCGGTGAGGCACTCTTGTCATAATACTTGTCTTTATTTTTAGTTTTTTCAGTTCTAGATTTTGGTATTGGTTCAGAATCGGACTCGGACGATTCTTTCTCTCTTTCCGCTCTAGTACTTTTGTAATACTTTTCATTGTAACGAGATTCCTTGTTCCGGCTGGATTTATTTGGTGATCGTTCTTTATACTCGGGTGAAATATCGCGGTCATGTCTCTCTCTTATTGGACTCTTATATTTACGTTGCCTGGAAACCTCGTTATGGTCATCCCTGTCTCTACGCTTTGGTTCGGCTTCTTCGTAACGGTCCGGGCTATTTCTTCTGTTTCTCTCGTACTTATCCTCCTTTTCTCTCCGGCTGTATATGTCTTCTCTCTTTTTTCTGTAATCGGGTGACACACTGCGCCGCGGAATCCTCCGCTCGTCACGTGGCAAACTCTCTCTGTGGTTCCTACCGATGGGGCTTTCTGTCAGTTTTTTATTGTAGTATGTGCCCTCGATTCTTTCGTATTCTATTGAAGGGCTCCGGCGTCGCTTCTTTTCTGGTGGCGGTGACAGACTTCGGTCTCTGTGATACTGTCTTCTGTCTCTTTTGTCTGATCGACTTTTTGGTAACTCTTCAGAATCGGAGTCCGACTGTTGTCTGGCGGGTCGCTTTTCCCTTTTATCTCTATCTTTTTCTTTAGACGGTTCCCGTTTTCTGTTGTCTACCTTGGTGATATACGAGCGTTGTGTATACTCGGGCGAAGAGTCTCTCTCTTCTCTGGATCGACTTCGTTCTTGCCGCCGCTTGCTGGGCTCCGGTAGCCTTGTATTTCTGCTTAAAATTTCTTCTTTTTTGTCAATCTTTTTGTGTCTGTCTTCACGATCTCTATCTCTCTGTCTGTACTGACTATCACTATCACGGCTGGCACTTCTTTCACGAGGGCGTTCTTTAGTTACTTTTGCAGGAGAACTGAAACGAAACAGTATAGTTATTGTTATTATACTTAAAACTGAGGTTTATAGTTAATACCCTTATTTAATTTATTTTGTTATAACCGATCTATTCATTTTATTTTAACAAGTGCCAAGTACAATTGACAACATTTCAAAAATGACAACCTCCTAAAATAAAAATACCGTTTCTTTATTTTCCAATCCTGACTTCGAAAATATTTTTATTAATTTTTTTTATTACTGAATTACAGAGAAAAACAATAAAATGTAAAATCATGCGATGACGTCACGGGCGGGAAAACGTTTGCCTTCCTAGATGTAAGAATAAAAAAGTTATCATAGACATGATGACAGACGTCAGTCATAAATCAAATCCAATGTTATTAATTGTCATCGTCGAAATTAACAATATTAGAGTAGCAATAAAATTAAATCCTTCATAAACTTTAATTTAAAACGTATTTGACTTTGAAATTAATTTCAAACATTTCAGATAAAATGTTTTTATTTTCGACACCGGAAACGCCAGTTCGTCAATTTTGACAAGTGATATTTTTATTTTTCGAGTCAAGAGTGATTTCGCCATTCGTCTACGCCAGTGACGTCATTTGGCACTTACGTCTGTTTAGAATGACCGGTATTTCATTATTATCATGATTTTTTGTATGAAAACGACAGAATTCAGAAGAAATAAAAAATATGGGTGTCTTCATTTTCGGTTTAATTTCATATAACATCATAATAAAGGTATGTTGAAAAAATGAAATGTTGTCAATTATGTATATGTATTTTTTTATAGTTGAATAATATTTCGATACTGTGATTGGATACTGTTTACGAGGCTATCGTTTCATATTACTACACACACATGTTAATATTTCATAAATTGCCTCGTACAATCCAAACGAATTAATACTTGAACTAATTTAAAATTTACATGATGAAAGAATCGCGTTTCAACTAGAATAAGACAATTGATTTTGTGTAAACATAATATGACATTGGAAACGTTCGCGTCTCTGCGACTCGAGCGAGCTACGACAAACATATGGCAGCTGTTTAACAATGATTTGTAACTAAAATTATTTACCAAGTACATATTTCGGTAATTTGGTCAAAGTTTTTGAAATCGATAAATTGAAGTCCATTTATAAATCATGGCATGTATTGAATCTATTGAATCTGTAATATGCAAATTTTGAAATTTACCTACATGCCAATAATCTAGAACAGTGGTGGTTTTTCGTAATACCAATCCGTATAGTCGGCCGGCCATCCAGTAACACCTTTTATTGATATGATCTTATAATAACACTTATGCAGACGATATTACCTAACAGTTTTTTTCTTGAAAACTTTGGTTAACTCTTTCCTGATGGGACTGAGACCCCACGTAAACTGGTGAAATGTGGGTCAATCTCACCCTCCCCTAGGGATAAGCAGTCGTATTTCGAAGGATGTGTTTAATTATAGTCCGTAGTGACGGCAGAGCAAAGTAGTCACCAACCTAATAAATTCGCGGGTATTATTACAAGGAGGCTTATACAAAGGTAAATAAAGAAATAGGGAGCATAGGCTCGCCTATCAGTCCGGTGTAAGTATGTACAGGAAAAAGTTACCTCTCGCGACTGGAAGGGCCGCTGCTGCCGCGACGTCTGCTGCTCGACTTTTTCTGTTCGAAATTCAATAAACACATATGAATATTAACTTCCAGAAGAACATTTCACAACACCAGTGCCAATACATAAGACTATAGTGGTAAAGGCAACTAAATATATTCACTAAGACAATATTATGTGACACTCCTCACTGACCTGGGACAAAAGATGTTTATTTTACTGGAACAAAGTCCTCGTGAGGAGCCTTCACATAATAAAATAAATAACACCACTTTACACATGCATTCTAAATAAGGAACCATACAAGTCAAATAAAAGAGGCAACAATAAATCAATTTTACACTGACAATATGTAAAGTAACATTTAAGCTATTAATGGAAGCAATAATAACAAACAAAAATATAAATATCGAATAATTTGTGGTAAATAAATATTTATATAGTAGGTATATTGTTCACCGAATGTTATTTGTATGGTTATCCATAACATTCCCTTGTGTTCTTTAAAATAAAATAATTAAATAGATACGTACATAAAATCCTAAAAAAAATATTAAAATTTCTTGGCACCAGTGTGAGTGTTTTACATACATTAATCTAGGTTAATATAAACACATAACGATATTCATATATTTATTATACAATGAAATAAACAATAATATGTAATAATGTTTAAAGTAATACACAAAAATCAAATGTAATAATATGTATAACACTTGGTAACGTACCTTATTTAACAAACGGTGGTGGTATATCATTTAAACGTGTGGAGCATCCTTAATTAGTGGTTTTGGGTCAATGAGAGAGAAGAGGGAGAATGTTATGGATTAGTTAGTTTTACAGTCAAACAGTGTGGGTGATGCGCTCGGCGTGTGGTGGAGGCGGGCGGCTCGAAGGGACTTAGATCAAAGAAGCGCTAGTGGCAGGCAGGGACCGGAAAACCACTTTGTTAAATTGAGCTTTCAAGAAAAGATTATTCAAAGAGTTACACTTACGATATGGTTTTTAATAAGGTTTAACTGCTTACTTCTAATAATAAATTGTCCCTTTTTCAGGGAAGGCAAAGGGATCGAGCCCATACAGCCATGGCCGATACTTTTTCTTGAATGTGGGTGTCACACATTTTAACGCATTTAGGGATTGCTTGGCGCGAAACGAGTGGTAACAGATCATGATGGCGACTGATGAGATGGTGAAAACCACTATAAAATTCTCAACGTCAAAGACATCATAACACTTTTATTTCAATGATTCCTCATAATTGAACATCAACACGGATCCCTATACATTAAAATAACACCAGTTTCACTGCACAAAGTCCGCTCAGAGACAATTTATGAATAATTGAAATAAAAATCTGACGACGCCGTTTAAAGAGCGCCAAACACTCTAACTGCTTTCTTAATAACAAGTGTTTTAGTGACTGGTAAGTGCTAGAATTGACTGTATCTATTTGGTTACCAATTCATTGAGATAGGTCTAAAAGCTAAAAGTAGAAATGCTTACGTATTTGATAGGTTTATTAAAACAAGTCTCAATAAACACCCCTTTAAGAGTAAGCGGCACCAGACCCTGCTACGATTAAAGAGGTAAGCTAGTAAAAGAGCCCTTGTCCACGCTAGAATGGATTGCGACACGCGCTCACAGCACACACCGAGCGCGTCCGCGGACCACATTAGTACCACCATCTGTTTTAAGGACTACAAACACCATGCATGTAAATAACAGATAACTGTGCACACATAAGACCCTCACAGCCGCCCATCGCTCACAGTTCACAAGTTAGTCACAACGTAATAAATCAAATGCATTAACTGTCACGTGATACGTATTTTAGTATTCACCTAACATAGTGTTCTTACTGAGTGTTATTGTTTTGTGATATACTTACAGTATACGTTATTTCTTCAGATAAAGATGGCTATCCTATGAAATGATGCACAGTTAAACAGATAATTTTTACTGGCTATTTCTTGTATTTACAGAAAAAACAAATAAAATAAAAAACGAAGTAAGAAGACAATAACCACACATAATAAAAAAAAACTTGGTTCGATACGCCCCTAGGAAAGATATTCGAGAAGGCTCATTGAATACGTGTAGGGATTTAGCTAGAGATTTTCAAGCTAGGGTTTAACAAACTACTAAGGTAACAATTGCAAACGAAATTTCGGTGACAACTACACTTAGTCCAATAGCTTTCTAAGAATAAGGGGGGAAGGGAGTGACGACGACAGGGTACCAAGAGCAACATAATTTCAACATTGGTGAGTTCATTTACCCCGTATTAGTAGCAAGGTGGGGTGCCAAAGAAATGATAGATAACATTGGTTCAGGCCAAATGAGACAGAGAGGGCGTCGTCATCAAAACAAAACAAAAGGAAGTAATGTGCTACACCAGACTTGTACTGACAGGTTCGGAAGAGAATCTGAGTTAGGATAGTGAACAGTTGAGTGTCGTACGTATGAGAGAAAGAATCCCAACATCTACATGTAGAACAAGTGTAAATACATTCTTCAGTGTAGTCCCCAAAAAATCCCAAAAATTAAACTTAGTATTATCTAAAACATTTTCTTTATTTTATATATTCAAAGATTATGTTTCAACTGTTGACCATATAAATTATATACTATTTATACCACTAACAATGTTATTTTACTATATCATATTACGCAACATGATCTTTGAATAGTACCATTCCTATAGACTAATATTTAGAAGCTAAAAGTATTGCATTGGACATGTCAACATAACAACTTGGCGGGAGATGAGCATCAGTCATTTATTTACCTTTTTCTTCTTTTTCTGCTTCTCATCCTCCGAGCTGGCAGTGTCGCTGTCGTGCTGTGCCTCTGTGCTGCTCGAACTGCCGGAGTCTGATGATTTGGAGCGTTTCTTCTTTTTCTTGCTGGACTCTTGCCTGCGAACCATTTGTCCGTATTAGATGCTATCTAAAGATACTTATACTCCATCCATTATAGCAAGAGACAAAATGTAAATCTTTATGTGTCTTTCAATATAAACACACAAAAATAAAAATGTTCAACACCATTATTTCAAAGAAGCTGATAGTTTAATTTCTCTAAACTTGTTTTGTATTTAAGAATACATGTTTATTGTTTTAAGTGCACTTAGTAGATAAAGAGACATATCAAGATGTTTACATTTTCTCTCATGCTATAATGGATGGAGTATAGAGACATTTTCTGTAGTTACTTACTTGTAAGACACACACAGACCTTGACAAATAACGTGTAACAAAACCACAGTCTAATTTAATTTAAATATTTAACAGGAAGAGTTTCAAAGTTAGCCATACCTACGAATTAAGTTCCACAACATCTTTTTTTCACTGAAATCAGCAACAAACGAGTATTATTGTTAACTAATCCAAATGACTTTTGACTAACATTACTTAAAACATAAAAATACTTGCCGTTTGGTCATACGCAGTGCGACTTGTCTGTTTAAAGGCAATGAATCTATCAGTCCTTCATCAATAGTAGATTAAAATAAAAATAGCAAAAATAAACTATGTCTACAGTACAACAACAACGATTAAACATTAATTAAAATATGACCTACTTTTCTTTTTTATTCTTCTTAGATTTCTTTTTCTTTAATTTCTTTGAATCTGGAGATGCGCTGAAAAGAATAGAGAAACACATTTAACTTAAATATTATTAAAACTATACAGAAAACTACGGCGCTAATATTGTCATTCTCATCACTCTCTCCTTTTGTCGGTTTCTCGAGATGGTCACTTACATCACATACAGAAAGGATTGGAGGATGACATGAGGAAGAGGGAGTTCATGCTGAGCTAACTTCTGATGGAAGAGGAAGACATGTCATGTTGACCCCACTAACTGCCGCACTCAGAGACGTCAAATAACGTTAATGAATACTTAACGTCAAAAAATGACAATTCAAAACTAGTCTCTATTCTTGCCGGGTCTATGGTCCAGATTTGAATGAAAATTTTTGACATTATATACTCATTAAAGTTAATTGACGTCTCTGAGTGCGGCAGTTAGAGTGGTAAAAGAGTAGGGAGAAGAAAAACAAGAGAAGATAGATTGGGAGCAAGACAGGACAACAGAAAACTACTGTTGTCAAAGTTATGGTATTCAATTCAATTCATGTATTGCTGTCATGTGTCTACAGATGTGCACACTAATACAGAATCAAACATGAACCCTGTCAGAATATCGCAATATACACTTTCCAATCAATAAGATAAAGAGAGAAATTGGCTGCTGCTTACCTGCGTTTCTTCTTCTTCTTGGACACGTG
Organism: Cataclysta lemnata; assembly: GCA_963931975.1. Lineage (NCBI taxonomy): Eukaryota > Metazoa > Arthropoda > Insecta > Lepidoptera > Crambidae > Cataclysta > Cataclysta lemnata. The sequence continues at coordinate 2,737,085 of OZ008344.1, read as the reverse complement.
CGTTTCCCGCTCCTCCCTCTCGTTGCTCGGTGTTCTGACGAGTGGGTATCTCTGCGCGTGTTCGCGCGCCCGCCTCTCGGGGTCCAGGCTGGTGCCCTCCACGAACTGCGGCGATATGCCGAACGCGTCGCGCAGCCGAGCGTTCTTCTCCTGCTGCGCCTCAGCGATCGCGTGCGTCTCTCTCACACTGAAAGAAAATAAAATAATTTTAACTGCACACGGGCAACACGCAAGCAACACCCTCCGGCCAGCAATGCCGAAACGGCTTCGTATATACGACCACGACGAATATTTACCTGCGTTGCACCTAAGTGGGCTAAAAGTAGGGAAAACAGTAAAACAATTTAGCGTCTGCTCATTTAAATTGGAACTATAAACAATTACATTGTAAAAACCAACTGTTAAAATGGAATTGGCCCCCCGATTCGAAATCCAATTAGCGCCACATGTAAGTTTTAATTGAAGCATTCGCTACATAAGCGAGCGCGCGGTGAGGTGACCCAATTCCGTAACGCGCGCTAAACAGCTTTAGAATATTGAAAGAGAAGATGGTGCCCACCTTATAACCGACCTCATCGACTTCCTCTCCTCGTCATTGGAGAGACAGACCTGTAAATTGTCGTTAGCATTGTTCTGTTGTTGGGTGCAGTTGCACCGGCAACAGCACGACGTTCTAATGCCGGCGAGTATGTTCCTGATGGCGGGCTCGAGCGCCTCTGCAACGAGGGGCGCCCGGTGTGTCCTCGCCGAGTCGGCGGGCTCGTGGGAGGAGGCCCGCGCGGCCCGCGGCGTACCCGCCACCACCGCTTGGAAAGTTCCGCGCCAGAGCCGCTCGAATACGACGCGGTTGTCATGTTCGCGACGCGAGACCCTACCCCTATTCATCTTAACCTAACTTATCTAATGGAAGACTTGGTTTCTTAAAGCTAAGTGGGTTGTTGTGTAAAGCTAGATCATGGCGGTCGGACCGCTGGAAGACTGGCGTGAGGGTGGGCTACATGGCAGTGCGGCCGGCGGCGGGCCGGCGGCGCTACTGCCGCGGCCCACAGGAAGTGCGCCGACGCGCGCAGCCTGCGCAAACAACGGAACTCCGCCAAGCGTCGCGACGCCGCTTCTCAAAGGGATTTCGCCACCCTCGCCCTTTGTCGGGAATCTAATCAAAATCAGAGAATCTGAGTCTTGTGTTTGTCTTGATGTTTTTCATTTGCAATGAATGTTTTCATTTCATAAAAAGATTGAACGTTAGGAATTAAGAATTTAGGTCTTCCAGGTTTTTTATAAAATTTACTGAAATATGATAAGTAATGATATCTTCTGGGCTCATTCCTGACGATGCGCACAAGAATACCCATTGAAATCAATAAATGTAGACCAAAATAAAGTCAGAATTAAAAAAAAAAATATCTGATACTCAAATAAATATAGTAGGTAAATCTTAACTAACTCAGGCAGGTAATATTTTGTAAGTAAGTTACCGACTACCAACATGCCCCGAATAAACGGCTATCAGTATAATTTGTTTTATTACAAACTAGAAAATAGTAACACATTTTCCATTTGATTCAGAAACGGATAAAATTCGACTAAACAGTCCCGAGAGCGAGTAATTAAGTCATTAAGTCCCGATAACGATTAATATAAGGAAAAAATATATATTCTGACTGTAGGTAACCCGAGGTCTTGGAGGATTATCCAAGTGGCAAACGATACAACTTTTCTATGGAACAAATGTAAATTTTTGACAACTACTCTTACATGTGATTGTGACAAGACGGTCGCCATATTGTTTTTTCTGTGGTAGTTAATCAGTTTCATACATTTGTACTCTATTCGTTGTAATAGAATAATCACTTGTCTAGAGCTTAATGTAGAAAACATAGCGATGCGAACGGCAGTAATCAGGTCGCAGGGATGGCTAATTATGTACTTGTAGAACCTACTATTTATAGGGGAATCAATAGCGACCTATAAAAATAAAGGTTGATGAACCTAAACATTATGCACTGAAGAAAACATCTGCTTTTTGAACGCAGTTCATACAGAAACAATAAGCAGATATAGCTTTATTTAACTTGATATAGGTAACAGATAATCTTGTAAACACAACACGTCAGTATCCAATTAAAAATTACAAATCTTGCTTATTTTCTCAATCAGTATTATGACATTTAAGGGCAAACAAATTAAACATTTTGCCTATTAATTTTTGTCTCTCTATTTGGTCAAGAATTTTGGCACACATAACATCATGGTAATTCTCAAATTTGCATTGTTTTTTAATAAAATACCTTTTTTAATTTCAAGTATTCCATTGCCAAACATCCAGTGAAATAAAAGCACCTTCTAAAAATCAAATTTATTTAAAGCTTAGAGGGAGAGAGCTCACAATTCGCTGGCATGTTGGCATGTTCACGTTCAACATACGAGATTTTAATTAAAACAAGCACGTTGAAATATTGGCGGGGAGCTCTCTGAGGGCATTAGTGGCGTCATTTGCACCTGCCGCGCCTATCCCTGTATGTTTATCCTGGCCTAGTTTCTTATACCTACCTACTTATAAGTGTGAATAGAGCTCACATTACATTGTCCAGATAGATTGTTGTTTGTACATTACTAGGAGAACACTACGCGATTTTAATAAAGCCCCTTATTAACGAGCAATGAATAGCAAAACGTGTCTCCCTCGCGCGTACTTACGGACATGTATTTAGCCTTAAGTACGTGGTCAATGAGAACCTTACATGCCAGTCGTTCGTGTCAGTTCTATCACGAAACACTATCCACCCCGTGGAATGGAGTCATAACGTGCTGACCAATTTATTGCCTCCATTAAATTCTACTATTCAGGTGCCACAGTATTTTTGGCGCTAGTATAGGTAATGTAATATGACTGTAATTGAAAAATAAACCACCTTTGGTATTTATAGCTCTTAATACATTCTAATCAGGCGATGGAGAAGTTACAAATATAACAATATTACAAAGAGCCGAAAAACACAAATAAATTTATCGGTACTCTCAAAAAATAATGTCGGCGTTAAACAGCATTTCAAATATAATGCTTGTTCATATAAAAACGCAAGATTTCAAATTTAAAAATATCCTCGCTACGCTAGTGTTTGGTAAATAGAAAAGTTATTTTTAAGGAGGAAGCAACCATTATAGCGCTCTAGATAACATTTTTACAAGCGTAACGTTTTAGATATAATTAGCTCTACGCGTACGCACTCTGGGAGAATAACAGCTGGTTTTTTTTTTGCCAGCCTTTATTTTTCTGCCAACATTAAGTACTCATTATCGTTAATTGACGTCGCTGAGTGCGGCAGTAAAACGTAAATATTATTGTCTAATAAAAGTAGAGTCAAGGTAGTCTTCACTCCTATATGATTCAAATCATCCATCACATCATAAAGGAGCTAGTGATGAAAGAATATAAGAAAAGTTTGGAACGGATCAACGGACCACATCGAAAGACCGATGCACAGAGAGAGTGGTTGTGATGACAACACTCCTATCTTTCAATATTCTAAAGATTGTATAGCCGCCCTGCCTGAGACCAAACCCTCTTTGGATATGCTGTTGTTGGTGGCTAACGCTCTACCATTCAAGTGCACTAAGGTGCTTGCTACAACGGGCAATCTCCCTTAGCCGCTTTGTACGACACCCTTGGGGTGAGAGCCGTTAGGGCTGGCGGACATTCTACATGTTTTCTTCGCTCCCCTCGCTTGCTCATGTTCAATAATACTGCGTCATAAAATACAGCATACACACCAAAAAAAGCGCATAAATTTAAACCTAATAGAGCAGAGTTCGCGTGTGATATGATGTTTTGATTGATATTTTTTATACTTCCCGGTATAAAAACAAATATTATATTATTAATATTATATAAATAGGTTTAAAAACAATTATTTTAATAACATCAATTGAAACTCTGTTAAACCACATTAAATGGGCCGTTGCAATATACCATCTACAGATGAATATACATAAAACTTCCAGTGTTATTGATAAAAACGGGCATTACATCAAACAGTGGATAGAATATTGAAACCGATATCGTAAGAGGATTTAGATGATAGACCTCTGTTATATTATGTGTACATTTGGCCAACTCTCAAAATTTAAAATCTACAAAACAACAGACAGCGGGTCAATCTCAGACAACATTATCCGTCGTCATGCTAGGCTGGGCTCGAGCCTCATTCATTATTGAACCGAGCAAGGGTGCCTGGGTGACATATTGAAATCGCCTCCCTGTTCGCCCCACTGGGGTAGCGACCTACGTCATGCACGCGATCGATATGACACAGTGAACTATGGAACGAACGCGGGGAGTACAGCACAGTACTGGACTATGACATTTCTTTTGTTCAGAGTAAAAAGGCTGTTAACCTTTTTTCGTCTCATGTTCTCAATTAATAAGATGTTACTTCAAATCATAGAACAGAGGGTTACACTTAATTGTTTATTTGAAAATTCCGTAAAACGTTTGGTTTTTTACACTACAGTAGGTATATATTTTTCATAATTTGGTGTAAAAAATCTTGGCGTAGATAACTTCAAATTACAATAAAACTATAAAACACAGTAGCTTGTAAAAAAAAAAGTTATGTACCTTGACTTGTTAACTTAGCTTCTACATGTTAGCTATCCTATCGAGTTAATTGAAAATTAGTTAAAGTTACTAACTGCCGCACTCAGAGGCGTCAATTAATGAGTATTTAATGTCAAAATTTTTCATTAAAATCTAGACCATAGACCCGGCAAGAATAGCGACTAGTCATAACGTCAAATAATGACAATTCAAAATTGTCATTATTTGACGTTAAGTACACATTAACGATATTTGACGTCTCTGAGTGCGGCAGTAAAACTGCTTAAACAGTAATCTGGATAATGTAACATGAAACGAATACTATAATCGCGATTATAACGAGAGTTACAAGTGTCTTGACCTTGTATTTGATGTTATAGGTGCCTCTGATGCTAATGCAATATCGCGAATAATTTTATAGGTATGGAAATACTGTCAGTTCCCTCCAATAACCAAACCAAAGTGAACAAGCATTGTAGAAAAAAAATTTTGAATTGAAAATTAACAAAGATAGCAAGGAATTTTTCCTTTCCTTATCCGCCATAGGAGCACCAACGTAGGAAAACAATTAGACGGCTGAAATTACGAATCTACTTCATGATTAATTATTACTCGAAGGCGAAGAGAATTAATTTTGTGCGAAAAATGATGATTAAAACCCGCGTCGGCGAATACGGCGTGCTTTTATCGTTTGTCGTGGACAAACTTATAATGAAATGGAAAATTACTTTGCGCGAGCTCTTGTTCAACGTCATATTCAACATTATTGCAATACATATTGATGCACGAAGCACGATACTGTGCCACTGGGGTTTAATTAAATTATATTCAATCACTATGTCACATTAACTGCCGCACTCAGAGACGTCAAATAACGTTAACGAGTACCTACTTAATGTCAAAAAATGACAATTCAAAACTACTCGCTATTCTTGCCGGGTCTATGGTCTAGATTTGAATGAAAATTTTTGACATTAAATACTCATTTAAGTTAGTTGACGTCTCTGAGTGCGGCAGTTAGTCTTAAAACTATCACTCAAATGTTTCTACATAGGAGCGTTGCATTCGATTCGCATCAGGACATAATAATAATATGTAAATTAAAAATTTTCGGCTTTTTTTTTCTTTGTGACAACAGAGCAGAATAAATTTATCACCACCGCAAATCCCTACCGCGGGTGTTGTACAAGTTTTTATAACACCTAGCACCTAGTAATATTGTACTGGAATGAATATACGTATATGCAATGGTAAATGGCAATAGACTCACGCCCTATTACATGGGACCTAACATCGTTCGCATGATGTGGGTGTTAATACAACTCTTCCTACCCCTTTAGGGATAAAAAGGCATGATTTATGTATGTGTGGTGACGGCAGAGTAGAATACAATTGTCACCACCCCAAATCTCTCCCGTGGGAGTCGTACAAGGCGACTAAGGATAAATCAGTGATGAGGAATGGGCAGCAGCGTTCCTCTTATACCTACCACCTAGTAAAGTACTGCGACTTTTGTGCCCGATAAATGGCAATAGGCTCGCCACCTGTTACATGGGATCTAGCATATTTGGCGAAACGCGGGTGCTTGTTCACCTCTGCCTACCCCTTCGGGGATATAGGCGTGATTTATGTATGTATGTATGTATTTATGTATGTATACTTTAGAAGGTTCCAATCCAGCCCATTGAAAAGCCATAAAAATGTACCTAGTAGGCATTAAAAAATTATATAGGCAATTGCAAAACATGCCCAGCAATTTTATCTTGTTACCGCAAGTGTGAATAAAACTTTACAGACCTACTTTCACGTAGGCAAATAATTAACCATTACACGGTTTCTTTATTGGTGATTTGCCCGTTTCTCGTTCGTATAGAATATATTAAAGTAAAGATGTCACCTTGCTGCAAAATCTATGTGTATTTACCACGGATGGGGCATTAACTGACAATAATAATTATTATAACAACAATTTAAATACTTAAAACTAACAAACAAAAGTGCGAAACTATTAGTACTACCATTTTAGGTACATATTTATTGGTAACTTAACACCATCGTTTCGCCAATTATGTTAGGTTCCATGTAACAGGTGGCGAGCCTATTGACTATGCAAATCTCATTGCTGGGTGGTGTAAGAGGACCGTTGCTGCCCATTACTCATCCTTTTCTTAAGCCTAAGTCGCCTTGTATGATAAAATATGACATCTGCTGGAGAGATTAGAACAGTGAGCTTTGAACGAAACTAGTAATCAAATAAGTACTAGAAAATAAGACCCCATTCCATTCATAGAACTAACATTTGCTTCGTATGTGTAAGTGACCGAGTACCTACTTAATGTCAAAAAATTACAATTCAAAACTAGTCGCTATTCTCGTCGGGTCTATGGTCTAGATTCAAATGAAATTTGACCCGAAAAAAGTTAATTGACGTCTCTGAATGCAGCAGTTAGTACAAAAAAAAATGTTCATTTAAATCTAGTAGACCATAGACTTGTTTCGAATTGCCGAAAAGCGCGTTAAGGACCCCTTCAATTTAAAGCCACGTCTCCGAATACGGCTGTATGTTAGCCGGGGTAGTATTCATCGCGCTATTACTGTTAGGTACATGTTGTATACAGGCGTGATGTATGTATATGTGTGTGTGCGTGCAAAACAAACATCGACAACAACAAGTGTCCAACTCCACAAACGACTGGCAAAGAGTACTCACGCCACCCGCCCGAACTCGTCCCTGGGCACCGCCTTCTCGCCGGCGCCTGCCTCCGCCAGCTTCGCCCGGAACGCGGCCACCCGAGCCGCGATCTCCTCCTTCGGCAACCTGCGCAACCACACCAGGGATACACTCATTTGGACAACATACACACCATAAATACATATACACCACGCGCAACAGAGGACCGCTCTGTGTGAACAAGTGTACAGCAATGGCCTAACGACATACCAATGCATGGATACAGCCGCCAAGGCGTGTGTTGTAACCGCGCTGAATTACTTTTTGAAAACAATAAAAACAGCCAGCGATAAGACGCTCACGGCGTGCAGCCGTAAACTGAACAACCGAGGGAGCAACTAGAGTTTACTAGAGCATTGAAACGGTGCACTATTGATTGGACTCCGGCGCACGCGAACCCCCGCCCTTGCGGAGGGTGCAACACCGACTACAATAGGCCATTGGACCCCGCTGCTAAGCCGTCAACCCCATGGGGTCATTACTTGTTGTGCAGATCGATAACACATGATCTCGAATCTGTTGGACAACTGTGAATAGTTGTATAATATCGCCGTTACAGGTTGTTGCCACTTCGTTACACATTCTCGTATATTTGCACGAGCACATTTGAAATAAAACCACTTTACATATGCGTGTACTTTGGATGTTAACATAGGTATTATTATTGATTATATCCCGAGGTTTCATTTAGATTTACTGCGACTGTGGTCACAGGGAGGCTGAAGATGACAGGTGTCTTCATATAAAGTTATCATTAACTACCGTCCAATCATTTAACATTTAATTGGTGCGATTTAGGCAAACATCTGTGCAATATTAAAATAAGGCAATATTGATTTACGCGATTATGTAGCTGAGTATACCTACCGCTACGCATATTCTGTTATTGTGCTAAGGCCAATTGAAAACACTATTTTGAGATACAAGTTTTAATTTAGTTTAAAGTAAATATTAATGTATTGATTTTACTAAGCATTACGTCTACTCCAAGGCTTATATTAAGTTTCAATACGTCACAGCAAGCGCTCCGCTTTATAATTAACCTCATAAATAGACATCGCACGTCTATTCAATAAGCTGCATCGTTTAAATAGAGACGCGATACGGACGATGTATCAGATCAAAGGTATACCACCATAACAAATGGTACAGAATGTCGTGGATTATCGCCAATATAGCTTCGCTGTTGGCTCCAAGCCAGTCTTGTAAACGCATAATATAATAATTAAATATATTTTTAAATTGTAGCGATTAAGATATTTCAACGTGAAAAACAAATGCAAATAGTGATAAATCTATTACTGTCTCAGTCAAAATTATTTTAATGAACACATCGACGTGTAGCCAAAATGAGACTAATTAGATTATTCTGACATAAAAATATAAAACTTTTCTAATCACTATTTTCTTTGTAATAATTTTTCTAACACTTATAATTATAATATACAAATATAATTTATAAATGATGTACCCCATAAAGGAGTTAATAGACGACATTCAGAAATTTGAAAAAAGGATCAGAATATATATCATCACTTTCATGTTCTAGTACACCTATATAATAAAGTGTTACATGACCACCTGTGTGAACTACAAATAGGTAATTCAACACTTTTGAGTATATAGTGATACTTAATTTAAGTTAAATAATTTGAGTATTTTTGGAAATTTACTAAAACAAAAACTCAAAAAGCCTGCTTCACTCAAAAACAGGAATGTGATGTTTATGTATTCCATACTGTCATTATTACATGCGCATTTTGTATGAAGCTACGGAACCGGCCACACGCGGACACGCACTAATGAAAGCTACTAAGAAGCTTTATTAGGCTGTGTTCAGACCAAACTGACTGTCTGACTGCCCCTGAAAGTGAGTGAGCATTACGCAGTTTATTGTATTTCCATACATATTCATTTTTTCGTTCACACCTAACCCATAATATGTTGTTACGCTATACATAGACGCTGACATTCGGCGGCTATAAGTTTGGTTTGAACACGGCCTTATACAAATTGTGCCCGTCGCGTTCGCGACAGGTGACACGACGAATAGTAAAAGGGGTCTAAGACAATACAAATTACAGGACAGAATAAATAATATGAATTAAAAAGGTGATAATATAATATGTAGGCAAAGGTGAGTGTTGACTAGTTGTAAAGGGATCCCCATGGAGAGTTCCCCTATAGTAGATCGGTATGTCAATACCCAACAATTCATTAAAAGGGCAAGTACAGTATACCACAAGGAAGATAATCAATGCCTCACCACCTTATTGTATATTGAGTAATGTGTGATAAAATAGTAGATCTTCCATCAAGTGCACAAAACAAATCATTTTTGTCCGAGACTTTTATGTCGAGGATGAAAATGGTTTTGGGGATGGGATGAGTAAGAAACTTTTATTATAACATTTCTTAAAATTCAAACTAAAATAGTACAGTTTTGAATACTGAAGGAAATTGTTTTTCCCATTGATATTAGGCTTGAGCTGCAGACCTATACACATACATACATAATTCACGCCAATATCCCCGAAGGGGTAGGCAGAGGTGAACTAGCACCCACGCTTCGCCAATTAGGCTAGGTCCCATGTAATAGGTGGCGAGCCTATTGCCATTTATCGGGCACAAAAGTCGCAGTACTTTGCTAGGTGGTAGGTATAAGAGGAATGCTGCTGCCCATTCCTCATCGCTGATTTATCCTTAGTCGCCTTCTATGACACCCACGGGAGAGGTTTGGGGTGGTGACAATTGTATTCTACTCTGCCGTCACCTATACAGCCAAGTATTAAATTAATTTTGAATTAATAATTTTCTTAAATCAATTTAAAAACCTACCGTACCTACTTGAATAAAAATTTTAATGTCTTTTATTTCTTATATCCTGCACAAATAAGCACTTTCAGAGCATGAGAAGTGAAAAAAAACGTATCCCACAATGAGGCATTGAGAAGTTCGTAATCCATGTATTTTTAGTTAATTTAATAGAGAATCCTATCATGGTGAAATGACAAGCTCTTGTTTCACATGCAGCTATGAGTAGCTCTAATAAAACAAACTATTATATTATATATATGAAACTAATGGATTCACATATGCAATTACAAAAATAAATAAATAAAAGTTTATTTGATTACGATAAGGTGGGATACAAATTATGCACTGTTGCAATTTAGGAGGACTCAACACTAGGATAGGATACCGTCCTGTGTAGTGTAGTGAAGACCATACTTCCTTAAAGTTACAATTAGAAAAGTAAGAATGCCGCGTGTATGTGTGTTTTAATGTGTCTTTAAGAGGGTCACAATGTGAGAGAAAAATAATTATTCAATAATATAGCGGCAAAAATCTTACCCTTGCTCCTCGAGACTGTCTTCCAGTTCGGCACATTTTACTTCTATTTTTCTCTTTCTTTCATGATCTAATATTTCCCGATTAGGTTGTTTGTTCGACGCAGAGTCCAACTTAGCTATCTCCTCTTCAGTTCGATAATTGACAGAATCTTTGGTTTTTCTCACAGAAGCCCAGTTTCTTTGAACGTAACCATTGGTTCCGGATCCACGCGGTGTGGTTAATCCAATGCCATTATACATTTTGTTATTCTATTTACCTAAAAATATTTTTATATATGAACGGCGACACTCACGACTTAGCACATCGGCAAACTCTGGATATTTTCAACAATATATTTATAACGAATAACTAAGGTTTTAGGAAAATCTTATTAATACAAAAGTTACTATAAAATCTTACCATTAACAAACAAGCACCTGTATCTATTTTGAAGAAAAGGACATATTTCTTACACGTCCATCTTGGATGGTTAATTTTTTAAATCCAACATAGATTAAAAACTTATGTTTTTTTTATTCTTTCTTAAATTATTACCACAAAGGTATTTTGAACATAAATAAATTTATTTATTCTGATTAATGCTTACTTTTTATTACAATAATTTAAGAATAAGAACATAACTCATCTATTGAAATCTTATCAAATTATAGAAAACTTTACCACTGTTTTAACTTTTTAGTCGCCGCAGACACTCGCGGGTTGAGAATGGTGAATAATTGTCAATACAAATTCAATAATTATTCTACAGGCTAAAAGGGTCACTGTCTAAGTTCAGCGTGTTTGTCTTTACTCTCTTATAATCTGCGAATACTAGGTTAGTCTGTGACACGTCTGTGTACATTTGACATTTGGCCTGTTTGTTTTGTTTTTGTTTTGCTGATCTTCACGGATTATTTCGTTTTTCATTTATTATTATATAAATAATCAACTTAAAAATATGTTAGACAAAACTCTCTATAGTACAATTTTATGTCAAACTTTTTCTCCTTGTGGTAAATACTTAGCCGCAGGAAATATTTACGGTCAACTGGCTATATTTGAGTATGTTGTAGTTAGTCCTATGACTATGTTTCTACACATTTCAAAATATTTAATCAATGGTTTCCTTTCAGTATTAACCGCATTTTGAATCCTGTAGTGGAATTACTTTCTCCTGACTACAACAGACCTAAACACATTCATACTCCAACAACCAGTAAACAAATATGTAGCCTAGCCAGCACCGAACATTTTTTGATAGTCGGCACAGTGAATGAAATCTGTGGTTGGGACTGGAAACAGGTTTTAAGTGCTAAACTAGGTAAACCTTCATGGCAAATAAAGATATCTCCACAGACGTCGATGGAACAAATTGATATCAATACCCTATGTCTCTCTGATGATGAAGAGAAATTGTATGCTGGGTGTGGTGATAACAAAGTACATATTTATAACTTGGAGGACGGAAGCGAGTTGTCCACTCTGGTCGGACATGATGATTACATACATTCAGTGCATGGAAAGTAAGTAGCCAAGTACTACCTAGTACCTCTAACATAGTTTGTAAAATGTGTTTATATCTAATATGTAAATCAATTTAAAAAATTGTTTTTTTTTTATGCTATTGAGGTAGGAGTCAGGGCTATGTCAGCTAAATCCTTACCTCACATTCATTATTGAAAGTCTTTGACTTGTCTAGAATTTTTGTAATGTCTAGTGAAATGTATGTCTAAGGTGACTCTCAAGGAATCTTACCTAATATGGCTGGGCAGAGGGCGATGTCAGGGTGGCAAAGTTGAGTATTGACATGTTGTGAATGGTCCCTGTTAACCTACACTTGGGTCACAAGTCCCACGTTTGATTATTTTATTGTTTTCAGGAATAACCAATTAATCTCGGCTGGTGAAGATGGCATAGTAAGGCTCTGGGATTTAAGGACAGGAAAATGTAATAACAAAATAGAGCCGTACAAAAATAGCAAAGTGAGTCGTCCCGATATTGGCAAGTGGGTAGGATCTGCAGCTTTAAATGATGACTGGATTGTAAGTACCTATACTTTTGAAATCCCATTTAGTAAAATTGCTAACAAAGCAGTTTATTTTGTGACGATACACTTATTGGCAGTATAGTAACAAAATGATAGTCTAACAAAATTAACCCACCATGTTGGTGCGGATTGTTGGGTATTAATGGCTGCAGATGCATCCGGGACCGTAACTTTGGAAGCTTAACGTAACTTTGGAAGCTCAGAGGAATTGTAGATATTATATTTTTGGGTCAGCCACTCATTGACTAGCTTTATTTGACATTGCTTGGTTATATTGCAGGTCTATGCTATGCCTGTGGCCTATCGAACTCCTCTATTAATTTTTATTAAATTATTTCACTAATGTATTTTACATATTTCAGGTGTGCGGAGGTGGGCCTCGTCTAGCCCTTTGGCATTTGAGGTCTCTTGATGCAGCCACAGTGTTCGATCTTGAAGACCATGGAATTCATGTTTCCTTTTTTCATGATGACTGTATAGTGGCCGGTGGGACAGCCAAGGAATTGTACCAACTGAGCTACTCTGGAGAAATAAAGGTGGCTCTTCCAGTATCAGCTACTACAGTATACTCCGCTGTGTTAAGAACAAAACCTAAGGTATTGGCCATCGCTGGATCCAGCCCAGATATTGATCTGTGCACAACGTTTAACTATAGAGATCAATTATTACATTTTAGTTGAGGTAAGATGTAAGTTTAGAATATTTGTTCTAGGATAAGGAAGTGAATAAATCGTACTAACAGGAAACAGTTTTATTTTATTCAACATTTCAATTGTAAAATTAACACATAGTATACAGGTTTATTTTTAATTATGCTGGTATTTTGCAAATAATCCTGTATACATTGTAAATGTGTTAATTTTACTGTTTATAAATAATAGACATAAAATACATTACAAAATAATGTTCCTTACTGTAGAATATAATTTTTAAATAATTTTTGAATGTTGACTGACATAATTCCAAAATAAAACAGTTCAAACAACAATTTTTATTTGAACATTATATAGAAATGTTAATTACAAAGAAAAATTTTAAAAAATTGAGCTTTCAAGAGATACTTTATAAGTGAATTAATTGATACATAAGTTGTCCTAAAATCCTGAGTGACTAACTAGCCATCAAAGAAAAAGAATTTCCAAAATTATTGTCTTCATGCGGGTATCGAATTAGCGTCCTCTGTAATCTGGACGGTTGCCTATACTACTCCAACCAAAACGTCTTGGTTGGCACTGTGGTATATTCTGAATTTGTGACATATTTTTCTTTGTAATAATTTTCGTTATTAGTTTTTCATACAGCATTTAACAGAAATAACGCATAACCTGGAAACTGCCCATGCTAACAGTCATATAAAAACTGTGGTGATATATCAAAAATTCAAAATTGTCAAATAAATTTTCGAATTTTCCTTACATTTCGCTTTACAGACCGAACAATTTGTAGAGTGCGAGCCAGATAAGTCTGCGTGCGATGGGTGGCGCTGTTCGCTCACATTGACACTCCTAGAGACAAACAAAATAGTAGGCGGAGGTTTAGTTCCAATTTTGACCACGCCCAGACCTATCTGGCGCGTACTTTATGGGGGATGAATACAAAAACTAACAATTTCGTTTTCTTAATAACACCATAGTTATGTTAAGACTAGGTATGTTGGCATGGGTAGTATTCATAGTAGTCTTGAAAACCAACAGACTGACTGACGAACAGTCAGCTAGTCTCGGTAGCTCTCACATGTTTTATAATAATATCGCCTTGGTCCAGCTCATATGTAGCCGTGTCCAGCGATAGCGGCCGGTATGAAGCCCTGGCCTCCGTCGTTTCTCCTCACATAAAACCAGTCTGCATCCACGTCAGCCTCCACACCGGTGCCTTGCAACAAGACGACCACGTCACCCTTCCGCACTGACAAAGTTTTGTTCGGGGCACTGCCCTTGAAATCACTGTTCACTACCATCAACGTGTGTCTTTTCACTGAGAATTGTCTTTCGGGGAGTCTGTCGATGTGGCTGACAGATTTGGTCTTTAAATACAGAGTGTCAAAGTCCCTTTCGGCTATCGAGGTCTTGTGTCGATTTTTAGGGTTCCGCAGGCGGTAGTGGCTTTCGGAGCGGGTTCTGCCGCGAAGCTGCTCCTTTTCGGTGTCTGTGAGGTTGCCACAGGGCCGCGGGTATATGTCGGTGCTGCTCTCCCAGCAAGGCGTCTTCTTCTGGGGGGTTCTGTAATGTGGACAATGTAAAGAGAAATAGGTTACAAAAAGTTAGTCTCTAAGATGCGGGATTGAAACTGGCTTCTATAATTCGGGTTAAAAGTTAAAACAGTGCTGTGGAATGCAGCATCGTTCCTCTTATACTGCGATTTAGGTGTACGTGCCAATGTTAGGTCCCATATAATAGGCGGCAATAAGCTTGCCCCTTTTACATGAGACCTTACATAGCGTAATGTGGGGATAATTAACCTCTGCCTCCCCCTTTGGGGCTAAATAGGCGTGATTTATGCATGCATGCGTCTGCACACTTTGCTATTCGCGACTTTGACAAATTTAAGTCAACAGAAGCAATATTCCCGAAACAATTGCCGCAATCCATTGTTATTGCTCCATATTGCTCCACATAATTGCTCCATATTGCACCACATGATTGCTCCAGATTGATCCACTACAGTTGCCAAGCAATTATTGCCAAAAATATTGACCGTTTAAGAGCATCTTTAGAGATACAAATTAGTTTCTACGCAAAAGGCGTTGACCGTTCCTTACTTGCTAGGCAGTATCCCCAGTGGTAAGCACGCATTGTACATCACGTAGCCCTCTTGCGCATGCGGCGTCTGCACATACAACCACTGCTTGTTCTTGAAGACGGCGTTGACCACCGTTCCCAAGGGTAGAACTAGTTCTCGCTGCATCTCCCTCGTGGTCTGGTACAGAGTGGTGGGATACGCCACCACCACTGGGATATTGCCCGGGCGGTCTAGGGACGCCTGGAATTAACACGGAATCAGGTAAGTAGACATACATAAGTTAAGTATATATTTATTGAAGGGGTAGACAGAGGTTGACTGACACCCACGTTTCGCCAATCTGGTTAGATGGCGAGCGATAAAGATACATACATACATCATAAATCATGTCTATATCGGGTAGGCAGAGCTGAAATAACACCCACGTTTCGCCAAATATTAGGTCCCATGTAATAGGTGGCGAGTCTTTTGCCATTTATCAGGCACGGAAATTGCAGTACGTTGCTAGGTGGTCTAAGAGGAACGCTGCTGCCCATTACTCATTGCTGTTTTAACCCTTAGTCGCCTTGTACGACACCCGCGGGAGAGGGGGGGGGGGGGTCGTTACAATTGTATTCTGCTCTGCCGTCACCCCACGGCCGGTAAGTAGACATACATACATAAATCACGTTTATTTATTCCTGAAGGGGCAGGCAGAGGTCTACTGATACCCACGTTCGGCTAGTTATTTTAGGTGTTTCGGAAGGCACGCTAAGCCGTTGATCCCGGCTGCATCCGCAGTCGTTAATACCCACCAACCCACACTCGGCCAGCGTGGTGGGTTATGGCCCATTCTCCCTTTATTCTTCCATCCATAGGGAAGGCCTGTGCCCCAGCAGTGGGGACATTGAAGGGCCGGTGATGATACACGAAAGCGCTCGATTTCACCTGTGCCCTTTCAGGCCATTTTATATGGTCTTCCCTTAATTCACGCTCCTACAAAGGGAGACAGAGGTGTAGTGACGCCTCAAAAGAGGTTTACAAGCTGGCCAAATGTAGGTGTCAAATTCTTCGCAAGCATGATTTATCTCTGTTTCACAGCCGTTATTACCGGTCTTCACCCGTATGTTGTGCTATATCACATTCCCGAGTCGAACAAATCGCAATTAACACCGCAACGGTGACCCCAACAAAATATATTGTATTGTCTTAAATAAACCACTTGATAAATGGCGCCGTCCACTCAAGATTAACGTTTATCTCATCTTACAACTGAACGAAACAAATTAATCCAAGTGGTTCTCTCAATACGGATCATAATTGCAAACGCGGACCCTCGGGAACCCAAAACCCATATTAAAGTGGAAAAGAACTCCGAAAATGATGACCAATTTGTGTCTTGTGCAATTTTGCACTAATTTCGCGGCTACATCGCTCGCACGGCCTGCCCGCCAAGGTAATGCACAAAAAGCTGTATGTATGCCATGCCATAATGTCATAATAACATCGCAGAAAATGAATAATGGCCGAGATTTACAAGTGCATTTAAATTCTTTTGTACGGAATGGCCGTTAATATATGCCCTATAGTGCAGGGGTGCTCAAACCTGAACTGCTGGCGATCTACCTCAATATTGTTCAGACTACGATCGATCGACTCTAAGAGGCCGCAAGTATGTGTGGTATGCAGGATTGCCGTCAAGGTATTATAGGGCGCATTGAGTGGTTAGATATTGACCGCGCCGAGGGCCTCGCCACCAGACTGGGGTTGAGCACAGAGGGGCGAAAGGGAGCCCCGCCGCCTTATACGGCGGCCCAGACCACCGGGGGACTGATGTCCCCTGAGTTCATGCCGTGGGGCTGGATGACCCGGATGATGATGATGATGATGAGATATTAGTTTTACCTCACAATATGCATTTTTTAGTCAAGATAAGTGCAGGTAGTACCTTTTACCGCTAGCAAAAGGCGGCTTTATCAAAGGAACCCAAGATAAAAGAAAGTTATGAGGGGGCTAAACTAAATGTAAATAATTCTATATTGGATATTTGTCTCGAGATTGACTCAAAAATACTCGCGATCGACCGTTTGAGCACCTCTGCTATAGAAGGCACGGCACGCCGAAATATGATGAATGAGTTCGTTCGTAATTTGAGATTGGTTATTTAATAGCGTTATAAAACTGATTTTGGCATTGCGACCTTCGTGGTTCACAGGTAATTAATTAATGTTATTCTTCTTCTTGCTGCCCTTTTCCCAGTTTAGCTGGGGTCGGCGCAGTATGTTTCCTCTGCCATTCATATCGGTCAGACGTCATTAAGCCATCCACAAGTCGACACCCTTTTGATTCATATTATTCATCACACCGGAAAGGTGCTAGGGATAAATGAATGTATAGAAAAGAAACGGAAAGAAACATGTCGAGAGACCGATGAACAAAGACAGGGATTGGGATGACAAAAGACCATCCATACTGCTCAAGGTTTTGGCTTAGGTTTTACAGAGAGTCAGTGAGTAACCCTGATTGGGCCATTATGCGTTAACTACACTAACTAAATTTGGGTATAGGCATAATTAATTTGTTTGTACCTAATGACGGTATTGAAAGAAAGACTCACCTCGCTCAGAAAACTGTCCAAGTCCCTAATGTCGTATCCGAATTTCGCGTGACTTTTCTTCTTTCTTCTGTGGCGATGCCTGTGTTTCCTTCTCGCGTATTCTTCCGTGACGCTCGTGTCGTCAGAGTACGTGTCGTGGCCGTTCACGAACTCATCGCACGTGCTCCGGAACTTAAAGTTGTGATAATACTCGTTGCGACCCACGACCCTCTCTTTCACTTCTCTATACTTGCACTTTCTATACGCTTCGTTTTCATTCAACTGGCTGTAGCGTTGGTGCCTATCTACGTTACTGTTACTGGTTAGCGTTTTGTTAGGTCTGTCTTCCCTGTAAGATTTGTCCATGGGCCGTTTGGCGTTTTCCAAATTCTCTTTTAACACCCACGTCAGTGATATTTTGGACTTGTGCCGGCGGGACAAGGGGGTGGAGTGCCACAACCCCATGTCTCTGATCTCGGCGTATTCGACCTCGGATTCGTGTGTATCATCAGTTTGCGGTGTTATTTTGCAGTTCGCCAACAAATCCAGGACTTCGTAAGCGGGCACAGGATCCTGAAACAAAACGACAGGCGCTTAACGGCGGATTCCAATGTTCTATTTGAAAGTAAGCTTACTCCAGTTTAGTTGCTTGGCATTTTTTGTTATATTTTATTACAACAAAGAACAGCACTTAGAATATAGAATAATATATTCTAAGTAACAGAAGTTGCTAAGCAACTAAGCTGTAGTAGATACGTCTATCTTCATCTGTTGATAGAATATTAGGACCCGCCGTAAGAGGATTGTGAAGTGCCGATACGCGGCGCGAGCAATGCCTACATTTGTCTACGTTTCCTTTTGAATACTTGTGTCGAGCGATAACGTTTTCACTCCCCTAAAACTTTACAACATGAGAAAATGTATGTCTTTTTAGATTCAGTACATTCTAATCCTACGTCTGTCTGTACGTTACATTTTTTTATAATAATTCAGTTTAGTTAAATCAAAAAAATTATAGTGCTCGAGGACGTTTTTATGTCAAAAATAGATATTTTGATGCACAACAACTTTTATCGTAAGCAAAAGCAATATTTGGTAAAAATAGAAACGTACGAATCTAGTTTTATATTATATTTACAACATATCTAAAAAATATTAAAATTGGACTACGTTTACGGGGTGAAAAATGTTACCGCTTTTTTTGCACTTACATTTAGAGCTTCACAATCCTCTTAGGACCGTCCGCAAAGATCGCTAAGTGATCGTAACGGTCACACTGATGTCGTAGCTAATTAATTTACGCACCTGATCATTAAACCCCTGTTGGAACTGACCGCTGTCATCACTCTCCCGATACGGCGGCGGTGACTCCTTAAACGAGATCTCTGAAGCAAATTGCAACCAATTAATCACTGGTCGAACACAATCGGTCGTAACTCCCGAATACGACTGTTGTTGCCACAGTCAGCTGAGCGGATTATTGGGCATAAATAATCAAGGCGCAGTTAAAACAATGTAAGTGGGCGAGTTGGCGATCGCGGAACAATGAGGTGCCGGAGGGATGGCTCCCGTGGCGGGTGCCGCGCCGCCCACCGTCCGCGGCCGCGCGCACTGCACTGCACACTGCGGCCCTCACTGATAGGCGGTTGGTGTACTCAGTCAATCTCGATCGCGATCCGCGATCAAGATCAACGATCACGATCTACCTTTATAAATAATGTGACACCTTCACGGCGGGTCCCAATATTCTATCAACAGCTGTTGAAGATATATGACGTACTATAGCTTAGTTGCTTAGCAACTCAGTAAATAAATAACAAAAGTTGCTGTAGTTAACACAAAATGCCAGGCAACTTATAATCTTACTTTTAACTGCAGATAGAATATTGGCACCTTGGTATGAGGGGCGAGGGGGTGGGTCAACGAAGAGTGATTTTGTGTGACAAGTACTGGGGGTGTTAAGTTTCGTACATACATACATACATACATCACGCCTATATCCCCGAAGGGATAGGCAGAGGTGAACTAGCACCCACATTTCGCCAATTATGTTAGGTCCCATGTAGGTGGCGAGCCTATTGCCATTTATCGGGCACAAAAGTCGCAGTACTATTGCTAGGTGGTATAAGAGGAACGCTGCTGCTCATTCCTCATCGCTGATTTATCCTCAGTCGCCTTGTACGACACCCACGGGAGAGACTTGGGGTGGTGACAATTGTATTCTACTCTGCCGTCACCACATCGGTTAAGTTTCGTGACGTCACATTTCAAAATCCAAGAAGACCCGAAACCCGCACGGTTAGTATCTAATACGGTTTCGTCTCTATTTCACAATGTGAAACATTACATCTGGGAGGAGCGGAGGTCTATCACAAATGTGACTAACAAGTGACAAGATCGGGGGAAGGGTCAAAAAGTCACGAAATTAATGAGACATACTTTATGGATGACCCCCCACGATCCGATACGATCAGGAGTTCGCTAGCGCAGTAGCGTAGCGCAGTAAGTCCGGTCATTGGATGGATGACCAAAAATTTACTATCGCGAGTTCCTCCGTGCTTCGGAAGGCACGTTAAGTCGTTGATCCCGGCTGCATCTGCAGTCGTTAATACCCACCAACCCGCAATGGGCCAGCGTGGTGGGTTATGGCCCAATCACCCTATATTCTTCCATACATACAAATACAAATAGTTTATTTGCCATTAAATAGGGTAACAATGGTAACATAGGGAAGGCCCGTGCCCCAGCAGTGGGGGACAATAAAGGGCTGGTGATGGTGTGCGCCATACGCTATCTACGATACCCTTACAGCGCTTACGCACTACGTCCGATCCGAATCCAAAAAAAAAAAAAAAGTCTAGAAATCTCTGACAGAGATCGGATGTAAAGTGCGGGCCAGATAATTCCGCGCGTGGTCAAAATTGAAACTAAAATTCCGCCTTTGTTCGTCTAAGAGTGTCAATGTGAGCGAGCAGCGCCACCCATTGCGCGCACACTTATCTGGCCAGCACTCTAGTGAGTAAGTTACCATAGAAATAGTTCTACCGCTACTACTAAACGGACCATATTTTCACGGATTCGGATCGGACACAGATATATCAATATAAGGGATCGGACGTAGTGCGTACCGCGCTGAGCGTCGTCGTCGGCCTGCGCGGGCGCATTCTCACGGGCGACCCTGCATACGCCTCGGGCCACGACTCGCGGCGGACGCGAACCCAAAAGGTCACGAGTGCGCGTCATTATGCATTCGCTAGATTACACATAAATCACGGCTTTTTTAGCAGACAGAGGTTTATAAATTATAACACCCACGTTTCTTCTTCTTCTTCCTACCCTGTTCCCATAGTCTATCTGGGGTCGGCGCAGTATCTTTCCTTTTCCATTCATAACGGTCAGACGCACAGATATATCAATATATCTGTGGTCAGACGTCATCAAATCATGCCATCCATTTACTTTTAAATTTCATATCATCCATCACACCGGAAAGGTGATACAATTCCATAGATACTGCTCAAGGTTTTCGCTTAGGCTTATAGCCGGCCGCCTGCCTACACCAACACATAAGTTTCGTCGCCCTATCGAATAGGGGGCGAGCCTATTGCCGTTCACCGGGAACTCAAATTGCAGTCATTTGTACGAAGGTGCACCAGGAACGCAGTTACCCAAAGAACATATGAAATACCTCTTATTTAGTTTAATTCTGTGCTGCTGTCCATTCCTCGTAGGGTACCTTTATTACCCAGGATACAGCTCGACTCGCCCCTTGGATTTATGAGTCGCCTTGTACGACACCCACGGGAGAGGTAGGGGTGGTGACAATTATTATTGTATTCTGCCCTGCCGTCACCCCACGGCAAATACATTTTCGATAAAGTTATAAATTGATAATCTTAAAACTATAAAATATTTTTTGTGTAATTTATTTTTAGTTGTCTCATGTGGAACTTTTAATAGCACAGTTAATTGCTAGCCTAACGTTATGCAAAACAATATCCACGGTAAGTGTGAAACAATTGTCACTTTGATTTAATCATTGCGAAACTAATTAAAGCAAATATTGTATCTAATTGGTCTCCGGGCGCGAAACAATACGAATCACAGCACAATTAACGCAGCTATAAATAAAAAATAAATGTATGTTTGTCACCTAAGTATAATTAGTGACTAACTGACTAATAAACTTGTGGTAGAATTGCGGCATTTAGTTTCCGGGGTGATATCTTTGGATGGTTCATCCATCTCATAATAAATTGTTCATAAAAAGAATTACTAATTCAAATTTCGAATTTGTATTTCGATCAAATTATGTTACTTTGCCAATTTTTTAATATTATTTTATGTCGCAGTTATTTCACAATGCAGCTAGATTAATAAAAGAAAATAATTGTCTGTAGATAGGTTTGCGTTTCAAAATCGAAAATAAATTCTATTGAATGTGTAAACTCGTATAATTAAAAAAATCTATAAACTGGAAGTTTAATTTTGGTGACTTTAATAATGAACTTTGATATGATTTTATGCGAAACACCGGTGATGATTCATCTCTGCCTACCCCTACGGGGATAAAAAGACGTGATTTATGTATGTATGTACGCAGTAAGCGATAAACCTGATGTATCATTTTGACGCACGCATTGTTTCCAGCTTTACCGCACGAATTCGCAATTCGCATTCGACGCGTATAAAAATGTCGGCCACATCCGTAATATTTCCCGTTTATGGAGCAACAAAATCCAAAATTTATAATGATACAATAATGTTACGATTGGTTTTTAAATGCTTATAAAATTATTACGCCTGTGTGGCATTAAAATTCGTGTATTTTTAACGACGCGTGTCACATGAACGCGTAAGGGGAAAATAAATACCCACGCAAGCCACAAGCGACCCTAATAAAATTGTTTTTAATTTCAAAAAGAAATTGTTTTTAATTTTTAAAAGACTTCGAAAAAGAAAGAGGTTCTATAATGCATATATTTAGGAAGGAAGAAGAAGACGTAACGTAATTTATTATTTTCTAGGAAAAATTATAGGTTAGCTTAAAACCAACATAGTATAAAATCAAACCAATCAAAGAATAAAGTCCTTTTCAAAGCAACCGTATTAGTAATATCAGCACCAGATATTCAATAATAAATAAATATTTTTACACTCACACCTATCATCTAGCCCAAAGTAAGTAGCCTAAGCACTTGTGTTATGGATACTAGATGACGGACATATTTTTAATATAATGATGTATATAAATGTTGAAAATATACTACATAAACATATAACAACCATGACTCGGGAACAAACATTTGTGGTCATCACAAAGTTTGCCCCTACCAGGATGCGAACCCGGGACCTCTTGGCCAATACCCAGCAATTGAGCATTCGATCAAGGCGGTTGTCAATAATAGCTCAATTAATTAATCATCTCCTACTTGCCTGTGTTCTAAAAACTCTTTGAAGACTACTTATTTTACAAGAATGCGATATAACTTATAACAATATCAATTTTATAGATAACGTAATGCAATTTTTTAACTAACCAAACGCTGGCGCTAATGCAATTAAGGCCATTTGCGAGTAATAATTACTCGGATATTGTATTAGTTAAGTGTCATTAAGGAGCATTAATTTATCTAAAGTGGGGAGCTCGGCGGCACTTTGTCCTTTAGAGTTAATTAATGAATTCGTTTTAGTTCTTGCAAAACTGTTGCATTTAGTTAGTTTAACTTATTGGGAAAGATTGTGTTGCTTCATAATAAAAATGGTCATAATTTATTAGTGTATCGAAGTAGGTAATTTACAAATCATATAATAATTCAGTACTGTTGAATACCTAAATCGCCGTGTGGTGACGGCAGAGCAGAATACAGTTTGTCACCACCCCCTATCTCTCACGCACAAGGCGATTGAGGGTTGTGACAGCGATGAGTAATGGGCAGCAGTGTTCATCTTGAATATCCTCATATGGGGTGATGTATTGTACTCTGCCGGTATCACACGGCCATTTATTTTTGTATGTACCAATACCTAAATAACACATTTATAAATAGTCCTGGGGTAGTCCTCCACACATATCCCTGAGCCCGACCGTGAAATGTTAAACAAAGCGTTTAACCCGAACGCACGAGCATATCGCTATGAGGGGAATGCCTCGCACAATGCGCCGGAACGCGCGCGCAGCTCACGAACAGCCCAAAAACGTGCGTGCGCGCACACCACCGTGACGGCAATGTGCACGCGCACGTTGTGGGCTGGCCCGAAATTAGTGTGATTTTTGGAATGCCTCGTTTATTGGGTCGATTTGAATAATAGCCACTTCCATGCTGGCCTGGGAGTGAAAGAACGACGTAGAATTTACAAGCCCAGAGTCACCATTTCCCGGCTAGCATGACCACCGTAACACGATAAGATTTGGGCCATTTAATGCTTTGAACTGTCAAAAATTCGTTGATTTTTGAAGTTCAAAGCGATAAATGGCTATATCATATTGTGATTCGGTGGTCATGCTAGCTGGGCAGGGGTGTCGTAAAGGTCGACTAAGGGAGATGGTCCGGTGTACCATTAAGCACTTTGGGGCACCGGAATGGTGGATGGCAAACCACCAGAAATAGCATACCCAAAGAGGATTGGTGGTAAAGCCTAATCCAAAACCTTGAGCAGTATGGATTGGAATGTTGTTATCCCAATCACTCTCTGTTCATCGGTCTCTCAAAATGGTTCTTTCCGTCTCTTTTATATACATTCATTCATCACTAGCACCTTTCCGGTGGGATGGATGATAAGAATTTAAAACACATTGATGAGGCATGGGAAAATAAATATGATACAATTACTTTTGGTATCTTCTGCGATCTTTCCAAAGGTTTTGATTATGTAATTTAGGAAACTTAAATAGGCAAACTTAAAAATTATAAGGTGTAACATTAAACTCTTTTTATTTTTCAACCAAATAATAATTGTGCCACAGCAAACAAAAGCGCACGCGCTGGTCTTAAAAATCTTCACCGTGAAATTCATTTTATTTAAGATAATAACGGTGTTATACAAAAACAAGATTAACGTTTCTATGAGTTGAGAATACCGAGATGGACCTTTGAACCGGGTATTAGCTCTTAACATGTTATTACGAACTGATCACTATCGATAAGTCATTATAATGGACCATGAAATATTTTTTCGGAACGCCCCCCGAACTTAGAAGAGGCTTCACCTAATAATTATCGAGTTATATCGTAAACACCTCCACGTATAAATCTATCGATATTCAATAAATATGCTAGCCTTGATATTGCTCGCATATATTTTTTTTACAATAGGGGGCCTAGACATGTGGTATGTGGATATATCAATTCGAACGAATAGGACAATAATATATGAAACTGACCAATGATATTTAAATATAATATCATTGAAACTGACGCAGTACTGAGAATGGCTTGAAGACTAACTCCTTTTAAAAACCGCCGCGTTACAAATAAATCGGGGTACTCCGGAACGGGGGCCTCGGGGATTGGGGTACTCAGGGTCAATAACTCGTGTCAAATGTAGA
This sequence comes from Cataclysta lemnata, assembly GCA_963931975.1. Taxonomy (NCBI): domain Eukaryota; kingdom Metazoa; phylum Arthropoda; class Insecta; order Lepidoptera; family Crambidae; genus Cataclysta; species Cataclysta lemnata. The sequence continues at coordinate 2,711,514 of OZ008344.1, read as the reverse complement.
ATAGTTGGAAAAAAATTACATTCTTTCGATAGACATTTTGTATCGTTTGCTACTTGCGTAGGGGCCACACAGGCCTGTGCTCCGTCAGTGGGGACATTAATAGGGGCTGGTGATGATGATGATAATCACAACTGTAGAAAGCGATTGTATTGCACAGATTAAATTATTATTTAGAGCCATTCTCAATTATCCTTTCAATCCAAACTCATAAAGTGAGTACCTACCTCAGCCTACCAGTAGAATGCACAATTTTTCTTTTTCTTAGAATTACATCTCCATACCGTCTGTGGTGTTCCAAGCTGATATTAAACAATTAGCTTTTGCCGAGCGAACTCACAGCTAAAACATCTAGAATCGGACTCGGAACTGGTAAGCGAGTTGAAATTAAGGGTAAGTGTAGGCAACCGATAATTGTACCGTGAGAACGTGGCCAAGACGATGCGCCCGCGCCGACAGCGCAGAACTCGCGTCGTGCGAATTCGGTTCTGTATTGGCCAGTGAAAGTATTTTTAAGTATCGTAACACACACGAGCGAACGACCGTGATGTAACTTAGCTTCTACTGTTACGGCTACTGGAATAACGATATTTAATTATGTATTGCCAAATTTTATGTACAAATTGCACTGTCATCTAAATCCTCTCGATCGAATCGAATCGACTCTATGCCTTGAGTTACAGTGTTTTGGGTTTATAGCACCCAATCGATTTCTTTTCATTTCACCCTGTAAAATTAATTTAAAGTTACACATCATATTAATGAAAGTATGAGGCTGCAGGTATTTCAAGTAGATATAGCTAAAATTAAAAAAGAAAAAACAAATGCATTAATACTTATCACATACCTATAATAGCTTTTAAAGCTGGCTTTTTATATTATATCTTTTAGCTCTTATAGGACTTGGACACGTAATCTATCCTTAATACATTCCGTCATTAAGTATTACCCTGCCGACCTTACTTCCCCTAAGCAGAAAACATTGCATGTAGCAATCGGCGAAAAGGCAAAATTGCTGCATTAAGGTGAACACACACACTTATCCGAGCCTAACGCGTCGAACGAATCGAATATAAAAATACATAAATCACTTTTCGCCAATTAAGTTTGGCCCCAGGTGGCGAGCCTATTGCCATATATTTGCAGTATATTGCTAGATGGTATGAGAGAAACGCTGCTGCCCATTACTCATCGCTCTCTTAATCCTTAGTCGCCTTGTATGACACCCATGGGAGAGATGGGGGTGATGTGATGACATCAAATTGTGCCCGTGTCGAATCGTCAGAATCTGGAAGAATTTCAAGAACTTCGTCTGTGAGGTTTCATAATTATGATTAAAAGTATAAAGATTTCTTAAATTCGTTTCGTCCGAAGCGTTCGGCTAGAATAAGTGTGCGTTCACCTTTACAACCCGACTGAATCCGCGTACGCAGGCTGGACACACGATCCCGGGAACAAATCACTACGGATACAAATGCATGCCTGTCTATGCTATAATATCGCAATACAGTCAGGAATACATTTAGGGAGTAATGAAAAGTAAGGTACTTTTTATTTAAAAAAATATTTTACTAGACCTTACACCTTATATCGGTAGAAACTTAATGAAGCATCTGATTTAGGTAACAATCAACAATATTTTTAAAGAAGTTTATCAGTTCAAAACGAACTTGGCATTACATATTGGATTCACCGTGCGGGGTCCATAGTGTTGCAGAGGGGGAAGTCAGGAGCAGCGCTTGGAACTTGTGAGCCAAGTCTAGGTTTACGGAGCATCTACGATAACTCTAACCTCCTCCACCTCGACTTTTCTCTCTGACAAGCCATATATTTTTAGAAAAAAAGTTCTAACGAAAACTTCTAAATACACATATTTTCTCCACGTGTTAATAAACCTAATACAAAATTATTTTCCGAGGTTAGTAGAACGCTTTCGTCGCGAAACGTTCTATGACTGTGACCAAGTATTATTGTCCTCTATGGTCTAATGACTGCTGATTCGATGCGGCCTCTCTAGCAGTGACATCTCTACAAAATGGGTGAATAATGTATGGCACTTGGATATAAAGAAGCTAGAAATGGCTGAAATTTTGATAATATATCATTTCAATTTTCTGTTATGAAGGTTTCAGTAACTTTCTCTATACAACAGAAGAACAAGTGCATAAAGTCATATATAATTAACAGGAAGGACTATAATGTTCATAATATTAAGAAATTCAAAGAATGTCTGGGCAGTTTGTTGTGGTCTGAAGCATATGCCGAGTCAGATCTTAATATAGCATTTAATTACTTTCATGATCTGTTTTGTTTGTTTTACAATCTATGTTTTCCAGTAATAAAAATATTTAGTAGAAAAAATAATAATAAACAAAACTGGATAAGCAAAGGTCTCAGGAAAAGTTGCAAAGCAAAAAGACTACTGCGATTTAATTTCTACAAAAGCAAAACAACACTAAATAGAACTAAATATGTTAATTACTCAAATATATTAAAAAAATGCATTAACTTCTCAAAAAAGAACTCAAACATAAAATTTATAAATAATAGCAAAAACAAATGCAGGGCAACATGGTCAATTATTGAAAATGAAATATCCAACACATCCACAAAAGCAACTATTACAGAATTAAAAATCAATAATAAAATTTTGACAAGCCCTTCTGACATAACTTCTGCTTTTAATGAATATTTTACAAATGACAATTTTATTAATTTGACACAAAACAAAATACGACCGCTAATCTTGAAAAATGTTAATAGCATGTAGCGCGAGGCCACAAAATATTATTTTTGATATTTTAAATAAATATTACGACTTCCACTCAATACGTATATTTTCTATCTGTCGTTACATGTCATTCAAATACTTATCAAAACTGAAATGTCAACTGTTGACAAGGAGGTCTGTTACACCACTCCCCCTCCGGGTGTCTTCTAGAGAAGAAAGGCAGGCTTCAGACGGTCTATTGAGATTTTATCCTCCTTGCCTTTGATCAGCACAGTATAGTATTTCTCATGTTTAGATAACACTTCGTAAGGCCCATCATAACTAGGTTCAAGCGGTTTCCGAACTCTGTCTATTCTGATAAAAACGTGTGTACATGTTCCTAAGTCTTTATGTATGAAAGTAACTTTTCTTCTGTTATTTTTGTTAGGCATTGGTCTTATCTCGCTCATGACAGTCTGCAATTTCTTGAAAAAGTCTTCATTAACTTCAGTCTTTGAACTTTGGAAAAATTCTCCGGGCAGTCGGATAGTTTTTCCATATGCCATTTGCGATATTGTGTATTGTGCATCCTCTCGTAATGCCGTGCGCATGCCTAATAATACTGTTGGTATTGTTTCGCTCCATTTGGTCTGGTTGTGAGCTTTGATTGAGGCTTTCAGTGTTCTGTGCAGACGCTCGACTTTTCCATTACTTTGGGGATGATATGCTGTAGTATGTTTTAAGTTAATGCCACAAATGTTTGAAAGATTTTTGAAAAATGATGACGTGAATTGAGTGCCTCTATCTGTGATGACTGTGCTTGGTACACCAAATCTTGTGATCCAATTGTTGTAAAAAGCTTTAGATACTGTCTCAGCATAAATATCTGGTAATGGGATAACTTCCATCCAGTTTGTAAATCTGTCGATGCAAGTTAAACAATATCTGTTACCTTCAGATGGTGGAAATGGTCCAATTAAATCAATATGTATAGTATCAAATCTGTTGTCTGGTTCTGGGAATTCTGAATATTGTAATTTATTATGTTTGTATGTTTTATTTTTCTGACATTGTATACACGATCGTGCCCATATTTTTGTATCTTGCTTTATGTTTTTCCAAATATATCTTGATGTCAACTGTTTTATTGTTGCTCTTATACCGGGATGATTGAGATTATGAATTTGGTCAAAGACTTGTTTTCTAAATTTAAATGGTATATATGGTCTAATTTTGTTTGTTGATATATCACACCAAAGAGTCTCTTTTGTAGGTAAGGTATATTCCTTAAGCTTCAATGAGCTGTGTTCTTTTAAGTGTTGTAATTCTGGATCATTTTCTTGTTCTTTTGCTATTTTATCATATTCTATTGAATCAACTGCTTCTATTCTAGACAATGTGTCTGCAACGATGTTATCTTTTCCACTAATATGCTGAAATTTTGTAGTGAATTCCGAAATAAATTGTAAATGGCGTAACTGACGAGGAGATGCTTTGTCGTTTCTTTGTTTGAATGCAAATATTAATGGTTTATGATCGGTATAAATTGTAAAATCTCTTCCTTCAACGTAATGTTTAAAATGTTTGATTGCTTCATAAATACTTAATAGTTCACGATCATAGGTACTGTACATAGTTTGTGCATTGTTTAATTTTTTGGAAAAGAAAGCTATTGGTTTCCAAGCTTTGTTCTCAAATTGCTGAAGTACTGCGCCAATTGCTGTATTAGAAGCATCTGTAAATAATGCTAATGGAAGATCTGAAATAGGAATGGTTAGTATGGTTGCATTTGCAAGATCTTGTTTACATTTTTCAAATGCTTTTTTAGTGTCTTCATTCCATGGTACTTTTCGTTTGTCATTTTTCGTTGCTCCTTTTAAATAATCATGTAATGAGGCTTGAGACTCAGCAGCATTCTTAATATGTCTCCTATAAAAATTAATGATACCAAGAAATTGCCGAAGATCACGGTAGGTTTCTGGTAGTTTATAGTCTATGATAGCTTGTATTTTTTCTGGAATAGGTTTCAATCCTCCTTTAGTTATAAGGTAGCCCAGAAATTCTACTTGTTTAACTCCAAGTATTGATTTTGATAGGTTCATTCGTAGCCCATATTGATCTAGTCTTTGAAATAATTCTTGTAGGTGCATTTCGTGACATTTCTCGTCACTGGATGCTACCAGAATATCGTCTAAATAGGCAAATACATATCCAAGTCCTCTTGTGACTTCATTTATAAATCTTTGGAATGTAGATGGTGCATTGCGTAAACCAAAACTCATAACGTTAAATTCGTATAATCCAAAGGGTGTTGTGATCGCTGTTTTATGTTTATGTTCTTCTGCCATCGGAATTTGATAATAAGCTTTTAAAAGATCAATTTTTGAATATATTTTTGTGTTTTTTAAAATATGTTGGAAATCATCAACTCGTGGTAAAGGATATCTGTCCGGAATGGTTTGATTATTCAAGCGTCTGTAATCTCCACACGGTCTCCATGAGCCATCTTTCTTTGGGATCATGTGCAATGGACTAGCCCATTGTGATTTTGATGGTTGTATGATTCCATTGTTCATCATGAACTCAAATTCTTCTTTGGCTATCTGTGTCTTTTTCCCATCAAGTTGTCTAGGTCTAGAAAACACAGGATCACCTTCGGTTTCAATATAATGTTTGACGTTATGTTTGAAATTACTTGGTAATAAATTTGGTATAGTTATGTCGGGAAATTGTTGTAAAATATCAAAATATGGCGAAGATTTGTCAGTAGTGCTTAATATTTCATTTTCATCAATAGATGTTAGTTCTGCTTCAATAAATAATTTTGTGATTCCATCAATAATTTTCCGAGAATGTAAATCGATTATCAAATTAAAATGCTTCAAAAAATCAGCACCCAATATTCCTCGTTTGACATCTGCTACTACGAACGGCCATGTAAATTTGCGGCGTAATCCAAATTCAACTGTCATGATTCTGATGCCATAAGTTTTAATTTGGGTGTTATTTGCAGCATACAATTTAAAAGAATTGTCGAGTTTGTCCGTTTTGCATGGTGGTATGATTGAGACATCTGCTCCACTGTCAATTAGAAAGGGTATATCTGATTTGCTGTCATTAATAAATATTCTTGATTTGCGACAGTATATTTTGGCAGCGGAATTCGTCGCTAATTCTGTTGCCTTGAAGCGTTTCCCGAATTGAATGAACACGGTTTCTTGCACTTTTCAGGTATGCATTTGTTTCGAAATCGAAAATGATAGTAACAAAAATTGCCATCTGGATTATATTTTCGATTTCGTGATCGACTTCGACTTGCTGATCTTGCTCCATTTGAACGATAATTGGAACGAGAACGTCCTTTATAATCCGTCCGTAAGGCTTCAATTTGTTTTTCAAGTGAAGAAATTTTTTGTAACAAGTCTACGTTGTTGACTGTACTTGTTGACGGTTGTATGTCATTTGAAAAAATATCGTTGGAATGAAAGTCTCTCATTTTGTCAGCCATGATTGACAATTTGTCTAAATTTTCTTCGGATATTATCAATATATTTTTTATAGCATTTGGTAATTTATCAAGCCAAAGGGATCGCAAAATTTTTTCGGAAATATTTTTGTCGGCGAGTTGTCGCATCTGCCTTAATAGTTGGCTAGGCTTGTTGTCTCCTAATTCTAGTCCTGTTAATAGAGTTTGGATTTGTTTTTCTTCGCTTTCGGTATATAAATTTAGTAGTCTTTCTTTTGCCAAACTGTATTTGTTGCTGTCCGTACTTTTGATGATGTCCCAAATGTTTTCGATAATTTTCGGTTCTAATTGTGAGATGAGATAATTGAATTTCGTGTCTTCTGATCTGATATTATTAATAGAAAATTGAGCTTCTACCTGGTAAAACCAAATTTCAGGTTTGTTGGTCCAAAACGTCGGTAATTTTATTGAAATTTTTTCTAGTTGTTCCAGTTCTGTATTCATTTTGTTGTATTTGTTCGAGATCGGGGTCACCAATTTGTAGCGCGAGGCCACAAAATATTATTTTTGATATTTTAAATAAATATTACGACTTCCACTCAATACGTATATTTTCTATCTGTCGTTACATGTCATTCAAATACTTATCAAAACTGAAATGTCAACTGTTGACAAGGAGGTCTGTTACAAGCATATGTAACTCAATATACCTTAAACCAATGACAGAAGAGGAAGTGAAAAGGGAAATTTTATGTTTAAATAATACAAAGTCAGTAGGTTACGATGGCATAAGTACTGAAATAATTAAATCCTGCACCTACGAATTAGTCTCTATACTTACACATTTAATAAATCTGTCGTTTTCTTCAGGTACCTTTCCAGAAAAACTAAAATTATCGCTTGTCACACCATTGCATAAGAAAAATGATAAAAATAATATTAATAACTACCGGCCCATTACTCTTATCCCTATTTTATCCAAAATTTTTGAAAAGTGTATGTATAAAAGGATATTAAATTATTGTGAAAGGTATGACATTATTCAAAAAGAACAATTTGGGTTTCAAAAACAAAAATCAACTACACTAGCAACTTTTAATCTTATAGATACAGTTTTGACATGTACGAATAAAAATTATTTGACCACAGGCTTATTTTTCGATCTTTCAAAAGCTTTTGACTTTGTTCAACATGAAATATTATTGCAGAAACTGGAACGGATGGGGATAAGAGGTCACGCTTTAAAATGGCTGTCGTCTTATTTGAAAGACCGGCGGCAATGTGTAGTTATAAATCGAATGAATAAAAATACACTCACACCATATTCATCTTGTTTCAAGATTAATAAATCTGGCATTCCTCAAGGAAGCGTACTAGGACCTATATTATTCATTCTATACATAAATGATATAGTAAAAGTGACGAATCATAAATTTACCCTTTTTGCAGATGATATTTCTATAATTGTGACATCGGATAAAAAAAAATGTACAATAGATGACCACGCATTTGACATTAATAATACAATAGAAGACATTATTAAATGGCTTGACATGAATAATTTGAAAATAAATTTAAATAAATCTAATTTTATACAATTTAATAAATCCAAACATCCTCAGTATAATTTTAAACTTGATATCCATAAAATATCAGAAGTGATTCATACTAGATTCTTAGGCATAACGATAGACCAGGACTTAAAATGGACGACCCATATAGAGAATTTGAACAATAGAATAAATCAATTTGTTTATGCCCTTTACCGAATAAAAAATGTAACTAATAAAAAGACAGCAGTTACTACCTATCGGGCATATATTGAATCTATACTACGCTACGGAATTATAATATGGGGTAATGGTATAGAAAAAAATAGACTATTTATTGCGCAAAAAAAGTGTATAAGGGCTATTTGTGGAATTCCATCGGACGTATCATGTAGACCTTATTTCAAAGACCTTGGTTTACTACCACTACAGTCATTGTACATTTATGAAATTTGCATCTTTACTTATACACATAAAGAAATATTTTTGAGAGCAAGTGATGTAAATTCAAGACTTAAACGTGATCCTCATAGACTTGTTTTAAGAGATGTACCAAAGTCAGATAAATATAGCAAAAACTGTCTAACTATGTGTGTTCGTATTTATAATAGAATTCCATATGAAATTAAAATGTTAAATACAAATTTATTTAAAAAGAAATTGTACAAATGGCTCAGTGACAATAATTTTTATTATTTAAAGGAATTTTTTGATAACAATTATTAATTAAATTAGGTACCTACATTAAATATTTTGCATGCAAATCTGCAAGACATGTGCACTTTATACTTGCTTGTAACACCTTTATACCATGTTCTTAGGCAAATAAAGATTATTATTATTATTATAGTAGTTAACACCCAAGCACACTGGGCAGGTTTATGGCCCAGTCACCCTATATTGTTCCATAAGGAAAGAAGGAAGGCCTGTGGACCAGCCACAGATATATCAATGACGGCCGCCTTGGTCGAATGCTGAGATTGCTGGGTATTGGCCAGAGGTCCTGGGTTCGAATCCTGGTAGGGGCAAACTTTGTGATGACCACAAATGTTTGTTTCCGAGGCATGGTTGTGTATATGTTTATGAAGTATATTTTCAACATGTATATACATAATTATAATAAAAATATATTCGTCATCTAGTATCCATAACACAAGTGCTTAGGCTACTTACTTTGGGCTAGATGATAGGTGTGAGTGTAAAAATATTTACTTATTTATTATTATTATTCCATTTTTATTACATTTAAAATACATACAAAATCATATTTCTAAACATTACATTTTTACAATATAAAACATTAAAAAATATAACATTTAAAAATACAAAAATGCAGTTGCCCATCGGTAGCAAGATTATTATTATTATTTTTATTAACGCGTAAAACACGATTAAAAGTTAACCGTCAATTTATTGATATATCTGTGGGCCCAGCAGTGATATATAAATTTCGTTTTCAAAAACGTATAAAGTTTTGCTGATTGTCTCTCGTTAAAAGTGGTGGGGATAATAAATCCATTCACGAGGTTTTGTATTTAATAATATATCTTACCTAATATAATACAAATACTTGAGTCGCAGAGCTTTCCATGTAATAAAGCTGTCAACCTCAAATAAATAAAAGTCCGGTCATAGAATATATTACATAAAAAATGGCGTATATTTTATAGTACTACATTGACTGCCAGCACTGTTGTATTTACAACTTTATATACTTAAGTTATATGAGTGCGGGTAACTAAATTCTTGACTATAAAGGTAAGTATATACTATCGCTTTCATCTATCATGATAATGTTCAATGCACATTTCATTTTAGAACAGCTACATGGCAAGTCCAAGGAAGTTGTCTCTTCCATTTTACTTTAGCTCAATGGCTACACTCTAATCATCTCAAATTACAAATTCTTGCATAGTTTATTATCTTAGAAGCAAATGTAATTTGTGAAGAATGTACAATACGAGTAATACAATCGCGACATTATGGATAATTTGAGATTTTGTTTATATGTTTAAAAGTGTCTATACATAAAGGGTGTGTATATGGCAGTGTACTTTCGCCAAACAACATTCAAATGTCTTTTTTACATACATAAGTCACGCCTTTCTACCCTAAAGGGTAGGCAGAGGTGTTTCAAACTTTCAACACCCGCGTTTTGCCAGCTTACTTTAGGGCCCATGTAATAGGGGGCGACCCTATTGTCATTCACGGGGAACTTTAATCGCAGTCATTTGAGAAGGTGCACCGGGAACGCTGCTGTTCATTGCTTGTTATATTATAACTGTTAGTCGCCTTGTACGACGCCCACTAGGAAGGCAGGAGAGCGGTCTGCAGTTTCCACACGGCAGAAAAGATTTTTTAAAATTTATTTTAAAAAATGGATCCAGTATAAACCAGTGTCCATTCGCGAAAGCTTGGTCCCCTACCTACTTAGTTATCTGAAAAAGTCTAATTATTACATCTGTGCGAATGCGAACCCAAGAACGTATCATTAACAATTCGCCGCGGCCAGTATCGCACCATCCGCGATCATCGCTCGCTGGCTGCGCCTGCGTTTCGGAGCGGAGGTATTCCATCGCCGGCATTCGGGAAACCGATTACAATTAAACAAAAAAGAGCTTTACGGCCCAGCAATTTAAGGTCAAGGGGGAGCGTGATCTCGGCGCACAGTGGTCCGGATTTAACAAAATGCGGCCCTAGAGATAAAAGTCATCAAATTGGCTTGAAAAAATTCCATATAATAGGAAATCAGATTAATAATAGAATTTACTATGACCATTTTTCATTATAAGCAATGGAACTTGGTAAAAAAAAATCGGATCGGAAAAAATGTATGGAGTAAAACTGAAATTTTTTTTTTTCTCGATGTTTACAAAAGTGTTCACAAATGTACTATTTTTATATTAATGAGTGATGCCTATTCTTGTATTTCATAAATAAATTTCAAGCAGAACCTTGCAGTCTTGGCGAGCATAAATCATCTAAACTCAGTTTTATAATAAATACCTACGTCTGTTTCTTAATTATATTTGCAGGTATGCAGTCTGTTTTACACATCAGACAGATGTTGATGTAGTTTAAAATATTAAAATTAATTTAATTATAAATGCGTTTCCTTCCCCCGTATAACGTGTATGTTACAGAAATTTGTTCTTTTTTGAAACATTGAAAACATTTGCTAGCTCTGAAAAGAGCTTTTAAAAAGCCCTAAAAAGGGCTGTTTAATAACCCATAAAGAGGCTTTTGGATAGTTTTGAGAATGAAGAAAAGACAAGAAAATTTTATTTTTTAAAAGATTTGGAAAATCATGAAAATTTCATTCCAAAGGATCAGGAAAATTCCAAAGGATCGGGCACATTTTCTGTAGTATTTGCCAGATCCTCAACTTCTATCAATTCATCACAGATCAATAACTGCATAGCTTCGGGAAACAAGCTTGATGTCTTGAGTTTTGCATATTTAGGTCTTATATGAGATATATAAGGATCCGATGTAATCAAAAAATTATGTAGAATGTCTTCATTGTTTTGTAATCTTCCTATTTTTCTTGTATGACGCTCCCTAGTATTGCGAAAATCTTTGTTTCTCGATTCAGCTGCTTCTTCTGATAAAATTCCAATTGGGAGGCAAGAGAAATGTTTACATATATCAGCACCATGAACGAGCAACTTATGTATGCTAGATGGCATATTGTACCAGGGGTAATGATGTAAAAAAAGCTCAGCTGTCCCTTTACAGTATTCTCTGAATCTTTCGATGTTGATAGCATTCCCAGAAGATATCACTTGCAATATAATTGCAAAGCGCTTAATCACATCTACATCTATTTTTGTGATTTGAGCTGTCTTCTCGTAGTTCTGAAAAAATCTTCTTGCCGTGTTTCCATCATTGGTAGTTCCGAACCCCTGTTTGACGTAATCAATTAAAAGTCCCATTTGTTCTTTAAACTCAGATTGCACCATGCTCTTTCTAAGCTGCCTGAGATTCTTATTCTCGCCTCGTGCACACCACATTTCAAAATCTAAATTATATGATATGTGTAAGATACACTCCATGCTTCGGATCCACATATGAAGTGTTGAGAGTCCATACTGATACACGTCATCTCGAACAGGTCTCGAATACATTTGCGATAGGTCATTCATCTCACTAGGCTTTGCAAGACATATATTGCAAGTAGCCGCAGATGAAGTATCGGTAATTATAGTACTCACTTTGCCATCAATCATAGTCATGTGCAGCTCGTGGCTTATTTCAAAGTTACCGCATCTTGAAACAGATAAATTTCTTATTTCTTCCTTGAGTGCAGCTTCTTCTTGCTTAACAAAGTCAGTTGTTTCCTTGGCAAACTGAAACTTGACGGGTCTGCAGTAAAACGTTGAAGAAGGCGTCGGATTTTCCCATAAAATCACATCGTCCGACTCGAGCTTCAAAGGAACAAGACTTGTCATGAACACCGATGAGTCATCAAATCCACTTCGCTGCTTATAATTGCTCTGTGCTGAAGAGCCATCGAATCCCCACTTGCTAGTTAGCTTCAAACTTCCACTGGAAATATTGGAGGTATCACCAACAACTTGCAGGATCCTTTGACTAGTCAAATTAAGAAGTGCTTGTAGGTTAACTTTAACTCCGGCTTCTGATATTTCAATGTCTCTGGAATCTGGATAGCATCTTTGTTTAGCTTCTAATAGTTTGTGGTATGATGGAAACTGCAGAGAACTCTTGCAATGTGAGATCGCAGACCTTAAAGCTAGGTACTTCCACTTTGATAGGTCCAATGATGTCGTTAGAGCCAAAGCTTGATCTTCTTGCATTGTATCCTTCTTTTCTTTCTTGTTTAAATATGAATGAACGTCTTCAACTTCTTCAGGATTTTTTATGAGATGATCGATGATTCGGGCAAGTACGTCCTTCCCGCTAGATTTAAGTTTTGCAAGCAAAGCAAAACACAACTCCTCTTCTGGATAGTCAATTAATGAACCCGACCGCCTTTTCTTCTGCTTATTCCCCAAGTCTGTAAATGGTTTTCTTGTTTGAATTTCAGTAGAAGTTCCCGTTTCACGTGAGGTGGAAGTTGATGCAATTACGAGCTCATTGCGGCCTGATGGTTCGGCTGAACGTTGATCTTCTTCGTTAACTTCTTCATAATTTTCATATTCTTCAAAGGCTTCGTTGAGGTTGACGGATTTACATTTCGGCCACTGGATTCTTGTTTCTAACCACTCCTTATGTTTGTTCATGAATGATTTCTGGACTCTATGTGCCGCAATCCATCTGCGGTTTAAGTTGACTGTGAAAGTTCTTGCAAATTTCGATAACATCTCAGAATCTTCGTGTGTAATTTCGAATGAAATGCAGTCCAAAATTGCTTGATGTAGTCGTTTGTGGTCCTTGAGGTCCCCTTCCCGTAGTAATACGTAGAAGTCCAGGTAAGTGCAAAATCGAGCCATGATTTGAATTGGTAGGTTATTCAGGAGCGTTTCAGTAGTTGTTTCTTCAAAAGTTGGATATCGAATGATGCGCTACTACGATATCCCGTTTGTTTTATGTGATTCATAGGTTTTCACTTAGCATGAGTTTCAACCATCTTATTCGGCCAATCAGGATCAAGTATTGAATGAAAAAGACAGAGTATTGAGTAAAGAGTGAAAGAGATAGAATCAGATGTGAAACAGATGTATAGATGAAAGAGATGGAACAAATCAAGAATTGAATGTCTTAAACAGAGTGATATGTTAATGCATCAGTAATGCATACTATGGTACGAGAAACAGAATACTAAGTTGTGGTTTCCTATATAGTTTCTGTCCTCTTAAGGACTTTTTTGTGAATTCTGTCACTATCCCTATTGATAAACTGTAATACTGGTTGAGAAAATAAGCAACAAAAACCTTTAATGTCAAATATAATCATAATTATAATATTGTAACTTCAGATCGGTATTACCGCCAAGACTGCAAGTTCCTGTTTGAAATTTCTTTATCGAATATAAGAATAAGCATCACCCATTGATATAAAAGTACTAATATTATGAACACTTGTGTACACATCGAGAATTTAAAAAAAAATAGTTTTACTCCATACATTTTTTTCGATCCGATTTTTTTTTACCAAGTTCTATTGCTTATAATGAAAAATGGTCATATTAAATTCTATTATTAATCTGATTTCCTATTATATGGAATTTTTTCAAGCCAATTTGATGACTTTTATCTCTAGGGCCGCATTTTGTTAAATCCGGACCACTGTGCGGCGGCGAATAAAAATTATTTATTTGCGTGGGGCGCGGCAATTAGGGGGGCGGGGCCCGTCTGCGTGCGCAACCTCTCGACCCGCGTGCGCCCGCGCCCCGGCCGGACACCGGCCTGTCACGGTGACGGCCCAACGGAGGAATTTCGAAATTGCAACGCGGCGCGGGCACGGGCACGAACTCACCTACTTACGTGTTGCCTTTTGCATTTTTATAGTAGGTAATTTTGCGCTGTGCGGCAATCAAAAGTGAGTATACTCCAGCCATTACAAAGAGATACTACAAAATGTGAGGAGCTCGCTAGCGCAGTGGCATAGCGCGCTTGGCCTGCCATTGCCTAAACAAAGCAATGTTCGCTAGGCCGGTCATTGGATGGGTGACCAAAAATTTATTATCTTGAGTTTCTCCGTGCTTCGGAAGGCACGTTAAGTTGGTGGTCCCGGATCTGCAGTCGTTAATACCCACCAACCCGCACTGGGCCAACGTGGTGGGTTATGGCCCAATCTCCCTATATTCTTCCATCCATAGGGAAGGCCCGTGCCCCAGCAGTGGGGACAATAAAGGGCTGATGATGATGACTACAAAATGTAAACAATTTTGATAGGTTTCCTTACCTTCACATCATCGAGTTAAGAAAATCATAAAATTTTGCAATTTATTTTTGGGCCCCTGGCCCCAGTGCCGCCGGCCCGACTCCCACCAGTCATTGCGGCAACTTGGACCGCCAAATCAAGTATTGGCTTGGAGACGTAATTATTTCTTATGGAATATTTTATCTCTAGCTATGAGGCCTAGAGGTATGTATGAGGTATAGGTTTACTCAAAAAGGGTTGGTGTCAGGCAGGCGGCTGACTATAGAACCTAAGTCAAATCCTTGAGCAGTATGGATTGGAATATTGTCATCCTAATCTATTCTAAGAGTTATAACGAGGAATGGGCTCCAGCGTTCCTTAGAATTTAAAACTGAGAGAAGTGCGCCTAAATCGCGTCGAGAGAACGTGCATAGATCGCTTACTCAATATTTTAAAGATCAGTCTCTTCACCGATAGCTGAAATAGAAATGTGTTGCTAATTTGTTTACGATATAGTTTTGCTAGTGCACCATATAGCAAATATTACTGCGATTAAAGTTCCCACTGAAAGAAAATAGGCTCGCACCAAGTATGTACCTACTTACTTGAAATAAGTTGGCGAAACGCGGGTGTTAAGTGTTAATTCACCTCTGCCTACCCCTTAGAGGAGATTTATGTATGTAAGTAAATCCACCCAGCATTCCGTATAGCACTGAACCACTTTATTACCTACGTGGGTCATAGAGATGCAATTATCGATACATTGAGGCGATCGATACCGACGCGGGTGCATTAAACACGCGGAGTCACGCATATCGGACGCTGCGCCCGGCGAAAGGAGGCGCGCCTGAGAAGTTTCTCTATGGGACTCCGATAGCATGGCGGGAAGTTTTCTTTTTTTTTTATCTAGCCATGTTACGGTAATGTGTACATGCAGTATTGTATCTTTATGCTAACGGTCGGAATGCCTATGCCATAGACAACTTTACCGTGGCCATGTATAAGCCCGTGTATTCAACAAAATTGTATTGAGACCATGCATGGAGGAGGTCGATAGCGTTTTGGCTTAGCGCTCGGGTTGCGATTGCGTAAACTAAACAATGTTCGCTAAGACTGATGTTTATTGGATGGATGACCATAAATATATTATCTCGAGCAGTTGGTCACGGCTGCATCACCAGCTCTTTAACGTCCCCACTGCTGAGGCACACCTTCCCTATGGATGGAAGAATATAAGTAAAATGGGCCATAAGCATAACCCACCACTGTCTCGGTGCGGATTGATAGGAATTAACGACTGCACTCGGGATCAACGGCATAACGTGCCTTACGAAGCACGCAGGAGCTTCGAGATAATACATTTTCGGTTACCCATTCAATGACTGACCTTACCGAACATTGCTTAGTTTCCAGAATCGCAGACGGCGGAGCGATAGCTCCTCGATAGCGCAGTGGATTTATATATGCATGTAAAAAACCTTCAAAACAAACACACGAAAATGCAGTCCCCCGATTGATTTCGACGGCCCAAAAAAAAACAAAAGAGACTCACTCACTCTCTTTGAACTTGCTGAAGAACCTCTTCATTGCGGTACAAGTACAACGTACAAACAGGTGTAGCCTGGCACGCGCGCGTTACAAATGCAGTGGCTGATAATGACTTCGAGCCACCGTCCCGTCACGGCCCGGCGCGTGCGCAGTACCGTCCCGGGGTGGTTAAACTCCGCGTCTTGACAGAACAACGCCAGACCCGCGGATTCGGTCAGTGGATACGGCCCAACGAGACTGCACTAGCATGGTAGAGTTCGCTCCACAAAAGAATCAAAATCCCTCCAATAACATTATTTTCGCTCTTATTGCAAAGAGTTAAGGTAAGGGCCAAGGTAATAAGCCAAGGGACTTCTCTCGTGGAGCGAACTCTAGTATGTTAAATTTAACTCTGATGCCTGTTTCAACGAGGGCAGAACAGTACTGCTACTGTTCGAACGCACAGGGCTGTATAGAACAATTAATGCTGACTTGACTTGACAGTGCGTTCAAACAGAAGCAATACTGTTCTGCCATCGCTGAAACAGGCATGAGGCAGAACTTCCTGGGAGAACTAGTGTGCGGGAACGTTTATCTAGCATAAGTAAATAAATAAACAGGGAAGCTCTTAGCCTTCATCTCACCTGATGGTATGTGACGAAAAGGGCTGAAGATGGGGATACGAGATCTGGATAGAACCCTCAAACCGCAGAGGGATCTCATCACAGATTGGCGGAACACAATAATACTACCTATTAACAGTTTTATAATAGCGACAGATTTTGATAAGATGGTGGTAGCTAACCAAGCGGGCTTGGAAAAAGTTATATCACCAGCCAAAAATATATTAGCAAAAATATGACTATTTAAACCTTATGAGACAATTAAGCCAATCAATAATATTATACGAATCCTTGGGTTGGTGGTAGGACTTCTTTCAAGGCTGCCTGGCTATGCTACCACCATCTTATCAAAATCTGTCACCGTATACATATTAATGTTGATTATTGTTTCGATAGTTTGTGATAAGATAGCCGGCCCCTCTGTTGTTGTAGGTTCCAGGTGAAGCATGATTCCATCTTCGGCCCTTATCATCACTAACCATCAGGTGAGGATGAAGGCCTAGAGCTCCCCTGTCTTCCATTAAAAGAAACGGTACGTCTCTTTTGTACGGGACCCCCGCAGTCGAGTCTGTTTATACCCTATGCTACAGAACCTAATGAGAGAAGCCGTATTACAAACGGATGTGCGCTTGGCTTGGCAAAGAAACACGCGAACCGAAACGAGCGCGTGGAGCGTGCGATATGCCCGCTATACATTACCTACAACTTTTTTAAACGTGAGATCAGTTGACTAAGAAAAAGTGATAAAGTTTATTATTTAGTCAGCCCATCCCGCGGGATCAGTCGAGATCGGCTACGAGATGTTGACATAAAACCATACCATACCACTATGCAAATGGTAGGGTTTTTGTACAACACGTAACAGAAATAACGCACACTCTGAATACTAACCATGCTAACATAGACATTAGACATACCTATATATCCTAAATACAATGGTCAGTAGATTTATAAAAAAATTTAATTGTTAATTTTTTTTCTTCCGCCATACAAATTGTTCGGTCAGTAAAGCAAAATGATATTGGAAATCGAAAATTAATTTTGCAATTTTGAATATCACCATATTTGTGTTACTGGTTATATGTTGTGGCAAGCTGCTTGCTATGATGGAATTGATGGACGACGCCCGTAGTTGCTGCAATTGTGATAAAAGATTCTCGTAGATGTAGGCACCTCTTTACAGTTATTCGTCGAAGTTGATGATGAAATTTCAGTCATCGAATTCCGAAATGATTGTAATTCAGATTGACAGAATTTGTGGTGTCTTATGGAAGACGAACAGGAAGCAAAATCTCTACGAGGATTATATTGAATTTTGCATGCCTTTAATTTTTCCAAATCCTCATTACAAACGTTTTGAGCTGAACGAGCCAGTTAATAAACGATAAAAATTATTATCTGTATAAAAACGATTCATAAATACGTCATAGATATATGAGTGTCAATTTCAGGTGCCTGTCATCAAATCAATAATATTTATCACTAAATTTTACAATTAAGTAGGAATATTATGTTATTATTATCATCTTACATAGATAACGGCGAAAAGGTAGCATATAAACAAGTAATATATTTTCAAGATACCAAAAACAATGTCCACAGCCGAAAGATGCTCCGCATTATCGGAACCCAGTACAATCACGAACGCATCAAAAATAAGCTGCCTAGGAGAAACCCAATCAAAAACTGGTAAATTGGCGTTTAATTTTATGGAAAGTCGCCAAAGGTACCACGTTACATTGGATGGCGTCGACTTTACTCCTGACGATGTAACGGACTCCAATCTAATCACAATGGAGGACACATTCACCCACGCCGCCTGGGAAACTAAACAAAAGCCTAATAAAAGTGAACTCGCTCTTAAAGAGTCCAAGTCCCGAACCAAGTCGGCTGTCGACACCGGAATGAAGGTATACGCCACAACAATCTCCCTTGACGACATCCATATCGATCACACATACAACACCGAAGAAGGATACATTCCTGACGATACAGATTTGGAGGTGGCGCCGTCATCTTTTTACATGCCAAGGGCGTACCCCGTCATGTCTTATCCCCCCGAAGTTTGTATAGTGCTCAAGGAAACGGAAACAAAGTATTTGTTCGAGCTACCCTCTTATTCATACGACAAGGGTACGGCAGAAGCGTCCGCGGTCGAAGAGGAAAATGAATACTACCAATACATTACAGTTGGGAAAGGTAAAAATAGGAGAATGGTCGTTGAGGAAACCCAAACGAAAGAATGTGTCACGCAGGCACGCCACACCCTGGCCACGAGGCCTGAAAAGAAAAACGCCTCTGCATTCGCGTCCATGTGGGACATGCATGACACGTACGCGAAACTATCCCAAGTGAAACCTAAGGAAGAACCGGATGAAATGGTCATGTACCAATCTGCTGAACCTTCGCTCTTACGTAAAAAGAAGGCAAAAGATGAAGAGTTGAGCGATAAAGGTAAAACGTTTGAAGAAATAGCCACAACCCCACAATTTCTGGATGCAGCACTCTTGGCGGAGAGAGTGCTTTCTACGATGAACTTTTCGGATCAACAAAAAAAATTTCGCGGTCTCATACGCATGGATCCTCTGTCTCTAGACTTGGTATACGTTTATACCATGAAACCATTGTGGACCTTGGAATGTGAAGGAACAATCAATCGACCGATTACCAGTATATCGTTCAACCCTAAAAATGAAAATATTTTGGCAGTGGGCCACGGCAAATTTGGTCACGCGGACAGTTACGACGGGATTATCGCTATTTGGTGCACGAAAAACCCCTGCAAGCCCGAAAGACTTTATCGTTTCGAAGACCCTGTGACTTCGCTAGCTTTCTCAGAAAAACACCCAAATTGGTTGGCGTGCGGTTTCTCCAATGGGGATGTTCTCATCCTAGACATCACGTCGTATCCTGTGAAGACGATTGCGAAAAGCAAAAGGGACACCAATCCTTGTTTCGAGCCAATTTGGACGACAAGTTGGCGATCGACGGACCCGCAGTCTGAGTATGTTGTGACAGCGTGTCAAGATGGCCGACTCAACAGATTCACAAGCACCAAGACGCATGACTTTATCTGCACGGCCATGATGCGAATATCCACAGTGGAAGGCAAGCTGAAGGGCATAGAGACTGCTAAGACATGTTTGAAAGTCGACGTTCCCATAACACGCTATCCGGCAGCTTTGTGCTTCAGGTGGCATCCCTTCATAGAGCATATTTACCTAGTGGGAACTGACGAAGGGTGCATCCATAAATGCTCGTCACATTACCTGAACCAACATATGGAGGTGTTCAGAGCGCACGCTGGGCCCGTCTACGGCATGGAGTTCTCGCCGTTCATGAAAACTTTGCTGGTCTCGTGTGGGGCCGACAATGCTGTCAGATTGTGGGTAGAAGGCATGGACGAAGTAATAATGACCCTGAATTGTCCTGTGGCGGTATACGGCGTTGCCTTTTGCCCGATCAACTCAACAGTCATCCTGTCAATCAGTGGCAACGTCTTATCCATCTGGGACCTTCGCCGGAAGACCCACATGCCTTGCACGGAGTATACTTTTCCAGGCAACGTGGTATTGACGTACATAAAGTTCTCCACGTCGGGTGATAACGTTTTTGTGGGTGACACGACAGGACGCGTGCACACTTTCCACTTGGAGGACACGCCTATACCACCGTATTACCAACGGAAATTGCTCGACGAAGCCATCAAGAAGGCGCTGTGTACGAGGCCTCAGATGCTAAAGCAGCTAGAAAAGCTAGAACACTTCAAAGAAACATATGCGAAGGAATCCAAAAAATCATGATTCATCTACATATTTAATTTTTTGGATATTTTAAATTTATATTTATATAATATGTAATTATACCTACATACATACATAAATATATTATGTGACGCCTTTCTCCCACAGGGGTAGGACTCTCAGAGATCTCTTCTCTCCACTTGCTACGATCCTTACATACTTCTTGCGCTTCATCCGATCTCATTAATATCTTCAAGCATGCCCGTCGGCTGCGGGTACTCTTAGGGTACACACTACTCTGTATATACTTATGATATCTATTGAAAAGGCAAGGAATAAAGGATAAAATACGAATTTGTAAATAGCTTTATTATTCCCCTATACCTAGCGGAGGTACAGATTATATTAACTATAATATATTAAATCAAAACCCACAGTGCTTATAAATATTTAAATACCATCTAAAAGTTCTCTTACTATACTTTTACGATGTGATGACTAGGGCTTGTATGAGAGCTTCAACAGCTGGTATTCTTTCTTCAGTTCTTTGAGATTAGCTTCTAGTATTGCGACCTGAAATAGATGAATTAAAGTCATGTCTTGTTTTAATTAATGTAATTTCTTTAATTTGTCATTTTTCTTTTAATTTTTCTTTTTTCCATGCAAATTGTTGGCTGATTATTGTGTTGTTAACAATTCTCGATTGAAATAAAAAATATGTAACTTTTGCGACTATGTTTATGCGGAGTTTATACTTTGCATGTGATAAAGGCAGAGTAGGATACATTTGTAACCCCCCCAATCTCTCCCGCGTCCAATCCTCTCTCCTCCAAATCTATTTGAGAGAACCTGAATTGGGTCAAATTAATATCATTTGTATTATATATAATCAGATTTCTACGGATAAGGTATCCATTGCGTTTTCCGTTTGTAGGTTTCACTTTTTTTTGGGGCACCCGAATGGTGGAGGGCAAACCACCAACAACAGCATACCCAAAGAGGGTTAGTGTCAGGCAGGCGGCCGGCTGTAAAACATAAGCCAAAACTTTGAGCAGTATGGATTGGAATGTTGTCAATTTGTCATTCCAATCACTCTCTCCGTTCATCGTGACGGCCGCCTTGGTCGAGTGCTCAGATTGCTGGGTATTGGTCAAGAGGTCCCAGGTTTGAATCCTGGTAGGGGCAAACTTTGTGATGACCACAAATGTTTGTTTCCGAATCATAGTTGTGTATATGTTTATGTAGTATATTTTCAACAGTTATATACATAATTATATTAAAAATATGTTCGTCATCTAGTATCCATAACACAAGTGCTTAGGCTACTTACTTTGGGCTAGATGATAGGTGGGAGTGTAAAAATATTTATTTATTTATCGGTCTCTCGACATGGTCCGTTCCGTCTCTTTTCTATACATTTATTCATCACTACCACCTTTATGGTATGATGGATGATATGAATCAAAAGGGAGTGGATGGCTTGATGACGTCTAACCGATATGAATGGAAGAGGAAACATACTGCGCCGACCCCAGACAGACTGGGAACAGGTCAGGGAGAAGAAAGAAGATGTATGAGCAACCGACCTCTTCAAACCTCAGCTCCTTCCGCGCCTCCTTGATGTAACCCCTGATGATGTTCATCTGTTCCAAGAGGGGATTGTCGTCGTCCGAGTGCGATACAACCACACTCGCTCCCGCAATGGGCTCGGTCGTCGCCCTCACGGTCGCCGCCTCCATCCGCTGCCTCTCCATCTGGATCTGCCGCTCCGCTCGCTCGTATCGCTCACGACGCACCTCTTCTATCTGAGCTTCGGTCGGCAACTTACGCAGGGATAAGAGATCTTCCTGCGCGACAAATAGGGAGAGATTAGTATCACATGTTGTTATTGGTTAGGAGCAACAACAATATTTCCGCCTCCTTCTGCGAAGCTGTCCTGTTGCAGGAGGAGACAGCGGAGAGGGAGCAGCAAGAGAATGCTCTAGACTGCCCAGACACTCCTCTGTGGCGACCTTACGTTCGTTCCCTGTGGAGAGACTTGTGATTTGCTTCGCGGCAGACCTCACAAAGGGCTAAAGGGACACTGGAATGTTTTTGTGGGTATTTCCGGCAAACTCAATAGCAAACTCTCTGATATATGATTTAGTACCTTGATGTAATGTGCTGCAGCTTGTCTAATAGCGCCCTGGAGACGAGCTTTCCTTGTACCAGTCTCGGCAGGTAGAGTTGCTATCTGCTTGCTAAGGAGATCAATGCCTTCAGCCAGTTTGCCAATGCGTCCTCGCATAGCATTCACATCAGATAAGTTGTATGTTGTTTCACCATCAAAAAGGCTTTGACACATCTGCAATATCAAAATTTCAGTAAAACTACAATTTTTTTTATTGCAGTATAATTATAATTACCTTCTATATTAGTAGAACTATTGAAACATTAAATAGTAATGTGGGTATTAATATAAAACAAATTTACAAATTTACAAAACAAACAAAATTACTTAATACCTTTTCATACATAGCAATGGCAGGACTTGCTTGCTCCATCAGACTCCTCATCTGTTCATAAGCAGTCATAAGAACAGTTTTAGCATTTCTACTCTCTTGCACCTGCTTACGTAACTCCACTAGGTTGAAGCAATGTTCACAGAGCCTTAGTCCATTCTTCTCTAAAGATTCCGGGTCTGGTTCGGCTGATGTAATTGGTGCAGATGGGTCAACAATAGCCCCTAAAAGTATAAAAGATATCGATATCTTTAAGATAAAAAAAAAAACAATATTATAAGAATCCTTTGTTAGCTTTAACAATTAAGTCTCAGTTGAACAGATATAAGAATTATAAAACTCAAATAAATTTTCACACTATTAGGTACTGCCAAAAATAATAGTTTGAACTTACGAGCTACATTTAAGTCCAAAAATAGAGAGCAGTCATGGCATAAGATAGAACCACACAATCTGCAGTGATGTTTTCTTCTTGTTAGATTGAAAGTTTTTGCACAATTTGGACAGAGTTTCACTGAAGAGCCATCTAACCAAGGGACAACCTAAAATAAACCAAAAGTATGATAATGTTGTATGTACCACAATAAGATTCTTACAATACATATTAAGAACAGTCAAACCTCTTGTTCATACTGTTTTCTCAAGTTATTATCACTTGGCATATTGCACACTAACTTGTCTAGTCTAATCAAGAGTTTATTTGTCTCAGTCGCGTATCTTTCCAGTCTGGCTGATCTAACGGCTTTGAAGTAGTCTGAAGCACTCCGAGACACTCCTATTAACTGTTCCTCTGAATAATAGGCCTGTTCCTGGTAATTAAACTTGAGCGCACGGTCAAATGTTTCTTTCAAGTCCCCGTCGTCATTATTGAGTATTATTTTCTTGGCTTTTCCGAATATTTCCTTGAGAGACTTGAGAACATCTTGTTCTTCTTGATGAAGACTTTCGAAGTGGCTTGTGAGTTGTGTAGCTGATTTCAAGTCAGCTTTACAAATTGGACACAGAAAACCCTCTAGTATTTCTTCCTCGTTAGCAGTTGCCATTGTAAATGTTTTATTTCAATTGCACATGTTTTTAATATAATTTCATAGGAGTTGCAAGCAAAAAAGAGAAAATTTTCAAAATAAAAATAATCACAAACACCCCTCCCCATTAATCACTCAACGACATTGTCAATGTCAAATTTGACACAACCCTATTTAGTCTGTTTGAATCACAGATTATCTAATTGTTTTATTTTTTTTAATTTTCTCTGTATTTTTAGTGAAGGCAAAGGGTCTAGCCCATAAGTCGTGTCATGTCACACATTTTTATGCATTTGCGCCTCGGCGGAGTGCTTGGCGCCGTATGGTATAACAGCGTTCATGACGGCGACTGATGAGGTGGCGAAAACCACCATAAATTACCATTAATCTTTCTTTTAAAATATCCCTAATTTCACAAGTTTGTTGAAAATATGAAATGTTGTCAATCGAGAAAACAACGTGAAATATTTTTAGTTCTCTCGCCAACTGCATTTAAATGACGACGATTAAAATTTTAAATACTTTCGGGAGTTCTACCTGACTTTTTACAACATCCGCCATATGGCTCATGCAAAGTTGTCTAGTTAAAATTACAAAAATAAAACAAAAGAGTACATATTAGACTTCATATATTCCGTTACACCGTCAAACAACTGCCTTAGCTCTTCTATAGAATCACAAATTTCTGGCCAGGCGTGTTTCTCCGCTGCTCGCAGTACTGCCTGGCCGGTAAGCCGCGCTGAGGCAAGTTGCTGCTCGCACTGCAGTTTGTCTTTGTCGTCTGCTTCCTGTCGGGCCTTCATTGACAATTCGAGGAGAGCCAGCGCCAGTTCGACCACTTGTTTGCATGTCTCTGGACTGTTGGCCCAGTTGCCACTCTGAAATTTAATATAGTTAAGGCCTGTTTCACAATCGAAGGCTAAGTTCTGAATAGCTTACTTGACAGATCATTTGATAGTTGTTATATGAAATATACCTGTCAATTGAACTGCCAAGTAAGCTATTCAGAACTTACCCGTCGATTGTGTAGCAGGGCTCTTAATGTCATACCTACATCTAGTGGTTACCCACCGGAATTACAGAGGTCCCGGGTTCGATCCCCAGGGGGTACAAATTTGAACTCAGTTTGGTTGGTGGTAGTACTTCTTTCAAGTACGCCTGGCTAGCTACCACCATCTTATCATCGACGTTATAATAATAATTTTAACAGCATTATTGGTGATAAGATAGCCAGTCATGTGCACAAATAACATCCAAATTTCGCTCAGTTAGGTTTCTTAAATTAGGGAGCGAATCTATTGTTCTAAAACGGGCACCTAGATCTCCGTAGTTTAAATTATCATTAAATTTTAAAGGACTTAAATATTATTCAATTACACAGAATACGCAATTTATTAAATATTCATTATAAATTGCTACATTATATGCCAATTTAAAATATTACCTGAGTGTATCCCCTGTAAGCCTTTAATAGTCGTTGTCCTTTCAGTAAACACGTGGGACTTAATTCTGAATACAGTTGCCATATTTCGGGTTTATTTTGGGTGATGGATGTTATTCTTCCAAACAACTCAAGGACTCTTTTCCGTAATCTGGAAATAACAAAAGCGTTAAAAACCAATTATGTTTTAAAACCGGTTATATTTCCAGAGGGGAGTCAGTGGCACCCAAGTGTAGATTTACAGGGCCCTTTCTCAACCTTCATACACCCCGTGCTCCCACCACTACAGCATACAAACCAACAATGTAGCCAGTTTTTGTTAGTGGGTTTGTTAAATCAAAGTACTTATTGTTATTTAGATTTTTATTTCAAAATTATATAAAAGTTCGAAAAATTAAGGTCCTGATGTGGGAATCGGACCACCGTCCTCCGCATTCCGGACAGATGCCTGAGGACTATATTTCGAAATTTTTCTAGCGACAAATTTCTTTGCAAGCTTGAGGTTGGTTTTTATAGCGTGGTACAAATGTCCACTGGAACCAGCAAATTTTTGGGAGTGATCCGAGATGAATGAAAAAAGTTTGCACCCACCTTCCGGCGCCGTTGCCATTCGCGTCCAGGGGGCCTACCGCCTAACTCGGTTGCTAAAGCAAAAGCTATAGTTTATGACGTCATGCTGTCATTTCAGACCAAATGTACCTAAACTATTAGAACGAATGATCATCGAATGATTTTGTAAGAATTTGGCACAAAATCCGTACCGCCTAAAAATTCAGGATGGCTGCTATAGCCGTAAGCAGTGCATTGCTTTAAAGCTATCATCAACAATTGAGTTAGGCGGTAGGCCCCCTGGTTATCCTGCGCCACCGTCCTGGCGAGCAGCGAGAGGAGCCCCACGTCTTCAACTTGTTCACCAGGTCCAACAGGCTGTGAACCAGTATACGACGGAGCATGTGACCCAAGATAAAAAAAATAGTTGCCATCCGCGTCCAGGTTGTCCTGCGCCACCGCCCTGGTGAGCAGCGAGAGGAGCTCCACGTCCTTGAACCTAGACTACAGAGCAAGAAATTCGAATGAAAAAAAAAAAAGTTCGGCACTCACCTTCCGGCGCCGTTGCCATCCGCGTTCAGGTTGTCCTGCGCCACCGCCCTGGTGAGCAGCGAGAGGAGCTCGACGTCCTTGAACCTAGACTACAGAGCAAGAAATTCAAATGAAAAAAAAAAAAAAAAGTTCGGCACTCACCTTCCGGCGCTGTTGCCATCCGCGTCCGGGTTGTCCTACGCCACCGCCCTGGTGAGCAGCGAGAGGAGCTCCACGTCCTTGAACCTAGACTACAGAGCAAGTGATTAGAATGAAAAAAAAAAAAAAGTTCGGCACTCACCTTCCGGCGCCGTTGCCATCCGCGTCCAGGTTGTCCTGCGCCACCGCTCTGGTGAGCAGCGAGAGCAGCTCCACGTCTTCAAACTTGTTCACCAGGTCCAACAGGCGGTGGCACGAGCGGATCACGTCCTCGAAGTGGCCCGTGTCCATGCTCACCGTCAGCACGTTCTCCCACAACTAGAAACACACATCTTCTATATAAAAATGAATTACTGTGCGTTTGTCTCGCTAAAACTCGAGAACTGCTGGGCCGATTTAGCTGATTTTGGTTTTGAAACGATTGTCTTGAGCCAGCCAAGGGGGGAACGGTGAGAATACAATGGAAAAATTGCAAAGAAATAGTAAAAACAACAATTTCATTTACCCAAAAAAACTGCATTCTGCATGGCAAAAAAATCGTAACCATGGCTACGGGATAATTTATATGGCCTAACAACGTATGCCGAGTCAGCTAATGCATACATAAATACAATACCTACAAAAATTTTAAAAAACATTAATTTATTTAAACCTAATATGTCACGCCATTCTCCCTAAATGGATATTAACGACGGCAGATGCCGCCGGGAGCAGCCTGCCGAAGCAGGATCAAGATAATAGTTTTGGTCACCCATCCTTTGAACGTCCTAAGCGAACATTGCTTAGTTTACGCAATCACAGGCCGAGCGCGCTACAACACTGCGACCTCCTCAGCAGTAATTTTTGTAACTACATTACTGAAATAAAAGCCATTTTTTTTTACATTAAATAATATACCTTCCAGTTGTCATAGTTGAACTTGAGCGCCTCCATGAGCGCCCGGTACGCGCGGTTCTTGTCGTCCTGGTTAACGTACACCTTGGCCAGATTGTTCCACGCCTCGAACGAGTTCGGCTGCAGGTACGTGTACCGACGGTACGCTCTGGCTGAGGTCTCCCAGTCCTCTGTCTGCAACGCCGCGTACCTACGCCAAAGAAGGGAATTTTCAAGGAATTTCAAATGTTTGGAAAAGTGCCGTGTGGTGACGCCAGAGCAGAATACAATTGTCACCACCCCTATCTGTCGTACAAGGCGACTAAGGGTAAAGACAGCGATGAGTAATGGGAAGCAGCATTCCTCTTATACCACCTAGCAATATACTGCGATTTTATGTGCCCGATAAATGGCAATAGGGTAACTCGCCACCTATTACATGGGACCTAACTTAATTGGAGAAAAGTGGGTGTTAAATTCACCTCTGCCTACCCCTTCGGGGATATAGGCGTGATTTATGTATGTATGGAGAATTTAATTAAGAAGAAAAATAGTTACATACATACGTCTAACAGAAGAGAGTGGAAGAAGACATGTTGTGCCGACCTATCTTAGAGTAGGATAAGAGAAGAGAAAGTTATGTCACATGTAAATAGGTGGAGAAAAACAGGTTAGAAAAAAGTTTGTAAAATCATAACTATACCTACCATCTGCCTGGAATTGGGAGGACGCTTTCTCTAATCTATTTTTCTTTGTAATAAATAATGTTTCTAAAATGAATATAGGTTATGTTTAAATAACAATATTACATACCCAAGTCGGTATGGCCACCCAAGTATATGGCGGCCGTGTGGTGAGGGCAGAGTATAATACAATTGTCACCACCCTAAATCTCTCCCGTGGGTGTCGTACAAGGTGACTAAGGATAAATCAGTGATGAGGAATGGGCAGCAGCGTTCTTCTTATACTACCTTGCAAAGTACTGCGACGTTTGTGGCCGATAAAAAGCAATAGGCTCGCCACCTATTACATGGGACCTAGCATAATTGGCGAAGCGTGGGTGCTAGTTCACCTCTGCCTACCCCTTCGGGGATATAGGCGTGAATTATGTATGTATGTATGTACATACCCAAGTCGTAGCCAAATACTTTCTTGTATTGAGTTGATCTCGACCGACTTTTCATAATGGGGTATGCACTCTTGATACTTCTTATGTTCAAAAAGGTAGTTGCCCCAATGCCGCTGAGCCCTGCTGCTTTTAAAGTTGGAGAATTCCCACGCTTTTTCATAGTAAGATATGTTATCTGAAATATACAATTATTTTACAAAATTTACTCGTATTTATGCCATATATAAAATACATCAAGACCAACTTTATTTGAACATAAAATAGTAGCATTCCTGATGCACCATCTAGCAAATTACTGTGACTTAAGTTCTGGTGGATGGCAATAGGCTCGCCCCCATTACTTGGGCCCAGAAACAAGCTGGGAAAACGTGTGTTAAAATGCCTCTGTCTATCTATTTGAGGACAGCGGTGTGATTTTTTAATGATATTACATTAAAAAATCACACCGCTGTCCTCAAAAAATAGTAGAATCGTATTCACCTGTAGCATCACCGAGAAGACAATACAGTTTTACTGTTGGCTTTATGTCAATCTGTTGTTGAATCACTTCAGCTGCCTGGAAGTTACATAAAAAATATTCATAATTGTTTAAAAAAAAATTATAGAGCATTCAACTGCCGAAAATGCAATGCTTGCGGTCAGGTACATAATACATAATTTTGTTAAATGTGTTAGTTAGGTAATCAGTTTCACCAATAAAGTTGCAATATGTTACTACAACCAAAACTAGATTAAATTCCCAGTGTAAAATATATCAGTAATTCTCACTTTGTGCCTTAGCTGCAGCATGGTGTAGCAGACAATGACGTCTTCCCACAGTTGCAATTGTTTGTACTCCTCCAGAGCAGCTTTTACAAGACCCAAGCTCAGGTAAAGGTCTGCCAGTTGTTGCCGCCAAGTCCATGCTGGTGCTAATCCTGTAGCCCAGAGGTAGGATAATCTGCAATATTACAAATATTTCTTAAAACAATTAATTTATCTGATTAACTGCCGCACTCAGAGACGTCTAAAAACTTTAATGAGTACTTAGTGTCATAAAAATTCATTGAAATCGAGACCATAGAACATAGACCATTCCGAGACCTGGAAAGAATAGCGACGAGTTTTGAATTCTCAGTTTTTGACATTACGTACTCATTAACGTTATTTGACGTCTCAATCATAAAAGTAGAAAACCAATTTCCACTACTGTCTCTGGGACTAAAAAATAGTTACTATGAATAACAGAAAGCTGATTTTTAGCTGATTTTTGCCGTGTGGTGACAGCAGAGTAGAATACAATTGTCACCACCCCAAATCTCTTCCGTGGGTGTCGTACAAAACGACTAAGTATAAACCAGCGATCAGGAATGGGCAGCAGCGTTCCTCTTATATCACCTAGCAATAGTACTGCGACTTTTGTGCCCGATAAATGGCAATAGGCTCGCCACCTATTACATGGGACCTAACATAATTGGCGAAACGTGGGTGCTAGTTCACCTCTGCTTACCCCTTTGGGGATATAGGCGTGACTATATCCCCAAAGGTATCCCCTATGTATGATTTTCAGCACAGCATCAATTTACCTATTAGTAGAAGCGACACTAGTCTTGTTATTTACAATTGTTTCACATTGTAACATAGCTCGCTCAACTGTACGCTTGTGGTTTGATTCCAATTTGCAACGTATTAGCAACGCAGCTACTCTTGTGGACCAAGGACCGTTTTGCTGACTAAGTATCGCTTCAATGTATGGTTGCAGCTCTTCATTCATCAATTCATCTCTAGGCTGTGATTTTTGAAGATATTGTCTAAAAACATATTGTACATAGTTTAAAATAATTAAATATATGCTATACAATATAAGTATCTATTCGATTTTTAATTTCCACATGATATAAATGTACCGTATCAAGACCATAATTTTACGAAATTCTTTTTCTAACCACCAAAATCTTAATACAAGTATCATAAATTAACATGAGTATTTACACAGTTAGCAAGCAAAGTGTTTGCTCCAAACTTGGCAGATCTGATTGTGTGAATTTTTCCAAATACTGAATCTTGTTCAGTCTGACATCATCTTGCAGTTCAATGTCTGGTGGAAGTGTGGAGTCCCCATGACTCTCTTCAGCAGTGGGACGTTCTATATTTGAATCCAACTGACTACAAAGTGCTAGTTGTGATAATGTTTGTTGCTGAAACTTTGTTCTTTTGCCTAAGATGCCTGCAATAAGAATATTGTTATTTTTAAAAAATTTCACTTTCCTGTCCATTTTGTAATCTACAGTAGAAGGTCAAGGTAATTATTATACAAAGCCACCATTATTTATCGCCAATAAAATTAATGGACACTATTAATTTTTGTCTATAATAATAATAATATCTTTATTATAGAGATAAAGCTGTCATAGTTTTTTGAACAAAATTTTAAATAAAAGGTCAGTTAAGTAATTGCTTATGGACTTAAATAATTTTAAGGAAGTATTTGATTTATTTGAATAATTATAAAAACGTTTTACAGTTTTAGTTTACAAAATTGTTTTGGTTACCTGTAAGTTCAAATTTGACACCCCCTATTTCTCTAGCCCTTATCAAGTACTCTTCAGCTTTCTGAACACGTCCATATATCAAAAAAGCTTGTGCTATCTCGAGACATAATAATATTTGCACTCTAGGTTTGTCATATAAATTTTGTAACTCATTAGTTAGTTTGGCAATTATTAATTCAAGTTCAGTATAGAGTGATGCACTGTTGTCTTCTAAAGCTCTTTGAAGGAGCACTCTACTTCTAAAGTTCCACCACAGGTTAACCTGAAGATACAATCAATATTTTAGATATAGGTTTACATGTTCCATCCATTCAACAGTCTCTATTAATTTTCCTTAACTTTGTAATATTATTTTGGTTTTAATAAAACAAGACCGCAAGTACCCAATATCCTTCTGGGACAAGCAGGTATATTATGTATGTATTATTTAACTCTTACCAAATTTTGCTCCACAGAATTCAATGCTTGAAATATTTCTACTGACAAATATAACAACTCTGGATGCAAGATATTCACATAAAGTGGCTCAGAATCCCGCTGTAACTTCAGTGCCACATCAATGTTTTCTGGCCACTTTAAATGAAGGTATTGTTCTAAGTCCAACTTATCATGATGTGGGTTCCAGTTTGAATCACAAAAAGTCAAAAGACATTTAATGCCTAGTTGTAGAACTTGTAAATGACTTTTATTTACTATATAACCTAGGTCTAATGGGAAGTCAGGTTTAATTATTTCCTTACAAAGATATTCATCATCAATAGACCAGTTTCCAGACCAAATGTGACGTATGTAATCTTGATCTGCAAAAATAGCTTATACGTTCAACTTTAGATGAAACTATAAAAAATTACAAATAGTCAACATAATGCACATAAAAACATACCGGTATTAACATTTTTATCATCGAAATTACATAGAAGTGCTATTGTTTGACTGTCGCACATTTTATAATAATTTTGACTGCGCTGTTGTTATAATAAATATATTGCAATATGTTCCAATTCCAACCTACAAAAATATGTACAAAACTTCGTCCATACTCCATGGAACACAAGCAAAAACAAATTATTAATTTTACACAGCCACACACAAAGAGTATATAATACACTACGTTTATGACGGCCACCAAAGAGTATATAATACACTACGTTTAAGAGTCGGGACTTCAAACAAGCTTTTTGAAAATTTTGACTCGCAGTTTAGGCTCAGATCTCGTACCAACCAACAGAGACAGATAAAAAAGTAATGCCAACATACTACAAAAGCAAACTAAGGATGTGGTGTACGCTACAGAATGTGTCGATATCGATAAAAACGAATGGGTAGCCCCCCCCCCCCCCCCCGCCTTGCAGAACTTGCAGACAGATTTTTTAATCATACAAAAGCAAAATAAAAAGCTCTGTTCGTTTGAAAATATTGAGTTTTATTCAATTACGTGTAATTATTTAATACAATTTATTTAACAACAAAAAATAAAAGTTATGTTTACAATGTGGAAATTAAATTGTTGGTAATTTTCTGATCTCATATTCTAGGCGGAGTCTTCAGATGTTAGCTGATCGATCAACACACGTTTTTGCAATGTTGTGTAAGCAAGTAAGCAGGACATTTAGATCTGAAATAATAAATAGAGATTAGTAAATATATCGTTTGAGTTTACGCTGGTCATCATCAATTCAATTTATTGTTCACCACTTACCATAGCGGACTATGTGTAACGCGCCCGAAGGTCTGGTTCTGCCCAATCAATGAAATCTGGTTCTGAAATAAAACACTCATTAGCTTCAGGAATTGAGCTATCAAACCATATCGGAAAGATAGGTTATGTAACTTACCAATAGAGGCGCTTATGCGGTTGTAGGCAACGATCACACTCGACGGGCATCGTGTAGCAAGGCGGCAGTCACGCTGTCTTCTTCTTCTAGTGCCTCTTCAATTCGGAAGATAAGCCGTCAGCTTTTTATATTCATCTCTGGCAGTCGCAAACCGAAACAGCTTTTCAACGGGGTTAATGCCGATCCACTCTCATATGCTTTGCAGCCATGACTCTCATCGCTTTTCAACAAGTCACGCTGTGATCTGAAAAATAAGTGGAGTTGAACACAGAAGAACTTTTGATGATGATAATGAGAGATGAACACATGCGAATAATTTTGCGCAATGTTCTGCATTATATTAAAACTCATACAACAAACTTTGTTGTTAATGATGTTAGCTATCTAGTCATAGGAGGTTTTTTTTTGTTTTATAAATAACCCTATATATGATATACTATATTATAATATATTGCAATAGACAATATTTATATGTATTAAACTAATGAAACATCTCAAGTACATTTGATACTCAAATTTACGAAAATAGATTTTTTATCGATAATTTGGTAAGTAGTAAGGACATCGCTACGGCGCATATGATTTTTGATTAAAGTGACCAGAACTTATTTCTAATTACTTAGCGTTTATATGATAGCATGGAAAACTACTTACCGCTTCTCATCTAGTGGGAATTGGCCATGAAAACCCTCTTTTGGTTTAATTACCTACCAGATTTTAGTCAACATATTTCACACCTTTTGTAAAACATTTCGCTGTTATGCACATAAATAAATGACACAAACTAGTAGATATACACTAATGATATTTCACTGAAGACAATAAATAGGCACAAGATGGAAAACTAAACTAAAACAACGCTTTAATTTATATTTTCAAAACGGCATAGTGACTTAATGACATTAGTGACACACTCCGGCAGCGTGAGACAAGGAAGGTTAGATCGGAAGTAAGAGACAAAACAAGTCGCCATTAAAATTTGCCTAAACTCCATACATTTTTTCTGCAGTATAGGAGTTTCGCCAGGCTGACGGCCACACACATGAAAACTTGTCAGAAGTTTTTTTTTCTTTTTTTTAATTCTAGCTATATTTTAGAGAAAGCAAAAGTTCTAGCCCCATACAGCCATGTCTTTAGTGTATATTTTATCTGTAGTCTTATGAAATAATGAGTGGGTGAAATGTATGGATGAAATGAATTTAAAAACACAAAAATATCCCACCTTCATTACAGGAAATCTTAACTTACCCAGAAAATTTTATACCTATGTATGACTTTATCAACTCCACCCTTGGAGAAATTTGACTAGACAAATTCGGACTATGAGATTTATGGACTGGAATATGTTTTAACCGGAAATAAGAAAACATTCACATAAATTATTGAAAAAAAAACTCAAGATTTGGCTCCTGAGCCTGAAAAATTACATTCATATTCAAGACTTGGCTTAAACCTTCTAATCTATCAAATACAGGAAAAAACAAAACTCAATAATTGGCAGTATGGCTTAGACCTTCGCCTATCCTAAGCAAACGACGAAGGTCAACAAAGAGGTCATAGACAAGTCAAAATCTATAGGTAAATAAGTAGTGCGTTTCATCTCATAGTTCCTATGCCGTCATGGTGGTAGTATTGGAAGAAAATGATACCATGTCAACTTTATTGTCTCACCTTTAATTCAGGGTGATTTTAACATTATATAAATGTTAGAAAAATTAGTACAAACATTTTAAAGGTTAGAAAAAGAATTTCGAAAAATTATGATCTTGAGGCGGGAATCGAACCCGCGTCCGCTGCTATCCGGGCAGGTGCCTGACCGCTCGGCCACCCAAGACACTAATTAACTTGCCGAAATTCTTCTAACCTTTACACTTCACGTTGTAAGCCAACGGGTACCCTCGCAATGTAGAAATAAATTTCAAACATTCAGGCACCTGCCCGGATAGCAGCGGACGCGGATTCGATTCCCGCCTCAAGATCATAATTTTTCGAAATTCTTTTTCTAACCTTTAAAATCTTTGTACTAATTTTTCTAACATTTATATAATGTTAAAATTAAAATCGAATAGTTTATAAAGCAAACCCAAGCTTAACCGAACGCACGGTATTTGTAAAAATATCTGCTTTGGAATGTTTGAAATTTATTTCTACATTGCGAGGGTACCCGTTGGCTTACAACGTGAAGTGTAAAGGTTAGAAGAATTTCGGCAAGTTAATTAGTGTCTTGGGTGGCCGAGCGGTCAGGCACCTGCCCGGATAGCAGCGGACGCGGGTTCGATTCCCGCCTCAAGGTCATAATTTTTCGAAATTCTTTTTCTTACCTTTAAAATCTTTGTACTAATTTTTCTAACATTTATATAATGTTAAAATTAAAATCGAATACTCTTTCCTTTTGTAAAAAATCTATTCCCATTTGTAAAGGCAAAGGGATATTTAATACAGCCATAATATTACATTTGTGCTTTTTCAACTGTTGGACTGTATATCTGTAAAAGTGAATTTTCCGAAAAAAAAGGAGTGTTTGGGGCGTTTCGTGGTGTCAGTCAGATTTATTTTCGCTAATTTAAAAATTGTTACAGAGTGGATTTTGAAAGTGGTGTTATTTTGATCATTCATTTTATCATTCATACTTTTCACCCACTCATTATTTCATAAGACTACAGATAAAATATACACTAAAGACTTGGCTGTATGGGCTAGACCCTTTGCCTTCCCTAAAATATTGGGAGAATTTAAAACTAAAAAAAAATGGGGAGAGTGTTTGGCGCGTTTCGTGGTGTCAGTCAGATTTATTTTCACTAATTCAAAAATTGTTACAGAGTGGATTTTGTGCAGTAAAAGTGATGTTGTTTTGATGCACAAGCATCCGTGTTGATGTGCAATTATGCAGAATCATCGAAAATAAGTCTCATGATGTGTTTGATGTTGTGGTGAAGATCACCATAAAAAGTGGTTTTATCCATTTCATCAAGCACCATCATTAACTCTGTTACCATTCAATTCGCGCCAAGCACTCCCAAGATGCGTTAAAATATGTGGCACCCATATTTTAACGTAAAATTCATTTCATTCATACATTTCACCCACTCATTATTTCATAAGACTACAGATAAAATATACAATAAAGACTTGGCTGTATGGGATAGACCCTTTGCCTTCCCTAAAATATAGGGAGAATTTAAAAAAAAAATGGATTTTCCTGAAAAAAAATTAATGTCAAACTCAAAGTGGGTGTGCTTTTAGGTTAAGTTAATTTTATTTAATGAATTTTTCTAAATAAAATACAATGCACACACATTTAACATTTAAAATGGAACTACTTCTAGTAACAATAGCGGGTATTTTATGCAGTATAGTAATAATGAAATTATTAAGTAAATTAAGGTAAGCATACAGATTCCTGTCACCGCTTTCCCGCCTGCAAAAACGAATACTTAATTGTATTTATTTACTGAAGCAAAATATACTATTGCTATTAATATTGTTTTTATTTCAGACTAAAATTGCCGTGGCGTGTTAACTGTTGGTTCTGTAATAGCAATTTTTGGATGAAATACGTCAATCGCAATTGTTGGACATGTCCCAAGTGTGAACAGTACAATGGATTTACAAAGGTGATTCTTTGAATAATACTTTTCTTAAGACAGCTCAGATTTCCACTCTTGATTTCTCTCTTTAGAATATTATTACTTAGTTATAATTATCTATATTCATATGTACAGGAAAATGTATATTATGTAGAACATTTTAATAACCCACTTTTTATCATTATCAGCCTTTTGTAGTACGATCTGAAAATGTAAGCCGTCATCCTACGCCTTACGAGTTTTCAATAGCAAACTAAAATACCATTAATACTCTAAATAGTCAAATATTTTAATTAAGAAAATGAGATTATATTTATTTTATCTTTTATTAAAAATAAACATTTGTGACAATGCTTATCATCACATGACAGAAATATCTTTCAATGGGATTCATCAAGTTCAATTAGGCAACTGTTTCAGGCACCAATTAATATTTTGATTGTTTAATTGCAATAGTTAATATTGTGATTTTCAGGATGGCGACTATAATAAAGTTGTATGTACCACATCAGACCAATCAATCAATTTACCTAAGGTATTCCG
The DNA here is from genome assembly GCA_963931975.1 of Cataclysta lemnata. Taxonomy (NCBI): domain Eukaryota; kingdom Metazoa; phylum Arthropoda; class Insecta; order Lepidoptera; family Crambidae; genus Cataclysta; species Cataclysta lemnata. The sequence continues at coordinate 2,674,369 of OZ008344.1, read as the reverse complement.
CAAAACTCTGCCACGAAATGGATTATGCAAAATGTGCAACATAAACCAGCAACTTAAAGTAGTTCAATTAGCAAATTTTGTTCCTATGAATGAAAATAATTTTAATGATGAAGTAGAATCATACAAGTAAGTATAGGTATTATAGATAAATTCTGCCATTATATTGCCCTAACATCCCATGTTTATTTCTGATTTTATTTATCAAATTTTTTGGCCGTGTGGTGACGGTAGAGTAGAATACAATTGTCACCACCCCAAATCTCTCCCATTTTTAATTTATTCAATATGGCAGCAGCTATGATACTGCACAAATATGACAAACCACTATAGTGAGTCTTATAGTATGTCATACAAAATTCTGAATGTTATTTTTCTCTGATTAAGCTTTTATGTTAGTAAACAGGATAGCCACATATTATTTCTTATATAGATCTTAATTTAAATGATTTTTTGTGTTATTTAAAAACATGGTTGAAAAGTAGAAATTAAAGTATTATAATAACAGCACATGGGTCTATGTGCAGTAACGCAATTTCAGGTATACATTGAGGTGCCATGTGTGTCAGACCTATTGACCATAGTATCATTGGAATGCTGGCTTCAGCAAGTTTAAAATTTATATATATATATACACTTTTTCCTTCAATTATACCTGTGTAGTGTAGCTTCAACTTAAATACCGAAATCTATATAATATAATCATATTAATAATTAATTACTATTTTCAGATTACAGTTAGAAAAAGCATACAAGTTATGCAGTCCATGCAAAAAAGTATTACAAATCAAACTACATAAAGAAAAAGAAACACTACTAGGTACAAAACTTCTCCAAACCAGAACACCTGATAAAATGAGCCGAAAGAAGGCCATAAAATCGCAAACATTGAAATTATACATTAATAGAACATCTACATTTATTGCATGGATTTTGGTAGTACTAGTGTCTGTGGAATTATATAATAAAGTGACGAAAAAAAGTTTGCCTAGTGCATTAAATAATTTAAAAGAAGTTTTACTTGGTTTGATAGATAGAACTGGAACAGTTTTAAAAATGAAAGCACTCATGACATTCCCATCATTTGAAGACTATTTTAATAATTTTACTATGAAATCGGCTTTCGAGATAGTGCCAAAATACTTTGTTTATCAAGAAGTAGAAGAAAATCTCATGCTCACACAGAAGATATTGGGAGGCTTTGTATGCCTAATGCAAATTATTGGACACATATGGAATATAAATAAATTTAAATACACAATTATTATTGACTTACTATGGACAGTGTTTGTAACATCCTCTGTAGTGAGGTATCCTAAAACTGTGGAGCCTCTACTGATGAGCTTAATAAAGGTAAAAGGGATTAAAAAACATTAAAGACATTCTTTTTAGAAGGTATTTTCAGTACTCAAATGTTTTTCTTTATTTCAGTTGACGAGTACTTTTGCTGTACTACTAGTCTATAATACAATCCAAACTGATTATAAAGCCAAAGAAGCTCCAACCCTCATAATGACTCCAAAAAAAATGAAAAACATCAGCAATGGATCTAATCAATCGTTAGTTGATGAAGAGGATACATTATCTTTGGACACTGATGATGATGTCTCTTTGAGTAAATTTGGGTTACACAATTTGTCTGACTCATCCCATGAAAATATTATAAACAGTTTGAACAATAGCCGTATAAATGGCAGATCTTTTACACCTCACAATGATAGTTTATGGAAGAAGCCTAAACATAACTCTACATATTGTGTTAATTCTGTTGTGTGTAAAAGCCCTAGTTCGGTATCAGACAATGTATTTATTAAACCATCATTTAATAAATATCAAAAACTCAGTAAAGAAGATTCGGATTCCGATTTAGATGAGAGTATCAGTTCCTTGTGCATTGGCAGTCCCAAGAAGAAACACAGTGGCAACTCAATATTTTCTTTACGTAAATTTAATGCAACTCCAAGTTTCGTTGCTCCTACACCCTTAAACCGAGCTAGACCACTCATATCTCCTAGTAAATTAGGTCACAGTACTTCATGGGTTGCTGGAGGTTATTGGGGCTCGGAAGCAGAACGACAGATCTTCCACATTGATGGCAGCCGTTCTTCTAGCCAAAGTTCAGGGTTCGAGTCACAGGCATCCAGTATGAATCAACGTAATGTTTTCTCGCAACCGCCGTCTAGGGAAGAGTCCGTTTGTGGCGAACCCATGGTAGTAGATAACTTCCGTAGCTGCACCACTGGCAGCTTCAGTAGCTATCAAACACCACACAATTTCACTCCAATGGGATCTCCAGTGTTCCCACAAATGCAATTCAATAGTCATGTTCAAATACCTCAGCCACGATTTGCTCAACAAAAAATGGCAACACAAACTGTGTTCGGCCAGCACCAAAACTATGGACAAAATAATATATTCAAAGCCCCTGGTGGGCTAGGACTGATCAAGCTGCCTCGAGAGAACACTTTCTCTCAATAAGTCTTGACTCTTCTTCTTCTTCCTTTATTTTTGGTTGTGCTGACATTTTGTTCACTCGTTTCACCGACTCATATTTAAGTTTTTGCTTTTTATTCTTTGATACTTTTTTTCTGTATGTTCCATTGAACTGCCCATGTTATTTAAGATGAATTTTGTTAAGTTATATTACGTAGTAGCTGTAAGTGGTTAATAGTTGTAAGGTTTGAGACTAAACTTAGTTAAGTATATTTTGCTGATCTCGTGTTAGTGCCAGGTGATGGCTATATGAAAGCATTAAGAATTATTGTATTGTTACAATTTTTATGGACGTCACTGTCCTCTTGAACAAAATGTGATATTGTAAAGACTAGTATTTTGCAAAAAGTGAAGAAATGATTCTTGATGTTATCATTGTTTTGATTTTGTCATTTTAAATCGGAAACTTTTTGTGAAGCTCCTGCAATAAAAATAAGAAAACATTGTAATATTTTTTTAATAGAATGTACCTACACCTGAAAAACTTAAAATGTTTCTTCATTGTCAATGTTTGGATATCACGTCTAACGTGCCTAAATAGGTTATTGGCAAAACGTAGACCTACTTAGGCAACTTAATATTTCTATAAAATATTAGCGAGCCGAAAATTTATCATCTGTTCTTTTTGCTTGCACGTTTATACCGTAGAATGTGCCAGCCCTTACTCATCCCATGGGTGTCGTAAAACTCGACTAAGGGAGATTGCCCAGTGCAGACCAATAAGCAAGCTTGGGGCACCCGAATGGTGAAGTGCAGACAGCATATCCTGAGTCATACCCAAAGAGTTTGGTGTCAGTCAGGCGGCGGGCTGTTCCATCTCTTTTCTATACATTCATTTATAAATAGTACCTTTCCAGTGTGATGGATGATATTATTATGATCTTGATGACGTCTGACCGATATGAATGGAACAGGAAACGTACTGCGCCAACCCCAGATAAACTGGGAGCAGGGCAGGGAGAAGAAGATGTAAGAGTACATACAAAACTGATGTAGTGCCATTGCTTAGATAGAAGTTCAGAAAGAAGATCCAACGACTTCATTGGTTTGTAACATACATAAATTATACCTACGCTTATTTATCCCCGAAGGGATAGGCGGAGGAGGGTTCGCGTGAGATAATACATACTGAATTACATTTTTGGCTAATAACCCGATGATGCCTAAACAACAAACTTCTTTTAAGTTTTCGTGTTATAGTCCGTCAAGTTCGTGTGTGACCTTCCTGCTATATGAGGCGGGGTCAGGGCGCTCTGGATGTTGGCGGGTGTGGGTGATGCGGGAGAGGAGGGGAGATTTTTCCCTCCTCCCCGCATCGCCCCCCCCCCCCCGCTGACATCTGCAGTGCCCCGTCCCCGCCACCGTCTCTCATACCCCAGGAGGGTCGCGAACAAAGTTGTCGGACTATCACGTAAGCCGCAAGCTCCTATATCGAAAGAAAACAAAAAGTTTACGATTCTTACGAGTTGCGAGCTTTTCTTTCACATCTTGGCAGGTAGTTATGTGGCAGCGGCGGCACGTACGTGTCTTCGTATAACGTGGACGTATAGTCTGAAACATCGGTGCACGCCCATTCGTAATGCTTATATTTCCTCAATCCCCACTCGGTTTTATTTCCCTGTAATTGGTTTTATTTATTTGTTTAGGATTAAAGCTCAAATTCTTCCACCTAAGTATTTAAAATATTGAACTAATGAACAAAAATATACAATTAGACCAAAGTTGTTTCCATAAAAAACATTCGAATGAATTCCGGAATAGTTTACTTTTTTTACGTTTATGAGTTTTCTCAGCCAAAGGCGAATGTCCGCTGTATACCTACACAAATACCACCCATGGGGCACCCGAATGATTGGGGTACAAAATCACCAACAATAGGCGTAGCATACCCAAAGATGGTATTACACAAGCATATAATTTTGATTTTGGGGTTAGAAAAAGAATTTCGAAAAATTATGATCTTGAGGCGGGAATCGAACCCGCGTCCGCTGCTATCCGGGCAGGTGCCTGACCGCTCGGCCACCCAAGACACTAATTAACTTGCCGAAATTCTTCTAACCTTTACACTTCACGTTGTAAGCCAACGGGTACCCTCGCAATGTAGAAATAAATTTCAAACATAATTTTTCGAAATTCTTATTCTAACCCCAAAATCTTTGTACTAATTTTTCTAACATTTATATGATGTTAAAATTAAAATCGAATAGTATATAATTTTGAGATAAAAAACCTCATACAAAGCATTCCATAAGATCAGGTTGTGGGTAGAATATGTGGGCACTTCTCTTGTAGTAACGTTGAATGGGCCCGCACAGAGGCTTCGGCAGGTGATTGTAAACTAGGTCGTTTGTTGTCACAAAGTTACCGCAGGAGTCGTGGCTGTCTTGGCGAATTACCGAATGAACGCATCCCTTTAGAAAAAATTGGAAATAAAAAGAGTTGTTGGCAGAGTGGTATAGACATCTACCCGGATTTTCAAGACGCGGGTTCGATTCCCGCATCAAGACTATAAATCTTCGAACCTTTTCTAACCATAATTTTCTTTGTAATAGTTTTTCTAGTATTTAATGTTCAAATTAAAATCAAAAATAATAAGAATGATGGTGATAAAATCCCATTGATAGAAAATCCCACCTGTAAGCCACTCAACTTGTTCAGTCGAAAGTCTGATTGTCTAGATTGTGGCTTTAATTTGTCATAATCAACCTCCTCCTGTGGTGGAAAATATAAAGTGCCCGCTTTGGGACATTCTATTTTGTCTTCAACCCAGTTACCTGCAGTGGCATTTCACAAATAAATATAAATAAATCTAGGTATTAAATAAAATTTTTATTATTATAAATACCATAAAACTTGCCTAAAAGTACTCCACTGTTGAAAACGGGACTAGGCCTCAGAGCTTTGGCTATAGCCTCAGCTCGTGTTGGGGACTTAGCTCTTGTTGATATGGCTGTCATAATTTATATTGAAAAATATACACAGACAAAAATGTTTATTACACAGTAGCTAGGATATTTTTAAAATAATGTAACAAAGTTGTTTACTGATGTTGATAAAAGACCAAAAATGACATGCATGACAATTTGAATCACAGAATGTAAAGGAATAGTATTACTGTTTATCAAAAAGTTCTTAATAATTTTTCTAAACATTGCCATTATGGTATTTTCTCATTGATGTTTCATGTGTCTGAACATTTTGAAAAAGTAATATGATGTTAAGCCTAATTATATCAGATTTCACACCAGAAAAGATGAATGAATTAATGTATGGCAAAGTGATGGACAGGAGAATGCCATGGGACTAATAAATAGAGGAGTGGTTGGGACTTCCACCTTCAAATACATAGGTATGTAAGATTTTGGATTAGGTTTTATAGATTGCCTGACACTATTCCCAGTTGCCCTCCACTTATGGGTCTTGGAGGGTGACTAAATGTGTTTCTTAAAGGATATAACATAACATATACCACGCAACCTCTCTTAGTCAACTCTTCAGACATCCACTTTTTTTGCGGCCAAGTCAGCATGGAAGATTTATTGAGATTGAATAAGCTATGCTTCTCTACAATGAAAAATATAAAAGCAATAAAAGTTTACTTAGTAATTATTTATTTCAATCAATCTGGTACCAGTTACTCTGTTTCCATTGTTAAATCTAAACGAGGCTTGGGTAATGACTGCAGTACTGCTGATAATTGGCTTTCTAGAGGACCCGATAGCTTAATCAAATTTTTGAAGTTCTTTTCGACTTGAAGGATGTCCTGGTTAATGATTTCCATTCCCTGAAATAAAGCAATACGTCTAAAGAGTGTGAATTTACATATTTTTATAGCCCAATTAAGGAGATGTGAGGTTTAATATTAATGAATTCCACCACACTGACGAACATACAGTTTAAAGCATCACACATCTTACCTCAATCATTGACGCGTAAAGATATTTAATATCTTTGCCACTATAGCGAATGAAACCACTCACATTAGATTCAGAATCAGACGGAGCAACAGATGTCATTGTGATAATTAGAACAAATTACGAATTAGTTTATTATTGGAATATTCGGTCAGAGTACATTACTTATAGTATATTTATAGTATAATGATAATTTAAAATAAGACCACTGAGTTTCTAAAAAACTAGTAGAAAATTAAAATTAGCACATAACAATTTAATAAGTTTTGACTTTACCGAATTTAAAATTTCAAAACAAATAATGTTTTTAAAAATTTCGCACATTAGGAAAAGTAACCCATACAGCCAAGCCTACAGTATTTATCTATTTGTTGAAATTGCGCAATTTACAGTTTCATGGTTTACCAAGTTAATTACAGTAAATTTTAGTCACTATTCAGCAGGAACACTAGGACCTAGTGTTTCTGCTAAATCACCAAGTACACAAAGTCAATCATTTATTGCTTTCGTCTAAAAATAATTATATTGTCAAAATTCTCATTTCACATTCCTGAACGATATTTACAATGTCAATGTCAGTCAAATGAATTTTTGTCTGATCGCTCAACTGTGCTGCGGAAAAAAAGAATTACGATTCGACTGCATTGGGCTAAGAAAAAGCTGAAAATTTAATTGAAACATGTTTTGTGGCCCTTTCTTTAAACACTAGTAAAAATAATTTCAGTGTTAATTTTTGCCAGTATAGTGCAATATGTGCATTCAGAATTCCCGACTGAAGTGAGATTGAGAATATTATCGATTGTAATTTATTTATTAAATTTAATTCGGTGTGTCGTTAAATGTTTCTGGAATATACCAAATATATCCGTATTTAAGAATGTTTAAGGTTTTTATGTCTTCTTGTGATATAAAACATCGCATCGAAATAATTTTGTAGGTCAGTTGTTACAGCAACTAAACCCATAATAAAAATAACTGTAAATCTCCTTAACAGTACCCACTGAGAGCAGGCATTACAGGTTACTTAAAAAATATAAATGTTTGCATATAAAAATTCAAAGTTTGCAATTTATCTGACTGTTTGCATTCTTTCCACTTCCAATGCTTTATTTACTGTGAGTTATTTTAATTAAAGTTATAATTCAGTAAACAATTCTAATTTAAATGAACAGGCTGTATAAATATATCAACATATATACATTTTTAAAATGTTACATTTTGAAAGTAATAATTAAGTGGTTTAGATTTGAATGAAATGTATACATTTATGTATTAACCATATACTTGGTAAATACCTTTCTTACACATTCAAACATTAGTATGTTGGGATCATTCTAAAAAACACAATTTTGTACAGTTTCATTTGGCAGGAAAAATGAAAGTAAAGATAAGTAATTAAAATAAAATTTAATATTTAAGTACTTATCTGATTCATATTAAGTAAGTATTTATATAACAGATGATTTTAAATAAATATTAGAAAATAATCCACTCTATAAAATAACAGCAGGTTATATTTATTATTTATTGTGAATAACAATTTTATTTGTATTATTTTGTGGTATGAGCTTGCTATTAATTTTGAATAATGTTCTTGAGTATCTTGTGAACTGGATTTAATTACTTTAATATTAATTGGTTCACATTCTTATCTTAATGAGACATTAGTTTTTGCCTATAAATTGCTAATGGAGTTATCAATAACTGAATATGAGACAAAAAAGAGTTGTCATAATTATGTTATTCATAACATTAACAAGTCAAATTAAATGAAAAACTTTGCAATAAGTGTGTATCTTATGTCAATGCACATAGCTGACACTAGATTACCCTGATAATAATACTGGTTACACGTGAATAGACCGCATTAGAGACGTCTGTCAGCAGCGGCGCCGGCCGGGCTGGCGTCGCGACGTCGCGGCACGCCCGCCCGCCGCCCGCCGCCGCCGCCACCACTGCCTCTCGGAAGATTGGCTTGGCGCCCACACAACTCTCAAACAACCCCACAACAACTGACTGACACGCTTTCAATATTTTAAATCTCATTTTATTGCAAGCAATCATAACATTCATATTACTTTATTTCACAGTTAATTCGATCGAACTCACTTTTATCGGGATATAACAACCAATTTGTGACTTGACTTGCTCGACTTTCTTTAAGGTTTAGTCGCGATGTGTGATTAAATAAGTGCTTACGTGAGACATGTCAGAAGACTATGATGCTCTGGATGACGCCGAAAATGTGAAAAGTGATAAGGACAAAAATTACGACTCGAATAATGAATCAGAAGACGTGGCAGCTGGTGTTAATAGTGATATACAACTAAGTGCCAATACTGCTATTATTGAAACTATAAAAAGTGCAGTTGATGAAGAAGGACATGTTAGTGGTGCCAAGAACAGTGCTGGGAAGAGTAATATCGAATGGACACTTGAAGGAATACAGTTTAATGTAAAATGGAGTCTGTTAGAAGGTTCAGCAACCACAAAAGATTACATCGCGCTATGTCTCGCAGGTAAGAGAGAAATGTATGATTTTCACTTCATGTAAGTCTAGCATTATACTGCGATCGTCCAAATATGTTTACGCGACCATTAACTTTCCGTCTTGACCATTAACGTTCAAATATCTCTTTTATCATTTGTAGCAGATGCAGCTGTAGCCATTTCTGAACCTTGAAGGCCTTGAAGCCTGAAGGTTCAATAAAAAAAATTACAATATTTCCTTTTCGGGTTCTCAAATTGTTAGTACTGTAGTAAAAACGTGGCTAGCAAAATTCAGAATAATAGATAATACAGAAGTTCAACTGTTATTTTTGTGGGAACAATCTCGTAAGAAAAGACAGTCTTCGTTACTTCACACGGATCCAGCCATAAGAACACTTGAAGATAGCTGTAAGGACTGATTTAATAATAGAAAATAGGCACTAGCAGTGCAACCTGCAATTGGTGACTTTGAATTCGCTTGTAATCTCAGCAGAAGAAAGAAAGAACGAAAGCTCTATATAGCATGTTCTTCAACCTTTTTCAGTTTTTCAGCATTAGTGTGTGTTTCGCGACCCCCTATCCTTCGCCTGTACGTACTTATTTTCTAAACGCCGCCATGGAAACCCATATACCTACTTACTCAAAAAAAATTATAATCGGTCATGCTGTTTTGGAGGAATTCGTCAGACACTGTGACGCGAGACTTTGATATAACATTTATTCTAGACGTCACGATTACATTGCAGCGGCGCTTTTATATGAATAATTAAATAGCCATTATAATAAACACACGCGAATAGAAATCGTTGTTTCATTTCCAAAATAAAAAAGATTTATTTTAAAATATCGTGATGCGTGATTGTCATTTAACTCCTACGCCGCGCTTACCTACCTACTCTTTAGTTGTGCCCACATCCAGAGACCCACGCGACCAAATACACTTTTACAAATTTAGTTTGAGCATGTTATACTTTGCCAGTCGATTGCGTATCTCATCCGGAAAAGTTTGAGAAGTGAACGTCAGGTCCACAATTTTCTCAATCTTCTGTTTTTTCAATTTTCTGGCTTTATGTCAATCAAATTATGGTGGACAATCGGCTGCAGATGTTTTACAGTTTTGGATCGTCTGACCTGATGTTGACTGTACGTACTTCTCAATACTCATCCGACAATGTCCGAAACTAAGTTACAGGATGTTGAGTGTTACTCACACATATCGCTCATTTATTAAGAAAAACGCAACAACTCAAAAATACTTCGAAGCATTGTGTGCTTAAAATATAAGGTATTGAGACTTATTTTTGCAAGAAAACGTTTTTGATTTGCGTCTCTTTCACGTACAAGAAGCGAATCAGTTTTTTTCGCCACGAGACCATAGTTTACCACCCACAAAATAAAGCATATAACGCAATACCTTGAAGCAATGCGCGGCAGGCACGTGCTATGCAAGAGCGTTACATAAGTAAACCCCTGATGCACTGCAGTTAGCCACTTAACCAGCGTTTCGCCAGCACCGGTTCGTGCAATTTTCTTGCTTTTATAGCCATTATTACTGTAACCGTCCCATCTTTGACTCGACAGGTTTTGCTTGAGCCGTGTTAAATAATAGCTGTTATTTTGCCGTTATGTTGACTCCTGCTTTGTTACGTCATAGGTCAGTAAACATACACGGTTCACATGGTTGATAAATTGGGAGATGTCAAAAGGAACATGTCGTGACATGATACACGACTTAAATGTCAAAAAGAACTATATACTAACTTTGTAACCGTATTCATAGTCGTACTCATTTATAGAGTATACCTACATACTTTTCTGACTATTCTTTTCGCACTTAAAGCGCAGCTTACATCCATTATAGCGAATGAATGTAATGGAGAATGTATTTTTCATCCCACCATCTCGGAAAAAGCGTTTTTTTTTTCTCGGAACTCCATTAGGCACGGTAGTTTTTATTAGGTACTTACAGGTGTGTCTGGATGAATGTTGCGGGTGTGGCTGGGTGGATGGGTGGGTGTTTGAGGTGTGTCTGGGTGAATGGGTGTTTTGTGGGTGTGTCTAGGGAATGGGTGTTTTGTGGGTGTGTCTGGGTGAATGGGTGTTTGTGGGTGTGTCTGAATGGATGGTGTGGGTGTGCCTGGGTGAATAGGTATTTTGTGGGTGTTTCTGGGTAAATGGGTGTTTTGTTGGTGTTTCTGGGTGATTGGGTGTTTTGTGGGTGTATCTGGGTGAATGGGTGTTTTGTGGGTGTTTCTGGGTGAATGGGTGTTTTTTGGGGTGTGTCTGAGTGGATGGGTGTGTATTGCGGGTGTGACTGTTGTGGGTGTTCTGGGTGTTTCTGGGTGGGTGTTGAGAGTGTGTTTAAGTTGATGGGAGGGTGTTGTGGAAGTTTCTGGGTGAAAACAGAAACTGCTGTGATTGTATTTTTTTTTGTATTTTGCAATTTCCTTGTTAGCGGGGATGAAAAGTTACGTGTTGCACTCGAGTGCAAAGTTTTTGCTTTTGATTCCCTCGCTATCGCCCAGGATTCTAATTTTTGAATCCTTCGCTAGCTCGGTCATCAAAATTGAGCACGCGGTTAAAAAACAACTTTGCACTCACGTACAACAATTTTAAAAATACAATTTTCATCTTTTTAAATGCATTTCGTAAATACAGAAACATAATTATAAGAATTGTTTACATGCTGTATAGACCTCTTTATAATCGCCTGAGTATAGACAATAAACACATGCAATGTATTTTTTGAGTAGAGTCTTTGTATTGAATTAGCAATATTATGCGATAACTTTATTGATAATAAGTAAAATAACATTTTAGCTAAATTGTGTTGCATTTTGAAATAAATCAATCTCTCTGCTTAATCTGTTAAGCTAAGCAGGCTGCCGTTGTATTATAGACCTTGTTATGTAGACCTTGTTATGCGAAGCAGGACACATCGTGGCTAGGTTATAGATAGATAGACGTAATAAAATATCAACTTCTCTAAGTATTTGACTGATTGCGCCGCAGTGTTAGGGTGTTACCTTACTACATCATCGATTTCCTATCGACGTTATTAATCGACAAATAATAGTAATAGTCGATATCTACCGATATCTTTTACTGCACCAATTTCGAGCCGTACCAATCGACCGACGTCGATTAAAAGCATCAACCGAGCAACGGTCGATAGATTTTAGATCGTACAGGTGTACAATAGTTATTTGTTGTACGTGAGTGCAAAGTTGTTTTTTAACCGCGTGCTCAATTTTGATGACCGAGCTAGCGAAGGATTCTAAAATTGAATCACGAGCGTAGCGAGTGATTCAAAAATTAGAATCCTGAGCGATAGCGAGGGAATCAAAAGAGCACAAGGTGAAAAATCTTTGCACTCGAGTGCAACACGTAACTTTTCATCCCCCCCAACGAGGAAAATGCAAAATACAAAAAAAAATACAATCACAACAGTTTCTGTTTCCACCCAGAAACTTCCACAACACCCTCCCATTAACCCAAACACACTCTCAACACCCACCCAGAAACACCCACAACATTCACACCCAATCACTCAGACACACCCAAAAAACACCCATTCACCCAGAAACACCCACAAAACACCCATTCACCCAGAAAAACCCACAAAACACCCATTCACCCAGAAACACCCACAAAACAACCATTTACCCAGAAACACCCAAAAAACACCCATTCACCCAGAAACACACACAAAACACTCATTCACCCAGAAACACCCACAAAACACCCATTCACCCAGAAACACCCACAAAACACCCATTCACCCAGAAACACCCACAAAACACCGATTAACCCAGAAACACCCACAAAACACCCATTCACCCAGAAACACCTACAAAACACCCAATCACACCCAAAAAACACTCAATCACCCAGAAACACCCACAATACTCACCCATCCATTCAGACACACCCACAAAAACCCATTCACCCAGACACACCAACAAAACACCCATTCACCTAGACACACCCTCAAAACACCCATTCACCCAGACACACCTCCAACAGCCACCCATCCACCCAGCCACACCCGCAACATTCATCCAGACAACCTGTAAGTCCCTTATAAAAATTACCGTCCCTAATGGAGTTCCGAGACGGTCAATCAGCTTGAGTCAAGCACGTTGATTTTCTGTATGTTTTTGTTCCGTTGCTAGATTAAACAAATCAAACAGACCTAAAAAGCTTTTTAAATGCTTGACTCAAGCATCCAGCAAGCGTTGTAGACGATCAAAATGTTTAAAGCAAGATTGACGCCAAGCTGATTGACCGTCACGGAACTCCTAGGTTTTAACAAATTTATGACGTGAAAAGAAAATGGCGCGCGCAAAGCAAATTTCAAAAAAAGTACACCAAGAACGTTCCGAGTCTGAGTTTTTAACAAATTAAAATAGGTTGCATGACAATTTCGGCACCATGGAGGTAGCAATAAATAGGTTTATTGATGTTTTGAATTCACAAACTCATTGCACACGATGTTCTAAATTCAAATTTACTTTAACCTCTAGAGGATAAAAACGGCTTTTGCACTCAGATATCGAAGAGCAAAAACGCTTTTTCCGAGATGGTGGGATGAAAAGAAAATTGTAGTTAGGAAAAGTTCGAAAAATCATAGTCTTGATGCGGGAATCGAACCTGTCTCTTCTGCAATCCGGGAAGATGCCTATACTATACCACTCGGGCCAACCAAGACGTTTACGATTATGGATTGCAGAGGACGCGGGTCCGATTCTCGCATCATTTTCTTTGTACTAATTTTTCTAAAGGCCTGTTTCACAATCGACGGATAAGTTCTGGATAGCTTATTTGGCAGATCATTTGAAAATTGTAATAAAATATAAAATGTAAGTCAATTGAACTGCCAAGTAAGCTATCCAGAACTTATCCGTCGATTGTGAAACAGGCCCAAACTTATATTGTTCAAATAAAAATCAAATTAATCCACGTATACGGTTCGGTGTTTCGATTTCTCAATCAGTCTGGCATTCGCGGAGCGCTGCTCATGGGCAGGTGATGTGATGGTGCGTGGCCCATGCCGCAGCTCGGTAAGAATTCGTGGCATCACTATAACGTCTGTAGTATGAATGAAGCGAGCTGGCCGGCCCCGCGCCCGCTGCCCCGCCACTCGGTTTGTGAATGAAATGCCCACGGGCGCGTGCCGCCTCCTCACGCTCAGCGGCTCAGTCAGTCAGTATCTCCGTTGCTCGACGCGCCAACACCCGAGCGCTTGTCTCGTCTACCAATTTTCGACGTGTCGAAATTTGAAATCGCGCTAGTTCCGATTGTGCTGTTATCTAATTAACTCCGAGTGCTTATCCGTGTTGAGTATTCGGCATGGCTTTGTCGTGGTGACATTCAGATCACTTGGCCAATTTTAGCCGGGGAACTTGTAGTGAGTGTGACGATTGGGAAAGCCGACATCGGCAAATCCAATTTATTGGAAACGGTGAGTGGTGTATATTTAAGTTCCGCACCTTGGAGTTTGATTGCGATAAAAGTAAAATAATTAATTTGTATATGACACGTATTAATGTAAAACAAGTAGGTAGGATGTGGTGAACGACAACATGATTTGATAGTGGGTTGTTTTTGTAGGTGGGTGCCCACGTGAATTAAGTGGGTAGGTGTAGTTGGTACGATATCATGGGATCTTCAAATATCCGGCACACTATATTGAGCATTATATACCTGCATAAAAATATATGTATTAATAAAATTACTGTTCATCAAATATTCATTCGTGGTTAAAAATAAAGGTAAAAAGATACCTCCAGCAACGTTAATTAGACCCTTCTAAATAAGACACAAACATTCGAAGTTTGAATCTTAAATTGGGCAGATGGTTTGTTTTTTTAAATTCTGAGGTGCTTTAAAAAAAATGTCCGATTTTAGGCGCCGTCCCCGTACAATGGTCCATTTAAAAGGCGCTAAGCAACGTTCTACCTGAACACCGCTTTAGAATGCTTTTGGCAATTATTATTGCAAATCCATTTTTGTGAGTGGGCTTAGTCTTAATATCATGTTAGATCGTGTCTTTTGCGGTATCTATATTGATTGCAACTAAGCAATTCAATTCTAAAATGGTATTATTTGATTGACTGCAAAGTAGGTAACTATTTCCTATGTTATTATGTTATGTAGATATAGTTTACAAACATACGTAGCCACTAGACCCGCCAACCATCACAGGAGGCCACCGGCTAATAAAATGACACGCCTCACTCTGAATTCATTCCCGCAGCTTCCTTTCATTACCATGATAACATCACATCCGATAATTAATTCTACCAGATAGCTTCTTGTCTCAATCGCCTCGATGTTATCAGTTTTCGATTGTGGTTGATTAACTTTCAAGTTTTACACCACCACCTGTCGAAGTTTAGTTAAATTGTTAATTGGTGTATCTGTATACTTGAAACTCACCTGAAACTCTGTGGACTGATGCTGAATCTGCGGTTCTGGTGGCAGTCAATGTTCCCACTGTGTACGCCAGGCCCAGACAGGCCTTCCCTATGATGAGTGGACGAATATAGCGAAAATTGGACATACATACATAACCCACCACGCTATCCCAATGCGAATTAGTGGGGATTAACGACTGCAGTTGCACCCGGGACCAACAACTGCTCAATACGCTCTGGAGTTTGGAAGGAACTTACTAAATTAGAATGAACATTGCTTAGTTTATGCAATCGCACACAGAATGCCCTAGCTCTTGTATAATGTATTAAAAATTAACCATCGACTTGAAAGCAACAGATGTTAAACTGTTGACTTTGTTTAGAGCTTACACATCTATGAATTCTGTGAAATTATTTATCTATGTAGTTGATGCATCTCATATAAGATGATAATCACTATATTGTCTGTAATGATTATGCTATACCTACTGTAGATGATTTTAAATAAATTAATAAGAGCTATTGACAGAGCTGCTAACCGTACCCATTAAGTAGCTATACTAATTAAACGTGAAGTAATGTTTCAAGCCTCGATCGTGAAGTAATGTCGTCTTGATTGTAAGAAATATGCAACTAGTCTGATTTACTTGAAAGAAAACAAATTGTTAATGCGTTTGATCATTATTGCGGTGCTGAACTTAGTCATGTTATCTCAAGTGTAAATATGCTGGTTATGTTGGCCAGAACAAGCGTCATGTAATGAACAGTCTTTCATCAGTAGGGCTCGAGCATCGAACGCCGGCCGACGGAAATTAAATGGACACGCCCTCTTCTCTACATCATGACAATCTTCGCTCTGGAAAAAGCACTCTATTACTGGACAGTAAGCGTTCATACAAATTACAAATTTCTGAACTGCATCAAGTCTCTTTGGATTGTCTGTTCAAAAAAGGGAACTCTGTGGAACATACAATACTGATTTTAGTTTATATTGAAGATGATCGTTATTTTAAAATAACATCGATAGATAAAATTAGATAAAAATATCTAATTTTCACTGGTTTAACTAACCTAACTAACCTTAATACTGTGTAAATTATTTCATTTCTAGAGTTCTCAGGTATCTTAAAGCAACGAAAGACAAGAGATTCGTGTATTTTAATGGAAACAATTAATTAGTTGGCTATGCGGTCTCAGACTATATAGTTCGAACCCGTATTTGACCGTAGACATATTTCTCAGCCATATCCTGGGAGTCTCGAAAGCAGCGCACAGTGCTCCAAGCACGAACGATTCAGAACTTTAATAGCTGATGAAAATTAATAAATATTTCTCGAATTGTTTGGTTTATGAACGGTTTCCTAGACTCTTGATATTAAAAGAGGTATCTAATTATCTTAAAGCTCGATGACGCAGCGACATGATATACGAATGACCTGCTAGGATTTCTTTAATTAGCTGATATTGACTTAAGATTTTGTTGAATTTTACATGGTTGTTGTATTATTCTCACACAGTTTCTTTGACTGCTCAAAGTGCGATTAGTCCACTGCTGTGTTGCTGCGACAAGTGAAAGAAACTGCGGACGTTTCTCACGGGCCGAGCTTACGAAGAAACAAGACAGGCGGGATCCCGCTGCTGCCTTCGACCGGCGGACTTTAATTAAAATCAATTCAAATCCTAAAGAAATTACTTTATGTAATAAATTAAACAATTGGTACGTGTCTAGGACACATACGTCGGGAACGTGTACGTGTCAGAGTCATTGGGTTTCCGATATTTAACGTGATAAGTAAAGCTATGCTTTCGGTGCGTAGACTACCAGGAGGCCTTGTTCTGAGAAGAACAAGCAAGAAACTCGGCAAGTTTTGTTCCTCTCTTTCCATGAACTTCTGATAGTGTAAGTATAGTGTAAAATATATTAAATACACTATACTTACACTATAGAAGTTAACTTGTGAAGATTCTTCCAATATTTCAACCGCGCTATCAAAATAATTACATTTATCAGCCGCCAAACTTCTCATCATTTACACTCATGATGTTATATAGACATCACTATTCCCGGTGAGCAAAGTATTGCTAAGTGAAAAACATCGAGAGGAAACGATAAATTTTGTTCGTTGTATATACGATCGGCCGGTAATGGGTGCGCCGCTCGCGCAACTCGTAAAGCAGCCCTTCAATTAATGGAATTACTCGATTCTTAGGCTCACCATTCTCTCTTTTCTGTTCCCGCTTCTGACTTAGGGTAGCAATGAATACATCACAAATCACGCCTATATCTGTAGGCAGAGGTGAACTAACATCCTCCTCGCCAATTAGTTTAGGTACCATGTAAAAGGTGGCGAGGCTATTGCCATGTATCGGGCATGGAAATCGCTACATTTCTAGGTGGCATAAGAGGAATGCTGCTGCCCATTACTCATTACTGTGTTAACTCTTAGTAATGAATAGCTTTGTTTTTTATAAATCAAATTCAAAGGAGTCTTTAAATTCGCAGTAAAGTTTATTCTTAACTTGGTAAACGACCATCTCTAGCACCGGAATCCGTTACAAAGCAAAAGCGGAAGTAACATACGTCCGCCATACTTTGGGTCCGTAATTGGTGCCACGGGCTGTACTTCCGCTTTCTTTTAAGGGGGTTTAATAATAGATTTAATTGTTTTCTTTAGCGTTGCGGTCCTCAAAGTTATTATTACACATCCCCAAAATAAAAATCGTTCGTTGCCTACGTTAACTGAATTTCATACAAGTGTTTTTTGAAAAATCGTATCGTACTCGTAGAAAAACAAATAAGTCTTTACTTAATTCAAATTCAAATAAGTGTAATGTATTTTCTTGATAATAAATTATAGGAATCCAGAGCCCACGCAAATACCTATCCGAACTATTTTCGTTTTCAACAATGTCGAGTTCTTAACACGTGTAAACTATGCCGCGTGACGTTATTTCTTCCATGTAGTATTTCTGACATAAGTGCCTGCATTTTGTATGTTTGTATTCCGTCGGCTTACTGCAAAAAGTCATTTATTACTTACAAAAAAACACTACTTAAATATGTACTGATAATTGGTCGAAATTTAGCCAATTCAACCATGTCAGTATCAGCGCTTAATGCCGCACTCAGAGACGTCAAATAACTTTAATGAGTACCTAATGTCAAAAAAATTCAATTAAATCTAGACCCGGCAAGAATAGCGACTAGTTTTGAATTTGTAATTTTTTGACATTAAGTACTCATTATCGTTATTTGACGTCGCTGAGTGCGGCAGTTAGTGATTTTTTTATAGTTATTGACTCCTTGCAGTAAGCCGACGCTTCGTCTTGTATTATAATATGTCATGATCGATACGCGTATTGAATACTGTGTATACACTTGTGGTCCCAGTATAGTCATGTAGGTAGACTCGGCCGGTTTAATTGTCCTGTATGCCAAAGACGATTCTGAGCTGAGTAGTGAAACCAAGGACGATCGCTCGAGCAATCCGGTCAACGAAGTCACGTAGATCAAGACGTCCTTTCCGCGCTTCCCCAAACAGGACGTGACCATAGCTCACAACCAGAATTTCGCTCTAATGTGGATTATAACGTGGCTTATGGTCACAAAAGATTAATGAAGGGTGTATGTGTTAATGTATGTGTACGCACGTCCGGTCCGCCAGAGTCCGTTAATTGAGCCGCGTGAAAGGGATATCGTGTAACGTGCCCCCTGGCTTCCTGTCCCGGGACCCGGGATTGCCACCGCACCGTGCAGTTCGGAGTGACAGTTGGCTATTTGGGGGGCGTTTTTTAATCTCAACACTATTGTCACTAATAATTTATTGTCAGAGGTATCTGTATACAATATTTCTTTATGGCAAGGCAAGGCAATCGGCGTTGAGTAAAATAAAAACTTCTGTGTGTAAAAATAAAAATTATTACTATTAACCTTACTTTATCATGGCTAAGCAAATGGCGGTGCTAACTTTTCTCTGCCAGAAATAACCTTACCAGAGTTTCTCTTTGCCCTTAAATTATGATTTTCATTATCATTCATAAACTGAATAGTGTAGTAAATTCCCATGACGGTTTTCTCGACTGTGACGGTCCACGGTCTACAGAACTTACACGGTTCCTTCAGAAATAAGTATAGTTGATGTGAAAATAACATATCACGTATAGTTATCTGAATGGCCAAGTTGGTTCCATTCATTATTTTTAGTTCATCAGTCAAAGTCTAAGCAGTAGTTTATGTCTAACGGTAAACTTAACAATCGTTTATCATCAAACAATTACTTTTTTTTCTGTACTGACATGGGAAAATTTTACAATATACGCAGATCCAACTCCTAATTTATATGTATCCCGGCTTTGCATTAATGTAATAATATATTGTACTATTTTGCCTTAGGTACTTTTGTTTTTATTAACATAAGTACTATCAATATAAGTGGTCATGACAAGTTCCAATAGGACTTTACGTTCGTCAGTATTGAGTATTCGGTCATTGATGTCATAAATTTACAATTATCTGGTCAAAATATCAGTATGATTTTGATTCACACTGAATACTAATTAGTTACAATGGGTACCTGCTGAATTTTAAACTCAAGCTTAGGTATATGGCTTGGTAAACAATAGTAGTATAAATTATCCATATTATAAGTAGATATTGCTACGATCAAACTTACCTACTGTATAGTGGAGAGAATTTTTCAATATTAATTTTCGTCATTGGCAGATAGGTGCGGAATAAGAAACGACTTCACGTCATCATTACTAATCAAGAATGGATCATTGATTGCGATAATAACCATCACTGTATGACTAAATATGCTGGCTATTTACTAAACGCTACGTTCAGTCGATAAATTGTTTATATTTAATCACGCGTGTTTGCACGAGGCAAGATTGTTTGATTTAATTGATCAGTCGATATTCTAATACAATCCATGGTGGTTTTATTCACTTGTAATGTTTACAATTCGACCGTTATAAACATCAAAACAACAATGGAATTCATACAACGTGGACTGAGCTCGGTACACTTACAGGATATAGGTATCAGAATTAGATTCGCGAGGCGCCGTAGATGAACGGTGGCCCATTTGTGCCATGTGGACCGCACTTCCCATATCCGGTTATCAAAGTGAATATAAAATTATAAATATGGTAAGTCATGAACCCCCGCAATGTAGTCAATAATCTTATGCTAATCTAACAGTCGAATACGTTTCCACCTTGATGATATTCGAGAAACAATATGTTTAACAAATAATATACCTAACGTCTGTGTTGTATTTTCTCATATATTTGGTTTGATAATGACGGCATGTTTAATTTTTTCCTTCAAGATATTATAATATTTGGTACAGTTCTTTTAGGTTCAGCGGAAGTCATTATGCATTTCTGCCGTTCAATGGACTGCTGCCCTGGAAAACGTATTCAATAAATCAGTAAGCGTCTGATCTTCTGAAATAGGTACCTATTCAATATACCTAGGTAATTTATTATAACTGTGACTTTGAATTTCCTTATTTATTTCAAAGGTTTTTTGAAAACCTTTTGAAATGGCAAGGGACGTGTATGCATACGAGGGTTTCAATGCGAGCAAATATTTGTCGGGTAAATATTTTAACAGTACTACCAGCACGTTCGACTGTTGTCACACTGTGGATGCAGCATTGTGCTGCAGCGGAGATAAACCACGTTTGTAGCTTGCCGTGATAACTACTGTAGTGTTTGCTCCCAACAAATCATGTTTGCTTACCTTATGCTCAGAGGATTGCTGGTGTGCCCCGCTAAAGCTTAGATGCGTGCGTCCTCACGTTCTGTTTGCTTTCAACGTAATGGATTGCATCGAGGGCACATATTTGTTGTTGGGATATACCTAAGTTTTGCCATTAAAATATTGCAGTTCTTGCACCAGAACGATAAATTTTCGTTTGTTTGTCAAAGTATAGTGTTCGATGCACGAATGCAACTAATTGGGGCCAGTCGGTATGTTACTTTGGTAATAATTGCTTTTTTTTAATAATTATTTGTCGATTTTTTTAAGTCTAATCCGGTAAAAAATCTCGATGCTGTGTTGCGTATCTGATCAAATATTTTCACGGGCATGTCCATAATTCAAAAGGTGGCGATTTAGCGGCGCGTTGCCAATAGCCAACGGAAACGAACTCGCGTAATGAGCTTCGGATGTCGCTCACCTATTGTGCACAGCTAATAGATATCGACTTCCTTAGTTCAGCCGCCGGTGACAGTCTCGGCGAGTTGTAACGACGCATTGTTTGACCGCGGTTCTTCCGAACTTATTCGTTTTCAGGGCACATTTGAAATATGATACTTCCATGCTGGCCTGGCAGCGAAAAGAACGTAGAATGTGACAGCCCCGACTCACCCCAGGGGTGTCGTAAAAGTCGGCTAAGGGAGATTGCCCATAAGACCATAAGCTTCTTGGGGCAACCTAATGGTAGAGGGCAAACCACCAACAACAACATACTCATAAAGGGTTGGTGTCAGCCGGATGTATGGATTGGAATGCTGTCATCCTAATCACTCTCCGTTCATCGGTGTCTCGACGTGGTCCTTTCTATCTCTCTTTTCTATAAAATCTTTCATCACTAGCTCCTTTCCGGTGTAATGGATGATATGAATCAAAAGCGAGTGGATGATTTGATGGCGTCTGGCTAATTTAAATGGAAAATGCACTGACCCCAGATAAACTGGGAGCAGGGCAGGAAAAAGATTTGAAATATGATGCCTGAATAAATCCCAATTTTGGAGCATACAGCGCTATAATAAATGCAATAATGCATGCTCGAACTTATCGAATCCAGGCCAATGTTCGTTCACGGATCTGCAGCGGCAATCCACCCGACAAAATGATAATGGCTTTGGTATTTACGCTACGCGGTACTGAGAATTAGAATTCGTGCTTGACGTTTGACTCCAGAGATTTCGGCAATCAATAATCACGATTCGACCCCATGAATGACCATTATTTTTAACGGTCCACTGTTGAAATTGACTAGTTTAAGGAAGAAGATTACATAGCTTGTACAAAAACCATAGTAGTTTCTTTAAGAATAGAATCAAATTAACTAATAGATAGTTAACTAATAGATTTAAATCCATTCTATAGCCTTTTAGCCTAAAAAGAGGGATCGTGAAGACATCGGTCTCTTAAAGCGACATAATGGATTTATAAACAGGATTTATAAGAGAGAAGACACATTTTAAGTTTAATAATGAATCCAGACGCTATTATCTATCCAGTTAAATCTCACGTAAATAATTAGTTCTTTTAATATAAAAAAGTTGCAACTCAAAAAATACTTAAAGCATTGTGACTGATTGTTGCAGGAATACGATTTCGAGTTCCTGTATCTCTTTTGTATTAAAAAATCGATTATAGTAATAACCGGAACTTACAAATAGTAATGCTTTTTTTATCTAGATGCACTACCTTCACTTATCATAATAATATAAATGTAGTTTATTCAAATTTTGCGTTGACGTCTGACCGATATGAATGGAAAAGGAAACAAACTGCGCCGACCCCAGATAAACTGGGAACAGGGCAGGGAGAAGAAGAAGCTTATTCAAAATTTGCGTTCATTATTTAAACTACAACATTTGTTTACGGTCCGAGCGCTTATTTCGAGCGTGACATTCTGCTGAGTCGCCTTCCGTGCGTTCCGCAGCCTGCCTGAGAACCAGTGCACCTACCTCGCTAATTGTTCGAGACCTCCGGTATTTAGATTAATGATTCATTCATGTATTGTTCAAAATTAAAATTTTCACAGTTTTTAAATATCGCCTGGCATTGGTTTATTAATATCATTCAACCCAACATAAAAAGAAACGTGGAATAAAGTTGTCAGCGTGATTCTCCGCTTGCGTCGATTTGTGCCCTTGAATTTGTGTGTTTTATTTTAGATCTATTATAAACGCACTCAATTTTGACATAGGTCACATTTTGACATAGGTATTTATAAAATAATTAGAAGTTAATATGAACGTGTCTTTAAGAGTTAAAACAGTGATGAGGAATGGACACCAGCGTTCCTCTTACCACCTAGCAATGTAGTGCGATTTTCGTGCCCAATAAAAAACCTGGTCTACAAAGCATTGGTACTAACCTACAAGATATAGATATTAATTAGTTATATGTCAGGCACATTTCCACCGATCAATTCTGCACTTAGTGACAATGGTCACTAATATTGAAATTTAATTTAAATTAAATATTAGGCTGCGTCCTATTCACTTTATTAAATCATACTTATGTTTAAGGCAAGTGTTTTGTTTTTATCATACTCGTGTTTTAAGATAAATGATTGTTTTTTTTGCCGCCAATAAAACAAAAGACAGCAGATGTGCCACCATGTGTTGTAGTATTAAAGCTCGGTCCTATAATCCATCAGTCGCACGCGCAGGCACGCACCGTGAAATGGGTTACCGTGTCGCTCCTCACCGCTGGCTCAAGGCCACATCCTCAAAATTCGACCTGTTCAGTGTTCATTAGCCCTAATTTTTTCATGTCTACAACTCATGTACCACCCATCGGCACATTGATTTACCAATCGCTGTTGGTTCATTCGTTTTCACTCTTAGTTACTTGACGTAAAGGGCAAAATTGATTAGGAAAAATTGTCTTAAAAGGTGTATAATTATGCTTGTCTGTTATCGTAGCCAGGATAGAATAGACCTGCTGAACTGTTAGTATAAATTAGCTATGTTTAAGGGGATTTTAGTATCTAGTTTGTTTTCTATTGATACATTTTCTCAAAGCTACATCCAAGTAACCCATTATCAGAGTGTCACTGTTAAATATCAAAAAGGAGTATTTTGTTAGAAACATAATTGCGGTTTTAAACATTGACAAATGTCAAGTTTCGCCATTATAGAATCAATATCGGCGTCCTTGATATGGACTCGTTTTATTTCCTGTTACAAACGGATTGTATACACTGAGCACGTCACTCATTCAAACTCAATCAAAGGATTATGAATGAGATGTTTACCGCGTACGCTACTCGTACATTTATATACTCGCGGTAGGTACGATTTCCTGCAGCTTGTTTATGACTAGATTATTTAATTCATACACATTTACCTGTTACGTTTTAATCTTGATCACCAGTATTTTATTAATGATGTGTAATCATTTATTGGAGCGCGATTAGATGTGGAATATTTGCAATAAGAATAAGTTGTATTTCTTGTTGCAAGAACATTGTTGATCGTGTAGCTAGGTTCTGCCCAGTGGTTTTATTTCTGCAAAATCATGACCATAGATGAAACTTATAGAATTTCTAATAAGCAGTCCGATATGCTAATGAGGAGTGTAAAGACTTGGCGCCGAAGGCCATCTGGTTCGTTAGGACCATTCATGGACGCCTGCGCGCATCCCGGCCGAGCGGGCGGCGCTCGCCCCCGCACCGTAGTGCTCCCGCGGCGACAGGATATTCTCCTGGCCTGTGCTATGTTGTCCGATTGATCGGCTTCTTTTTAGAATCCGACCAAGAGAAAAAAGACACCACGCGCAATCGTAATTCACCGGATGCACTAACGAGTGTAAAATTTTTTAGGCTCGCCATGCAGCAATAGTTTGTTTTTGTCGGACGCCGTGTTTCCGCCATGACTTTATTCATTGCAACTGGCAGAATTGTGTGCCAATGGCTGAGCTGTCGCATAATCTGTTGCGTCGTCATCGTCATGGCAGCCGAGAGACGGCCACTGTTGGGCATAGGCCTCGCCCAATAATCTATGGCATAACGGCTTTTAATTAGAATCCGTTTATATTCTAATTTCTCTATATGTTACTGTAAAACCCCGATCCACGGTAAATTCTAACATATACCGGTAAAACCTAAGATTTACCAACTTTTAATGGTACCCAACTAAATGCCCGAATAGTTCTGTGATTCTCGTTAATTTCGAACTTTTACCACCATTCATTTGGCTAATCTTAGCATTTACCTCTAGGCTTGGTATATATGTTGAGAAAAATAAGTTTGATTCTATAATAGCACAAATCACTGGCACTGCCGCTGCCGCGGCACTAATTTACCAATTAATATCTTTGAATCACTGAATCTGTAATGGATCTTTATAATATCACCATAGGTACTTAATTTGGGCTACTTTTTAAAAAAGTAATTAGTAATTTATCAAAGCTTTGATGTAAGCATTGGATGTTAAATATTAATGAGTGAAACGGCAACCTTTAGCAATGCGCGGCCATCCCAATGTTTAAGTCCACAGCGGCGTAAGGATAATGTCTCCATTCATGCCGATATGGTTCTTATGTGGGAGGAAATTGGTGATGATTCATTTTGATGTGTACCGGCCGGGGAGCCGTGGCGTATTTCGGACGTGCATTGTGGGCAATTCGTCATGATTTGCGTATGTAAATCAATGGAGTTTGGTTGTGCGGGCGTAACGGTATTTTGGTCGGTGCACGGCAGGAAGGCGGATGCTATAAACACACTTTCAGTAGCCATCGCAGTGTGGCTACAGTGCTCTCAGCGGGATGATTAATTGGCTCCTGATAGAGGAGTTCCTGTAGACGTCGTACCTACTCGCCAGCTCGCCACGCTGTCTTGTGCTTATGCGCAGACGCAATGTTGACTGATATTGTTTTTAAAAAAAATATATGTTTATTTATTCCTGAAGGAGTAGGCAGAGATGAAGATGATCTAACAGGTGACATATTGCCATCTATCAGATAGTTGTCTTAACCCTTAGTCTCCTTATATTGTTCGACACTCGCGGGAGTGATTGGCGTGGGTGACAATTGTATTCTGCTCTGCCGTCACCACAACGGCGCACAAAAATTAACTCTGATGATATTTCAGTTTTTAAAGCTGAGTCATACTTTTAAAGTCATCATCATCACCAGCACTAATGCTGCCACTGATGAGGCACATGCCTTTCTATGGGTGGAATAACATAATGGATCACTACTCTGGACCCAGTGCGAGTGGTGGGTATTAACGACTAACGGCAAATGCAGCCGTAACTAATGGCTAAACGTACCTGTGGTCGAGATAATGCATTTTCGGTCACCCATCCAATCGCCGGCGTTAGCGAACACTGCTTGGTTTAAGCAATCGCAGGTCGAGCTCCTAATAATATAATACTTAAATGTCCTTGTACAACCCTTTCCATAATGGAGCTAATATAAAACTGGTGGCAGTGCGGGTCATCGACATTATACTATGTGGGCCTTGTGAGTAATGGTTATGAGATCTACGACACATAGAATCTGTAACTAATATGGTGCGGTACGGTGAAAGTAGGGGCCATGCGGTTATCGAACCGTTTCTTACAGCTGACTTTACAATTTACATTACCTAGAGGTTGTTGTGTCACCAAAGCGCCTGTTAAAATACAACAAACGCAAGCTTATCACTGATATCTTGGAACTGATATATATTAGCTACTGCTGAATATATGCGTAAATCACGCCTATTTATCCCCGAAGGGGTAGGCAGAAGTGAAAACACCCACGTATCGTTAATAATGTTATAACTCCCATGGAATAAGAGGCGAGCCAATTGCCATTTATCGGGCACGGAAATCGCAGTATATTGATAGGCGGAATAAGAGGAACGCTGCTGCCCATTACTCTTTCTTAACCCTCAGTCGCCTTGTACGACGGGAAAGATTGTGGAATGATGGCAATTGCATTCTGATCTGCTCTCCGTCACCACACATCCTACCATAATCAGCTACAGTAAAATACGAGATAATATTGTTTTTATTCGTAGATAATCTCAAGACAGCTAATAAAATATTAGGTTGGGGAAATAGTTATTTGTTGTACGTGAGTGCAAAGTTGTTTTTTAACCGCGTGCTCAATTTTGATGACCGAGCTAGCGAAGGATTCTAAAATTGAATCACGAGCGTAGCGAGTGATTCAAAAATTAGAATCCTGAGCGATAGCGAGGGAATCAAAAGAGCTCAAGGTGAAAAATCTTTGCACTCGAGTGCAACACGTAACTTTTCATCCCCCCCAACGAGGAAAATATAAATATATAAAAAAAAAAATACAATCACAACAGTTTCTGTTTCCACCCAGAAACTTCCACAACATCCTCCCATTAACCCAAACACACTCAACACCCACCCAGAAACACCCACAACATTCACACCCATCCACTCAGACACACCCAAAAAACACCCATTCACCCAGAAACACCCACAAAACACCCATTCACCCAGAAAAACCCACAAAACACCCATTCACCCAGAAACACCCACAAAACACTAATTCACCCAGAAACACCTACAAAACACCCATACACCCAGAAACACCCACAAAACACCCAATCACCCAGAAACACCCACAAAACACCCATTCACCCAGAATCACCCACAAAACACCCATTCACCAAGAAACACCCACAAAACACCGATTAACCCAGAAACACCCACAAAACACCCATTCACCCAGAAACACCTATTAAACACCCAATCACACCCAAAAAACACTCAATCACCCAGAAACACCCACAAAACACCTAATCACACCCAAAAAAACACCCAATCACCCAGAAACACCCACAATACTCACCCATCCATTCAGACACACCCACAAAAACCCATTCACCCAGACACCAACAAAACACCCATTCACCTAGACACACCCTCAAAACACCCATTCACCCAGACACACCTCCAACAGCCACCCATCCACCCAGCCACACCCGCAACATTCATCCAGACACACCTGTAAGTCCCTAATAAAAATTATCGTCCCTAATGGAGTTCCGAGACGGTCAATCAGCTTGAGTCAAGCACGTTGATTTTCTGAATGTTTTTGTTCCGTTGCTAGCGTAAACAAATCAAACAGACCTAAAAAGCTTTTTAAATGCTTGACTCAAGCATCCAGCAAGCGTTGTAGACGATCAAAATGTTTAAAGCAAGATTGACGCCAAGCTGATTGACCGTCACGGAACTCCTAGGTTTTAACAAATTTATGAATAAAATGGCGCGCGCAAAGCAAATTACAAAAAGAGTACACCAAGAAGGTTCCGAGTCTGAGTTTTTAACAAATTAAAATAGGTTTCATGACAATTTCGGCACCATGGAGGTAGAAATAAATATGTATAATGATGTTTTGAATTCACAAACTCATTGCACACGATGTTCTAAATTCAAATTTACTTTAACCTCTAGAGGATAAAAACGGCTTTTGCACTCAGATATCGAAGAGCAAAAACGCTTTTCCGAGATGGTGGGATGAAAAAGTCTTTTCGCATTATAGTATGTATAAACTTGTAATAAAATCTCTTTGGCTATATACTATTTGCATCTGGCTGGTTTTGGTATCATTGAAAGTTTAAATTTTAAAGAACATAATTCCAAGTTCAAATTAGGAACATGTGTGATTTTCATTTGTTTTTCGTACCGCCAAGATGAGTGAATCTAATGAAGAAATTCGATACATTTTAAAATTTTACTACAAAAAAGGTAAAAATGCAACGCAAGCCGCGAAAAAAATTTGCGATGTTTATGGACCTAGTGCAGTGTCTGTGAGAGTAGCACAAATTTGGTTTAAGCGTTTTAAATCCGGAAATTTTGTTGAAAATGGCATCCATTTTATCTATGATACAGATAAAATGGATGCCATTTTTGAAAAAGTGGAGCAAGATCGGCATGTCAGTAGTTACGACGTAGCTGAAGAACTGGGAATTGACCCCAAAACAGTTTTGGCGCATTTGAAAAAAACTAAAAGGTACACAAAAAAGCTCGACATTTGGGTACCTCACGAGCTCACTGAAAGAAACCTAATGAATCGTGTACTCATTTGTGACTCTTTATTACGACGTAATGAAACCGAACCATTTTTGAAAAAGCTGATAACTGGTGATGAAAAGTGGATCACGTACGACAAGAACGTGCGAAAAAGGTCGTGGTCAAAGGCCGGTCAGGCTTCACAGACTGGCGAAACCCGGGTTGACTCGCAACAAGGTGATGCTGTGTGTGTGTGGTGGGATTGGAAGGGCATTATTCATTATGAGCTGTTACCACCAGGCAGGACCATCGATTCTGAACTCTACTGCGAACAACTGATGAGATTAAAGCAAGAAGTTGAGAGAAAGCGGCCGGGATTAATCAACAGAAGAGGTGTGATTTTTCATCATGATAACGCTAGACCTCACACATCTTTAGCCACTCAGCAAAAATTAAGAGAGTTTGGCAGGGAGGTGTTAATGCATCCGCCGTATAGTCCTGACCTTGCACCTTCAGATTTCCACCTGTTTCGGTCTCTTCAGAATTCTTTAGGCAGTGTCAGGTTAACATCACGAGAGGACTGCCAAAACCACTTGTCGCGGTATTTTGACCAGAAGTCCCAAA
The DNA here is from genome assembly GCA_963931975.1 of Cataclysta lemnata. Lineage (NCBI taxonomy): Eukaryota > Metazoa > Arthropoda > Insecta > Lepidoptera > Crambidae > Cataclysta > Cataclysta lemnata. The sequence continues at coordinate 2,644,701 of OZ008344.1, read as the reverse complement.
ATTTCTATAGCAATGGGATCATGTCCCTACCTACAAGATGGCAAAAAGTTATCGAACAAAATGGTACCTACATACTTTAGTTAAATGTAAATAAACTATCTTAAAAATGTTTTGAATTTTCTTAAAAAATGCGAAGAAACTTTTTCCCCAACCTTTTAATTGGAATGGTTTTCTATTCAAAATTAAGACAAACAAAATTAAAAGTGTCACTAATGCAACGCCATTACTTCTCATAAAACTAATCTCGACTCATAATACAACTCAATAACATTAATCCGAATGAAGAAGGCGGTTGCGTCGGTGTTGAAGCTTCCGTCAGTGTCGCTTGCTCAAGAAAATATTGCTTGACTTATATGAGCATATTATCTTCTAAGATATCATATACGTCTATCAAGAATTTATAAAATATCCCTTTTCCAGGAAGATCTATATCCAAATGTCGTATTTCTATACCATTTTATGGACATTAGCATATTCTATAGCCTATTGGTTTGCGTAGAATTTCCGTTACGTAAAAGAATTATGCATAAATAAAATACTCCAATGATATTTAGCCCTGCCTGCGTGTAATTATATGCACGCAGTCACTTTCTGATATTAGACTTCCCGTCTACAGCATGCTCTTGCGGTCATGCACAGTTGCATAAAAGTATCATTTCCTTCGCTGCATAGAATTGAAAGTAATAAAAGCTCAAACGAAACTCCATTACCGCCCTCAGCTATGCCCACGCCACGTCTGGTATTCACGTACTACGCAACTCACCCTACGCACTATTAGAAATGTGACTGTTGAACATTTTCTACACTTTTGAAAATAACGACCACGAACCATAATGTAAGTTCCTTTTTTTTGTACAGACATACAGATACTACAGACTACTTGGAGTCTGAGAAGATTAGGATAATTAGGACGCCCGTCACAGTAACAAGGTTTATCAATTAGGTGGGACAGATTGAATGAAATCAATAAGTATCGAGAATGCGGTGGGCGGTCGGTCGTCGAACTGCGCGGGCGCAGGCTGCCGGTTGGTGGTGTGCTCTAATTCAATTTGACGACAATCCAGTGCGCTCGGCCAACAATCCGTTTCGCTATCACTGCGTCTTACTCAACTCTTAGCGGAGATTAACTAGAGATCATAGCGATGTCCGATTTATTGTCCAAAGACTTGTTGCGTAAGGAATTAATAGCGTGGAGGTATTTGTATGCTAATTTGAGATTATTATATTGATATCACATGAATAAGAAAGTGGCGCCATTCCACCTGGATGTAATTGGAACCTAGAAATATTCTATACAAATAATGGAAATTGTATTTTCTTTAATTTAAGAATGATACAACAACCTCTATTTGTAGAGGGTTTAAATTAAATTGATTCATTGAAAAGATTACATACATACATACATACATACATAAATCACGCCCATATCCCCGAAGGGGTAGGCAGAGGTGAATTCTCACCCGCGTTTCGCCAATTATGTCAAGTCCCATGTAATAGGTGGCGAGCCTATTGCCATTTATCGGGCACAAAAGTCGCAGTACATTGTCAGGACGGTAGTATAAGAGGAACGCTGCTGCCCATTCCTCATCACTGATTTATCCTTAGTCGCCTTGTACGACACCCACGGGAGAGATTTGGGATGGTGACAATTGTATTCTACTCTGCCGTCACCACACGGCACGGCAAGATTACAACGCTTAGGCTATATTATGAATACCGCCTCAGAGAATCCTCTCTCAAGGGCTTCATTGTATTGGAAAGTGATAATGTTGACTTTGGCTCGGACCGGATGTCAGCGACTGGCTGGCAATCTAACCTTTTTCATTGTATTTTGTATTTTTATAATAACTTGTATTTTATAATACGTCACTTTGATATTGTTCGTTGTCATTATTATTGCGTTGTCTACCGTTTTTGTATTGTTGCTCTGTTTTACCGAAATTACATCAATTCATTGGATTTACTAGTGTTTCCTTCATCAGCCTTCATCGTTATACAGTCCACTGCACGGTTCGCTATCATTTGTCCTTACGATCCTACAAATTCTCATTTTTTTTTCCAGCATAAGCCACGTTAGTTTTCCATTTCATTTTTCATATCATTCACGCAATGGAAACACGCAGTAAGTCTAAGTGTAAGGCAGATCAACAAGTAGACTCCGTGGTGAGTGATTTACCACCATCCGTTGTGGGCCGAAAGTTAACGAGCGGTGACATCCAAACCCAACATATCGATGCGCGCCGCCCGTTAGCCCACTATGATAAATCACCCACCACTGACAGCAGTCAACGTTCAGCCCACTCGCGTTCCTATTGCTCTTCCACCACAGTTCTTGCTAGGAGGCTCGAAGCGGAAGCAGAGCTCGTCCGCCGGCGTGCGGAGCGAGCACGGCAGCTTGCAGAGCGCGAAGCCGAAAGGCAGCGAGAAATCGCCCGCCTCGAAGATGAAGCCGACGAGTTGGCCATGCAGGCCAAGCTCGCCGCTTCCGATGGATCAAAAAGGTCGTATCGTAGATCGCACTCGATTCGTAACGCTCAGGAAACGAGTTCGTGGGTACGCAACCAGGTTCAATTCCAGCGTGACACTAGGCATGGTGCATCACCAATCACGTTGGATCGTCCCCCAGATGTACCTCCGACCGACATTTCGGGACCTGCTCGATACGTTCCACTACGGCCGATCTCCACAGAATACGAAGATCCACAAACCGGTCCAACCTCAACCATTCCCCCGACTGGTCTCTCTCAAACCTCGCCATTACACGAGCCTAATAAAGCGATTACACCCTTGACCAATCGCCCAAAACAACCAGAACTATGCGTATTTTCTGGGGACTTAGCATGTTGGATGGCCTTCAAGTCTAGCTACAATAGGTCTAAACACCTTAATTCCCCAGCAGAGAACATGTCCCGACATAACCAAGCCGTGCGTGGAGCTGCGTACCAAGCCGTTGCTTCGCTTCTGTGGGGATCACAGGACCCAGAAGAAGTCATGCGCACGCTCGAACAATCGTTCGCACGGCCGGAGATTCTCGTGGGACACGAGTTAGCTAGCCTCCGAAGTATCCCAAAGATAAGTAACCCAGAACAAATTAACATGCTTGCAAATAAAATTCGTAACTGTGTTACAACAATAAAGATATTAGGCCAGTACGAATATTTAAATTCACCGGAACTGTTCCGAACAGTTTTATTAAAGCTCAGCGATCATGTGCGTTGTCGATTCTCTGACTACGCGGCCGAGAATATACCATCATTAGAAAATACATCAAAGCTCGAGACTTTGTTAAAATTTCTGTTACTTGAAGCTGACCGACAGCTCAAGTACAACTTTACCTATGACATTACTGCGTCATCGTCAACATGTCAAAAAGTGGTCACGGATAAGTTTGGCAGAGAATTGGTGCACGCTACGACGACACCCTCTAGTGGTGGCTCGTTCAACACCACAGCCCTCCTAGATGAAGGCAGCACCACAATTCTCATTGACGGCGATGTAGCTGTGAGAATCGGTGCCACGTCAACCTATAAAGAACATCTGCAACTTGATGGTGTGAGCGGTATGACAACTGTTGTCAAGGCGGGTTATGTGAATTTCCATATTCGAGGACGTAATCTACCCGACCGTTATTTGATCGAGCATGCAAGGGCCATTACGCCATTGTCTTTGAAAACACAAAACAGAGATGAAATAACTTTTTCTGATTTTACCCATCACATTAGTTTTCTGCAGAGCGCACATCTTTTTCGATGCAAAATTACTCGGCCAATTCCTCCAAATTCCAAATTGTATTTATTTGACATCACATCACCCTCAATCTTGTCAACAGTGCATATGCTACAGGCAAAGAAGATGCTTTATCAACAAGCCCAGTTGGAATGTTTCCCAGGGGAGATCAAGCTACTGAAAGAGATCCAGCCAGTGCCCAGAAAAAGCCGAAGTGCGAAGCATGCACCCATTATGGATGAAGAAGGGGAGATGGGTATAGACACCAGGATCAGGTCTGTGTCTGGGGTGAGTGACAGCACGATTTCTCCGTTCATTCTGGATGACCGACACCACATTTCTCGTCTTCTCATCTTCCATCTCCACATCAACACCGCACATGGTTTCTACAAACAAGTAATCGATTTGACACAGAAGTATACGATCCTAAGAACTAAAAACTCAATTAAGAGCGTTGTTCGTGACTGTTACAAAAGGAAAAAACCTTCTCAGAACCCTCGATTAGAAGACTTGCCTCCGGTACGGCTTGCGCATCACCAGAGAGCGTTATCAAAAGCTTGCCTCGATCACCTCGGGCCCTTACTTATATTAATGCACAGACGCCGTGACAAGAGGTGGGTGGCCCTATTTACATGCCCCTTGGACCCCCGGATAGTACTCAAATACAGATGGTGGTTCGCCGCTGCGATTAGCACCGTGCTCGTCTCGCAGACCATTTCTGGGCACGATGGCTTCATGAATCAATATCTCTGAACTACACGAGCTAGAGGAGGCAGCAGGAAAATTAAAAGGGTGTGAGGGTGACGTGGTGATCATCGTTGATCCATCCCTTCCACGTGGAGTATGGCCACTAGGAAGAGTAATCAAAACATTTACGGGAGCTGACGGAGTGGTTCGCGTGGTGGACGTCCTAACTAAAGGGGGTACGCTACGCCGACCAGTCCGTAAGCTAATACCCATTGTCGAGGATAGTCAGCCAGTCGCTACCAATCATTAGTGTTCCACTGGGGGTGGGAATGTCAGCGACTGGCTGGCAATCTAACCTTTTTCATTGTATTTTGTATTTTTATAATAACTTGTATTTTATAATACGTCACTTTGATATTGTTCGTTGTCATTATTATTGCGTTGTCTACCGTTTTTGTATTGTTGCTCTGTTTTACCGAAATTACATCAATTCATTGGATTTACTAGTGTTTCCTTCATCAGCCTTCATCGTTATACAGTCCACTGCACGGTTCGCTATCACCGGATCTGCAAGGATGGCTTGTGTCACCTTGAATGCCGGATGCCGACATTCTGAGGAGCTATCGGCCGTCAATCGTGCGAGCGTCTCGCCATATATTGCCTACAAACAGACAGTCGTCTGTGTGTCTTAGCGGCTGCCTTTTAATTTTATGACTATCCACGTCCGCTGGGTGAGACCTTCGACAAGGTCGTTTGTAAATCTATTATTTCGTAGGAAGGATATTGTGTTTGTTCAATACCGAAGGGTTGGGCAGTTGAGCACTCACTTAACGGAAATGGTCGCACGTGGGGTGACGCCTACGATATGCCAGAGTGACCGCACTCAACAACTTGAAGCATCCAGTGACAAATGTCATATGATTAGGTGTCTATTTCTGGACCTGTTCATCTCCGCTTTAATTGTGATTTGCTTATTTGTTATAGGTAAATACTGTTCATTATCACCGTGGACATCGGTGAAGGTCGAGCGTTAATCAGGTTTTATTGGTGCCATTAGTACGTAGTTGGTTCGCCCACATGAGATTTTTTTTCTTGAGAACGTTGAGATAATTTGTATTAGACATGGCTCATGTCTGTTTTAGATGTATCTTATTAACTTAATGATATAACTTTAGAGTCGTCTTTGTCTAAGGACTCGTTCGTCTGAAAAAACACAAATTTTAAATTGTGCACAGTTGCCGTGTTTTGCCGCGACCCCCTCCATCTTTCCCGGGGGTGTCGTAAAGGTGTGTTCAAATGTGGCACGGTAATTGTGATAGTTTAGTTAGAGTGAAATTGGTAAACAAGATCCAATTAGAATGCGCAGAAATGATGCTTACACGTGTCGCGTGATGGCGCGCCTTTGGACACGCCCTAAGGGCTATAAATATAATGAGGAATGGGCAACAGCGTTTCTAGTACACCAGTGGCCTTAGCCAGGTGGCCAATCTATTCCAAATGTATGAAACTGACGTATTACAGAGAAAACAAAACGTCAGTTTCATACCTACTTTTGTATTCTATGCGTTCGAATAGAAAAGCCACTTGGCTAGGCCCTCAGGGGTTAGAAATTATGCATTAAAATGCTTCTGCTTCAGAGTCGCTGAAATGAAAGAAGTAATAGTTACTAGTTGCACTGTGCCACGAGTGCGAGGGTTGATACTCGTAATTCGTATTACAAGTTATTTCCGCATCCGTTATTGTAACTCTGTCCACTGCAATTTAATCATCTTCTCAACTCAAGTGACAAGATGGATTAGAGCAGTTTTACGGTTGGAATTATCAAAAATAGCAAAATAGCCCTACAAACATTACTGTTAAGGTTGAATTTGTAATGTCGTGGGTTCCCTTTGATGTCGAATGGGAATATCGACAAAGACGGACGTCCGGTGCCGGTCAGGATTCGTTTCACACGAGTGTTGGCTCCTCGAGCACTAAAAAGATTAAAACAATTTATTTTATAGTCTACCTAGTGCTAATAAAAAGAATATCTGTGCAGTTTTTGCAATGCTAATGAATTCCTATAAATATAGTTGTTACTTTCTTATCTTTATGTTCTTCTTTCAATCGTAGTGTTAAAGTCTACAAAGAATTATTAAGTAATTCGAATTATGAGATGATGAAATATTTGATTTAACTTGATCACACTAAGTTTTATGTAAAATAAAAAGGTTTAAATGCACTAAATTTAAATATTAGCCCTCCCTTTTATGGATCTCATTCCTATTTTGAGGATAAAATGAATTTATGTATGTACTCGTATTTTAAAAACGAGTTTTATGAATGTGCTCTGAAGTTTCATAATTATCAACCTTGCTTTTCATTTTCATAAGATTTATTCGGTGGGTGTTTTATTCTACAACCTGTATTAATACATTTGCGGAGAGATAGGGTTGAGGTGGTGACTGTTGCATTCTGCTCAGTCATAATGGCAACACGTGGTTTTGCTGATCTAAATTAAGTTTTACCAAGAAATATAAATGATAAATATTATGTGCTGATGCGGTTTCGAACCTACTTATTCCGCAATTCGGGCGGTTATCTGAAGTTTTATAATCTATTTTTCCTTTTAAAAATTAATCTAGCATAAGTAGATTTTAAAATATACTATATCAATAGCTTTTTCCAATATTATTCTGGAAATATCATTCTAACGTATAGTTTTTGTTTTATTTCTAATTAATAAAACTAGGCGAAGGTGGCTCAAAGTGGTAATAGTGCCTAAAACGGGCACATTCCTGTGCAATAGTATAATTTTAATATTTAAAATGACCACAAACATTCCGCTCGATATATGCCCTTGAGTGTGTAGAAATTACTACACACAAAACTATGCCCGCTATACCCCTTACGCGCGTTTCGGGCTACCTCCCCCCATCCACTTTATCTTTTGGCATAAAATTAGAAAATAAATCTCCGCGTTGGCGTATTCAGGGAACAGAGCCGCCTAAATCTTTCCGGCCCTTTCTTCCTACGGATATAATTCTTCTTACGCGGCGTGCGCGCACTTCTAAAGGGCGAGTTTGTTTGTACGCTCTCTGTTTGGCCGGGTCAACATAATTTGTTGCCTGATGTGTGATTTCGTAGTTTGGCTAGTTTTACTGTATTTGTGAAGTCCGATTTAATCTTATTATGTTACACACGCTGTATCCGGAACTCGGTCGTAAGTCAAACACAACGTGGGCTTATAAGCTAGCTGCACGAGAAATGTCGGGCCGTATGTCTGTGTGAAACTCATTGTGAAAAGAGATGGGTGAGTTTGTGTAGGACGTTTGTATGGTTTGAGGAAATGTACCTAAAAAACTTTTATGGAAAGTGCTAAAGGCGTACGCAAGCGAATGGGGCGAATAAAACTCGCACGAGAACAAAATGTAACTTTCTGAATGTAGTCCCCCGAATACAGAAACGCTACTCAAATTTGGGACACTGCTCAAAAAGTTAAGTGGACATTACCTGTCAGAATTTGTATGGAAAAACGTCAATTTTGACAACATTTAAATGTGTAAGCAAGACTCAAACTTTGATTAGCGTTTCTGTATTCGGGGCGTAGTATCTTAAAATGATGTATGCCTGAAATTTCAAAAATTTAAGTTTGCCGTGTGTGACGGCAGAGCAGTCACCAACCCCTCTTTCCCGCGGATGTCGTATAAGGCGACTAAGGGTTAAGAATTCCACTTATATCACCTTGTCATCATATAGACCAGCATTCCTCTTATATCACCTTGCAATGTGACAATATACGTGCCCTATACATGGTACCGAACACAATTCGCTAAATATGAGCGTTAAAGTGTTTTGTATGTTTTACGTGCCAACCCTTTCGAAGATAAATGTGGTTTATGTGGTACATTTTGAATTTACTACCGTATGTGCCAGAAGTATATGTATAATTCTGGTCGTATCGAAGGTTATGATTAAGTAACACATTACACATGTCAGTTGCGCGACAACGGCTGTTACCGTTAGTACCGCTGAATTAGTATTTGGCGGCGGGCGTGCGACCGCCAGCGTTTTGCATACAATGCCCATATTGGCGTGCGCTTGCGCAACCAACGCGCGGCCATCGCATCGCGCCGGATGTGACGAACGCCTCTGCGGCGGTCGCTGTGCCAAATTGTGTGCCTAGATGTCTACGCCCGATAGGGCTTTGGTTTTACCTAGTTTGTTGTAAGGTCAGCAATACAAGCGACCGTTAGCATTAGCACCCTGTCGTATTAATGTCGAATCCTAATTGGACAGCAGAATACAAGTCACCATCTCTCCCGCGGGTGTCGTAGGTACTGTAATGATATGCAGCGTTCCTCTAATACCTCCAAGCAAATATACTGCGATTTACGTGCCCGATACATGGCAATATGCTCACATGGCACCTAACATAATTGCCGAAACATAGGTGTTAAGTAAATCTACCAACCCTCTTTGGGTACCTATGCTGCGGTATTGGTTGTTTGCCTTCCACCACTCATGTCCCCTAGTTGCCTTTTTGGGGGGCTGGCAAATTCTACGTTTTGTATTTATTTACCAAGGCACCATGGCAGACTATGTCATATTTGAGATATGATATTAAAATTCTGGATGTATTTCGATGCAAGAAATTGGGAAGAAATGCCCGTTCGCTCTTTGGAGGACGTTGTTGTACAAGATGTTCATCTGGGTGGTCCAAGGTCGGAATGGTTGTCTGTCAATGCGTGTGCGCACGTTCGTTCAGGCGGTGCGGGTCCCGCGTCCGGCCGCGGCCATGTAAATCAACCGCTTCGGTCAACACGCAACCGTCCTTGGAACTGTTCTTCCTTATGCGTTTGGAATATTTTTGTTTGCCACTCTCTGTCCCGTGTTCTGAACTAGGCAAATTGTTTCAAAGTACGGGAGCGATTTCCGCATTCTTTTTTAATTTATTTTTCAAACATTTTTCTAATGTTGAAATAAAAATCAAAATACATAAGTACGTCCCGCCTTTCTCCCACAGGGGTAGGCTGAGATCACTTCTTTCAAATTGCTTACATACTTCTTTCGCTTTATTCAATCTAATAAATGTATATGTCCGAGTTCCCAGAATATATGGGTTCCGCGCAGTATGTTTTCTCTTGCATTCAAATTGGTCAGACGTCATCAAGTTTACAAGAGCCGGAAATGTGCTACTGATGGATGTTTGTATACAAAATTGATGTATTGTGATTGATTGGGATGAAAATATTCCAATTCATACTATTTCAGTTCAAGGTTTTTACTTGGCTTTTCAAGCGGGTCGGCAACTTTTCATTTTTATTTGTCTAAAACGTAGCAATCAGTTAAAGCGCTGTAAATATGTATAATTACGAATTGCCATGTAGGGCTTAGTTGATCACAACCAATGCAAACTAAAAATATATTCCATTATAAGCACTACACTATATATATTTTATTGCGATTTTGACGTGCGAGTAATTGCAAAACCTGATCCAGGCGAGGCTCCCAGGCTCGCACATTATTATTCTCTTTGGTCAAACATGGGTGCGAAATGAGTGTTCTTCATTCACCGATACAGTACTAGACATAATCCTGAACGCGTATGTGCTATATCATAAAAACTTCTGAGATATTAAAATAGTTTTAATTTTCTGTTTTGCAATTGCAAAACGTAAGTCATAAACAGCTAAATTGCATGTGTGTTACTTAAAAATCACAGGGTTATCCTTGAGATATAGATAATGATACGTATGTGTTTACCTGCCATTCCAATAATATATCAGTTCGTTCCAAAATGATTTGTTGTCTCAAAAATTGAGACCAGATACCAGAGATGTTCTCTTATTTTCATGAAGGCCAAATTATGTTTGTGTTCTAAATACCTATCAACCATTTCCGTTCCAAAAGGAAGCGTGATTGAATAACAAACAACCAATCATCAAAATTTTCGCAATATTACAATTCATTTAGATCTTATAAGATATTAATATAATATAAGAAATTAATATGATGAGTGGTAAGGAAGGTCATGAAGGCAACATTGCTACTGGCGTGGGCTACACAGTCATCATGCAAATTTTCGCATATTTTTTTTCTACCCTGTTCGGTGATTATTTGAATAGTAGCTGTATCAGAACCCAAAGACTTGCAAACCTTTTCACATGACCTGTTGTACAAACTTAAGGAAGTGAATTGCAAAAAGATAAATCGTTTCTCTGCGTAGACAACAGTGCTGTTTATCACGTGGGAATGCAACGCTCCACTTACAGTTGCACTCTATTCCGTTACACGGCTCGTTCTGAATCTGACACTTTTTATCTTCGCGCACGGATCGGCTTTATTTCGTTTTAATGGTTTTTGTTATACTAAATATAGTTTTCCATACTCGCCTGGGAGCGAAAAAATAATTCCGACTCATTCCATGGGTGACGTAAAAGTCGACTAAGGGAGATTGCCGGGTGTTGACCAATAAGCATCTTGGTGCACCAGAATGGTGGAGGGCAAACCATCAACTTCTACCCAAAGGTTGGTGTCAGGCAGGCGGCCGGCTGTAAACCCTAAGCCAAACCTTAGCAGTATGAATTGGAATGTTGACATTCCAATTACTCTCTCCAGTCATCGATCTCTCGACTTGGTCCGTTTCATCTCTTTCTAGATTGATTCATCACGAGCACCTTTCCGGTGTGATGGATGATATGAATCAAAAGAGAGTGGATGTCTTGATGACGTCTGACCGATATGAATGGAAGAAGAAACTGCGCCGACTCCAGATAGCCTGGGCTGTTCGCAGGCAGGGATAAGAAGAATATAGTAAATATAGTGTTTACCGAATGAAATAACGACCTAAGTAAGTGGTCCGCTCCGCTCAGAGACGTGCATTCCCGTTCATTTCCCAAATTAACAATAATAGTTTCGGTGAACAATCAGACAGATTTGCGATGTGAATGTGAACCAAGTTTCTTGTAATCTGGCATTGTTTTTGAGAAACAATGATTTGGCAAGTTCCCACATCGCACAAACAATGGTGTTATTTGCACAGAATCTTCATTAACTAAAATAGTTGAAGCACTATACATACATATTATATTATAAAGTATCTGTTGGTGTTTGATGGTGAAAATTATAAGCGATGTATACATACGTTGAGCATTTCTATCTGTTGGGTACAATAGAAGCTAAAGAAAAGTTTAGTTAGTACTTTACAAGTATATATTTTTTCCTGTCAAACACATACAGGATATGAGTACCTACGTGCGAATATTCGGTTCGTTCAATCACTGCTACGAAATTCCCGTTTTAATGTATTCAGTTTACATGAAGAGAATATCTTACTCAAGAAATATCTTATTCCTACATGTAAACCAAGCAGTTCGTTCGGAAGGTCATTCTTCCCGGATACATACATACATAAATCATGCCCATAACCTTGCATTTATCACTGAATGGTTAGGCAGAGGTGAATAGAAAACAGGCCTATTATATACTAGGTTCCATGTATTGCTAGGTGATTTTATGATGCTGCCTGCTGCTGATTACTCATTGCTGTCTTGACTCTTAGTCGCCTTATACGACACTCGCGGGAGACATTGGGATGGTGACAATTGTATTCTGCTTTGCAGTCACCACATTCTCTGATCGATGTAGGTATCCCTTAGTTCCTTAGTTCTATTAAACTAATATCCTGATTTTTATTTCAAGATAAATTTAAAATTCTTCTGCTTGTGTGTTTCTCCAGTATGACTATCTTCTTGTTACTTTGAAGAATACAGATGATTATCGACAAGCATTATTAAAATTCTAACCTCTGAATACATAAACGCTACTCGAAGTTAGAATCCTGCTTAAAATTTAAGTTTTGTCTTAAAATTGAAGTTTTTCCTAACAAATTCTCAATTCAAGTCCACCTAACTTTATAAGCAGTGCTAAAAATTTGAGCGCCGTTTCTGTATTCGGGGGTTAATGCCACAAATCGATTGATATTGATGTGCTGAAATAGGTACAGTCAATAACCGGTCGATGTCGATCGACGAGGATGTCGCTGACTAGCTGGCTACGTTCCCATAAATTCCGCGGAATCGTACGAGATTTATAATGGCGGCGGCGTAACGGTGGGCGCGCCGCGAATGCCGAGCGCACGCGCCTACGTGACGAGTGTGTGGCCCTCTGCTTACATAAAGCGCGAAATTTGGACAGTGTGGAAACTATATTCCGTTGCCGTACATAGTGCCAATCACGGTGCCTTTGCTGGTCTTTCGGGGAAGGGAGTCCAGGTTTCCTATAAACTTTACTTTACGTACTGAATGAATTTGCTACATATTGAACTTTTTGGTAGTTACTTCTGTTTATGAGACTTGTCGAGGGCAGAATAGTACACAATAGTAAGTTGTGTCAACTTTGAGCACCCGAGGCGTACCTCTTTACCTTGCAGAAAATCGTTCCCATATACAGTCGCTGAAATACTCCCAGAAAGAGTCGTATTTAGGGATTTGACCCTAGCTACCAATAATCTTCAAAAAATACCTCTTCAACTATGTAGTTGACGCATCAACCAATAAAATTTTCACCCTCTTCTACTATGTAAGTTTTTTTCAATGATATTGCACTGGCAATCATTTGCGGTATTATTTTTGCGTTTCCTTATAAAATTTATACAAAAAAATCACCGTGAACTATCCCGGCCACGGTTCTCTTGGAACCAGAAGAGATGTAATGACAATGTAAACCGACCATTAATCGGAATTTCACGTCGCCGCCGCTCGTATCTAATTGTTCTGTTTTGTAGAAGACGGTAATCTCAGTGGGAGTTTATTGACTTGTTAGCTTTGGTCGGCGGGCGGCAGTTTGGCGGATGTAGGTAGGTGTCCGCAAATATTGGCGTTTGCCTAATCCAGTAGGTACCTACACGTATAGCTTATTTATTTTATTACCTAAACGACAAGTTCTGATCCACACTCTGGGAGCATCTCATGTTTTGCCCGGTTTGCGTGGGCCTAATCGCCATCCTCTAAATAAATATCTGCAGAACATAACAAAAACAAAGCCGTGTGGTGACGGCAGAGAAGAATACAACTCTCCCCTGCGGGTGTTGTACAAGGCGACTGAGGGAGGGTGACAGCGATGAGTAATGGGCAGCAGCGTTACTCTTATACCAGCTAACAATACAATGTATACTGCGATTTACAAACCCGATACATGGCAATAGGCTACCTTGCCTTGCTACAATAATAAATGGGCCTTATCCTAATTGGTGTTGATTCACCTCTGCCTACCCCTTCTGGGATATAGGCGTGATTTATGTATGTTTTCATACCAAACATAAACGACGGAGTTATGCGTGGTCTAACATAAAAAAAAAAGATACGGGTACGAATTAAGTAACCTCCTCCGTTTTTTCGTCGGTTAAAAAACTGCACAATCTTCTAGTGTTTGTCTGTTTTCGTCTCATCCGCTTACGAAGTTGGCAGCAAGCGTCAATATATTTTATGTACTTTTCCGAGTAATGCGCCTCCGAGACGGTCAAGCGGCTTCGCGTCAAACACGTAGATTTCCTGTTGTGCTTGCTAACCAGTGTGATTGAAACGCCTGTCAAGAGGCTTGACATAGACAATGAGTTTGATACGCGCTTGATGAGTGTGATTTTAAATGTATGTATAGTCTATGGTCAAGCCTCTTGACAGCCGTTTCAATCACACTGTTTAGCAAGCACAACAGAAAATGTACGTGTTTGACGCGAAGCCGCTTGACCGTCTCGGAGGCGCTGTAAGTTTGCGTGTTTAGCAAGCAGCGCAGTAGCGGTGGGCGCGTGCGCACTGCGCATGTTGCTTCGGCTGTGAATGAGTGCGGGCGGTGAGCGGTTCGGGGGGTGTGGCTAGTGTAGCGGGCGATCGCTGTGCGTCCTCGGCTCGCGGGCATCAGCTAGGCAGCATGAATGGACTCCACGTGGCTCGGAAATGCTGCTGCCTATAGCCTGTACCATCTTAACTTGTCTTATTTGGTAAACAATCTTGGCACAACTTTTATAATAAAATCACCTATTTAAAAATAAAATAATAACAAAGTCAATAATCTATTACAATAAATCGTTATATAGACTGAAACCTATTACATAGTTGTCAGTTGATTTTTAATGCTGCATTTTCAATAAAAAGGTGTACCAAGATTGTTTACTAAATAAGACAAGTTAAATGGTACAGACTCATAGCTTCGGTTGTGATTGTGAATGAGTGCGGGCAGTGAGCGGTTCGGGGGGTGTGGCGGTCGCTCAGCGCTCGGCTCGCGCGGCCGTCTAGCTAGGCAGCATGAATGGACTACACGTGGCTCGAATAGGCTGCTGCCTAATTTATTTTACGCTTCTACTAGCGTAAAATAAATTAGGCAGCAGACTCTTTGTATTTTATAGTTACTATTTCAGACGTTAGTCAAATTGAACATTAGCAATACCGTAGCGAATGTTACTTACATAATGGGATCGCAGCCCGAGCTCGCTACGCCACTGTCGCTCTTAGCTATTTGCTCGAGCTGCTCCTCTTTTGGTCATTTTACTTATAAATAACCTTTTTTGGTGGTCCATAATTTTTCCGTTGTAATTTTTATTGTGTAGTCACTATTCTTATGAGTTGTTCTTGATATGCCGTGTGGCAGTGGCGGAGCGTCCATATAACCCGATTCCCAACAGCCGTACCAAACGAGCGAGCATAAAAAAATCATTACCATAATTCAAGTACAATACCATTTTATAAGCAAATAAAAAAAATCCATCAATATAATCTTATCATTACAGTATTAAACGCGCGCGAAACAATATGCAACACAGGTACATACAATTCGCTCCCGCTCTCTAGATTCCTTCAACTAACTCGCTAAACATCGAGTTATGGACGCCTGCTATACAGCGCCTGCACGCACACAGACAAGCGTAGTCTTGTCAGGCGCACGCAACGCGAAATAGTCCCTAAAGTTTGCCTACAAGCCGGCATCAAGCCGGCATTTCGGCAGCCTACGCGCTTATGCATCGATACACTACGACACACGCACACATTAGTAATAAACTCCCACGAAAACAAGTTCCGTCAAAAGTAAATATTATATATCTTATTGCAATAGCCATAAAAGCGGAATTTCTTTTGTGAACTGCACTCAATATCGCGGTCGTGCGCCGCTCCTGCAAGCCGCTCCGGACCGGGTTGAATCGTCTTTCTGGCTGTATAAAACAAAGCACAAGCACGCAAAAGTGGCAACGTAGTTCTCCGCTTCGTCACTAGATGGCGTTGAACAGTTGTAGCCGTGTCCTAGCAGGCGGTGTTAAAAGTTAATGCTTAAACCATAAGAGGCTTCATATAGTTGTGGCTTGCCTAACTTGTTCTTTCACGCCACGCCACTGCCGTGTGGTGACGGCAGAGTACAAGTGGGTGTCGTACAAGGCGACTAAGGATAAATCAATGATGAGTAATGGGCAGCAGCGTTCCTCTTGTACCACCTAGCAATAGCAATATACTGCGACTTTTGTGCCCGATAAATGGCAATAGGCTCGCCACCTATTACATGGGACCTAACATAATTGGCGAAATGTGGGTGAGTTCACCTCTGCCTACTCCTTCGGGGATATAGGCGTGATTTATGTATGTATGTATGTTCTTGATATGAGACATTTTAATTAACCTACAAGTTGTATCACAAGCTTCTAATTTTGTCATTTGTCTACTAGGGCTGCCCCTTAGCCTTTATTTGCCTTTATTTTGAATCCTTTATTTTGAATCTGGCCAAAATTACAAAGATGTGGTTGATCGAGCTGTTGTAGTCTCTTTCCCACTGATAAGGGATTTTCATTAATTGCTTGGACAACAACACCATGGACACTACCCAGCAACTTGGCACTTTGTGTAAATCCCAAACTTATCTATTTAAAAGTTAAAGATAAATCAACAAATATCTGCTATGTGCTACAAGAGAACAGATTCCCAGTCATATTTAAAAATATTGAAGATTTTGACATTCTAGAAAAATTTCCTGGGGAAAAATTGAAAGGAACAAAATATACACCCATTTTTGATTATTTTGTCAATAAATGTAAAAAAGCTTACCAAGTTTTGACAGATACATATGTTACTGATGATTCTGGCACTGGTATAGTTCACCAGGCACCATATTTTGGTGAAGATGATTTTCGAGTGTGCTTAGCAGCAGGAATAATAACAAGAGATCAGGATATTATTTGCCCAGTGGATGCAAGTGGAAAGTTTACAGAACCTGTTAAAGATTTCTTGGGTCAATATGTGAAAGATGCAGATAAAAACATTATAGCTAATTTAAAATCGCGTAATCGATTGGTGCAATTAGGTCAGGTCAAACATAGCTATCCTTTCTGTTGGAGATCAGAAACCCCACTTATTTATAAAGCAGTTCCTTCGTGGTTTGTGAGAGTTGAGCAAATAAGCCAAAATTTAATTAAATCCAGTGAAGCAACCTACTGGGTGCCAGAGTATGTAAAAGAAAAACGTTTTGGAAATTGGCTGAAGGATGCAAGAGATTGGGCAATCAGTCGTAACAGATATTGGGGTACTCCCATTCCGTTATGGGTATCTGCTGACAAACAGGAGGTAGTATGTATAGGAAGTATTGCAGAATTGGCATCTTTAACTGGAAAATAAATTACTGATTTGCACAGAGAAAATATTGATCACTTGGAAATTCCTTCTTCTCGACCTGGCCAACCTCCTCTAAAAAGAGTGTCAGAAGTTTTTGATTGTTGGTTCGAGTCTGGGTCTATGCCTTATGCTCAAAATCACTACCCATTTGAAAATAAAAAAGAATTTGAAGATATATTCCCAGCGGACTTTATAGCTGAAGGCATTGATCAGACTAGAGGATGGTTTTACACCCTCATTGTTCTATCAACAGCTTTGTTCAATAAAGCTCCTTTCAAGAATTTAATTGCAAATGGCTTAGTTCTGGCAGCGGATGGTCAGAAAATGTCTAAGCGAAAGAAAAATTATCCAGATCCACTCCACGTGGTTAACAAATACGGCGCCGACGCCCTTCGACTATATCTAATTAATTCGCCAGTTGTAAAAGCCGAAAATCTGCGATTCAAAGAAGGGGTCAGAGATGTTATCAAAGATGTTTTCTTGCCTTGGTATAACGCCTTTAGGTTTTTAATACAGAATGTGGAAAGAATTGTGCAAGAAGATAAAGTTAATTACAGTTTCAACGAATATGCGCTAAGGGAAAATGTAATGGATAAGTGGATTACATCATTCACTCAATCTTTGCTAGGTTTCGTAAAGAAAGAGATGGCTGCATATAGATTATACTAAGTGCCCAATGTATCGGTAGGTACGCATAGAACACAAATTTCAATTTTTGGGACGGCGACGATCGCCATGTAGTTTTCTCTCTAATACGTCAGTTTCATACATTATCTGTCTAGAGGGGCTGGTCTCTTTTAATTGACAGGAAAATGCCCTATTAGCTCTGTCTGCCTGAGATATAACGTGGTCTGCGTCGTTATCTTATTCCGCCCGATGTGACGACGCTGGTTCTCCACCCACGTGCGCAGGCGCAAGAGATTAAGTGGCGGCCATCTGACGTCTTTATTAGAAATTTCTTTTTTCTGAATAGGTGCACAGAATTATAATAACAATAGCATAGTATTATAAAAACACATTAAACGTTCGGAATGATTTGCTTGGCCAGATCGAACACGAACCAGTCTGCGCAGATGGTGGTAACGGCTTCTCGGCTGTGTCGCCTTTTTGGGAAACTAGTCCATGTTACTATTCTAGGAGACGCGTCTGTTTGTATATGAGTGCAGGGTTTGCTCGCCTTATTCAGAAGTCCTTGTGCAGTGACAAACATATCAATCGCCAACCTTGTCAGACTGTCCTGTCTCAATAATGATGGCCCTTACGATGGGCTGCGTTGTGTTGAATATTTATAAGTTACAAATAAGATTTTCCCATATTTATTTTTATATGAAAGTAGCTGATTCGGCAAATGTTGTTTTTGTCCTTATGCCCCGGGGGTATAAAAAATGGCCCACGACCTATTTCTCAGATCTACTAAACATTTAATAAAAATTGGTCACACCGTTTCGGTGGAATCCGATAACAACTCTGTGACACGAGATTTATTAAACACACATACATACATACATACATAAATCACGCCTATATCCCCGAAGGGGTAGGCAGAGGTGAACTAGCACCCACGTTTCGCCAATTATGTTAGGTCCCATGTAATAGGGGGCGAGCCTGTTGCCATTTATCGGGCACAAAAGTCGCAGTGCATTACTATTGGTAGATGGTATAAGAGGAACGCTGCTGCCCATTCCTCATCATTGATTTATCCTTAGTCGCCTTGTACGACACCCACGGGAGAGATTTGGGGTGGTGACAATTGTATTCTACTCTGCCGTCACCGCGCGGCATTAAACACGCATCTTTATATTTTTGTAAAGAGCATACTGTACTATTGTATTTCTCATGTCCACCCCTGTTTAATTAGCATTAGTGTTTAATGAGTCACCATTAATAACCAGTTATGAGAAAAAGTTTAAGGACAAGTGCGCGTTAGCAATAATATTATCCGTGTCAATATACGTATCACGCTTTGCAACAACATCCGACACGTGATAGGGACAGGTATAAAAAATATAGGTAACTATATCATGATTATAGTCAGCCCTTTAATGATCCCACTGCTGGGGCACATACATGCCTTCCTTAAGGATGGTGGATTATACTTAGGGAGAATGGGCCATACCGGCCTTAGCGAACATTGCTAAGCCACTGCGCACTCGAACACGTCACGCTGATTGTTATTCCAGAATAGGAAATCTGCTTTGAATTATATTAATATTGTATTACCTAATTTAAATGATCACCATCATCATGCGCCGCGAATATAGTTTCGTTACCCCCTTTCAGTTCCTGTTTGGGCCGTTGGTTTTTAAAATCTGAATTTCGACAGACCTGCAAATTCGATCACCTTTCTACGGTAATTGATTAGGTCAGGTTAGGACAGTGGCTGTCAAGGACGCGAAATTGTAAATTGATCAAGGCTTTATTGTTTAGAACACTAAATTTTACAATTTATATTGCTAATTGACATCTTTGTCAGAGTTCAGTTTTTAATCTTTTTGCTCGTTTTATGAAGGCAAATTACAAACCTTATTAAATAATGCCATAAGCATGTCGTATTTTAAGTGTCTACAATAATTGGAAAATCAATAAATACCGTGAAATAATTAATTACAAATAAAAACCCTGCTTAACTAATCGCATCATAATTAATTCGGTGCAGGATATCCTTCATAAAAACACTAATTAGAACCGCGATTAGCTTTGTTCATATTCTACTCTAATGATGCGAATGACATATTATTACAATTTCGTATTACATTATGTATCTTGTCTGACAAATAAAGAAAATTGTGGTAAGAAAAAGTTCGAAAAATGCGCGTCTTGATGCGGGATTCGAACCCCCGTCCTCTACAATCAGAAGATCATGCTTTTACCAGTACGCTATCTAAGATGTTACTTAACTTGCTGAAATTTCTCTAACCTTTGCATTTCACCGGAAAGCCAACTTTTTCTAACGACAATTTTCTTTGTAATAATTTTTCTAACATAAAATTTTATTTAGTGAAAATGTGAAAATTAGTACTTCTACATTTATGTTTATGTTTTAGTCACTAAGTAACATGTAACGCAATTATGAAATAAATAAATAAAATAAATACATAAATATATATATATAATGTTCAAATAAAAATTAAAAATATGTAGTGTCTTCTATCTTGTCTACTGTCTGAACATATTTATATCTGTTTCCTAAATAGCACTTTCTGGGTTATCCGACTATCCTACTATGTAACAGTCAGTGTTAGTTTGTACAACCCTAACTGGCTCATCCATCACCACAGATATTGAAAGCGATAAGTGTGCTAAATTCGGTAGGCGCTGATGGATATTGTCGAGCAGCATTGATTTTAATTTCCAATATCCGGTGCGATTTGGGTTCACCTTAGGGCTAGGGGTTTTTGGTGGTTGTATCTCATAACTATAACAAAGTTAATAAAACTTGCCAATTTCCAAAAGCTAACACTTAGTCTAGCTATTATAAGTAGTATAATTACATGTGTTATGAATACTAGATGACTGACAAAATATAAACAACAATGACTCGAGAGCAAATGTCTGTGTTCATCACAAATATTTTCTCCAGGATTCGAACACTGAACCTCTTGGCCGATAGCCAGCGATCTGAGCATTTGACCAAACCGGCCGTCAATTAATAATATTAAATGGTTTAAGAATAGGTGGAAAATAAAATGAACACTTGCGCGTCACTTAGTGACGCGTTGAAAATAAAAGATTAATGGATCCCTTTTTGTCATGTTTGGTGGTTGACGCGGTGAAAGCTCGTCGTGAGACTGTCTAACATGAAATTCATCCACTTTGCCCTAATGACGTTGGGTGAGAATGTCTAATCGTCACTCCAAATGGGGTTCTGTCATCGCGCGTACGGCCCCTCTAAACTGGCACTTCCTGCCCGCCAAATGTTTCAAATCATCTTGAAATACCTTTCGAGTGTGTCTTTAAGGTAAACTAACTTTTTTGGCTGGTCTTGTCTGCGTCGGGAACTTAATGTACTTAACCCGTCAACGCTGCGGCTTGACAGCTTGTTTGGGTTAGTGAAGGATACGAGGCGCGAAACTAGGATGATCACGTCTCGTGTGAAACTGAGGGTTCCACTTAAAAAGATATCATGGGCGATCCAAAAAACGGTTTAAACGGTAGGGAGTGGGCGGCAAGAAACAGATGCGCAGAACAAAAGCCGAGAATGACCGTACCATAGTTTAGTTTAACTATCAGCTTCCGTCATCTGGGGCGACTAAGTTTTCGTCGTTCGACATTTACAAAGCAGTAATTATGATAGTTTCTGATGTACGTTTTTATTTATTTGGCAATAGGTACACCAACAGTTCTACACATACACAACACTACAGAAGATACAATGCATATTTCTTATTCTAATATTATAATAATAATATGTACCAATAACAGGCGTTCAGATTGTTACATTTTCGGGAAGTGGAATGCAAAAAGTCTCTTTTGATATAAATGGTGAGTGCTATACATAAAAAACGCTCATTATTTGAAGATATAATTTAAATAAATGAATATAAACTCCTATATCAAATTATAAACATAAACTCCTAATAATTATATACGTAGTTAAAGTTAATCGCTTGTGATGAAGCAGGTCGCCTAGACATGACTGTATGTATTACATTGCAGCCTGCCTTGAATTGAACAATAATGGGAATGTGGGATTAAAATATGAGTTCCAACACCGACAATACGATACTCCGACAAATTTAATAAGTATAAACAAATGAAATGCCGACATCATGATTTTAATCTAGTCTTGATAAATTAACAATTTCGTGTCGTTGAGGGTAAACCTAACTTGACTAATGATTATAACAACGTCATCAATGTAAGTATTGGTGGAGTTCAATTTTCAAACGGTGAATGTGTGCTGTGCTTTTCAAGATACGATAGAGCTATCGCAAATCCCGCGGAAGCGCGGAGTTGATCCCTGCGACACCGTGGCACTTGTATCTCCTCCCATATCCTGGGCCGGAAGCGCTCGTGGATATTGCGTCACCGCCGGAAATAGACGCCCTCTGTGTCACCGCGTGTCGTCATTCCGCAGTCCCGTACCGTCATCTACCACTTAGCTTGCTTAACTAATTAGTAGGTAACATGCTTCAAGTTCTTGGTTGATTACCATACCTTAGCGCTGGTATCAAGAAGTGACGCTTCTTGGTTATTCCTAAGAACTGTTTATCAGATTTCCGTCGTAGCTTAGTGTCGTGAAAAAAAGAAATAAACAAATTATTTTAAGCAAAAAACAAATGAGAACGATTGATCTTACCTTTCAAGTCTGTAATTATTTCCGAGCGGATACAGTTTGGAGATAATGGTGCAATTTATACTTTTCCGGTGTGTTTATTTGTTAGTATTTGTGCCCTCATCTCAACCTTATACGGCTGTCGAATAAACGGATTGCTTTCATTTGTTATGAAAAATAAACTCAGGTTTTTTGATGTAGCCGTTTCCACCGCATTCGATGAGTATTTACGATGCACCCGAACACTCAATCAACGGCAGGAACATGTTAGCCACCGCTCTGCCTCGTACATTAATCCAATCAAAATATGGTAATGGGTCCGATGGGTCCAGACGAATTTAGTTGCGGAATCAATTTGCCCCGCGTTATTTATGCCCATGTTTCCCCAATTAACTGGCAATTCGGTGGCCAGTCGATTGTTTCGCGTAAAATGTGCGGGCGACTCCCGCATCCGGCGGTTGCGTCTGGAGCGTAATTTGTGATGCGCCTGCGCATCGGACGACGCTGGCTCTTGATTTTTGTTAGATAAAAAACGAAAGGGTTCGTCCTGGTCTCTCTGCTGCGCGCTTCGTTCGCTTGTTGTTTGTTTTTCATGTTGAGTGTTTTGCACCTGCACTAGTTTTGTTTTTCTCTGTCTTGTCGGTGCCTTGAAATGTATTTCTGCGGGGAGTCATGCATAATTGTCAAATAAATATATAAAATAAGGTTTTTTATTCACCTCTGGGAATATAGCTACGTATAAAAATCAGGCCTTTATCCCCAGAGGTGAATAAAAAACCCAATTTTCGCTAACCACCACCACGACAATCACACTAATTAAGTTAGGTTTTATGTGATAGGTGGGAGCCTATTGCCATCTATCTGGCACATAATTTGCAGTATATTGCTAGATGGTAAAGAGGAATGCCTGCTACCAGTTCTTCACTGCTGCTGTCTTTAACCCTTAGTCGCCTTGTAAGACACCAATAGGAGAGATGGGGTGATGACGGTATTCTGCTCTGCCGTCACCACACGGCTAATGTCATAAGTCATGTCAAAATGTTTCTCCAGTGATAAAAGAAAGAGCTTTTAATTAGTTTCATGTTTATTATAGAGACGGTGGGCGCTTCTGGGGTCGTCGAGCGCGTGCCGACGACCGGATGCGCCAGCGGCGACATAATGTGGCTTCTTGATGAGCCTAATCAACCTTATGAAGGTAATTCCATTCGGACTGTTTATCTCTACTTACTCTACGTTTATCTCGACGTCTTACTAGTTCTATTCCTATTTTTGATATCCATTGTATTCAAATAATAATGGAGTTATTTTTATGTTTTTCAGATTGTGAGCAACTTCTCTGTTTTCGCTACTACAACGGTGATAATGATGAGTGTGTCGCAGAGTCATCAACTTTACCACCTCGGTTTAAGGTTGATCTCAAGAAATTACCTTCGAGACTCAAAGAAGGCATGTCGAGAAAGAGAAGCGGTGATCATGTGTCTCCTTTTTCTTACAACAACGAGAGTTTTGAAATGAACTCTGAAAACCCTCCGAGAGTCGAATTTGTCTCTAATGCTGCTAGCCCTGAAATTAAACATCTCAGCGATAATGTCGACAAATGCTCAATTAGTGTTTTAGAAAACAATGGGAACAATGTAAATCTCGAACAAACAAAATGTGATGCTAGTGAATCTCTAGTTAGTAATCTTAGTAAAGAATCTCAATCTGTAAATATTGAATCTCAAAGTGTCTCAGACTGTAAACCAACATCTTCCGGTGTTAAAAAGAAATGTCCCCCCCCTGTAGACACGGGCGGGGGTCAATCTTTGCATGGCGTTAAGAAAAAAACGAAAATGAACAGTGGTTTTGAATCTCCAACTTCGCCAGGTACTGAATATTATAAAATATGGTCACCAAAGAATCCCTGTAAAATAATGAAATTTGTTTACGATGCTGAAGGAGCGCATGGTTTAATTGAAGCGGAAAAATCACCGGTACCTCCATTACCACCACGACAATCACACAAGCCTCTTGAAAGAACTCATGCGCTATCTCCTCCTCATGTGCCCAGAAATCGAAAGCCAAAAAAGCTTACTAAACCTGAAGATGCATTTACATTTGAATTAATAGATATTGACGAACAGTTTTTTACTGACAACAATATTACAAATTCAGCAACGTTACAGGGCGAAATAAATGATTTTAAACCTGGAGAATTCTATTCTGGCAACCAGGCTCCTATGTCCTCCACTGCAAGTTTTTGGAGAGTCGGACAAAATGTCGCACCTTTAGCGACGCCCGAAACTGACGGCAGCTTATGTGAATCTACTATTTCCTCTATGAAGTTATCTAAGTTAATGGAAGATAAGAAAATGAAAGAAGTACCTGAAGATTCGCCTAGTGTTAGTAATAAGAATAATGTTATGTTTATAAAAGATATAGGACCAGACAATTACATCACAACTACCTTTGCACGAAAAGAAAAAGTGGTTCCGTCAAGTGATGTTATCGATGGTACAAACTCCACTCCGAACCATGCAAAGTCAGAAGAGAAGGCTCAAAACACGTTTCTGAACGATATTAGTAATAATTCAGAATTTGAAGATGACAATAGAAATCAAGTAGAAGAAAAAGAAATCACTGTACTTAAAAGCCATAAGCCTCTCACTCGTCAAAACTCCCTGCGTGCTAACACGCCTACAATGATGACGGCCTTTTTGAATTCCTCGCATATCGATGCGCCAACCCGAGAAACTGATAATAATAGTTCAAACGCCCCTAGTTCCTGTAATTCATCACACTCCACATCGCCTGTAGACGATACTAATAGGACGTTTCCAAGTGTTGGCACAATGCTCTTAAATAGGAAATATTCATGTGATGGTTCGACATCGAAACATTCAAGTCTGCCGAGACATTTGTTAAAGAACTTGGGATGCGAAGGTACTCCCAAACGGTCGCCACTTAAAACAGCAGGTGGATCGAAAAATAATCCAGAGAGCCCATTAAGACCGCATCCCAGGGTTTTGACAAGAGTAGCTGCGTTAGCAGGTGCGGGTGTACCCCAATGTCCGCCTACGCCAACCCACCACGCGAGACGACCTCGCCCAATGCCTCCGCCCGACTTACACCCACCACCTGTACAAAACGCTGAAAGTAGGCTGAATGATAATTTTGAAATGGTAGAATTTACGAATGAGTTAAGAACTTCGGAGATAAGATCTCCTAACCTAGAATTTATGAATAGCAATCATTTTACAATTGTACACGCCGGTCCGCCTGACGATGTCGTGTTTAGGCGGCCAAGACCAGTCGAAGATAATGACGACAACGATAATGCCGTAGCTTCTCCTACTCCACTAAGACATATGGCTGGAATAAGGTTACCATCGATTCCAGAGAGAGCTTCCCGACAGATGGCCTTAACTGGAGACTTCCCCGCCAATATGATCGGAGGAATTATTGAATGTGAAGAACCATTACCTGCAGGTTTGTGTAACTATATTTGGGTTCTCTTTTTAAATAATAAATATTTAACAGCTATATCAACCTGTTATTTTGAACTTTTCAGGATGGGAAGCTCGGATGGACAGTCACGGTCGAGTGTTTTACATTGACCATATAAACAGAACGACTACCTGGCAGCGGCCTGGAGTTAACGGAACTACCCCAAGATCACCAGCACCTGAAGTGCAAAGGAGGCAACTTGACAGAAGGTACGTTTCAAATTCTATAGTAGCCACTATTATTTATTATATTAACTAAACGGATAAACTCTGTAACCAATGTGTTGAGTAGTTGTGACAACAAAGAAATGACCAAAAGAGGGACAGTTGGGACATAATTTGTCGATTAATATTATTATTATGAATTAAGGTTTTTTTGTGATCCGAATATCAGACTGCGAAAATTGTATGCAGCATATTTAAAAATGTTGTGATTTTAATTAAATAAAGAATGAGTACTTAAGAGGGAGCCTGATGTATGTATACGCCTTAGGTTCCCAAACTTTTGTTTGTGCAGCTACATTTCTACCATATTCCCAAAACTCGACAAAAAATGTCGAAGTAGAGAAAGACTACGACCACCACAGAAGACATGGATTGTCCGAGGCATGTGTGATTGGAACGACGAATGATTGAAAAGAGTAACAAAATTGGATGAACGTTTTAAGCATAAATACATACATAAATCACGCCTATATCTCCGAAGGGGTAGGCAGAGGTGAACTAGCACCCACGTTTCGCCAATTATGTTAGGTCCCATGTAATAGGTGGCGAGCCCATTGCCATTTATCGGGCACAAAATCGCATTACATTGCTAGGTGGTATAAGAGGAACGCTGCTGCCCATTCCTTATTATTCCTTAGTCGCCTTGTACGACGCCCACGGGAGAGATTTGGGGTGGTGACAGCCGTGATTTATGCATGTATGTAAGTAAGTAAAAAATGTTTTATGTATCGTTTTCAGGTACCAGTCGATCCGACGCACGATGACGCGCACGCAGCTGGAGGAGCCCCCGCCGGCGGCGGCGGGCCCGTCGCGCGCCTCCGAGCCCCACGCGCCGCACCCCGCCGCCGAATTCCTCGCGAGGCCCGACTTCTACTCCATACTGCACATGAACCAGGTCAGCACTCGGGATTTATGCCTAGAAGTGAATTCCAGACGTTACAGGCGTACTAACATAAATCAGGCCTATTTATAAGTCCCCGAGCACATGAGCTCCCCTAGCCAAGTCCAATTTATTCGGACGCATAGAATTTCACTTTTTGACAGCCTCTCTTACACCTGACATGCGTCAGTTTCATACATTTGTAGGACTTGGCTAGGACCTCTTGCACTGAGTACTTAAAGTCAAAAAATTACCATTCAAAATTAGTCGATATTATACTACTAGTCTACATTTGAATGATTTTTTTGACATTACTTACTCATTAAAGTTTTACGTCTCTATGTGCGGCAGTTAGTCAACTTTTACGATAGCCCTGGGGTGAGTAGAGTAGGGGCTGGCATATTCTATGTTATTTTTCTATGTTGGCCTGGGCCAGAAAAAAAAATGGCGTAATATACAGAAGATCTATGTAATAGTCGACTCGAAGAAGAGCCATGTAATACTCGACTTTGAAATTTTATCCATACAACCTTAGGTATCCAGAGAATTGTCTGAGCAAAGGTTTTTCAACCGACTTTGCCGATCCAAATATATGCAAAATGATGATGAAACACAACAATTACGGCATTTAATTATGTACTTAATTTACTTTCGAATTTAGAACAGAGAAAAAATGACAAGACGAGACTTCATATTGTGACATTTCAGTATATTTACTAGTAGACTCTCATTCAACGTCCTTCCACGTTCATACCTAACATTCTTCTGCCAACATAGCTTCGTATAACATGACCAAACCATCGATGTCTATTACTCCGAAGTCTCTCAGACACTGGCGCTACTTTCAAACCTTCCCTGCTGATACTAAACTAATTATTAATGAATACGAAATCATAATCCTTCGCATTTGTTATCACGACATGACAGCCATGTGACTCAGCCGTATACGATTAGATTTTGTTTCTTTCTAAACAATTTACATAGAATCGAATACATCGCTGTGAGTGAACTATGTACGAACTATGTAAGTTCGTTCACCTCAGCCTCGTTACCTAATAAGTACATACACGAAATAACATAATGGTGACACCATATAGGAGTGCGATTGTACATGGGGGTCACTAAAACTTAACTGTTTGGCAAATGCAAATACGCAATTTTAATAATCGCAATTGTTGGTTTGAATTGCGATATTGGGGTCAATTCGAAAGTGTTCAGTGATTGGAATAAATTTTCATTGCTTTTGGCGACAGACGTGTTTGAAATTAGTACGTCGTACATCCTACATGAATACGTAACTGAATGGAAATTTACAATATCTACCGCCTGTATAAAGATAGGTACCATTCCATTTGTATTGTTTTTCAGTAGATTTTATATTTAATTTCTTCCTTTATTAGTATTGAAGTTGTAGAATCAGTATCCTTACCAGACCATAGCAAAGTCAAAGGATACCTCAACCAGTCTTGCTTGTAAAAAAATTCTCAAGCTGCAATAAACTCTCTCTCTCGAATTAACAAAAAAGCTATATTGTTGGTATGTATGCTGTTGAGGTGGGAGCGAGGGTATAGCAGCTAAATCCCTATATATATATACATGACTAACTGCCGCACTCAGAGACGTCAATTAACTTTAATGAGTATTTAATGTCAAAAAATTTCATTCAAATCTAGACCATAGACCCGGCAAGAATAGCGACTAGTTTCGAATTGACATTTTTTGACGTTAAGTACTTATTAACGTTATTTGACGTCTCTGAGTGCGGCAGTGTAAGACCTTGGTTTGTCTAGAAGACCTGTCGTAAGGTGTGCACTGAAAAGAGTGTCTAATGCGTCTCTCATAGATCCTTACCAAATATAGTTGGGCAGAGAGAGAATTCGGGGTGGTGATGGTTATAAACCTACATTTGGCTCACAAGTCCTAAGCGCTGCTCCTGACACTCCCGAATACAGAAACGCTTCTCAAAGTTTGAGCCTTGCTTTTTTTTAAGTGTCGCCAAATTAACAGGTATTGTCCACTTAACTTTATAAGCAGTGCTTAAAATTTGAGTAGCGTTTTTGTATTTGGGGGAGGGGGGGGGGGGGTAAGAGTTTTCGTCTCGTCTCACCTTACTAATGATACTGCTTTCACTATTCAGGAGGCGTCTTCGCTATACAACTGCAACTCCACGCTGAAGCACATGATCTCCAAGATCCGGCGGGACACGGCTTCCTTCGAGCGGTACCAGCACAATCGGGACTTGGTCGCGCTCGTGAACATGTTCGGCGACACCGAACGGGACCTGCCGCTGGGCTGGGACACCAAGTTGGATAGGAACGGCAAGGTGTATAAAATAAATGTTTTCATGGAAAAACTATTGGGATAATCGACTTGCGGCGGGTCCAAATATTCTGTCTACAGTTAAAAGTAAGTTTACTAAAGTTTTGTTGCCTGGCATTTTTTTTTATATACCTAACAATAAATAACAGAAGTTGCTAATCAACTAAGCTGTAGTACGTATATCTTCAACTGTTGACAGAATATTGCCCACCTTTAATGTCCTACCGTCCAATCCGTAAAGTTTGTAGACATGGGAGCCCCTTTAAAATTTGTTTTATTCTATTTATTACTATTTGCTGTTATAGCGGCAACATCATCTGTGAAAATTTTAACTGTCTAACTATAACTATCACGGTTCACGAGATAAAGCCCGGTGACAGACGGACGGACAGCGGGGTCTTAGTAATAATAAAACGGGACCCCGTTTTACCCTGCGGAACCCTAAAAACGTAGTAGCAGATGTAACACCGTTGGCTCTGTGTTGGGCAGCGGTTCTTCGTGGACCACGTGATGCGGCGGACGACCTTCATCGACCCGCGGCTGCCGCGCGCGCCCCAGGCCGGCCCGTTCTCGCCCCTGCTGCCGCAGCGGCGGCGGCACGCGCTACCGGAACAGGTGCACCATCTGCCACCAACTGCCACCAGCTGCCACCGTGGGCGTGTTTCACCACCACGGATAGCCAACGTTCTAGATAGTTGATAAAGAATATTCTGCTTAGAAAAACTTTAGAAAATTCTAGTGTTGATGCGGAGATTCGCGTCCACTGCAATCCGGGCAGGTGCCTTAACCGCTCGGCCAACTTTAACATTTATATAATGTTTAAATTTAAATCAAAATAGCTGATAAACTGTGAAAACTTCAAAATTGGATTGTCAATTTTTTTTAGTAAAATTGCACTCTCAGAAACTTGGTGGGATAACCAACGTTCTAGATGGCTGGTAAACTTTGGAAACCGCTTCAAAAATTGGATTGTCAATTTTTTTTAAATGCTATGAAAAAAAAAATTGAAATAAAATTAGGCTACAAAAACTTTGTAAATGGTGCAAGTCATTTTACATTGTTTATTAATTAGGCAGTCGAAGGGGCGAAAGTCGTTAGTAAATAGGTATATCGCTCCTAAATTCTTTATTATTCATACTTAATGATATAAGTGAGATCTTTAGCCTTAAATTTGGTCCTTAGTCTATGGACGAAACGGAGATATAATGTCCAATCCATTGACGATGGGAATAAAAAAAATCAATGCGTTCAATTATAAGATTGTATAGGTAGCTATTAAATTACTTTGAATATGGCTATCCGAATGGTGTGGAGCAGGCGTAGGCACGGTCCGTTTCAGTTTTCTTGGTTGACAGCTGTACCTGGATGTTTTCGTTTTCTTAATTTTCAGCTTTAAGGCACACGATTTTTTTGTTATTGCACTCTTACATTCATAAGAGCTTTTTGTTCCTCCTCTCGCCTCCCCGCATCACCCGCCCCCGGTAACATCTAGAGTGCCCCGTCCCCGCCACCGTCTCTCATACCGCAGGAAGGTCGCGCACGAAGTTGCGGACTATAGCCACCAAGGGACTTTGTTTGAACTATTTTCAGTTGTGAAATATCGACGATTGTCAACCTTAATTTATTGGCTCTAAATACCAAAGCCAATTTAGCGACATATTGTTGTAACCTGTGGTTGACCTTACTTGCAATAAATGTACTGATGTTACTATCTAACCAAATTTTGTGAGAATCTAATAACTACTTATTCACATTGATTAAGGAACCGATTATTTAGTAACGATGGAAACTCTCCAATAAGAACGATGCTCTACCATATTTGAGCATCAGCCTTATACGGATACTATAAATGTTTCCGCTACAAATAATGATGAGGATTACACTTCACTCACAGTGTCCGCTTATGCTATCTCAATTCCGTTGGCTACTCAAGTCATTTCATATCTGTGTTCAGATATCTACGGAGAGTGCTCAAAGCGTTCCCTTGTAGGGACTTCCAACCTTATTACACATTGCGTAGGCGACATGTTGCATGCTAATTTGATTTTATCTTGTGTTCGCATCGCGCGCTGGTATTGCGGTCCATAGCATGTTTAGTTTGGAATTGTTGTTTTTTTATGTTTTCTTTTTTTTGCTGGCAATTTTCTCTGGTGTGTTGTTTCTAGTTATAACTTTGATGTCGTTTGCTTGTTGGTAGATTTTTTTTGGTACTTGGCTTTTGTTGTTTGTTTGTTGTATAGTGATTTTTGTCACAATTTAGTGGGACGTATGGTAGTCAAATAGATTTGTGTTTCGTGAGGTAAGTACAGATGTGACCAAGGAAAGTGTTGTTTAATGATATGAAATGGTTTCATGACATCCATCAGGTGCTGAGGCAAATATGATGTCTGCATTGGGGTGTCTAGCCAAGAGAAACCTATTCATCTATGTCTAGTCAAAATGTATTTCACCTTTTGGAATGGGAATTTTATTCAAAATTCATTAACCAATGTAAATAGGAATAATTACAGGTTCTCTTCTAATTCCTACCAGGTTATGAGTTATGGCTGGGGTTCGACATAAATCGTTCCAGTAGAAATACATGGTACTATTAAATTAGATGATATTATTGACTCCACATAATTCCTGGAGTAACATATATAACAACATAAAATAGAAAAAAAATCATAATGCACATTCTGCACACAGTATACTACTATACTACTAAGTATACATAGATTTTAATGCTAAAATGATAGGTATGCTGTAAAGCTTGCTTACAAATCGACACGTCCTACGCAAAACTCTTCAAGTGTTAATTAAACAGAAATACGATTTTTGTATTTTCGTAATCTACGAAGTCAGTTTTATAAGTTAGCCTTGAAAAAAAAATATATATCTTGTTAAAAGTAATACTTGTACAATCGCAAAACTAGATATCTAAGAAGCAGGCCCACCGTAAAGATGTCCGACTGTTAGTTTCATACATTTACGCGGGGTGGACTGGTGGGGGTGGCAGGGTCAACTGTTGCTTCGTTAGTTTTGAAGCGGAAGGCATAATGAGTGCGTGTGCGCGTGACTGTTTGATCAACTTGCTACATAAGTCTTATTAAGAATATAATAATAACATGAGTTCCAAACGAATAGTATAAAGAAAGCTTGAAAAATGCTTGTGTGTTAAAAACATCATCAGATAATGAACTACAATGTTCGAGTGATATAGGTAATCCAGGTATGTATTGGCCAATTATATTTGCATGTTATTTTCTTAGGTTAATTTCATGTCATTATAACTTTTACTGTGATATCTCTAATTGTTTTTGTTATTTATATTTGATTTTGATGTTAGATTTGTTGCATTCTGCAAATCCGACGCAAAAGTGTGTAACTAGTGCAGTTATAAAGTTATGCTTCGGAGTATTTGATAGCATTTGCCACATAAACAGCTTTGCTTCGGACTGGTGATCACTATTTTTAATCTAACTGACACTTAAAGACTTATGCACTGGATTTTTTATATAGAAGTATTATCTAACTGGTATTTAGTGACGTTTGCGTTGGAAGACTTATTCAAAAATATGACCTATCTGTCAGTTAGTGACATTTGCGTTGGATCTGTAAATGAGATTTTTTTTGTATCTACCACTTTAGGAGTTTTACATGGGAAAATAATCTTCATTATGCCCCCGTAAGTAACTAAGTATATTTTTTTCAGAATCACCGGTACCAAATTTTACGGACGAGGAGAAACCTACTGGGCTAATAAATAATAATAATATATTTTTCACCTCTCATGCTCTGAAAGTGCTCATTTGTGCAGGATATAGGCTGCACAAAATCGAATTTTGTGCTCTAGAGCATTAACGTATCTGCTCATAAATGTGTCTATATTAAGGCAAAGAAAATGAGCCATGCAGGCATACACAATGAGAAATTCAGAGATAGAATTTGTTATATTTTAATATTTACTTAAATTTATTTGCCTAATGTGTTTTTTAAGATATAAAAATATATTAAAATTTTAATTCAAGGTAGGTACGGTGGGTTATTAAATTAATTTACGAAAATTATCATTTCAAAATTAATTGAATAATTGGCTGTATAGGTCTGCAGCCCAAACCTAATATCACTGGGAAAAACTTTTCCTTCGGTATCCAAAACTGTACTAATTTTAGTTTGAATTTTAAGAAATGTTATGATAAACTATTGTTTTATTTCCTCGCAATCGAAGTGAAAAGCAGAGTTTCTAACTCGTCCACAAAACCATTTTCATCCTCGACATTACTATCAGCCCTCGCCTTCGGCTCGGGCTGCTAAAACTCTCGGACAAAAATGTTTCGTTTTGTGCACTTGATGGAAAATCTACTATGAAAGTGACGCTGATGATATTATAGAAACTTTATTGATAGAAGATCAAAATCAGAATACCATTCTCAAGAACAACAAAGAGCCATTTCCAGAAGACTTGACCATTCGTAAAGAACATGACCAGAACCCTTTTTCAAACAACTATGAACCGCCTGAGCTGGAAACTAAGTTGGATGAAGACCAACATCAAAATCCTTCTTCCCTAAATTACATAGGGCACAATCGAACTTCTACGTTCACAAGCAATGACCCTCTGTTTTCAGTTGGAGGTCCAAACTCTCGGTCGGTCCACCTTGTGGACCTTGTGGTGCCTTGTGGTGCCTTCCAACGCTGCGTCTCTCGGTGCGTAGCCGCCGTTCGAGGACCTTTCCGCCCCAACGGCCGTCTGTCCTCCTCACAATGTGCCCTGCCCACTGCCACTTAAGGTCCGCAATTCTTCGGGCTATGTCGGTGACCTTAGTTCTCCTGCGGATCTCATCATTATTGATATGATCACGCAGGCAAACACCGAGCATAGCCCTCTCCATTGTCTTTTGAGTGACTTTAAGCCTTCTTATAATGCCCATTCTAAGCGGCAACGTTTCGGTGCCGTAAGTCATCACTGGCAACACACACGCATTGAAGACCTTTATCCTTATACACTGTGGTAGATGGGCCGATATGCCGCGTAGCTTCCCGAACGCTGCCCAGCCGAGTTGGATCCGTCGATTGAAATTGGACTTACCAAGTTGGACTTTTTGTCCCAGGTAAATATATCGTCAACAACTTCCAGTGTAGAGCTCCCAACCTGTACAGTAGTGGGTACGACATGGGGATTTGACATGATTTTTGTCTTATCTGTGTTAATTTAAAGACCCACTTGTTGGGAAACTGTACTGAGATCATCGAGCATTGAGCTCAAGTCTTCCAGGGTCTCAGCCATGACTACGATATCATCAGCAAAGCGAAGGTGAGTCATGTACTCGCCGTTTATATTGATGCCTAATCATCTCCAATCCAGAAGTTTAAACGCGTCCTCCAGCGCGGCGGTAAACAGTTTCGGCGATATTACGTCACCATGCCTCACACCCCGCTGGAGCTGTATGGGTTTAAAGGCCTGATCCTGAAGGCGGACTGACATAATGGCGTTTTCGTACAGTGACTTCAACACTTGGATGTACCGATAGTCTATTCGGCACTTTAGGAGTGATTGGAGCACGGCCCAGTTCTCGATAGAATCGAAGGCTTTCTCATAGTCCACAAACGCTAAGCATAATGGCAGATTATAATCTTCGGTCTTCTGTATAACCTGCCGCAGCGTATGTATTTGGTCTATGGTACTAAAGCCTTTTCGGAATCCGGCTTGATCGGGGGGCTGGAAGTCGGCAAACCTGCGCCCAAGACGGTTCGTAATAACCCTCGAGAACAACTTATAAACGTGACTCAGGAGGGTGATGGATCCATAGTTCTTCAATTGGGTTCTTTCGCCCTTTTTGAAGAACAGTCTCACCACCCCCCTAGCCATACCTTTGGCGCTTTTCCCGAGTATAACGGTGTTGAATAGCCTCTGAAGAGCTCTCAGGACGGTTCGTCCACCTGCTTTCAGACTGATATTTAATTTTTTGTGCAATAGTGCATTTTGTACTTCCGAATACTTCGTTGGAGGGTAAAACCGAGCTCGTTTTCATGCCTAGAGGAGGCCGAGGAGGAGGACTGGCAGCTGATGGGTATATCGCAAATATTCTCCTGGAACATATTGTGCCCTATGCAGGATTTGTTGGCGAAGACTTTATACTAATGCACGACAATGCTCGATGCCTCACAGGGCGCGTTACTCAGCAGTTCCTTCAAAAAGTCGATTTGCGTACAATGGACTGCCCTGCGCTCAGTCCAGACCTGAACCCCATCGAACATTTATGGGATGAGCTCAAACTAAGGGTACGAGCAAGAAATCCAGCCCCTTTGAGCCTAGAAGAATTGAAGGCAGCCTTGTTAGAGGAGTGGGAAGTTATTTCTCAAGACACCATCAAAAAATTAATAAGGTAGATGAAGAATCGACTACGGGCTGTAATTAGGGTTAGAGGAGGCAATACC
This sequence comes from Cataclysta lemnata, assembly GCA_963931975.1. Taxonomy (NCBI): domain Eukaryota; kingdom Metazoa; phylum Arthropoda; class Insecta; order Lepidoptera; family Crambidae; genus Cataclysta; species Cataclysta lemnata. The sequence goes on along the minus strand of OZ008344.1, from coordinate 2,609,055 downwards.
AAATACTGAACCAATCATTTTATACTTCTTAAGAAACGTCTTTTATTTGTGTCAATTCTGAACACAACTCCTTTATCCATAATCCCATTTTCCCCCCATTTAAGTTCAGACACCAATAATAAAAAAAGTATACAAGGATATTATTAATGATACATACATACATACATAAATCACGCCTATATCCTCGAAGGGGTAGGCAGAGGTAAACTAGCTCCCACGTTTCCCCAATTATGTTAGGTCCCATGTAATAGGTGTCAAGCCTATTGCCATTTATCGGGCACAAAAGTCGCAGTACATTGCTATTGCTAGATGGTATAAGAGGAACGCCGCTGCCCATTCCTCATCTAACTAATTTATCGTTAGTCGCCTTGTACGACACCCACGGAAGAGATTTGAGGTGGTGACAATTGTATTCTACTCTGCCGTCACCACACGGCTTATTATATATTATTATTAATGATGATATCTCATAAAAGTTGAAGTTTCAAGCCTTCAAGTGAAATATCATTTTTATTAAAATGTTTGAATGTGGAGGTAGCGCTTGAGTCGATTTGGTTGGTTGCTCGCGAGATTATTATTTGAATAAATGTTATTAAATAAAGAAAATATTTCATTTTCATACAGGCTTCGATTAAATTACTCACAAGCAAAACAATCTAACTACAAATTTTTATGTTACCTTATCCCAAACATAACCTATTATGTACTACTTACGAAATTAAAAAGTCTATTATTTCCATTGCAAAACTTCCTATTAAACACTTACCGACTTTTACTGGTAACTTTTCTCCAAGCATAAGTATGTAAGTGGTACTTGAATTGAAAATAATGAGTTAAGTTCCGCGGCAAAACTCTTTAAGTTTTATATCTTAATATCTATATGAAATTTAGAAAATCTTATTGATAATTTAGAGAATTAATTGTTAAAAAAGCCTACTTGCAAAAGTTTAGGACGATAGCTGCAGTAATAAAATGTATGTACACGTTTGAAGTTTCAAACGAGTCCCCTGTAAAATTTGCAATTTCGTGTTAGGGAGTTATGCGTAGGAGGTGTCGAAATAAATAAATAAAAATAAATAAATTACGAATTCATGATGAGTAATACATAAAGACGGTAGTATGTGCTTTCATGAAAATGATTAAAAAAATTATAAATATTATTACCCGAGGTTCTAGCTTGTTTGATGAAAACTGTTAATTATAATGCTATTAAAATTTTTTGCTAGGCACCCACGCCTCCGCCACGGCCACCGTTGTCTGCTGCTGATGCGCAGGCGCTCAACACACACCAGGAAATACCAGTTGCATACAATGACAAGGTCAGTGATTTTAGAAGTTCGCATGTTATTGTAGTCTTTGGAAATGAGGGTAGTCTTAAAAAAAACCTATGCCGTGTGGTGACGGCAGAGTAGAATACAATTGTCATCTCCCCAATCTCTCTCATGGGTGTCGTACAAGGTGACTAAGAATAAATCAGTAGTGAGAAATGGGCAGCACCGTTCCTCTTATCCCACCTAGCAATGTACTGCGACTTTTGTGCCCGATAAATGGCAATACGCTCGCCACCTATTATATGGTACTTAACATAATTGGCGAAACGTGGGTGCTGGTTCCCCTTCGGGGCTATAGGCGTGATTTATGTAGTAAAGTATGTAAAAAAACATTCAGTTGGCACTCTAGCGCCTTAAAGTATTGACTACCTCTTTGGGGATACATGGGCGTCATTTATGTATGTATAAGGCAATTGTTCAACGCATATATCGAGTGCGCTAGCTCCTCCAATTATTATATAGAAGCTGATGAACGTATCAATAAAAGCCCATCAACTTCCTTAGGTGGTGGCGTTCCTACGGCAGCCGAACATAATGTCGATACTGCGCGAGCGGTGCGGCGGCTGCGGGGGCGCTTTGCGAGAGAAGGTGAACGCTGTGAGGGTGGAGGGCGCGGCTGCGTTGGCCCGCTACCAGAACGACCTACAGCTGACCTGCATGCTCAGGTAACACTCTAGATAGATCTAGATCTAGTAGGAGTGGGATGAAGACAGAGACTGAGTTTTGCTCTAAATTATTAAATACGGATGATGACGTGACTTCATTATTTAGTTATCTTCATTTTGACATTTTATTTGCCAGTCAAATTAACTAGTTTAATATAGAAACTGGCCTTTTTACGGAATAGTGACGTCACACAGACGCCATTGCTATTTTGGTGTTTTGGCGGAAATTTTTTAATTGCATTATTTATTTATTTATTAAACATGATTTTTCTATCAAAATCTAACTTTTTTACAAAAATACAATTATATTTTTGTAATAACTTTCGATTTTGATAGTTAAAACAATAGTGGTCGCCCGCTACCAGAACGACCAGCAGCTCACCTGCATGCTCAGAGAGTGGGAGAAAGAGAGACAGAGTGTGTTTTGTCTGTTGCTGCTCTAAATTATTAAATTACTAGTGGTCGCCCGCTACCAGAACGACCTGCAGCTCATCTGCATGCTCAGGTAACTCTAGATTTATTACAGCCCGGCTAGCAAGACCACCCAAGCACGATATGTCATAGCCATTTATCGCTTTGAACTGTCAAAAAGATCAATAGGTTTTTGATAGTTCAAAGCGAAAATGAGCTGTATCATATTGTGTTTGTGGTCTTGCTAGGCGGGCAGGAGTTAAGGAAAGAGAGAGAGACTGTATTTTATCTGTTGCTCTTCTGAATTATTGAATTATATCACAATATCTTTGGCCTTTCATGTAAACGTGGATGCAGCCTGAATACAGGGATGCACTTTGCGCTTTGATCATCCTCGCTGGCACTACAAGCTTGCATTGAACTCTTGCAGGTCAATGACATTTACATAAATAATAAAAATATAGTATTGTTGGTCTTGTCATGGATCGTAGTGTAATGGATCACACTCATATCATCCATGATGTTAAAAGGAAATGGATGGTTAGATGTCATCTGGCATATATGAATGGATGATGAAACTATTCTGCGCCAATACTACTGAGATGGTCTTGTCGTTTAGATTGCTTAGACAAAAATAAAAATAAAAAACACGACAACAATAAAATATGTCATAATTTTGTAATGGAAGCTCCATTTACCTATAGCATAAATGTGATAATAGATGGAATGGTTGGTGACGTAAGCAAGCCCATCCTCCAAAATACTATAATAAATAATACATTCACAAATAAATAAATAAACTAATATTACAATCGCTCGTGGTGTCAAGCCTCTCTACCTGTTCGCCATGGAGGTTTAGGTATAAGGAAAATTTCAAGTGTTGCTCTTCCAGCCTTCTTGTCTTCTGTTCACAGGACAAGTAATTTAGTCGACAGGATTTTACTAAATAGTGTCAGTACCTATGAAGTGTCTCATTTAGCCGAGGCAAAGTCAACTTGGTCCGCGGCTTGCCCTGATCTAGGATTGCCAGCGTCCCCTTGCTCCCAAAGACAGTGGGACGAGCCACTCTGCAAATTGGTGCGGGAAGAACTCTTAAACACGTCATCCAATTCTGCAGATCGGGCTCGTCTCTTAGCTGTAGGGGAGTGGGAATCCGGGTTATGGCTGCAGGCTTTGCCATCGGCTAATATAGGGACACTTCTTGATCGCACTGCATTTCGAATTGCAACATGCCTGCGCCTAGGCATCGCCTGTAATGTCCCCCACCAATGCCGCTGTGGCATAATGGTCGATAATCTTGGTCACCATGGTCTCTCTTGCACAAGAAGTGCAGGCCGATTTAGAAGACATGCTGAGGTTAATGACATCATCCGCCGGGCCCTCGTAACTACCGGAATGCCCGCTGCTTTGGAGCCTAATGGCTTAGCACGGGATGATGGTAAGAGGCCTGACGGCATGACTCTCGTTCCCTGGAAGAAGGGAAAATGTATGGTATGGGACGCCACTTGCGTGGACACTCTAGCAATGTCCCATATTCCAGCTACCTCAGCAATGTCCGGATCGGCTGCAGCTTCCGCTGAATCCCTTAAACGGCGCAAATACGCCGGTCTCTCAGGAGACTACCTATTTGAGCCGTTTGGGGTAGAGACTCTAGGACCATGGGGTCCAGGAGCTCACCGACTTTTTCGGGACATTACAAAGCGGCTACGTGAGACAGTAGGTGACAATAAGGCTGGTCTGTATTTCGCGCAAAAAATCAGCCTCGCCATTCAGCGAGGTAATGCAGCCAGCGTTATTGGTACACTTCCTGTCTCAGAAGACCTGGGCGAGGTTTTCTACCTTTAATTTAGCTTTTAGTCCCTTAGTTTTAAAACATTAATTGGTTTCCCATCTCAATAAATAACATTCTCAAATATTACAATGTTAATTTAAGAAAATGACATTACGGTTGCTCCAAAATAAATCGGTTTTTAAAGGATTAATCGCAAATGAATGAACTCGAAAGATTTATATGACATAAACATGTTGGATCATGGTAAAATAACCTACAAACCGGCTTAAAATAGCCGACGCCATACGAGTTAACCACCACGTGCTTCGGACTTCAAGCATGGCAGTGTTATTTATAAACGTCATTGTATGTTTATCGTGCAGAGCGCCATCTAGTGTGAAACTCTAAAAGAGCAATGCCATCTGCACAAAACAGATGTCGCCAGCAGTTCTTATATTCGTTTTATGCGTCTTACATTTCGTATTTCGTGCTCCACTTTGTTAGGACAAACTAATTATACGTACAACAATAACACGATTGAAATAGATCACTTTTCTAATTTTTTTTTGCTTAGGATATAGTGTGCTTTCATTATTGCTTTGTTGTCTTCATCAATATTGACAGAATAGATTACAATTTTCATCCCACCCATTGTCTCATACGGGTGTGCTTTCTTGTTTCACTTTCTTGCAACTCTGCGATAAATGTATCTGGAGATTGGCAATAGGCTTGCAACCTGTTACATAATATAGCTGGCTAAATTAAACTTAACTTTATTTGTGTAGGGAACCATAGGAATCGGATAACAACTTATCTGTGTATTGATCTAGTCATTGATTAAGATTACGACTAGCCTAAATGACTTGCCAATCTGAACTACAAATGTACAACCAGTGTAGTTTTAATTTTATCTGTGGATTGATTACAGAAATTCGCGCCAAGTGTTTACTTTACAGGACACGTGTAACCCAAATTATTAGTCACTTTTTAAGTTCGGCCTTGCAGTCCGTAAGGCCTATAAGCCCCATTGATTTATTTTATTTCCTCCATTTTCTAAAGTTCATTGACACCATTCAAAAATAACAAAGACCATGCTTTCATATAAATGCACTCGGCTGGCTAGCTGCCAACAACGACAATTATAAACCAAAAACATATTAGTTAAGGTAATTACCTGGCGCAGGTTTGGACATACCTACCTAGTGTTATTTGAAACCTCCTATTAGTATTCGCATGTCCCAATTCACACGTTGATAACCAGTAGTTTTGTCAAGCCATGCCGTTTTTTGCCTATATTTAGTAATTTGATATTTACATAATGCTGTGTGGGTTGTTCAGATGTTGTGGAATGCCGACTATAAAAATTATACTGTATTATTAATTTGTCGTTCAATTCTCTTTCATTATAATTATGGGTTTCCCCAACAAAGCAGTGGGGTTCTTAGTCATGTTTTGATAACGTTTGTTTGGCCCTTGTCGAATGATTTTGTATACAAAACAGTCCCGTTCGGATACAATATTTATAATCTTTTACCAATCCAGTTTAAACGAAACAATATGACCGAGGTCGTTCATTGGAAAAATATTTATTTATCTTTAGTTCCTCTGCGTTTCGGAAGGAACGTAGACCGTTGGTACCAGCTGCATGCTGCTGTTAATACTAACAAATCTACACTAGCCCAGCTTGGTGGGTTATGGCCCATTATTCTCTTATTCTCTCGATCCATAGTTTAAGGCTGTGGCCCGGCAGGGGCCATAGTTGTGACACATCATGTGGTTTATGTAATAATAACACAAGGCAACAAATGAATTTGAACTGAATATCGCAATAGATCCGCAGTTTCGCACGCACTTGTCTGTGGCTCAGGAGCCTGCGTACGCGCAGCCAGCGACGTAATTTCGCGTTAGGCTCAATTAGGAGTCATTACCCCAACGACACTGGACTAAATTACAGGTTTTCACTAGTGCGGCGACTGGCTGAAGCACTTATGTTTTAAATGTGTTTGTTGAACTGGAAGTAGCTACACAGACCACAGTAATATTATCGTCTCCCTGTTATACTGATTCTTGGTGTGCTTGTTTTAAATATAGTCCCACAGTCCCACGGGTGAGATACAAGGTTGATACAAGGCGACTAAGGGCTATGTAGGGGATTGAGTAGCAGAGTTACGTAATGATAACGCGCAGGATGACAGTAGAATACAATTTTCACCACTCCCCATCTCGACTAATAGTAAAGACAGCGAAGAGTAATGGGCAGCAGCGTTTCTCTTAAGCCACCTAGCAATATACAATTACATACTGCGATTTACGTATCCGTTAGATAGAAATAGGCTCGTGCACATATTAGATGGGACAATGGAAATAAAAAGCAAAGTTAAAATTACGAATATAACAATATATGGTGGATGACGTTACTACCACTCTGCTAGGGCGTGCGCAGAGCTTCCCTGTGGATGGAAGAATATAGGGAGACGTATCAAAATACCAAAAAAAATATCAAAGTTCTAATCAATATCTATTGGCTCTTGTCGTTATTTTCCTTCAATAATATAGTAATAAACATACTAACCTGTTAAAGTTTTATCCTTACATAAAATAGTTTTATAGTTTATAGACGTTTTTTTATTTCATCATTAGTAGTTGTTACAATAACGTGAATGTAATTTGTAAATTTATGCTAGTTAAAACAATTATTATCGGATTTACAGCTGAACAACAGTTGAAAGCAATTACGACCGTGACAGTTAATAATGGAAATTAAAAGTGTGTAAACTAAATGCCGTGTGGTGACGGCAGAATAGAATACAATTGTCACCACCCCAAATCTCTCCCGTGGGTGTCGCACAAGGCGACTAAGGATAAATCACTAATGAGGAAATGGCAGCAGCGTTCCTCTTATACCACCTAGCAATAGTACTGCAATTTTTGTGCCCGATAAATGGCAATAGGCTCGCCACCTATTACATGGGACCTAACATAATTGGCGAAACGTGGGTGCTAGTTCACCTCTGCCTACCCCTTCGGGGATATCGGCGTGAGTTATGTATGTATGATTGTATGTAAACTAAATAAAATTTAAAACTAAGTTTATGTATGCGTTATCTTTTTGTTGATATTACCCGCACGTGTGTTTCAACATCGGAAGTAGTTACAATAATTTTTATTATGTAGGAATCGCGTGACCGAAACATTGGTAAGTAATGCTTGCAAAAATAAATGAGTGCGTAATAATACTGGATACATAATTGTTATTGTCATTGTGTGCTGTAACATTCGTTGTAGAGTGCGGGCTAGCTAAGTATTCGCGCGATGGGTGGCACTGCTCGATAACATTGACACTCCTAGACAAACAGAATAGCAGACGAAATTTTAGTTCCAATTTTGGCCACGCGCGGACTGATCTGGCCCGCACTCTAGGTATTTTCATTCTAATCTTTTGTCTTTCAATAGCTAATTATAGCAAATTATCTTTTTTTTTTATTTTATACTACAATATAATCAATATATGCCGTGTGGTGACGGCAGAGTAGAATACAATTGTCACCACCCCAAATCTTTCCCGTGGGTGTCGTACAAGGCGACTAAGGATAAAACAGTGATGAGGAATGGGTAGCAGTGGCGTTCCTCTTATACCACATACAATTTAAGTACTGCGAATCTATTACATGAGACGCTGATTCACCTCTGCCTACCTCTACGGGTATACAGGCGTGATTTATGTATGTATGTGCATCGAATAAGTGGCGTCGTAAATATACAAATATTTCATTCAGCTCAGCATTAAAACTGAGTGTGCGCCGGCGCCGGCCGTGACTGTGTTGGGGCAGGTCAGTGCGATAACAGACGCACTCAACATTTATTCATTATTTATTGGAGCTGGTGCAAGCGGAAATCATTTTGCCACGGCATTGCAAATATGTTACGATTGAGGTCATTTACTTATTTACGCCTTTTTTGTATTGTCTAACGTATTTTTTTTAAATCCATATGATGAGAGTTGGAATTTGAAATGACAGTGAGATCGGATACATCGATATGATGCTGCCCTTATTCCAGTTCTGTTTGGGTTAGCGTCACTACTTACTCGACCCTTTTCTATAATCATATTTCGTCATCTCTTCAATATCATTAATCACCTAAATATCAAGCCCTTTACAGTCCATTCTACTCTTCTCTGTTCACCAAAATCTTTTTACAATATTAATTTTACTTTTTGTAGACGGGTAATTGAACTGTAGTGGTTTCAGTATTCAGTTTTAATCAAATAAATGGCCTAAGATTGTAATTGCAAGACTCGAGGAGTGATAGCGAAATCAGTTAACCAATTAGATCTATGAAGTTGTAAAACTGTAGCTTTATAAGACTCGACCCTAATTGATTCAGAAAGCTTACGCTCTTTCACTGTATCAGATCAACAGTCAAATGAAGCGGTAAACTTTACTTGCTTATGTTACTTCATACTGGCGTAATCTTGGTAGTGTTTGTTTATTACTAGATAATTGTATAGCTTACGGACACTGCTGCTGTACTTTAAGTAATTGCGAAAATAAGGTGATTCTAAAATCACTACAGATTGCTCTTGTTGTCATCATTGTTATTGGAAAATATGCTATAAAAAAGTAGAAGATCAATTTTAAACATATCGTTTAAGTAGTAGGCAGAGTGTATTTTCAATAATAATGATCATTTTTGAACGGACTTACATTTTAATACTTTTTACTGTATGATTAACTCCTTAAGATTTTTTTAGCTAGAGTCCGCGTATAGGTTTAGAATTAGGTCTACCTTTGTCAACACTCTTAAATACTGTGTTGCCCTTTTTGTTCTATGATAGGGCATTTTTTTGGATTAGAAATATTTATCCAGATTCTATTCTATATTCTTAGCGGCTCCTCAGGAACGCTCGCCGAGCTAGTATTTCTGTCTGTTCATCACCGTTATTCTGTTTATTTATTTAATGATTCGCTCGAGAACCGTTTGTACTACGTGCCCTTACTGCGAAGTTAATAGATTTTATCTACGTTGTACTTTCTAGCGTGATGATAGTAAAGTATGCGTATAACATTTCTGATTTGCTTACGTTCGGTACAATTTATCGTATTATTTGGTTAGTTATTGATAGTGTTTTGATAGTGTTTTGAAAGTGTTTTGATAGTGTTTTGATAGTGTTTTGATAGTGAAATCGAAGTTATTTTCAAAGGGGCGTGGCATAGAACAAATAAAATGTCACCAACTGCACAGTTGTAAATTTTATACCGTTAGATTGTGATCTATCTCGCAAGTATAAACTGCAGGAAAATAGTGATTCATACCATCTTAGCTGCTTACAATTTAACGCCTAATTTTTCAATAGTTGAGATTAGTATAATTATGAACCATTGAACAGTTATTCATGCTTTTATTGCCAGACTTGACAAACTTGCGAGACAGATTATAATCTTACCGTATCGTAACGTTTTTACAATTTTAACAAAAATCACGCCTGTAAATTGCTTGATCGGTAATATTCTTCATATTTGTTTGAGAGTTTTTGTAAAGTCAGTTGCTTTCTACTGGTAGTATTTATTAAAGCTGGTTATGGTTTTATATTTCACCAACATACTATACATATTATTATGACAACTGACGCTGTCGTATGTTGTGTATTACAAACAAAAACATTATTAACGACCTTAAATTATAAAAAACTTGATGCTGAATTTCGTAATTAACTGTTATACTAATAGACCTTTTATTATTACTTAGAAAATGGTGTAATAACAGCAATTAATTGATCTATATCACCGTTATTAGATCAATAAATTGCAAAAGTAATTAGGGGGGTAATCACAAAGTGACGTCACTGGTTACAGCCAGACTTGTTGGCTACCAATACGTCAGCATAGCATTCACACGATGCAGTGATTCGAATTCTGCTAGGCACACAATGTTTTCCCGTGTGGTGACGGCAGAGTAAAATACAATTGTCACCATCCCAAATCTCTCCCGTGGGTGTCGTACAAGGCGACTAAGGATAAATCAGCGATGAGGAATGGGCAGCAGCGTTCCTCTTATACTACCGTCCTGACAATGTACTGCGACTTTTGTGCCCGATAAATGGCAATAGGCTCGCCACCTATTACATGGGACTTAACATAATTGGCGAAACGCAGGTGAGAATTCACCTCTGCCTACCCCTTCGGGGATATGGGCGTGATTTATGTATGTATGAATGTACACAATGTTTGTGTGATCTCGGATATTATAACAATGCGTATTTTTTGATGTTGTATATTTATATAATTGTATCTGTAGTCTCGTCGGTATAACTTATAATTATAACTTTCTTAATATTTTTTTATCTAACGTACATAATTTAAAACAGGAAAAATATTGCAAAGAAAAATAAATCAATACGAAATGTTTAGCTAATAACAATTTTTCTTTGATAGACTTTCATTCGGATCGAAGATAACTGGAAGTGGAAGAAATAAACAAGTACCTGTTTATATTTCACACTAATCTAAATAGGTACAAAATAGGACTTAGGTTTGTGTCAAATATTTTTGTAAGTATGTTCGGACATTTGTGGCATGATTGTCGACAAATTTCAGTCAGGGCCCTGTTAAAATACTATTGGTACAATTCATTGTCATCAAGTAGCACAGATACGTCAAAATAGGCTTTACTCAAATAAATATTACCGGTTACAAATTAGCCTGGCAAACAACGATTGATTCGATCGTCCGAACGGCGACTGCAACCTCCACCGTCGTAATTGTTACCGCAACACTATTAACAGCCACTGTTTGTGTATCCTTGTGTTCGTTTAAACAGCTTTGAGTCGCTAAAATACCGCATCCAAGGTCTTACACCAGAAAAGACTTGAAAACCTCCAGACCTCCGGTGTAAATTGAGCGTTTTCCTTGCATCGAGTCTGAAATGGTAAATGATATTGATTTTTATTAAAACTCACTGATTTTTTTTTTATTACACCTTACCAAACTCAATTTAAAGGGAATTGGAAGCGTAAACAGTACTATTTCTCTGCAACTTTAAATAAATAAACAACCATAACTCCAAAAACATTAGCTCCTATCAGGATTCGACCCCGGGACTTCTTGACCAATAGCCAGCCAGTGATCTCGCACTTCGATCAAGCTGGCCGCCAAAGAATGAATGAAAGTTACAAAGCTTTATTTTCAAGCTAATATACATACATACATAATTCACGCCTAAAGGGGATAAATCAGTGATGAGGAATGGGCATCAGCGTTCCTCTTATACCACCTAGCAATGTACTGCGACACTTTTGTGCCCGATATATGGCAATAGGCTCGCCACCTATTACATGGGACCTAACATAATTGGCGAAATGTGGGTGCTAGTTCACCTCTGCCTACCCCTTCGGGAATATAGGCGTGATTTATGTATGTATGTATGTAAAGGGGTCCCCGAAGGGGTAGGCAGAGGTGAACTAGCACTCATGCTTCGCCAATTATGCTAGGTCCCATGTGATAGGTGGCGAGCCTATTGCCATTTATCGGGCACAAAAATCGCAGTACTTTGCTAGGTGGTAGGTATAAGAGGAACGCTGCTGCCCATTCTTCAACACTGATTTATTCATAGCCGCCTTGTACGACACCCACGGTAGAGATTTGGGGTGGTGACAATTGTATTCTACTCTGCCGTCACCACACGGCAAGCTAATATAACCTGAATAATATCACAAATGCGCATCTGACAATTTTGTCTGTCCGCAATGGATTCATTGTTCTGCTTTGTTGTCTTAGTTCTATTTTAAAGCGGCTTTACCCACAGCGGCACTGCTTATCGTGGGCGAGATGCCTGAATTCATACCATTATTACTTACTGAAATAGTTTCAAGGCTGAATTTTTGTATTTGTTATTTTTATTTATAAGGGTTTTTTGCTTGGTACGATGAATCAAAACGGAGTGGATGGCTTGATGACGTCTGACCCATTTGAATGGAAGAGGAAACATAGTGCGCCGACCCCAGATAGACTGGAAACAGGGCAGGTAGAGAAGAAGAAGAAGGGTTTTTTGCTCGGTATCAAAGACCTTTGAGCCATATCTTCATTTCAAAATGTCCATTCTTCATTAGATTTACATAATTAGCGCAATTTTTTGTACACAAGTGTGTTCTGTTTTACTAGTATGTTTTTGATTCTATTGTTAAAAATATTTTTAAACAATAGTACTTGCTTGTAATATAGCAAGTGTAGTGTTCTTCCAATAAAATATTTTCATATTTATGATAGGCAGGACATGGTTCCTACATTACGTGACTAACGTAACTGATGACATAACAGCCAAAGGACGGTCCTTTGAAGAAAAAAAATATGATGCTTCTATGTTGTATTTCAACGGTTACTAATAATAAAATTTAATTAGCCACGCTTCTGAGAACTACAATCCTCGCAATCCATAAATGTTGCCAGGGCTCGATGTCTACAAAATTCCGCGTAGTTTTATGAAAAAAACCGACTTGCGTTATAGGCAGCGTAGGCATCGCAAGCAATATTTCTAGGACAGCACCATTTAGACGAGGAGATAATAACTCGCTTAGTATTTTTTACCTGTTTAGTTTATTATAAATGATAATTCATTGTGTTCACCTCATTAAATGGAAACTTAATTACCTAAGTAGATTACTTACCCCGTGGCCGTATTTCTATAAACAAAGTTAATAACAGTCTCGAGTAGGTACCTATTACCCTGAGTAGGCATTGAGAGGCCATGCACTCGGAAACTAATTTACTAATTAAAATGGAGTGTAATTAAAAGAAAACATGTCAAATTATCTATTTTCATAAAAGGCCTCAGATCGCATATTTATCGCCGTCGCCTTCGTCAAATACTTGCGGTCTGAGACATTCTTTGTTTTTACGCCCTTGGTATATAATTTACTGTTATTTATTTATTCAGAGTATTTCAAACAATCGAGAATTATTTACAAAAAATATTATCACACGTGCGTAACGTCAGGAGTATACAAAACAGATCACCTCGATTCCATGAGTAACATGGCTCGCCTCGCCGGTCAGCCCGGGACGTGGACACATCTCCTTCGGGAGAATAAAATCTCTTCCTCTCGCTCTAACTCCCACTAAATCCCGAGACAAAACACTGTCAAGTGGTGGAGAGAGACTTGTCCACGTCCCCGCGCCGGTTGGGCATTAGCGAAATCCGTTTTGGCACAATCTCCATTAATGCCGAAGAGAAATTAGTTTTCGGCAAGCGACCGGCCGCGTTTCACTGAAAGTGGTGCCGATTACCATTGTGTGATCGCCAGAGCGCGGAAATGTTACTGCAGTGTTCGCATTAGAACAGAATACAATTGACTTTTTGGTTCGACATACATATAAACAAATCACGCTTATGCCCGAATGTTTAGGCAGAGGTGTAATAACACTATGATAATAACCCACGTTTCGCCAACTGTTTTCAGTCCCATGTAATAGGGGTTTTCGTTCCCATGTAGGTTTAGGCTCGCATATTGCCCTTAAGATGAGATATTTGGAATAGCCGCACAAAGTTACTCCGATTATTCCGAAAAGCTAAGCAATCGCATTCCTTGATTGCCGACAGATCTTCGAACGTTGGACTTTGAATATTTTGAATATTTCATAGATTTATTTTGACGTTGGACTTTGAATATTTCATATAATAATGGTCAGGGGCCTTACTACCAACTGTAAACGCGAGTCGATTTCTGTTGTTAAAGTAGTGTGACGACAACGCTATATGCTGAGTAGACGTTTTGTCACACTCGTTTGGATCGCACTAATACTTCATGGTACGGCCACAGCTCAAGAGTGCCCAAAATCGAAAGGCATAAATAAGTACAGTAATGAGATTGGGTGAGGAGAAAGACCTTTGGAACAATCAGTGGAAAGAAGTGATCTCTGCTTAACCCTGTACGAGAAAGACGTGACATTTGTATGTATGTACGTAATTTAATACATATAACGTAACGAGGAATGGGCAGCAGCTTTCTGGTGCGCCATTTGGCAAATTCCCGCGACTAAAGGTTCCTGGTGAATAGCAATAGGCTCGCCCCCTATAACACGGGACCTGGAATCATAGCGAAACGCTGGTGCGAAAACACATCTGCCTATCCCTTAGGGAAGAAGTGATTTAAGTATGTATAATAGACGAACATTTTAACAAAACACATTCACCGATAGTCTCTTCTTAGTCATTCATGATGTTCAGGGCTTCGCCATACCTGATCAGGGGTGATATTCCACTAGTCACTATGGTATTTTTTCTGCACACAATTGTACTAGCGAACACCAAGACAGATCATGGAACTTTTATTGCTTGTCTCTCAAGAACACTTCGATTTGCATACTTATTAAGCCATATTTGTGTGGCCGTATTTGTTAGCCGTGTGGTGACGGCAGAGTAGAATACAATTGTCACCACCCCAAATCTCTCCCGTGGGTGTCGTACAAGGCGACTAAGGATAGATCAGTGACGAGGAATGGGCAGCAGCGTTCCTCTTATACCTACCACCTAGCAAAGTACTGCGACTTTTGTGCCCGATAAATGGCAATAGGCTCGCCACCTATTACATGGGACCTAGCATAATTGGCAAGACGCGGGTGCTTGTTCACCTCTGCCTACCCCTTCGGGGATATAGGCGTGATTTATGTATGTATGTTAAGCCATATTTGTGGCGTAAAGATTCCTATCTTGCAATTAATTAAAATGTGCGCGTCAATTGAGCGTGCAAGACTGATTATGGACATATAAGTGCATAAGTTGAGTCAGCATTGATTACATTCTAATTGGCGTTTTGCATTTCAAACATCACCAGTTCCAAGTGTGTTGGTTAGGACTTGAATGGAAGGCGTGCCGGGAAACGTTTATAGTTCCATTTAAGGGTTTCTAATGTGTTATAATGTATCCAATATTCATAACATAGGCCGTTGAATTCATGTTTTATACTAGCCTCGTCTTCCTGCCCTGTTACCTGGGGTCGGCGCAATATGTTTCCTCTACCATTAATATCGGACAGACGTCATCAGATCTAGTGCTTCGGGCAATCTCCCTTAGTACTTTTACGTGACCCCTGGGGGTGAATTAAATAGGAGCTCTCAACCTTTAGTCACCTTGTACGACACCCGGGAGAGAGATTGGAGGTATTCATTCACTATTGTATTCTGCTCTGCCGTCACCAATCGCCTCAGGTACTTTGTATGATCTCATTGGGTGTTCTTTTGCTAACATAATCGGAGTGTCACTAAACAGATATTTATTTGATTTTTTTCGTAATATTTATGTTAGTAAACATAGAAATCCCGTGAAAAAGTCCCTATTATAATGAAACATTCTTTAATGAGTAATACGCACAATCAATGTTTCTAGAAACGATGACAAATCTACTGTAATAATGGTGGAGTGGAAGCTTTTCATTACATGCATATCAGCGTAATGCGCGAACGGAAACTATTATTGTCCCAAACTAATAGTTTTTTTTTCCGATCAGAACTGATTGGTTCTAGATTTGAAGCTAATGTATGCGTTACGGACCATGCCTATGAATTCTGGACTGAAAGTCATGCTCGGCCAATATAGTTTTATTTATATAGTCCGTTTCACGAAAGAACCTTAACTCTTTACAATAAGAGCGAAAATAATGTTATAGGAGGGACTTCTTTCGTGTAACGAACTCTACTACCCGCCGTTTGTTTTTGTCTTGTCCCGCTAACTAGATGTAAATTAATGCGAACGTTGTCGTAAATTGTTGTTTTCTACGAGTATTGGCTAATGTAATGGATGTTCCTTCTGATCAATCGATGAGCTATCGTGTAATACATAACTCACGCCTCTTTATTCCCGAAGGGTTATGTAGAGGTGAATTAACTTATGCTTCGCCAATTATGTCATATGTAATAGGGGGTGAGTATATTACAATCTAGCAGGCATTCAAATCGCAGTATATTGCTAGGTGGTATAGACGTTGCTGCCTATTAGGTACTCGCCGCTGTCTTTGCTCTAACCCCCGTATACAGAAACGCTAATCAAATTTGGGGGACTGCTTAAAAAGTTAAGTGGACATTACCTGTCAGAATTTGTATGGAAAAACGTCAATTTTGACAACATTTAAATGTTAAGTAAGACTCAAACTTTGATTAGCGTTTCTGTATTCGGGGGTTAGTCGCCTTGTACGACACCCGCGGAAGAGATGGAGGGTGGTGACAATTGTATTCTGCTCTGACAAATTATTATATAATTTTTGTAATAATTTTTACGAATTCATGGACGATGCTGAAAGACCAGTTGAACTAAGATCACTTGGGATTTTAATTCAACCAAAATAAAATAAAAAGCTTTCGCTTATATTGAATAAATGAACAAGTGTGTTGTTTGAAATGAATGATTTTACTTGTTTTGGTATTTATATTTTGAGTTAAACCAACGCGATCAGTTCTCATACAAAGTAATAGGGTGAATTAAGTTGTCTAAATTAACAAAAACGTAAGCCGCCCTTGATATAATTACCGTAAACAGCGGTTATAATGGAATAAATGCCACCTTGTGAACATTAAGCGGTTTTAAACATTAAGTAGGTAGGTCGTATTACTTACTGATCACATAATAACCTTATTATTTTGAATAATTGGGACCGTAGTGTGTGGGAAGGTAGCGTCTTGAGTTTCTGAACTTTCAACTTAAACCCGATTATAGTTGGTCGATCGATATACAACAATATATGGGTACTAATAGGAAGTTATAAAAAATTAAAAAAAAAAATTTGCGCCATGCACTTACTACTTTTGCTAATTTTACATACATATAGCCTCAAAGGTGTAGGCAGAGAATAAACACTCACCTTTCGCCAATTATGTTAGGTCCCATGTAATAGGTGGCGAGCCTATGGTCATCTATCGGTCACGTAGGTCGCAGTATATTTCTATGTGGTATAAATAAGACGAATGCTGCTGTCCATTACTCATCGCTGTCTTGGATTACCCTAAGGCCCGAGTTCACCAACACCTAAATCAAGCGATTATCAACTAACCGTCAGTTTCTGACAGTTTTTTTATACGATAAAATGTCAAAATCCGACGGTTAAATAATAATCGCCTGTTTTAGTGTTGGTGAACACGGGCCTTAACCGCCTTGTACGACACCCGCGGGAGAGATGGGGTGTGGTGAAAATTGTATTCTGCTCTGCCGTCATACTCACCTCACCACACAACATTTGTAACTTTGTTAATTTTACAAATGAATAACGGTATACTAATACCTCTTTTTTATTATGAGATGTTGAATAAGGTTAACTACTTAAAATCATCTTCTCTTTTCACATCTTCCGTTAGTTGTGGGGCAACCCTAAACTTTTCAACAGCCGCTTTGCAATCACTAAACTAGACATTAGGCGTTGACCATCTAAATTTACCAAGGTTCCACACAATGCGGTATCGCATAGCGTGATGCATTTATGGTTATCACACCCGAACTTGGCGTTAATCGGTTCGGTGCATGCGCATCCGGGCGCTTGCATGTTGCGTCCCAATTTGGAGAGATCACAGATCTTTCCCAAAATATTATGTAGTCAACTCTCAACTTCATGTGCCCGTTATAAAACTGATGTTGGGAAAAACAACTTATAATAGCGGGCTATTTTTTAAATTCCATAAAATGTATCCGCAACGCGCCTAATGCGATTAGCGTGCTTATGGCAGTAGGCTTCCCCACTATTACATGCGAGTTCATGCGAACTAGTAACTAAGCTCGGCAATGTGGGTGCCAGTGCATCATTGCAAATTTGGCATTTTTCTTTAAAACGGTAATTTAATACAAAATATTCAAAAATACCTCAAAATATTGTGTGTCGTAAATTTAAGACTAACAGCCGCACTTATTAGAGACTTCAATTAACTTTAGAGTACGTAATACAAAAAAATGTAAATCAAAACTAGACCATAGACCTACTAGAAAATAGCGACTACTTTTGAATTGTTATTTTTTGTAGGTACTCTACGTAAAGCTGTAAGACTTACTAAGGAATGCAATTTTTAGTTATGCCTCTTTAACTGCCGCACTCAGAGACGTCAAATAACGATATTTAGTGCTTAATGTCAAAAAATGACAATTCAAAACTAGTCGCTATTCTTGCCGGGTCTAAGGTCTAGATTTAAATGAATTATTTTGACATTAAGTACTCATTAAAGTTAATTGACGTCTCTGAGTGCGGCAGTAAGACATTTAATTTAGTAAAGACACATCGTCATCTCCCTGACCCGTTTTAAGTTTGCCCTCTTTAATTCATATCAGCCAGACGCCTTTAAGCCATCTGATAATTTGATTGATATTTAATATACACACACCGTCCGCAATCTAGCGCTATATATGACTCTACGTCGAAACTTTAATTACCTAACTCTGGAACTGAAGAGAGCTTTCCTATGAATGGAAGAATAATGGTAATTGTCATATTTTTTCAAATAAAAGTATAACTCTAAAAATGTGTAAATAAATATTATTACTTAAGTGTGTAGCTTTGTATAACGTTTAAGTATTTACATTTTATTCCAATAATAGTTGTTTACTTACGGTAAGGATCTTCTACGAATCAGTGTTTAGTATGCCTAGCCTATTGTATTCAATTCACATTTAGATGTCGATCTTTGGAATTCTCAATTGAGTGCCGGTGTGTTGTGCGTTATTATGTGATGTTACTTTACGACGTATAAGATCAGCACGTAAATTGAACCAAAATTTAAATTGTCTGTGCAGGTATAATTACTATTTGCGCATAAGTCCATATCTTTTTTTTTTCCAAAACATCTTTTTGGCATGTGCCAGGGATTATAAATAAAGTTACATCCACAGCTAAAATTAAAATATTTCAAACCAAATTACATTAGTCAAGTGCGCAGTCCCCGGTGACAGAGATGCGCACGCGCACGCCATGCGGGCAATTTGCATACAATCGGTGCAATCGACCGTCGACAAGATTTATTCATCTCCTAACCCAATTACTGGGCCATTAAATACTTTTAAAACGACACGGTGAGGTATTAACGAAGCTTTATCTATTGTTTGTTGCTTCTGATACAGACAGACCTTGCATAACTTACAGTTCGTCATTCTGCTTGTTCGATTTTTTTTGGAAATGTAGCGGTTGCATTTTTTATTTTTTACAAATATAGGTACTAGGTACATTAAATCGTGTGAGGAGATAGTGTGAATTGTAAATACATAAATACAACAACAGAAAAAATGTAATGGTTGTTTTGATTTTCCAAATATATATATCGTGTGAGTAGACAGTATACATTGTTGATATAGAAATGTAAACACAGAAAAACCAACTAAATACTATGCCCAAAACTAATAAGGCACTCGTATACCTTTTGTGCCCGATAAATGGCAATAGGCTCGCCACCTATTACATGGGACCTAACGTAATTGGCCAAACGTGGGTGCTGGTTCGCCTATGCCTACCCCTTCGGGGATATAGGCGTGATTTATGTATGTATGTATGTATACCTATCTAGTTCTTCGCATAATTTTGGTCCTCATCCCTTATTTTAGCATAACAAACAATTCGCTTGCAGATGCTTAAAATTAGATACGTTCTCCTTCTACACTCATATTTACTATTTAGTAATTTTGTTTGCCACATTTTTTCTTCTTATTTAGTTGTTAGTAGGTATAACATTTTTACCTAAATTTAACGATAGTCGTCAACTGTCAGCTTTTTTGTATGGACAGTAATTAATTTATGAGTATGACCACTTCACTATACCAAGGGCACGCTTTTTGACAACACCCAATAAGATATGTCACAAGTTTTATTACGGTCTTATATGACAAGTTAATGATATTTTTAAATTTACAAAACTTCTAAATCACCTAAAATGGCTATTTTAAAACATGATTTATGTAACAAATATTTAAGTTAAAGCTGTAAATTTTAAACTTAACTTTTTTAAGGCAAATGTATCATCTCAATTATTGCCAGCTCTTTGATGTTCCCACTGCTGGGCACACACACACACAGGCCTTTTCTTATGGATGGACGAATGTAGGGAGGATGACTAAGTCATCAACCATCAACCATCACGCTGTTAACCCAGTACGAATTGGTAACTAACTACTGCAGATGCAGCCGGTACCAAAGGCTTGACGTGCCGTCCGAAGCACGGAGGAACTCGTGATAATATATTTTTGGTAACCCGTCCATTGACCGGCTTTAGCGAACATTGCTTAGTTTACGCAATCGCTGGCCGAGTGGGCTATCCACTGCGCCATCGAGCTCCTCGTCGTCCATCTTGAATATAATTTCCATTATTTAATTTGGCACCGACTGTCAATGGAGAAGAAATGTGCACAGATGTTATTAATTGTATGAATAACATGCAAATGTCAAAACCTCGTGTGTGAAAAAGCGCTTGCGCAGCGTTGGGCGCTACCTATTTCTGCGCGCAGTGTCCGCCCGCGTCGACTATTTTCAGACGGTTCGTCGATCCTTGTACAAAATAAATAATAAATAAACCGTTATCCTTGAAGTGTATTTTGAAAACGTCGAGTTGGTTCGCCAAATATTAATGCATAAAAATCTCATGTCACAGTGTTTGTTATTGAACTCCTTCGGCTAGCTTGACCGATTTTTATGTATTTTTAGTAGGCCTGAGAATAGTTCGTAAGCTATTTTTTATACCCCTAGGAGATAAGAGCAAAACAACGTTTGTAGAGTCAGCTAGTGTACCTATAATATTGATTAAAATATGTTGTGTTTTGTTTCAGGTAAGTCACACACAACAGCAATTTTTTAAAGCTCAATATGTCGAGTGTTGTGGTAAGTGCTTTAAACCCACAGAGAGTCCACTTGACTTTGTGATATAAGTGGATATCACTTATGTTAGTAACGACAATACGGGACAAAATTGTATGAATTATGGAGAATATTTTAATTTGAACATTCTTACAAATAGGTGGCGTGCTCTTAAAAGCGGACTTTTAAAAAAAGATCTCTATTGATATATTTTACATTTAGTCATAATATAAGTCTACAGTAGGTACATTTTATTAAGGAAATTTATACGAATGGAGGAAATTCTGTATTGGTTTTGCACAAATACATATAACTAAATCAATATAATAATTAATTTTATCGATACTGTTGTCCGAAGGAAATGCTTTGGAACATCAAAGCATACCGTACCTATATTTCTCCCTCTAAATTCCTAGTATTCTCACCATTTTAATCTTGTTAACATACCAATAACTTATCGCTGACGTAATATTTTCATCCAGCGATGTGAAGGCATTTCCGAAATGTCACATCTCATTATACTCTGGACGCCCTCTTCCACTGAATTTCATGGAAATCTAAATCTATTTATACTATTTGGTCGTTCAATATAAAACACACATGTGTCCAATGGCCGTTGTCAATAAATTATAATAAAACTATACATGTTTCCGGAATATTTTATGGGAACTTACACTAACGTCTTGGAAGAATATTAATGTAGACCTCCAACGTGTCAAACAAATGCCTTGTTAGTAAAAGATATGTAATATCTTAGGTTATGGTTGTGTCAAATGAATACGCCTATTCTGTAAACAGATAGCTTGAAATAACAATGGTGGTTTGCTGAAGTCTTAAATGGGCAGTTCTTAACACTCTCCTATTTAGTACAAAGATTTTAGTGGTTAGAAAAAGAATTTCGAAAAATTATGATCTTGAGGCGGGAATCGAGAGTCTTGGGTGGCCGAGCGGTCAGGCACCTGCCCGGATAGCAGCGGACGCGGGTTCGATTCCCGCCTCAAGATCATAATTTTTCGAAATTCTTTTTCTAACCACTAAAATCTTTGTACTAATTTTTCTAACATTTATATAATGTTAAAATTAAATTCAAATACTCTCCTATTTGTCACGTCATTACCTACCTCCCGTCTCGGAGGCGCGTACTCGCTACTAGTCGCTACTGACAATCGCGCTAACCTGCGATCGCCCTTTGGGTTCGTGTTGCAAAGGTGAGAACGAGATATGCACTATGTTGTTAACACTTATAGATTAAAATGAATAAAAGTGTTTCTTTTGCGATCATATTTTTACGATTAGACAGTCGCTCACATCACACTCTGTTGGCAACTGAAACTGCAAAATCGTAAATACACAATCGCAAAACAAATGAGTCATTAATTTCTTAGCAACATAGTAACGAAATCAGCCAACTTGAAGCACCAGGTCACACTAATATGTTCCAGCGTTATTTCAATTTTGCTTACGTCCACGAGACGACAGGTTAGGTGGTTAAGGGTTAATACAAACAGCCACAGCCTTGCTCCTAATACTCATTATCCTGTACGGAGCTAGACCGCTATGGCCGTCACGGGTTGGTGAAGCTAATTAGCGGCAAGATAAACAATGGTTTCGCCACGATAACATCAGATGAGTGTGTGCTAATGGAGGTGATAACACAGCAAACCGGGCGCTGGCCCTTAGACCAGTACCAAGAGTACTGGCTGACCTGAATATTCTACTTAAGGCGACACTGCTGTAATAGCACGCGCACAATGCAACAGGAAAGCTTACCGGTAGCATTGTTATTATAACATTGACATTGTATTTTATTGTAATTATATTTATCGCTATGTTCTGTACATACATACTCACAAATCACGACTATTTATCCCTGAAGCGGTAGGCAGAGATGAATTAGCACCCACTTTTTGCCTACTATATTAGGTCCTATGTAAACAGGGCCATCTAATAAGCAAAATCATCGCAATATATTGCTAGGTGGTATAAGAGGAACGCTCCTGCCCATTACTTTTCGCTGTCTTTACCCTTAGTCGCTTTGTACGACTCCCGCGGGAGAGATGGGTGTGGTGACAATTATATTCTGCTCTTTTGTCATCACACGGCTTATGTTCTATAGGTTCATTAACAGTAAATAGCAGATAAAAAAAATCAGATAAATATAGACACAATTTGGCTGGTACCCTCTATCCTAAGCTTTTACCTGATGTGTGATTGATCAGTAATCGTCAGCCCTTAAGTAAATTACATAATTTAATAAGAATTTTAATCTATGTATTTATATACTATTCATTTTGACTTATAATCCTGTTTTTGCGACTAATATCCCTTTTACAGAGTGAATAACAAGAACGCTTTGTCAAATTGACACGTGAGATAAGAACTTTAAAGTAAACAGAAAAAATGCCAAGGTGTTTAATACATATAATTCCATCACTAAGCCCACTCAAATATATCGGAATCCCGTTGCCAAATATTTCTCACGGTACAGAGTAGTTTTGCCAATTGTTCAGCCTCCCGATAAATAGCGGAGAACGATGCGCGGGCGCAGGTGTTTTCCACCGATGACAAAGGACCTTGGGATGGTTCAGCACATGTGGGGTAATTGTGCCAGGATGCTCCATTGTCCCGGTCCTTATAAACTAACGGTGTCTCAGTTGAAAACTGAGATTTTTGTTTGGCAATCTGCCAGCCCTTTCAAATTTTAACAACCAATTTTAAGGATTTCTTTCTAACTAATTTGATGCTATAGTCATTAGTAGTTTGTGTAAAGTTTTGATCTGGATTCGTCCGCATAACAAATCACTGGATCTGTTCTCATTATAAACTATTGCCTATTTTTTCCTACTAAAATATATTATCTCGAATTCTTACTCCGTGCTTCGAAAGGCACGATAAAGCCGTTGATCCCTGTTGCATCTGCAGTCGTTCATACTCACCAATCCGTACTGTTTATGGTCCATTCGTCCATCCATGAGAATTCCTGTGCCCCAGCAGAAGGGACAATAAAGGACTGGTGATGATGTTGACGATGTGCCACATATAAGCTCAAATGTGTTATCTTGAGATCCTCTCAACTTCAGAATACACACGATATGGTGGTCCTGTCAATTGCCTATACCTAATGGCCCCGAACTGGGTACATTTAAGGCTCATAATTATTACCTATCAGCATATCATTATGTTTGTTACAAAATACAGCTATTGTGGCTTCCATCATTAACCCCGTTCTTTGTGTGGTTTTCACCACTTCCCTGCACCGCTTACTTGAATCCTTTAGATATAATTTGTCGGTTCACTTCTGACGGCAGACCTTATCAGACAGCTGTTGTAATTTCACGCGGACTGTTTTTGTGTGCAATTGTGTATTGTAAGGTCAGCGTAATCGGTGCACCCTACCCTAGCAACAGGATGGTTGAGCTTTTTTGCGTCTTAACGGTACGTAGTGCGGCCGGGCGGCGCGGGCGCAGGTAGGCCGACCGCGCACCCGTCGTCGTATAATTTGATTCGGTCTGTCGTTGAACCTCTTGACGATTATCAATTTTGATTCTTGCATTTTGTTTACGTTGTGTCAAAAAGGCTGGGATGGCAAGTTCGAGTTGTGTCATCGGTGGAATTGGGAAAGTCAGTGTAAAAGAGCTCCATTCAGAAGGCATGTTCAGCTTCTTATGCGTGTTAATTTTATTTAACATTCCATTATTAAGTCCTTGATAATGTAATCGAGGCTTATGGCTAACATTTTTCTTACACGTTTGATTAAATCAGTTACTTATATATTGTTCGGAAATATAACCTGGGAATAAAATTATTTTTAAAAGAAAAATATGACGAATAATTTTAAATAAAACTTTTACGGATAAGACGATAATAATTTTACGGACTTTTACGTTAATATTAATTATTTAACGTAAAAGTCCGTAAAAGTTGTTTTATTTAAAATGTGTAGTGCTCGTGCAAATATAAGAAAACATTATGACGAAAAATATTCCGTATGCCGATATAATTTTTCGAAATTTTCTTACCTCTTTTACCTGTTTGAAATGCCGAATTATGAAATTTGCATAATAAATCTCACTTAGCCCCAAATCGTCCTGGCATGAATCCGCTGTGTTCTTAAAAATGCTTTATCCATCTATAGGTCTATTAATAAGCCACATAAAACTGAAGATCAAGTGACACGTGGTCTAACAAGCAAGGCGTATAGTACATACAGCTGTATAAAACCCTTTTGGGAGAGCTAATGGCGCAGTAATTGGTTGACAAACTGAATAACGTTACATTTGGACATCTGAATAGGTCCCAGTACCTTTGTATGGGCTGCGGAGAAAGTAAAAGTCGGGGGCCTGGTTTATGACGCTCTAAAACAATTTGATGCTTTGCACGGGACAAGGAAACAACAAGTAAAATTAAGTTTGGTGTCCTCCAACTGTTCCATTGACTTTTTTGCTTTACCAAGAGACGCTGTCGGCCGAAACAATTACTCAAAAATAAATAACATTAAATATTTCTTATCCCCGCACCTATCATCTAGCGGCTAGATTCTAGCCTATAGTAAGTAGCCTAAGCACTTGTGTTATGGATACCAGATGAAATTTTAAAGACACACAATAAATATTGAAAATATACTACATGAACAACCATGACTCGGGAACAAATATCTGTGGTCCTCACAAAATTTGCCCCTACCTTTCGAACCCGGGAACTCTTGGCCGACAGCCATTCGGCCATTCGACGTCAATGAAAACGAAACATCGTCGCAATGTTAAAATGAAGCGCGACGCAATGCAGTTAGGTGAGCTCGTAAATAAACTTGGACATTGCATACAAATCGCTTGTATCCGCTGGTCTGGTGAAAATAAAACTACAACTAGAACGGGTTGCGCGGTGTGTATACGCCACAGATATATCAATTTGTATACGCCTATACGGTTCTACTGCGCCGGCGCACGGGAGCGACGACGGCGGGCGCTCCCGTCACGTCCCGGCTGCTCCCGACATGTGATTCCTGTCGCGCGGCGACGCGTGCAACGCAGCACCGACAGCGACACGCAACAACGTTGCCTGTGTTATTGGAACCATTATTTTATTGTTGTGTTTAACCGAGCAACAGGGCAGGGCAAAAGCACGGTCGGGCACGAAAGCATTATTAATAAAATAAGAGTAAATAATGAAGCACTGCAAATTGATGATATTGACTGAATTCTCGGCGCAGTATGTCTCCTATCCCTTTGATCATCAGACGTCATCGAGCCATCCACTCCCTTTGATTCATATCATACATTACACCGGTGAAGGAAATGATCATGTCGAAAGATCGATGAACGGAGAATGATTTTCCTAATCACAACATTTCATTTCAACCTATACTGCTCAAGGTTTTAAAGCTGGCCGCGTGCCTGTCTGTCACAAACCCTCTTTGGGTATGAGGTGACATTCTACGTTATTTTTTCACTCCCAAGCCAACGTGGAAGATATTGAACCGACCATAGCGTCGATAACAAAAAAATACACATCACAAACCAATTAGTTCATAGCATTGTTTACAAATCGCTCGCATCCGTTGAACTGATCGCAATAAAACTACTGAAGAACTAGTTTTCGATAAACCCGATTTGCGTGTGGTGCGCGGGAGCATCTCGGTCTATTGCGGTTACGTGTAAGTACTGAGTTTACATTATCCACATGTCATTCTGTCGATGACGTTATTAAATTGCAATAATAATGGTGTATCCTTGACAAAATGGTCTGTTTTTTCCCACAGTACCTACGGCTCGCAATAGAAACTATGATTAAAATTAGATTTTCGTCTCATATTATTTTCGAATTGCGTATTTTGCGTAAGTAGAATCTACGACGCTGTACGCATAGTTAATATTTTAATGCTAATATTTTAATGCTATAGCGTGCGAAATAAAATTGTTAAAGTATGGAAGTGTCATCAACAAATTTTCATAGCGTTTGTTAGATAGAAAGCCTCCTTTTTTTTAATTAACTAACCTTCTCGGCACCTGTTGTTTTGCTCTTATCACCTAGTGGTATAAAAAATATCCGGCAACCAATTCTCAGACCTACCAAATATGCTTACACAAAAATTTCATAACAATTTATTGGTCAAACCGTTTCGGAGGAGTTTTTAACAAACACTGTGACACGAGATTTTTATAATTTAGATTACTCTTTTTTTTAATTCTGTCTGTTACGATGGTTTGTAGCAACGCAGACGCATCGTAAAATAAAAATATTAACTTAAAATAAAAATTAACTAGTGCGTGTCAAGCCAGACTTGGTGTTAGGAGACTGTCCGATGGTTTAACATGATGCTCAGTGGCATGACAGCGAGTAGTGGGTCACGAACGCACTTTGTTTCTCGTTGTTACTGCAACACCCGATGATGATACTGATTACGTTGTTTTAATTACAATTGCCCACTGTTCGTTGCACGCGATGGCGGTGTAATGTTATTGGGGAAATATGTAATGCAGCCCGTTCTTGATACCATCAGCGACGGAGACAACATTTGTTTTTACAAAACGCAGTTTTCGGGATTTATTTTGCTAAAAAAACAAAGTAAAATTTTTACTTTGTTTTTTGTTTATTTTTATTCTCCTTAAGCCTTATGATTTGCTAACAATTATTTATATAATGTTAAACGAACATAAATTCTAAATATGTATTTTTTGTGATCTACATATAATAGATCATACAGAACCACAGTATTTTATAACGCAGCAAACTGATCTGACGTTTGACTTACCTATCAGCATAGCAAGTTGTTGTAGTTTTTTTGTAAATTTTATTTGTCAGCTATTGTATTACATACAACTGATTAATTAAGATGGTAGAGCCGCTTATGCACTATGTTGTAACACTAGTAACTTTTAATTTTGCCTGGGTATATGAATTTACTTAACTGATAAGCATTATTCGAAGACGCGAAAAATTAATTAGCCCTTAATTAAAGGAATATGAAGTCAAAATATAATTCCGACAGTCAGATATTATAATCAATGTAATGTTTATTCATTATTATGGAACTGCATTACTCTTTTAATATAACATAAGCCCATGTTATTAAGTTTAAACATGACGTGTTTCGCTTTTGATTAGAGCTGACCGTATTATTGTTGCCTACATATTTCAAGATTATTATATCATAAATTGTTTATGTGATTCGCAGTATATTTTAAGCCGTGATGAAATTGTGTGGTAATTAAATGTGTTTCCTTAATGGGGTTCAAACAACAGTAACTTGGATGATGCCGTAACAGTACAGTGCATAATTGATAATTAACTATTTCATTATGAGCCGTTTATTAAAAAATGATATTATTTTTATAGTAATTATTATTTAAGTAATTATAGTGTACTATTCTTTGGGTTATGTTATAACAATATAAGTAATTAGCAGTCACCAAAATTGAAGAAAAGTTACGTAAGCTGTGATTACTGGAAATGAATTGGATCAGTTGGGGATTTTTAAAAACCAATTTTAAATGAATCTGATTGGCGTAATGGTACTGTCAACGATTAAAAATAATTTATGTAGATGTTCAATCAACGAACATATTACTTCAATATTGGTGCTTCAAAACTCAGTTATTATCATTGATATTGGATACTTATAGAAAATAAAAACATTACTTCTCTACATCCGTTTGGTGTTGCAACGATTACTAGCGTATATGCGTGACTACATGTAAATACGTAATTACAATTAGATCATCATATAGGTAATTGTCGTAGATGACAGTTGAGTCATCAGATAATTTTTAAATTATTTACCTACAGCTAGGAATTAATAATTTGTACTTAAATCACGCCAGTTTATCCCGGAAGGGGAAGACAGTGATGTACACCTACTAACACCCATGTTACGCCAACCATATTAGATCCTGTGTATTAGGGAGCGAGCCTGTTGTCATCTACCGGGTACTTTAATCGCAGTATTAATATACGGGTATCATGCAGGGCGACTAATTTGTTGGAGAATTTCGGAGTGGTGTGAATTGTATTCTCGTCTACCGACACCACACGGAAAGGGTAATAGACCCTGTTCACAACTACCCTCGAATGGGTCGCGTTTCCTTATACATCGCTCGTTATTAAGGACCTTCGACAAGATGGTGTAGCATTCTATCAGCAATGTATTTCAATTTTCAAATCGCGAAAGATTTCGCGCAGTAGTCGGCTCTACCTACCGAACAGGGTTTAAGTATGGGCAATATGCAAACATGCACTTTAGTGTCTCCCACTTGACGGTTTAATATTTAAACACGTTTTTGGGTTGTACTTATTATTTTTGTGTTATTATGTGCAATAAAGAGTTATATATAAATATTTCTGTAATTTTTATATTTTTTGTTTACAACTCATTAAAAAATCTAAAATACCGTTGGTAGATATTATATTGCGGTAATCAATTATTTAATTTTTGTTGATGTCGTTTTGGCAAACCAAATTAATTAGTGTTGGCTTCAATCTGAACCAGAAATGTTTTTTTGATAAAATGAGGAATAGTCTCGTTTGCCAATTAAGGTATCGATATGGCAGTTTAAGTACGATTGGTGTAAATACATAAAATAAAACATATTCAAAATGCCACTTGAAATAATATCACGTGAAATTTCCCATTTTGTCACGCAAGTCGCTGTTGAAGAGACGTTTTATTTCGTCATAGACAAACGAATACAGACTAGTTAAAGTCCAACTGTGTTACAATTGTTTGCCCACCATTATTGCTATCACTTTAGCATATAGCAGAACTAATTAACGGAAAACACTGTGATTAGGCAATGGCGCGACCTCAACTTTGGGTGAATATTCAGTGGAATATTATTTCCTGTAGATTAC
This sequence comes from Cataclysta lemnata, assembly GCA_963931975.1. Taxonomy (NCBI): domain Eukaryota; kingdom Metazoa; phylum Arthropoda; class Insecta; order Lepidoptera; family Crambidae; genus Cataclysta; species Cataclysta lemnata. Next base: position 2,579,229 of record OZ008344.1, on the reverse strand, counting down.
ATTGCATTCGGGTCAAAATATTCTGTTGAATTTAAAATGGGTTTGTTCTTTTTGTTAGTGTGGATGGCAGATTGGAATACTTTTGTCTCTCTATCTAATGAGGTATAAGCAGCAGCATTTCGGGTACATTGCCTATGATAAATACCTACGCGCCCTATTACCTGTAATACCTAAAATAGTTGGCGAAATGCGGGTGTTAATACACCGCTGCCCTTTCAGAGATTGGGAGTGTATCTCCTTAATATAATTCCCCTTCTTAGTTTTATAACAAACTTAGGTTTTGAATATTAAGTTTATGTTTGTATTATTTATGTTTATCAGACAAGTATTCAGTATATGAAAACAATCATTATTGTCTTTAATGATAGATTAACGCTATTATTACTAGTGTTTTATAGGTACAGTTAGGTTTTATTGATTTTTGTGTATAATGACTCTTACAAAACAAACAAGAAGTCCGTTATGTTAACATCATTTGTTAATTATTTATTGGTTTGTTTATGATTACGAACATACGAAATAATGCTTGCCCCTTTTTGCGTCTGTTATACATTTGTGTACAAGTACAAGGAAACCAAATCAATAGGTACAAGTGTCCGTCCACATCTCACAACTCATGCCTGTGAATTGTTATGTAATAAATATAATGTAAAAATTGGTCAAAAATTTTTAGGGACATTATGCCTTAAACGGATTCGAACCCGCGCTGGTATTCAGGCAGCTTGCTTGAAATATCAAACAAACAATAATGTTTCCTTCTGTGTCACATTTTCAAGTCTGCATATAATAGGGGACGGACTTATAATGGAGAATAGAATCACTGCCAAAATATTCGATTTTAATTTCAACATTATATAAATGTAAGAAAAATTAGTACAAAGATTTTGGTGGTTAGAAAAAGAATTAAGAAAAATTATGATCTTGAGGCGGGAATCAGTGTCTTGGGTGGCCGAGCGGTCAGGCACCTGCTCGGATAGCAGCGGACGCGGGTTCGATTCCCGCCTCAAGATCATAATTTTTTGAAATTATTTTTCTAACCACCAAAATCTTTGGGCTAATTTTTCTAACATTTATATAATGTTAAAATTAAAATCGAATAGTTTATAAAGCAAACCCAAGCTTAACCGAACGCACGGTATTTGTAAAAATATCTGCTTTGGAATGTTTGAAATTTATTTCTACATTGCGAGGGTACCCGTTGGCTTACAACGTGAAGTGTAAAGGTTAGAAGAATTTCGGCAAGCTAATTAGTGTCTTGGGTGGCTGAGCGGTCAGGCACCTGCCCGGATAGCAGCGGACGCGGGTTCGATTCAAGATCATAATTTTTCGAAATTCTTTTTCTAACCACCAAAATCTTTGCACTGCCAAAATTAAAAACTTTATTTCTGTAAATCCAGGCATTTATCTAGCAACTTTTTTATCAAAATAAACAATTACCGCTTTCGTTTAAATGAAAAGAATGTAAGTAAACTTAAGTGTAGGTATTGAATTGTTGGCGACGTTTTGATAATGTTACCTTGACATAATGACAGTTCAGTCCTGAATTTCTCTATCAGATCAACCCAGTTGCCGTTCATTCACATTCCACTTTATTATCCAGTTATTTAAGTCAAAATAACGAACTATCCTTTCATGATTCGCCGGTATTCTACCTACCAATAGAGTCACTTTTTCTCGATAGCAAAAGCTTGTGTAATATGTCCAAGTTTCATTCTCTTCTTAAACACAAAAGAGTTACAACTGAAAATTACATTCTTGCAACATAAGTCTTAATTTCATACATTTATAATACACAATGTTTCTCTAACTATTTTTGATAGGTGATTAAAATTATTACCCGTAAAGGGCAAAGTAAAGGCAGGTATATTACGTGACATCGTCTGCTTTTGCGAATCTTATCGTTGCCTACTTATCATTAATGGGATTGGAGTTATTTGTGGAAAACAATATATTTTTTTAAATTCACCTTTTTATAAGTCGGGGATTCCTAGAGCACTGATTTGATTTACAACAAACATAATATGCGATAGACTAGATACTAGATAATCTGAACAACGAGGCTATCGTTTCAATAATAATCTGAAAGAATGAGCACAATATGCGTAATGTATTGTATGCGAACAGTCCCGATAGTGTATCCATGATAGACATTAGTTATACTTTTGCACAGGAAACTTTACCTTTAGTAGTTACTTTTGATGTTATTATACAGTAGCAGCTTTTTAGAAAAGCTGTAACAGATACCGGGCATCAACAGTGAAGGTTATCGTTAGGAAATCGTACAGACTTTACATACAAGCTCGGTGGACCATCGTGATTCTAAAGCCATCAACACATACAGCAAGATTTGCAGTACCTACCTGACCAAAGCAATTTAAGGACTACTGCTGGAATTTAAAGGAGTGCTTTGGTTGGCTGTAGTAATTAAATCACATGTAGAAGAAGTATCGAACAATGATTCCATCGAACTATATGAAAATCTGGGAACTATATGAAAACACGAAAAGTCGGCAGCACGTAAAGTTTCTACAACTGTCTCAGTCTGTTTGCGATTTACGCCCAAAAGTTTACTGTTTCACTACTTTCGGATTAGTGCTACACAATTTCCTTCGTTTGTCTTGTCCTGTTCTTCGTCATCTCTTCCTGTTGGAATTGTTTGACTAACCAGAGACGCTGACGCTTCACCAATAATTTCTGCTGCAGCCCGAGCACAATGTATAACATAGTGTTAAGAATTACTAATATTTACCTTTGGTTCCAATTGGACCGAACTCCCATCTTAACGATGATGATGATCATTATCTCTCATGTTTAATTGTTTGCTCGTGTGTCCAAGAGTTGTAGAATCTCATACCAGGCTTGAACTAAATTCGTGTTGTATCAAAAAAGTGTCTTGAACAATTATCTAGTCTACCTAAACTATGACATGGCAAACACTATGCTAGACTAATACAATGTATAGTTTTTTTATCATACCGACTGTCTTTTTATGTTAATGGTAACCACTATTTTTGGTTTAACGTCGTAGTTTCTTCACGTTTTTTAATGATAATGATTCGGTTGTGAATCAAGTGCGCCAGTGACGTCAGAGATTATTATCAATTGGGTGTTCGTTGTCATCATCGGTAGCTTATTATGAAATCACACAGGCAATCCCTATAGCTCTAAGTTTGTTAGGCATATTTTATAATTAAGCGCTAGAATATCAATTATAGTATATACTTCTTTTCTATTGTCCTCACGTTTTCTAGGTATCATAGATAAACGAACCGTGATAGTGATAATAAATAATGTCAATGTGAATTTTCAATCCGTATTCTGTGCCATTGTTTATCGTTGTCAAATCACGCACCTATTTAATGTCTTTAGCCATCCATACATAAACTGTTCCTAGAATAACTGTTGGAATTATAACTTTAGGTAGGTCTAGGAGCGTTTTGTAGTGGGTTGTATACCTTAAAAGAGTAGTGTTCCATTTTCAATGTTGATTCCTTTTTCTAATTTTATTTTATTTTATTTTGGAATATAATATGGACTCTTCTGTTGACTTAATGCTTTATGGCAAAAGTTACAGAATTGGACTGACCGACCCGATTACTATTCCGGCACAGTCATAATATAAAACGGGGACACAGAGCTTACATCTTCAACATCATCCACAGTGGCTTCGCTATTACGAAAGTTGTGCTATTTTCAATCTCGACTGGTATCATTCACGTCAGCAATGTGCCCGGTTTTAGAGCGAACAAACCATAAAATATTCCGTAATCTCGTCCTCATATTTATTACAATATGGGACGAGATTACAGATATAATTGAGGATCGGACGTCACTTGATAAGTTGGATAGATCTATTTAATTATGTTCCGTAATCTCGTCCTCGTCCTATGTTGTCCTAAATACGAGGACGAGATTAATTCACATAATTGAGGTTAGGACGTCACTTGGTAAGTTAGTCTGATCTATTTAAATATCCCTTGTTGCGTTGCTGCAACAAGAGATATTTAAATAGATCGGAATCGGGTTTCAAGAGATAGGTAGAGCTACTTGCAATTTTGTATCTTATCCGATAATAGATATAGGTGTGAAGATACGTAGGTATTAACTAACAAAGGTCGTGACATGCGGGCTGCCGGAGGGCTATCGCCGCGAGATATAGGTCACGATAGACGACGCACGTGCGCGCGAGAACCCTCCCGCTCCACTTACTTTTTATGGAGAAATGATGATCTGCAGCTGGCTTTAACGTGCAAACAATAAACAAAATTGTATACTGGACTTTTGGGTTAATTCTATAAAACTCTAACCCCCTTTTATTCATAATAACAAATCAGTTTCAAAAAGCTGTTTTAACTAAATCTCTGATGATCTGTCTCTTTTCATCATATCGTAACAAAACACAGTTTAACAAAAAGGGACAAATCAGTGATTTAGTTAAAAAGTGTTTTATGAATAAGGAGGTGAGACTATACATCATGTAACAGAAATAAAGCACACCCTGAATACTACCCATGCTGACATTAATACTACGGTGCTATTAAAAAATCGAAATTGTTAAATGTTTTTTTCACCCATACAAAGTGTTTTAATTATAGCAAAATGTATGGAAAATTCGAAAACTAATTTAACAATTTTGAATTTTTGATATCATCCTTTTATATAATGTAAGCATGGGTGTGATAAGATAAGTGTTCAGGGTGTGCGTAATGCGTTATTCTGTAAAATGTTTTAAACGAAAGAGTAGGTGATCGATCATACATCTTATAATGGTGCATTCGAATTATTATGCGTCTCAGCAGTTGTGGAGTGAGTCAGGTGCGTGATCTCAGTCTGACATCAACCAATCGGTGCAATAAGTTGTTGGTTGTATTGCTTTGGCTTCGGATAATGAAATACGTGCATGTCAACGGTGCACAACGTAGGCGAGAGCCCTACCACCAGCCCCGTTCACCACTTGCAATTACGTCATTAAATCTTGTCAGCAATGAAACGCGAACAAATCGAGCGCACCGATCGGCTGGCGGACACGCGATACACACCCCCGGGCCGACAACGAGCGAATTGAAAGCGAGCAACCAATTGGCATGTAACAAGCGCTTGCACATCTGCAGGTTGATATGGCATCGAAGATTTTCCATTCATTACCGCTGACGGAAACTGCATATTGCAATCAACTCGCGAGTGCATCGAGTGGCAGTGACTCACGTGAGCTTACGAAGTTGGCTCGCAGCTCACACCCCCGTAGCACCGTAGCAGGCGTCTCTACGAGTAGCGGAAGCACGCCAGTGCCGTACGCGCCTTGCTGCCGAGCGGACGCCCCGCTGCGACACCCACGCCTTGCGCGACTTCCGATGAGAATCGAACTTTCGTGACAGCCAGTGCGCCCTATTCGATATTCAAATTGGACAACGAATAAGTCGTCAAGAGAGCGCGATTGTATTTTAATGAAATCAGGGGGTCGGACCTCACCTGGCTGGCTGCTTTATAAACATTATGGATTTCGCTTCAGTCACTGCACGCGCGCCGGTATCAATCGCGAGTGGCAGACAACCCCCCAGTGAAGTGAATTGAACTGTTTAGTGATGAGAGGTATCGCTGGTCGTTTAGCGAGCTGTCAAAATTAACTCTTACACGGAACTAGTTGAGCGCGCGGCGTCGTCCCGCGGGACACGCCGCCGCCAGTTCATCAAGGGCTGGAAGAAGACCATGGGGGTCATATCCAAGTCGTTCGGCGTCGTCTTCAGTCTGTGAGTACAACACTTTCCCTAGTTTATAAAGCGTGTAATTCACTAGACGGGCATGCCTGTCAGGCCGGGTAAAGGCCAGACTGACTGTGACGGTCCTACACTAGGCAAACATCGCACAGACCTAATTGAAGCGAGGTCTGGCGGGCATGTCAGCAGGCATGCCCGCCGGTAGTGACTTCCCCGCTTAAGTGTGCTGGTTTCAAAGTAACGTACTGAGTTCGGACACTTTCAAATGCGTTTCAAAATTTAAATTTCTCTCTATCTCACCAATTTATCAGTGTGTGTAGCTTCAATAAAAGCGTATTATCCAGCGGCTGCGACCCTGCGTTGCGCAAGCGTTCCTATTCGCACGTTCGTCGTACTAGGGCCGTTTCGGCTTACTTTACTATAGATGTAGTTTTCTTATGTAGGAGTCCATTCATCGCGCTCTTACCGAATTGTCGCTGTTGAGCAGTTGACGCAACTTTACTATAACTATAAACGTGGTTATGCAAATATGACGCTTCACTATTATGCCCGTGTTTCTATAATTCATTGCCGCGTCAGTACAATTGTTTGGAGCATTTGATGGTTCTCACAGGCGCGCACTTTCGCCTCTCGTGTGTGTCGGCGATTTGTTTGTTACTCCGCACGCAACAATGCGTATGTATGTGCGCGACGTAATATTTTATCCATGGACTAAACGAACTAGATTACGTGTTTAGATGTCTATTTCCGAAACATTGCATGGAGGTGGGACGGTATTCGTTGTAAATTTAATTTTGAACGTTTTTTTTCACCGTCCAAAAAATTGAGGGTTATATATGTATCTGCCCGATTGAAGAGGATGCGGGTTTAATTTTCGCACTAGAACATTTTTTTTTTAAATCTGTCTTTCATTTCGATTTTAATTTTAACTGCTGGGGCACGGACCTTCCCTATGGATGGAAGAATATAGGGAGATTGGGCCATAACCCACCACGCTGGCTTAGTACGGGTTGGTGGGTACTAACGACTGCAGATGCAGCCGGGACCAACGGCTTAACGTGCGTTCCGAAGCACGGAGGAACTCGAGATAATAAATTTTTGGTCACCCATCCATTAACCGGCCTTAGCGAAATTGCTTAGTTTACGCAATCGCAGGCCAAGCGCGCTGTGCCACTGCGCTAGCGAGCTCCTCCCTGCACTAGCGCACTGCGCTAGCAAGTAAAAAAAATGAGTACAAAGAATTTGGTAGTTAGAAAAGTTCAAAACATTATGGTCTTTGATGCGGGAATCGCCATCAAGCATCAACACCATAATTTTTCGAACTTTCTCTATCCACCAAATTCTTTGTATTTTATTTCTCTGTAATATTTATGTAATGTTCAAATAAACATCAAATCATAATTGTATCAATTTATAAATGTTACATGATTTACCATCATTACAAAAATAGTCCGCCGTGTGGTGACGGCAGAGTAGAATATAATTGTCACCACCCCAAATCTCTCCCGTGGGTGTCGTACAAGGCGACTAAGGATAAATTAGCGATGAGGAATGGGCAGCAGCGTTCCACTTATGCCACCTAGCAATAGTACTGTGACTTTTGTGCCCGATAGATGGCAATAGGCTCGCCACCTATTACATGGGACCTAACATGATTGGCGTAACGTGGGTACTAGTTCACCTCTGCCTACCCTTTTGGGGATATAGGCGTGATTTATGTATGTATGTACAAAAATAGTCAGCATATTCCAAATCATTATTTTTCTGACCTTATTTTTAAGTAGATTAACTGTGCACTCTGTATATTGTATCATTTGTTACCTACCTGAATCTACACCACAATCAAAATATTAATCATAGCTAGTAATTTTCGCGATTCCGATCTGTGGTGGTAGCAATTTTGCGCTCGCGCCGGGCAGCTGGGTGCGATTACGGTTGGCCAATGCGTCACCGGTTGGCCAATGCCTGGCCATTGGCCGTCGCGGCCGCCGACGGCCCGTGCCTCAAATTAACAGACAAAGGTTCCGTGAATGGGCAATCGCCGGCTCCTATCGCGATTGACCTGAAACACTTCCCGGCTTTAGTATTACGGGGCAACTTTCTTATTAACGACTCTATGCATCTATACTCTAGCCAGCCATTATAACGAGGTAAAAAACGTAAACAGTCTCTTTAAGGACAAAATACATTTGGAAATCAAAATGATTTGCGACTGTGACAAATAGGTATTACAAATATTTATTTTTGTATTTTATATTAAGAGACTCATCAACATTGTTAACGTTGTTTATATCGTTATTATGGCTGGAGTATGGAACACCTCAGAATTTATTATAAGTTCTTATTCTTCTTCCTGCTCTGTTTCCAGTTTATCTGGGGTCGGCGCAGTTTGTTTCCTCTTTCATTCACATAGGTCAGTCAAGCCATCCACTCCCTTTTGATTCATATCATCCAACACACCGGATGAACGAATTTATAGAAAAGTGATGAAAAGGACCATGTCGAAAGACCAATGAACGGAGAGAGTGATCGGGATGGCAACATTCCAATCTGTTTTGGCTTAGTTTTTACAGCCGACCGCCTGCCTGACACCAACCCTCTTTGGGTACGCTGGTGAGGGTGGTTTTACCTCCACCATTCGGGTGCCCAAATGTGCTTATTGGTCTAACTCTACTCCGGGCAAGTCGGGGCTGGCACATTTTTTTTTTCATTCCCATGCCAGCATGGAAGATATTATAAATTTTTAACTTTATTAATTAACATCACAGTCCGTTCATTATGTCGGTACATTGACTCGATAAGGGAAAACTTGTGTAAACAAACATCAATACGCTAAGTCTTGCTTAGTAACAACGTGATGCATGCTACACGCAACTATTTTGTTTGGAACTTCTGCCCACAAAATGAGTAGACATTGGAGTACAGAAATAACTTTCCTGCTACTGCATTGAACAAAAACTGAATGCTTGGTAAAATGTAATCGTATATGTTCTTCTAAGCGGAGGTTTTGGTTTGTACAAACAAATGATTATCTCATTGTTGCTGCAATAATAGTCCAAAGTACACCGCAGTGGTCTTACTACGTTTACGTGGAAGGCGGTGGCGGACAAAGGTACCCTTTATTATGTGAACTTGTATAGACCACCGTTGGCTTTCGGAGATAAGAGTAACCTAACCGTTTTTTAATCGCTAGCCATTCCTTTAAGATATTTCACGGTTGCGGAAGGAGCATAACGTTGGACACTCAAAGTCCCAACTATTGTCATTTGCTAATTTATTTGTTTTGTTATATGCTCAGTTGTTTAGTCAATCAGAATATTGTTTACTATCAAAAAGGTGAGGTAATTAGCCGATACGTAAATCGATTTTGCCTGTTTTTTTTGTAGAATCTTTAATTGATGGCTGAGTTGTTACGGCAGAGCAGAATACAATTGTCAACACTAGGGTCGGTGTCATACAAGGCGACTAAGTATAAATACAGCGATGCGTTGTGGGTAGTAGCGTTCCTTATTCCTTTCTATACCATCTAGCAATACATATTTACGTGGAGAAATAGGATGTAAAATTAAAGACTAGACTTGACTTACTGTAAAATACGTAATACTTATTGAACTGTTAAATACCATAGCAAAAATCATTCTTTTATTCTGCTCCAAGAGGTTTATCGCCGTTATTGTGTCCAAAAAATAAGGAACAGTATAACGGATTCTCTTATCTTGGGTCCAAAGCTGTGTTTTATTTATCGTTACGCTACAAAAGACTCCGATAGGACGTATTGTGTAACTAGTTAATTAATACCAGGCACAAGTACCATTTAGCCAATGTAACGATTTATTTACATTACTGTTATGATTTATTTAACTATTATGATTAGAAAGCATTCTAGGCCAATTCGAGACTTAAAAGGAACCCCAACAGACTGGTATTAAGGGACATTCTTAGTTAGATGAATATTACAAAAGTTGTCTTTTTGATTTTAATTTTTTACATTATATAAATGTTAGAAAAATTAGTACAAAGATTTTAGTAGTTAGAAAAAGAATTCTTTTTCTAACCACTAAAATCTTTGTAAAAGTTGTCTTGTTATGTGTGTAAAAGTGTAACAATAATATTATACTTGTATGTTTTATTACAAACATTAATAGCCATAGTCATATCTTTATGTGAATAAATATAATAAAAGTAGATTGGAATTTATTTGTAGTAAAGAAAGTTTAGTTCTACAAAGTACCGTCCTTTACCTCTGAAGATTGATAGATAATTATTAAGTGGCAGCTCCTTTTGATACGATCAACGCGGTTTTTATTGATCGCAGAAAAAAAAACACCCTTCGCGTCAACCGAACGAAACTCCAAAAAAAAATTAAAGACGCGAGTTTTATTAGCCCCGTATTGGTTTTAAATTAAACAATGGGGACATACATGTCTTGGATTTTTATAACTCTCGTAAATCGTCGGCTTTTTACGCGGCCGACGGTTTCGTGCTCCTCTATCGTTAGTCCCGCTCCAATCCGAGCCTCGTAAAGAGTAATCGTCTCTTGAAATCCACCAGTTCGATATGGGAACGGCTCGGCTCAGATCGAGTCGATATGATGCCGCGCCATCCTGCCAACACGGGCCACTCAATTATGCTCCTAACTGCGCTCGAAACAAGTTGCAGAGTCACACTCGCCATTGTCGTAACGCGAACGCGTTAGTATCGGTTATCACGTTTTGGACAAACACCGTGATATGGATTATGGTGTGTGTGGAGAATTGCCGTTTCGCTCGCTCATTGATTTCAACGGGCGTCTTTATTGTCTCAAATGTTTTACGTGCGACCTTTACAAATGCTAATGGGCTGATGGGCTAGTGATTTTGGGACAATTGCAATTTTAACAGAGCAATCGGTTTCCGTGTAGCCTCTCGGTCTGTCTGTATTACTCAAGCCTTACCTTTTTCTTCTTAGCCTGGTGTTTAACGCCTTGATGCCCCGCGATCCCACAGGGCACAGATCGTGGGGGTGTGTAAACGGCGCCAGGACTACCCATTATAACTCCCCAGGGTGCTCCACCATCTCGCAATTGATAGCTCTAACCCTTATGCCCAACCCCCTGCATTGCGCTTGCCTGCCCCCTTAGCACGGGACGTGGACACATCTCCTTCGGGCGAAAGAAAATCTTTTCCTCTCGCTCTAACTCCCACTAAACCCCGAGACAAAACATTGTCGAGTGGTGGAGAGAGACTTGTCCACGTCCCCGTGCGGGCCTACCGCAGCTGTCAGGCTCCTGCGCGGTTGAACCGCACTCACGAGTCACGACCTTAAAGGCGACGACACACGGGAGCACCGGTATATCGTCGCGATACCTCCGGGGCCTCTGGGGCCTTACCACCAACTCTAAACGCGAATCAATTCCTATCGTTAAAGTGAGACAACGCTTTATGCCGAGTAGAGCGGCGTCCCGTTTTGTCACCTGCGTTTGGATCTCACAAATAATTCATGCTACGGCCACTGGACGGTCAAGCCACTCGAGCCCGCCTAACTGGTGCGACCAGTGACCAAGGATGACTGGGGTTAACACATTCAGATTCAACACACAATGGATCCGTCCTTTTATTGTTTAGAAGTAAATTAACACTGTATTCACGGCCCGTCCGCGTTGGTCCTTGGCATTTATTTCAGTCGCACTTGGGCATGACTTGACTTGGCGACGGTTCGGATACGAAATATTGACGCACTGTGTCTGAATTGTCAGTTTTTTTTAAATATTTAATTCACTGACTCTTACAATGCGACTTGTGAAAAACACAGCGATAAGGCATGGGCAGCAGCGTTCCTCTTATACCATCTACCAATTTACTGCGATTTCCGTGCCCTATAGATGGCAATATACTAGCCCTCTACTACTACATGAGACGTAACATAATTAGCAATACGTAGGTGTTAAATCAGCTTCCTACACCATCGAGGATAAATAGACGTGATTTATTCGTTGTAAAGTATGATTGTGATAGCTATTTGGCATAATTGCTAATAAATATTGCCAATATAAAAATATTGCATATCAAAAATGTTGTATCTGGTCCAGTTATCATGTCATAACCTGCGTATAGCGTAGAGTAGAGTCTCCAATCGGTCATTGTCTTTCCTGATACAAACGCCGCAGATAACTTTTCGTACGTACTCCGTTTTGAATGCGTAAATAATTGCTAGCACCATGACAACGCTAGTCACGCCTGCGGGGGTTTACTGATACAGTCACTATCAATGATGTTTTATGAGTAATTTTGTCGTCGCTGGCCCCCATTATGACAGATAGGTTGTTGTTTTGATGGTTGTTTACATGAACAACCTTTGCGGTTGTTGGTGTTTAAAAAATATGGTTAAGCTTAATATAAATTGAGATTTTAATAACAAACAATTAATAACAAGCCAAAATAAGTAATGTGCAATGAAGAAACAATTTACAAGTGTTGACATTAAAAATGTAGAAGCTTTATGGCACAGTTGCCTCCTAACGGCCTGCGATTGCGTAAACTAAGCAATGTCCACTAAGACTGGTCATTGGATGGTGACCAAAAATATACTATCTTGAGTTCTTCGGTGCTTCAGAATCTCAGAAGGCGACAAGAAATAAGCTGTTAGACCCGGCTGCATCAGCAGTCGTTAATCATTATTATTTATGGGTACCTATACTTGTTTCAGAATTGGCTACTGAAAGACAATAAAAAAATTAATAAAGATAATGAATTACCTACTTAATTCGATGTATATGACTTTCGTATGACAATAAATTATAACACGTCCTTGACATCAATGATAAACCTAAGCCCTGTGTCAATTAGATAAAAAGTCCGATAGGGATCAATATTCATGAAGGTTGATGATTTCACGAATAATATCGATCGAGACCACCGTGTGATACATTTCGGTCATCAGCCCAAATGCTATAGAATAGAATAGTAGGAGTTTATTTGCTTTAAACATTTGTAATAATCGTAATAATGGCATTTTATCTGTCATCTGTAGTAGGCCCAATAATTATGTGAGTTGCTGGGGACGGCCATTGTAGTTCAGTTGTGGGCCGCGCAAAGTTGTGTAAAACGCGCTGCTTCCTGTCCGGCGTCCCGCAGGTGTGCATTCGTTAAGGCACAGACACAGACGTTTTTAAAAAGTTCGCAAATGCAGTTTTTGTTTTTGTCTCTCTTGAGATGACTTCTCTCGCAACTAGTATTGTGCTGGTCGACGCCGCACATCACTAGCCGTTTAATGTTCCCACTGCTGGAGCACAGTCCTTCCCTATGAATGGAAGTTGATGTCCTGCTGCATGATTTTGTACTTAACGTCGAAGATTTTAATGGAGAAAATCAATCAAACAAAGACAGTGTTTTAATGTATTAGCCATTGTAATGATGACTTACCACATCAGACATAATAACCTGAAACAAACATTAGCTTGATTTATCGTCCTTCAACTCGTGGCATCGTGTTTGTTTAGATATACAATTTACGTAGAACAGTCAAATCGATCGAACAACTACTTTTCACATGCCTACTTGAGTTTGTTGCATAATATGTAGACGATTTGTATTAATAAACGTCTAATTTCCCGTTTCAATAGTCCATCTACAGACGAAAGTAAACCTCTACAGTTTAGTTACCTGGTGAACTCTATTATTTTTAGGATTTAACAGAAAATATCAGGCAACAGAATTTCCACCTATATTCCTGCATCCATAGGAAAAGTTAGTGTCCCAGCTATGGGCACAGTAGATGGCTAGTGATGATGATGATGATGGTGAACAAAATTCCAGTAAACTTCTATCTGCAGATAGAATATTAAACCACCCATCCTAAGAGCCCGTTTTAACAATCCGAAACTTAGTAGGTAAAATATTAGATTATTACAAACGGCTTTACAAAAACCATTTTGAACAAGTAAGGATTTTTAACCCTAAACTTAAAGGTTGACAAGGATTTATAAAATACTGGACCTACGTGGGATCTTCAATCCCGTTTGTGATCGAAAAAAAATTAAAAAAATCTATTTTTAAATTAATCAGACCTTTTGGTTTTGTTGTGTCTTCTTTTGTTTCTTCTTAAACAAAGTCTTTAATAAAGAGAATATTATAGTCCTATGAATGAACCTCATTGGAATGGGCCTTAACTTAAGGATTTTTGTTAGTAGGGTGGTTGCGTGTTTTGCGAACTGCATACATTCATAATGAATTTTGTCTGTCCGTCCGTTACTATGGAGCGGCGCAGCGGAAGTACTTCGTAATGTTTCAATTGGTGTGACTTATTAGCGTGGCGCGTTATACGCTAAATGTTATTATTAAGAGTTTATTGTCCGCATCACAAGTGGATTTCACCACTAACAATGTACTCAGGGTTTAACTAAGCATGATCTATCAGTTAAAGCATTTTATTTATAAACCACCAATAAAAATAATGTATAAATGTAAAGGTTTATGTTACGTAATGCTCATATTTGATACATAAAAGATAGCTACGATTTTGGTTAAATTTAAAATACAGTTTAAATAATGTTAAGCACATATTAAATATTTTTTTTTGCACCATGTTATTATTTATGCACTTTAGTGGTAGAATTTAAAGTCGCAATAGATTCGACATTATTTTTTAGATAACAAAGTCCACATATGTATTACAATACAATATACAAAAATAATAAAAAAATATTGTATACTAGTTGTGTTACCAATCTATATTTTAAACTATAATTTTCCATTGTCGAAACCATTAGGTAAAAATATACCAATACTTGACCAGAAGCATTGTTTGGTCGCATAGTTTTAAAAGCAATATGGGATTTTACAAAATGCTACTCAACTTCCTCAGTCAATTATCACGGGAGTTGTCGAGCGTCTATTAGGTATTTTGACTATTTTGAGCTTCGATTTGACCACCTAACGGAAACGCGGTGACGGTAGGCAATGGTCTCCTCCGCGTTTGATAGTGGAACTGGAAACATTTATACAAACAAGGACATTAATAATAGGTAGTGGCAGGTAGTGGTAACATCATATCTATACACAATGAGGATGTTGCATACTTTTATAAATATTAACATTTTGATGAATATATTTTTAACGCACAGTAATATTATAATAGTACTTGTACATTATAAACCGTGGCGATGAAACAAGGAGTGCCTCCGATCGCAAATAATTGACGCCCGAGCCGAAGGCGAAGACGATAGAGCGATCTGAGGCCTTCTTTTTTATCGCCCTAGGTAAGATCATAGTTTAATTTCACCCCGTGACCAGGAAGTGAGATTTTTCGTACGCGTAGCGGGCGGAAAGTCCACTTTATGGTCAGGTGTGACGTGACATAAAACTTATTATTAAACTTGATAGGTGAAGGAACAATATGAAAATTTTGCATAATGCAAGACACGAAATCTCTTGTATAGCATTCCATGGATTGCCGGGTCCATAGTGTGGCAGAGAGGGAAGTCAGGAGAAGCGCTTGGGAGTTGGGACTTTGACCCAAGTTACATGTTCCTTCGCAACATATCAACATGAATTAGCTAAAATTACTAATTAGCTACATTAAGATACAAAGATGTGATCTTTTAAAATTATGGTTGTACTGGCCCTGTAGTAATATAAAAAAAACATGCAACATACCAACCAAATGACCTAATTAGAAGTTACTGGTCCGTCACACAAAATACGATTTGTAAAAAACATGGAACATATCAAACAAATGATCTAATTAGAAGTTGTGTTGTGAACTGTTCCGTCACACAAAATATGATTTGTTAATTTTGTACACGTGTGAACTCAGCCTTAGTCTCGCGGATCTGCTTCGCCGACCATCAAAAGACCCATTTAACCCATTTTTTATAAGACCCGTTAATATTTTAATAGATAACGCCATTTTAATGTTACCCTAACCCCGATATTATAACACATTATGTTAAAAAATTTCAATTTTACAATCTATTAATTTGGTTTCCAAAAAAGGTGCTACTATTATTTTTTTATAATAATAATTATTTTAAAATATAACATTTTATCCGGTGATACGTACACACACATCACATATTTAAAGGAAATAAATATATAACAGACACATTGCACAACCGAATAATAGTTGTGAAATAATGCCCTCGAGGCCCTCGAAATACATTTACTAATTTTATGGTTAAAAAATTACAGGGAACTCCCCATTTAAAACCGCAAAGTATCGATGTCTAATACAAAATGGCTAGGAGTATGAGTAACATTCATTTTTGAGTAGAAAAGTACCGAAACGTAATTTGCATATTTCGTCAGTAAATAATCCAGTTCATACTTGAGTACTTTTAAATAAATCTTAAGGCAGTTTGCATGTACACCGATGGTCTTTTCTTTTCTTATATTATCTTGACTTTTATTTGATATAAAATAAAGGTAAATTAATTCAAAGATTTAAGAGGTCAGAAAATTTTCAATAAAATATTACCTATTCCTGTATCAGGACAAAACTTTTTCGAAATTTTCTCTTCTTCTTCGTATTAACGATATATTTTTTTAAATAAATGTATAAATTAAAGTAAAGTTTTGCGAATTAGTTGGCTTAGTATAATGTTAGGACCTCGAGTACATTGACCGCGCGCTAGCGAGCAACAAGGTAGCCGTAAGCCGAGTTTGTTTATCGTAAACAAAAAATAATTGTTTTGTTTTCTAGTTTGTAAATTGAAGCACATTCATCATAGGAAGTAATTTGTTACAATATTTGGGCACGTATCGACTTCTAATTCCAATGAGGTCGCGCCAATGCCGACTCTTTCATATTTTAACGTTGTTGCCTTCTACTAATACACCGTTGTTGGAGACTTTATTTTAAAATCTAAAACGAACGGCCATTGTGTGGAACAATTGGGACCGTTCTACGTGTCAATATTAGAATTATTCTCGGAAGTAATTTGATACTTTTTCGGGTCCTTCAAATTCTATCCAAACATTAATATTGTTTGGAGCTGTGCACGGCAGTGTTTACGCTCATGCGTTGTGTTTCATCAATAAATAATATTGATCGATGTTCGTGTAAGTGTAGCGGGCTAGCTGGATTTGTGCGTGATGGGTATTTTTTTACTTAATCTGTAATGGGAACTGCTTCTATTCATTTTATTTAAATTAAATAGTGTAAATATTTAGTATTCGACGTAAATATTAGGAACAGACAACAACACGATATCTTTACTTCACCTCATATACCAGAAAAAAAAACGATCTAATTAAACCTCTTAATCCAAATATGCCTTTGGGTCAAAAAGTAACTGTTATTGAAATTACACACAACACTCCGGAACATAGTTTACCTAAATTAGAACATTTCTCCGAAGAGCTTTCGTTCGTTTGTTACAAGAATCCAAAGAATATCTACGAGAGACGCCCGCAGGCTGTATTGTTACAGTGTGTCCCTGTAATTATGAGTGGCGGTAACCTCTGGTTGCAGCGTAGGCGCGGTACCTGCGCCCGCGCCGGCTTTAGAGCGCCCGCCGGGCCGGCTACTCCACGCTTAGGGATAGGGAGCCACGCGAGACCTATCTACCCTAATTACTGGCACCGTTCCTACACGTGGCTAGGGCGACACAAGCTATCGATCCCAGAACAACTGACGGTACTTTTTAAAAGCTAATCAACTAAAAAAACAACATTAGGGCAGGAGCAATAAACATAAACCAACTTCTAAATGATCCTTTTAAGCGACCGCTTGGAACAGTTTCGAGTCATCAAGAACTAGCCCGCTGATGAGTTATTACCAATAGCCATAGGCGAAGACCCACTAGAGTTTACGGTGAAAGTTACATTTTACCGAGTTCTGTATGATGCGTCCCGTCCACCAAACGACTCAACCCGTGTCATCGTTCTAAAACTAATGGCCTAAACGATTACGTCATCTCTAATTAGAAATCCTTATCGCAGCGGCTGCTGATTGAATAATATCGGTGTGCAGTGAGCAGCAATCTGTCTGCGTCACGTTCGGTCCGTTGCGAGGAATCAAGACCTCAAGCAGCAGGCCTGGCACGGGACAAAAGCTCTCTCCACCGATTGACAGTGTCCTGTCTCGGGATTTAGTGGGAGTCGGAGCGAGAGGAAAATATTTTCTCTCCGGGGAGATTTTGTCGATTTGGGGGGCAGGGTCGAAAGGAGCGTTATCGCGGAGACTATCGGATATCGGTGATCTGTACACAACGGTGGAGTGCCGGGGGCGAGCCACACCTCGCACACCTGCTATGCGCGGGCGCATACAGGCGCGGGGGGAGGGAGATAGCCGGCGCGGCCCGCGGCGGACAGCGCGTGCGCCCGCCCTCCAGGGGAATGCCTCCGCTAGTCATTAACTTGATACCTGCCTTTCGGTGATGTACGAATGATCAGACAGTCGGCTGGCGTGTTTTACAAGTATAGGTTTATTTGTAAGAACGTTTTGATTCGTGTCAACCACCAGAGCGCCTGTCGAGGTGTGGACGACTGCATTTGCTGAAAACTATTGAGAGAGATGGATAGATAGCTTAAGATTTTAGTATTTTTTTTCTCCTAAAATGCCGCATTGTTGTTACCGTAATTTGAATGACCTATACAAATATTCTGTAAACGTCTCTTATATTACAACAACCAATAAGGCAACTTTTTGAAACTTTTGTAACAGTGCCACTGCATTCGTTAATGTGGTTAATGCTTATATTCAGACGAAAACTTCATTGGATGTTGAAAATATGTTGCGTGCCGCCTTCCCATGCTCGAATAACCCAAAACTCGTATACCCTTTGGCAGCTGGCATAATCTTAGGTCATTCCCATCGATCGGTGCCAGGAAACGGCCTTGTGGCTGCGCGTACGCAATCGTTACGGGCTCAGCTGCGCGCCGAACGTTTCCTCAATTTCCTGGCCATTGGTCATTGTCGTTACTATATTCGCAACCATTTGACCCACGAAACAATAGTGCAAATAATTGACACGGTCATTGTAATTGCAGCCGTGTCTTACGTAAGGTCGGCCGTTACACGAAGACTTCTTTCGAAAAGGGTTCGCTGCCGTTTGGGTGGCGCGGACGTGACAAATCCTATTTTACTGTTGACCTCCGTTTCGGAGAACGCGTTGTGTGAACCCCAAAAATGTTTGTTATGTCTTCTACTGGTGTTGGTAGAGCTTACGGCGACGTAACGCGACAAAGAGATTGTGGATGTGGTTACACCAAATGCCCACAACTCTGGAAACCAAGTACCACAATACTCTCCATATCATCAAGTACCGTGACAGGTGACGAAAAATCGTCAAAAGTAACACGATTGCCGAAGGAATCACGACCCTCAAGAATGGGAACACGACGCAACGAGGCAAATGTCTCCTTCTTAATGCCCTGTTCCCAGTCTATCTGGAGTCAGCGCAGTATGTTTCGTCTTCCATTAATATCCGTCAGACGACATCAAGCCATACACTCCATTTTGATTCATATCATCCATATAATTGTACAGAAAAGGGACGGAAAGGAAGGACCATGTCGAGAGACCGATGCACGGAGATAGACAATGGGGTGACAACATTCTAATCCATACTGCTCAAGGTTTTGGCTTAGATTTTACAGCTGGCCTCCTGCCTAATACCAATCCTCTTTGGGTATGCTGTTGTTGGTGGTTTGCTTTCCACCATTCGGGTGCCCCAAGGTGCTTAATGGTCGTCTACTATCGGGCAATCTCCCTTAGTCGACTTTTAGGACACCCCTGGGGTGAGTCGGGACATGCACATTTTACGATATGCTTTCGCCCCTAAGCCAACATGGAAGACTGTCGTTACGTACATACATACATACATAAATCACGCCTATATCCCCGAAGGGGTAGGCAGAGGTGAACTGGCACCCACTTTTCGCCAATTATGTTAGGTCCCATGTAATAGGTGGCGAGCCTATTGCCATTTATCGGGCACAAAAGTCGCAGTACATTGCTATTGTTAGGTGGTATAAGAGGAACGCTGCTGCCCATTCCTCATAATGATTTATCCTTAGTCGCCTTGTACGACACCCACGGGAGAGATTTGGGGTAGTGACAATTGTATTCTACTCTGCCGTCACCACACGGCCGTGTCGTTACGTAATGTAACGTATCCAAGTAATGAAGGGGTAAAGCGCGCGCGGCCTTATCTGGTGACGATCGGAGCTGCGTACGCGGCCTATCCTCACGTATAATTCACGGACCCAAATAAAATTATTATACTAATTACCGAATCTCGATCACGAGCGAGGGGCGGGCCGGTTCTAAATCTCTGCGGCTCCAAATCGATTACGGGTATTACTTGCCTAGAGCTCCACGTTTTGTCTCTGTCTAATGTGGGCTGGCCTTGCTCTTCTCTTTTTGGATGTAATCTTTCACGGTTCATTGCTCCGCATGGGCAGTCATGGGCATATTAGCCGGCTTCCCTGCTCGAGGCTCGAGGACCAAACAGAGCTTTTCTGTAGTGACAATTGACTGTTCGATTGTTTTTTATTTGCGTTCGATGTACACGTGCGCCGAGGTTTTGTAGAGCTCCTTAATTTGAAACATTCAATACCTTTTGCAAAGATTTTAAGATTTTGGAAAAAAAAATGGATTCATGGGAATATTGCTAAAATATTTTTGGTGTAGCTACTATGTGTTATAAATCTCATATTTATGAATGAACAACTACAGTTCCTGATAGCTTACAATACTGTGGTGATGGACCCTTAAATAATTGATGATCTTCGAGGGGGAAATACGTGATGTCCCGAATGTGATGTCGACGGTATTTAATATACCATACAGTGCTCTAGGTGATAATGATATTTGGGTACTAGATGATTCGCTTTCACTTCATGCAGTGTACAATACTATACTACTAATTTGTTTTAATAGTATCCGCTCTAATAACAGCTGTAGTTCGCCTTTCACACGTCGCGTTGCCGAAAGAAAAACAATAATAGCGCAGAACAGAAAATTTGCGAGCGAACAGCCGAATTATTCATCGGGCAGATGTTCGCACGGCTTTCTCGGCTGATGAATGGCTCGAAACAATGTTAAGACACGGTATTTAATTCGTTCGGCCGAGTTAATTACTTAGTTCGCCTCTCCTCTACGTTTCAATATAACTTTGGGGTGGTTAACATTCGTTGTAATGTTTCTGTTTTAGTTCTTGTGCTGTGGTCTTCGAAGGCTGTGATCGATAAATAATATCTAATACTTAATATAAAAATCTCGTGTCACAGTGACAGTGTTTGTTATCAAACTTCTCCGAGACGGCTTAACCGATTTTTATGAATTTTTTTGTGTATAGTCTTAGGAGAGGTCGAAGGTTCTTTTTTATACCGCTCGATGGGTGATAAGGGCATTTGAAACACACATTTAAAAAATTGTTGAATTAAAACAATGTTTCAGTTCAAGTATAACATTGAGATCTGCCAACCTGTTGACAGAAAAAAAAATTAGAAAATTCTTGATGCGGGAATTGAATCCGCGTCTTTCGCAATCCGGGCGGCTGACCTATTTTTTATAATGTTTTTTATAACATAATTATAATGTTCAAATAAAAATCAAAATAGTAAGGACACGTGCACTTTTAAGATCATTATATTTCTGAGTATAGTACTTACTGTTTCAATGGCACCTTATCTGCCGTGATACTGGACAGACGGTGTTTAACCGTTACGCCTACTCTCGTGACATTAACGCAAAGAAACCAATTACCAATCACTTAACGGCATTGCGCGTTGCATAATTGTAGCAAAAAACACGTTTACGTTTTTAAAGCGTTAATAATTGTCATTACCATACTTTTCGGTTCAAGAACAAAATTGTACTTTTGAAGTGGCATCCTATACTAAGACTTCGCTTTCCGTCCGTCTGTCACCAGGCTGTATCCCATGAACCGTGATACATAGTAAGACAGCTGAAATTTACACAGATGATTTATTTCTATTGCCGCTTTAATTTTCAATTACTAATAAAACAGAATAAAATAAATATTTAAGGGTGCTCCTATACAACAGACGTGATTGTAGAAAGAAAGCATTGCAAAGCGGCACTATGTATTTCTCCGTTTCGCCACTAGGTGACGTTAAGCAGTTTAATGCACTCGTTATGAGGTGGTGTTAAGATTTTTCAATGTGGTGCTTTCATTGCTGATGAGGTACCTTCGGATTGGTGAAATTGACATGGGTGTATTTCAATGTTTCTTAGCTGACCCAACATCTTCTTTTCCCTGCCTTATCCTACTCTAAGTAGGGTCGGCCCAACACGTCTTCTTCTTCTTCCGCTCTCCTCTAGTAGACATGAGCTCAACATGAACTCTTTTTTTTTCTCATATCATCTTTCACATAATCCGTCCATCGCTTCTTTGGTCTTCACATTCGTCTCTCGTATATTGGAATAAATTGTAAAAACGTTAGCGTACTATGAGACTGACATAGCTTAAAGCAAATGTCCCTAAATAAATATAGAATTAAAAAAATGGTAAACGGAACCGAATTCGGAATCGGAGTTTTTAGATTTGGTTTATCGTAACCGAAAGGGGAGGTATGATAACGTCAGGCTACCACAACATGTCAAATTTTCTCAATTTTGAGAACGGACATGGGAACATGTTTGTATGCTCTGACACCGGCGTCTGCGTCGCAGCAGTCACTATCGGAACCTAAGCTCCGTAACGACCTACCTTTTACTACTAAATACCTACAACGCAAATACGACTTGAGTTCCGCAAGTACCTAAACCAAGCCATCTTCCTCCACAGCCTGTTCG